>WIXG01000005.1:0-668160 GCA_009869945.1 Mesaphorura yosii | reverse complement strand
TCACGATAGAATTCTCTTTTACCAGTTTTACTTTTAGCAAAAGTTGCTTTCGCTATAAGCAATAGAAGTAGTGACAGCAACAATGCGAATTGAGCTAATGTCGTGGAAACTGTTGGTCTCTACTTTTGACCGAATTGATGCCATTTCACCGCCTACTCTTTCGACAAGGGCAACTTTCAAGAGCCTGACGCTGCAACAATGCATTCAAATGCCCAGAATTTTACGGAATCGATAATTTATCCCTCACAGCTTGCAAGAACAAGCTTGATCTTAAAAACAAGTATTGACTATCTGAAGCGTGAATTCTTGCTCTTAATCGGTCAGAATCAATCTCAAACACCGGCACAGAGTTGTGTTAATCGCGCTGTACACGATGACTAGAGGAGAAGCCGAAGCCAGGTCCAGCAGGGTAAAGCTGAAGGATCGGGAAGCAACACCCGCTACTGCATCCAAGAAACCGCGCCGGACAGAGATCGCAAACAAACTGAGACATGGAAGCAGTCGTTGGAAGGCTAAGGCTGGTGGGTTGGCTGCAACGGTGACTCCAGGGTCCGCGAGAGGCGGCGAAAGTGAGGATGAAACCCAGAAAGGTAGCGCTCATCAATTATGGGAATGGTTTAAGTTTAAACTTGATTCAAGCAATACGACGCAGAAGAGAGAGCGAAGCACAATCGCGCAATGTGCGAAGAGATCATGGAGGAATACCGAAAAGCAGCATGGAGAATTTGTTCGGAAAGATTCTATCAAAGAAATGCCACGCTATTGGTCACGCTGGAGCTGCGAGACATGTGGTTAAAGATGCTGGAGGTTGGCGGTGTTATTACAGCCATATAATGCTGTAACTGAATCTCATTTCTCTTCTTAGGCAGAATGGCCCGATGACGAGGAGGAAGAATCAGTTGAAGATTGGTTTTCTGATATGCTGCCTACGGGCGACCCACGCCCATCTCAGCCGCGTCTCTCCGTTCGGGCTTATGCACGAGAAAGACTTGAACTGCTGCCTGACGACACGGATGGAGGGTCCGAGCTTAAAATTTCAGCGTATTTTGTGTTGAACTTTAGCAAAAGAAACTATACACTTATCCAGCTCTTCCTATGCTCTGCGAGCTTCCGTTTCGGAAGCGTTCCTGCATGATGCCGTCCAAGGTTCAGATATCGATTGGGAATACCGGCCTCTCCACCCCATGCAAGTTGAAGAGGCACCGGCACCAGAACACGACGAGTCAGAGGTGACCGTCGAGCCGAAGAAGAGCACATCACGGAGAGCAAACACTCCCGAGCGTCCAAAACAGAAGCTGAAAAAAGAAGCCAAGAAACAGACTCCAGGAAAGATGAAAGCTGCTGCTGCAAGCAAGAGCAAGCCGGGCCAACTTCAGTCAAAGGGCAAGCTAAGACCCGGAAAGGGTAAAGCGGATCCAAGAGGAAGCAAGTCAACGAAAGTTGGGATCGAAGAAGCTAAGAAAAAACTTGCTGAGTCGAAAGTTGCAGAAACGGGGGCACACAGAACTCCAGCAGAGATGAGGGCCGAAATATTGCGGGGCGAAGGCGACGAATTTTATGGCGAGTATTACGACGAAAGTTCGCCCGGACTGACCCCTCCGTTGCAACACGTCAGAGAATCTTTGGTGAGCCAATTTAGAATAGACATTTGGCATTTATCCTGTGGGAGAAAAGACTTTGGCAAGACCAGTCAGTCAAGTATTCAGTTCTCCTGCACTTAATCGTGATTTGACGGTTGAAGAGATGTTTGCCAGATGTCACACTCGACATCGACAGAGACTCTCGACTAGCGAATTTGACTAAACCGAGAGGCATAAGTTAACCAGGGCATTAGACCAAAGCTTCAAGGAAAGGAAAGGCGTGATACTCATACTTGCGAAATTCCAAGTATTTTATTATCTGAAGGGCTAGAAAGGCTATAATGGTTGTTTCAATCCACGTGCGAGGCCTCCGTAACTTGTTATTGACTTGTGACTTCTGCTGACGTGCATCACATGAATATTCAAGTGCTGCACGTGGACCGATTTTTAAGAGGAAGGAACTGCTGTCATATATTCTTCTAAGCAAGTAGCAAGAAAGCTAATGATAAAGATGACTTAATGTAGTGTGAGTTCCATGCAGTGCAGTCCTGTAACAGCATTCAGCCTCAGCGAACGGTTAGTTCTATTTCTTGGTCGATTAAAATGCGCAGAAATTCCTCATTTGATTTATTAGCGTGCTTTGCCCGCTCACCCTTTGTGGTTGTGTAGCCATGCCATGTCAATTAAATTAAGGAAAAGCAGTCGAACAATGGGGTTGGGTTACGAGCTCGTTTCTGATTGGCTGCTCGTTGGGGATGGGTTCTTCTATTTCAAAGACATAAATAACACGCAAACAAGCATTTAATCTGTTTACTCAGCCGCAAGCAGGCAGGGAGGCAGTCGAATAGTAGATAAGGTCATTTTATAAACTGGTTGAGGCAAAGCAACAGCAAATGCAACGAAGGAAAATAACTGCCATAATATAAATATACGATTGCCTTGAATGAGTGCCTGAATTTTTAGAGTAAACAACTTTTTTAGCATAGGGAATCAATGAGTACATACGCGAAGCAATGCAAAACTAAGCGAGGACTGGACTACAGTAATTTAGATAAATGGGCGAGTTGGTCAAAGGATTCATTCTTTGCAGGGGACGAGATTGATTTCATGTAATGGAAGTGTAATTAAGTGTATGGCGAGTTCAAATGAAATTAACAACCATCAACAGTTAACAGTCAAGAGGTGACCAACCGGCAATGGAAAGCTGGAATTTTCCTTTCAATTTGCAATTAAGCAGTGTTCAAATGGAATTAACAGGGCTTTGAATTTGAATTTGCTTTGAGTACACGCATAAATTCGTGCTTTGGTCCTGTAGTTGTGTTTAATGGAGTTGTTTTTGAGTTTTGACGAGTCTATTTTTAGCTGTGGCAAAAGTTCCAGAATACGCGTACGCGTACCTTTACATCGTGCGGGCATAGCATTATAGCAGCACTGATAATTGAGTTTGACAACAGCATGAACTTGGCCTGGCCTGGGCGGTCTGGATTTGCTCATTTGCTCTGCTGGAGTGTGATTACACTTCCTAATGTCAACACGCACCAGCCAACAGCCACAATGCCAGGGCAGGCCAGAATGTATGTCTTCCTGAATCTTCTCGAACAAAGATAAGAAACGCAAATACAAACACTTAAACACCCTTCTTCGATCGTCCGACCAGGCGAAGGAAGTCACAAAAAATTGTTTACCAACTCTGCTCAACTCGACCACATCAACTGATTGCATTTATTAGACTTATTATTTAGACTTACGAGACGACTAACGAAAATAACAGGGACAATTTCATTACTTCGTATCAGCAATTCATTTCGTTCTTTGTCTGTCTGTCAATCGAATCGGCGTACACAACACAATTAACCTCATGCGAATGGCAAATGTATCTTGCGGTAATTATTTATTGTGTCCGTCTTCAGCCACAATGCATTAGACAAGGTAAGGCGACGCGAGGCATACAAAGTAAACATTCGCGAGCAAAACAAAGGAGCGAAACCTGCCTATTGCCCATCTTGCATTACATCTCGAAGAATCCACCACAAAAGAAAACAACTTGATTATTTAATTAATACACTGTGTAAACATTGTTTTCAAGTTGGCGGTCGTAAATTTCAACGTCTCTGCCGTCGATGACAATTTGACAATGAGAGGTATAAAGAAGAGGCCCATTTGAAATTCTTAAAGCTTTGTTTACATCTTCGCGAAGGCGCAGCACCAGGCGGTGTCTTGCATTTGGCTTTTGGGTAAATGGCATAAATTTTGTATGCGGAGACGGGTCCGACCCTGCTCGAATGAATTGGCATTGTCTTTTTTTCATTACGAATCCGAATCACGAATCGCACTAGCAAATGGCGCCTCAAAGTATGTTATTGTCATCTAATTAAATGGCGTAATCACTACGCAATCACACGGACAGATTGCAAGAGAAATTCTGCCACAATTCTGCTGGCACTGGCGCAATCCCAAAAATTTCCAGCAATGCCACATGTTGACAACGTAAATAGAAACACATGCTACTTGGTTGAGTAGATACATTAGCAGAGGAGGCCCGATTCCGATAGCTGCGAAGCAGAACGAGTGAACGAGCGTTATGTAAGTTCCGTTGTGACGCCAAGCCAGGCAGGCAATATTAATGAGACGACAGCGTAGCGTCGAACAACCGCATAAGAACTTGCTTTTGCTTTTGTTTCATCATTTGGTTTATTTTTATGGACTAGTTGACATTGAGATTCCTTTTGTATCACACTCTTTGCGATTGCGACGTATAATATAATTCTATTTTTCGGATTCACACACCACACATGCGATATGCAGGATGCTAATGCGAAGCAATTCGAGCATTCAAGGTGAACTGGGTTTCTCTTCTCATTCGCTGTCGCTGCGTTCAGCTAAATTGCACAATCATTACAAGCCGGCTCGGCGTACAACCTGTTATTAATACATGTACGAATTTCCAATAATTCTTGCATGAAGCGGGCCGAGCAAAAAAGTGTGAATATGTAAATAAGATGAGCTCTGCAAACTGCAAAGAATCCTGTTGGGGCCAGCCTGGATTTTGCGTAGGTCACTAAGGACCTGGGAACTTGACTTGGGTTCGCTCCTGTGACGAAGCTCCCCTCAAATAACGTGCTACCCAGCCAATATAACAATTTATAACAATGTATGGTAACTTTTGCAATTTTTATTCCACTTTCCACAGCGTTTACCTTCGGAGTCATCAATGAATGTCACTATCACCGACGACGACAAGGAAGGCGTTAAAAAGGAGGCTGAAGCTGAGAAGCTGCTTTGGCGCGAACCATCTCAACAGGCTTCACGCGATACTGATGACTCTGAAACCCTGAAGTCACCCAGTCCGAACTCTCCTCCGAACTTCTACAGTACAGATGAGACTTATGACACGGGAAAGCATGAACACACGCATTACAGCCACAAATTCCTTACGCACGGAGTTCGTGGCGAAAAGAGCAGTGCCAGCAGCCACAGCGGAGTTGACCTGGCGCAGGCGCGTATCACATCTCTTCACGCCCAAGACAAACTGAGACTGCATTCTTTGCACGATGTGGAGCACGCGAAAATCATTGCACGGAGAGTCAGACATCCAGAACACGTGAGTTCGGAGGAATTGATCCAGATTCTAGCTCCCCATGAAACACGAAGACTCAAGCCCTGGGATTCTGTGCATGGGCATCTTGGGCATACTTGGGAGCTCAACATGCGAAGCAATCCCAAGCCCAACGCCAAAAAGTAAGGGGCTCAATGGGCCTATGCCTATTTCCCAGCCTTACCAGCCACCATTAGTATGACTTAATTAATTCTATGTCGAAACTGCGTTAAGAATGAGGGAATTTTATTAGAGTTATCTAGGAATACAAATTGCTGATTAAGGCAATGACAATGGCAATAGTTGTAAATTAATTCTCATCATGAAAGGTGGGATAGATGTACAGTATAGGAATAGGAGTCAGCTCGAAATATAAACAAAGGCTGAATGTAGGAATTTCTGAGGTAAAAAGAAAAAACAAAAAGCACACCAAACACCAATGAAGTACAGTAAGGAGAGATTTTATGAGAATTAAATGATAATAAGTCTGGGAATAGTAATTGTAGAAATAAAAGACTGGCACTAGATCACCTCACAGCGCCTCTTCTCTCATAAATAAAAAATATGCCCAAAGATCATGCAATAATACTCAGCTGTTGCATTGTACCAAAAATATTCTTGTCAAACCAGTTTTTAAGGATTCTGCATTCATTTCTTTCATTGTAACCACAGAACTGGGAAACTTTTCCCAGTTTCTGGAACGCGTTCTCGTACGTCACAGAACAGGACCGGATTCTGTAGACATTAATTGCGCCTGCGCTTGATTGGTGCATTCGCGAGACAGTATATTTATATTAACACTCCAGGCAGAATTTCAGGGATCCGTGGCCTTCAAACTAAAATGACGCAAAATTGAGCCATTACTTTGTTAGCAGCCAGCAGTCAGAATGCACAAATGCTTACACGAACACGATGCACGAGTTTGTGTAGGCGAAAATAATCCTCTTAGCACTTTGCTTTTAGCACCTTTAAGTCAACGTGAAAATGCGCATTGCAAAAAACACACACGATTGAATGGAATTAACCTTGAAGCCTTGCGTGAAAACTTCGAACTTTATACAATTAATAATTACACGGCTGAGTTGAGCGATTAATAGCACTCACAAATATCAGGGAACACAAAGAAAGTGAGGCCGTGTTTAACGTTAACGTTAATTACAGCAATCCATGAACAAAGTCCCAGTCTGAAGCAGAAACATTAGTTTAATCGTAATGGTTATTTACGGCTATTAAGTTATTATTACTATTGCAAACAAAGACAGCATCAGGAAAAAATGTAAAGAAATTCGCCAAGAACACAATGCAAGGGCTTTGTGAACAATTTCACAGACATTCAATGCGTGTTTATCATTTTTTGCATAATTAACACGTGTTTAGTGTGCAATTTAGGGTGATTTCTGTCCGATTCTATTTCAACCTTTAACTTTGATGTGTAGCAAAAAAGCTGCAGCATTTCCCTATTTAAGTCTGAAAGATCGTAGACGTTAAGCTACTTGAGACTCGACATTTCCAACCACCGGAACCATAAGAAGGTTCCTAATTACACAAAACATTTACCGTAATTAAGGGTTTCAGTTTCACGACACGCATTTACGGTCTAGGAGGGAGGAATGCGAAAATAAGGTTCCAGTTTCTTTCAGAGCCTTCAACGTTTTACACTCACGGCTAGAATTTCTGTCAGTACAGCAGCAACGGCAGTAAGGGATTTGGGTACTGGGCAAGAAAACGCCTGTATAAGTATTCATAAATGTTGATTGACGCTTAAAACTCAGTCCTGCTGCCATTTATATCCAGCAATCATCAGCTGACAGGGAAGGATTTTCGATGTGCCACATGTTTCTTTGTTCGTCCCATAAACAGAATCGTTTCATCTTCCTTTTAAATGCTAGGGAAAAGAAAGCCAGTACGAGATTCAGAAACGGAAAGTTTTTGTTCTGCTGCTGTTTGTAAATGAACCCTCAGCTCTGCGTCGAAAAGGGTCTAAATGTAAAAAAGAATCGAACGAGAGTTCAAGACATTAAGCAAAATTGCGTGAGCACTTGTTTCTGTTTCTTTACAGGAACTGACTGGTATGACCTTTTCTGAGCCCAACGAACAACAAAGACTCTTCATGTAACCTGAAATTTGTTTTTCTCGTCGAAGATTTGGGCAAGAGTGCATTACAAAATACAGGCACAGGATTCTGAGCTCAGTTCTTTGTTTACTGCTGAGACAAGTAAAAATATAATTAAAGCCTTCAATACACACAGTGGCCAAGCAAGGCAGGGTTGAGTTCTCAGGTTTCAACGGCTACACGCTGAGTTACGGTCAGAGAGTTGTCATTTGCCTTTTATAATCTTCATTTGATTTATAATTGATGACGCAGGCTGAAACACTCTAATTTACTTCAAGTTCGTCTGCGCCTTTCCCGTCTTCTGTGTTTCAGATGTGAGGTTTTCTCCAACGATCCTTCTCCTACTTGCTATTCGCACAATTTGTAAACGGGCTCTCGAACATCGTAAGTATTCTTGAAGCATATGGGTTAACGTAGGTCCGGCACTGCCTTGGCCTGGCGCTGACACACGTGTTGATAAGTTCCGAGCTTAGCCAAGATTATTTATAACAATTTTTTCCAGTGAGAAAGCTTAAAACTTAGGCGATAAACAACTTGAACTCAGTTCTCCGTAACCCGTCGTATGTATTTCGAAAGGATGTGCACATGAAAGGCAGAACAGGGGTAATCTATAAATTATGACCAGAGTCAAAAACTCAAAAACAGAATCCCAGGAGAGTAAAAAACGATTACATTACAGCAACAGCAATTTAAAGCTCTTCACAGCAAAACCCAAACCAATCTTGCCTTACTTAGACGTAAACTCCAGCCCTGTTGCTTGTGTTAGTTGCAAATTACGCAACAAATACACCCCGTTTTGTAACAAAGAAATATAGAGTCTGAAGCAGCAGAGACCTGAGGCGTTAAGAGAAACTGCTCGTTTGACACGTAATTGTTTGGCCGATCCATAAAAGACTGGGCCACAATTTTTTTATCTACATTGTAAAGTAGGACACTTGGAGTATCTAATTATGCTCCTCAAGGTTTCTCAACAATAACAAAAAAATCTTCCAGTCAACAAGTTTACGATTGTTACGCCGTCCTATGCATCATGCTTGTCAAAGGGGGATTTTTTGTGATCTTCAAACAGTAGCTGCCTTGCTTTTGCTTTTTCACCCAAAGTTCAGGTCTGTCGTGCTTGCTTTGATGGCTTGCTTTACGCTTGACTCAAGAAAATAAAAGGTTCCTTTATTTTGATGGTTTCAGGCCAACAAAAAATTCGCATCGGATGCAAAACACCGTGCTGGTGCTAAAAATCAAAGCTGGGCATCTTCAAGACAAGCACACGCACAAAGCAGGAGACGAACGTTCGGGAAAAAGAAAACAGAAAGACGGAGTTCTAAAATCAGAATGGAGAAGACGAAACGAAGGTGTGTTAAGGAAAAAGCCGATGGAAAAGAACCTTCGACCAACGCAGCTGTGGCAATACTTTATGAGCCCAGACTTCAAATTGACTCGGGTGCTGGAATCGTGACGACGACCATGACAACGATGCGCCCCGACGTTCCAGGACTGTGCCTCTGGACCCGGAGTTAATAATCGACCTTGAATTCGAGATCAGCTTACCCGCGAGATCATCCCGAAGTTTTAGTCGATTCAGAAAAATTGAGATACATGAATAAAATTACCCAACAAACATTTTCTCCTCTTAAGGTGGCTGTTAATTGTACTTCAAGTACAGGACATGATGCTCCCACCGTGCAATGGCATCAGAGTTGAGATTCGGTAGCGGGATGACTAAAGTTCGGAGGAAGCGCAGCCGCAGTAGTTCCTTGAACAAAGCTGATTTTTTTTATTAACTTCTCTTGATTTGCAACCTTGAGCCTTCTTGCCCTGCCACGAACATTAGGATATCTGAACTAAAAATACGGAGTGAGGACAAATCTGCTGCAAATCTGCGTGTTGACATTGCCTGTATCGCCCACCGTAAATGTTGTGACTAATTGCACGAATAAATTATATCCTACATTCTTCATTCTCAGTTACATAATTTATCATGCATTATGAGGTGACATTGTGACATAACGATACATAAGGTGTCAGGCACAGTTTATTTTGGCGTGTGTTCAATGTCGCCGGTAAAATCGTAAAATGTGCTTGTTGAAACTTTGGATTGACCTTGCTTCTGGTAAAAGCAGAGAGTTAAGAAGTGAAGACAAGCTGTGAGTTAATGTCCATGGTCAGTTGCTCAATGCCAACCCGAGAAAGGAGCCCTTGACACACGAGCTAAATATCCCAAACCAAAACGCGAACGCATAACTAGCCTTATGAACGCTTTAGAGCCCTAAAAATACTTGTAGTAAATGGAATTGAGACGAGCTTGCCAATACAGCTCTTAAGTCTTTCGACCTTTCGAATTCGATTCTTGATGAACGACATTTGCTCCCATTCCGATTTCCGACTCTCGCCCTGTTCATCTTCCAACGGCCAAATGAGCCTATGAACCAAATGCCAGCAGCAGGAGCGGATTTCCGGATTCCTCCATTCATTCATTCGCTCCCAGTTTCGGTTCGGTGTTATTGCCCTGTTTGCCTCTGCCTCAACAGCTGCTGTGCGCATTACTTGCATTTTGTAGGGCACGGAGAGCCATAACAGGCTGTGGTCTCTCTGAGCAAAGGAAAAGCATTAACCCAAGGGCTGCACTTTACTTTAGCGCCGGGTCGAAACGGTGGTTGCCGGTCAAAATCGACCCGGTGATAAAGTAAAGTTTTTCCAACTCAAGGGTCTGAGTCATCAGTCAGTCAGGTAAACAATTCGTGTTTATAAAGTATTAAGGAAATGGATGCACGGACCGACGAACGGCAAATGGTGAAAGAGGAACAACACATTGTGCCTTACTTCGCATCATTTGCCAAGCCCAAGTCGAAACTTCCGATTCTCCGGCAACTCATGCCGGGTCAACTGAATTCCTAGTTACTCATATTAACATTTATCCCAATGGTAACTCATGCCGAAGACGAATTATATTATTGAACAAGTCATTCCGAATTAAATTAGGTTTAGAATACAACTCATGTTAAATAGAGTTCGGGTGCCCCGAAGAATGTCGGGCTATTATAATTCAAAACGGCCGGATAGGCTCAATTTAGTTAGATAGTTTGCTTATAACGAATTCCTAATGTACATAATGTGAAGGAGCCTTGTTTCGGTGACCTAGTGGTCTTATCTAAGGATTCTCGGCCATGTTAGAAAATTGATCAGTCGCTGCTATGCACTGATAGGTTCTCGAATCAGTAGATTAAGTGCGCCAAATCAGTGATCGGGGGACATGACTGCAGTTTGAGCAGTGGCAGCAAGGATTTCTTCTTATCAGTTCGTTGTACGGATACCTGGAAGCACTGATAAGCTGATCTCTCAGTGTACGATGGTCAATTCAGCAAAGTGACACCGGATATCGTAGATCACTCCTCCTGCCACTACCCAACACTGATAAGTTGTTCCTATACCCTGGAATTCATACAATCGGCGTGATAATGATGATCATTCGTGAAAATAGCCCGGTGATGTGAGAAGAATTGACAGTCCTCACAGATGCCATGTCATATCAACGGGATTAGCGTTAGCATTTTAGCATTGCACTTAGCAGATTAGTTATTAGCAAGGAGTCAATGATCTGAATACATTCTTGTTTAGTGTTTGAGTTTGCGAACGCCAAAGCCATGCCACCGGACGCGGCGTCCATATGCCTGCCCGCAGATGTTAAGACCCACTTCGGTTTCTTACTCTGAGCTGCTTTGCACGTTGCATTGGAACACTATCACACTGATCTGGATCCGGTCGGTTTGCGTAATCGTAATCGCAATTCGTGTTGGTTATTTTGATTCTTATGCAACTCGCATTATAAAGACGACTTATTTTTAGAATAAAAACAAAGCCATTAAACAGCGCACGTGTAATACCATGATTCGTGCCAATGCCAATTGCGTTTAAAGTGGCAGAGGAAAGGCGTCAAGGCGAGCACAGGCGTTGAGTGTTTTGACTCTTGAGTTTATAATTGAAGCGATCGGGCGCGGGCGTGAAGAACACAACACAACCTGGTCGATACCTGAATTGAATGAGCTTTTGATTGCCATGTTAATTTTACGTACGCATACGCATAACGCATGTGAGACCAAGCTAGATGACAAGTTTCTTGCAAATCGTGTTTGAGAAGATAATTTTATTGTCATTGCGTGATGTGATGTGGTAGAATGGCGAAACGCGAAACAAATAAATCCACCACTCGATGCCTCATTTGAGCCAGCACTATAAAGCAGCGCAGCGCAGTTCGACCAAAGCACTAATCATAAATCGTTCGTCTGTCAGGCCGTACTGCATCGCTGCTGTGATGTGATATCCTCACTGCTACACGGGCTGTGAGGCAAGGCGAGTCTGTCTCCGTCCATTAAGCCGATGGCGCCGACATAATTTCACTGACGACTTGACTCGATTTGATTGCTTCATGATGGTGCTTGGTGTTTGGCTGTATTCGTTTTTAATTTCGAGCTCGATGTTGTGCTGTGTCGGCTGTGTGCTGCGTTTTTTGTCTTAACATAAATAACATTACAACGAATTTCGCATGCTCGTAGCCAGCCGTAGCTCATACGTGTGAAAGTATTCTCGCTTCTGTGAGCTGGGCAGCTGAGAGCGTTTCACAAGCGAGCTGACTTTGGCTTTGGCTTAACTCGAATTTCATTGTCTCCTTGAGTCGTGCAATCCTTTTGTATTGCTATTGGAACGAGTGTCACAGCTAAAAGGCACAGGCGCAATGATATTTGCCCATTTTATTATTTTGTTTACTGGATTGAGAGGATCATAAATTAAATCTCAATGGGCCAGCACTTTAAGTGGAATGAATGAAGACTTTGAAGGTGAATTTGCGTGAAGGAAGACACGCCGTTTCTTTTATGGAAATCTCGTCATAAATACAAACTGGTTAATAAGTTATTAATCGCCATTTTATAATATTGCCGTTTTCCTTTCTGGGATTGCAATCACAATCAGCGTGAAGAGAGAACGAAATTACATTTTCAGCTTCAGATTTCACGAGATTCACGAAGGGATTCGGTTTGGGTTTTGATTTTGAGAAGAGCACTGTGTTTAAGTTACTTTTATTGCGGTCTTGCTCCTCGCTCGGGTTAGAACAAAATCGACAACGCAATAATAGCCAGACGTGGCTTTCTTGAACCTAAACCAAGTCAATAAATAAACTCAACTGTGCCCGTGCCCACAGCAGAAGCTCGGCCACACAACAGATCGTTCACTCGCCTGAATTCCGAATTCACGTTTTGCATGCATGCAAAGAATTGCAAAGTCCATATTTACATTTCTCGAGTGATAATACACCATCCTCTACAAGCATGAACAGAGTATAAGTATAGCAGCAGACAGGTTGCCAGAATGGTCGTATAATGGCAAGTAAACACAAACAGGCAGAGGGCGAGAGTTCAACTCGACGACGGGAATGAAATGTTTGATGGCTCGGCTCTCCAAATTTTCTCCCCGTTTCGTCTGCCATTGCTGTTGTCGTCGCTGTCTCCACGTTTTAATTTATGGATCTGAGCAGTTTGCTGAATAACACGATCTAAAACGGTGACTAATGCGGCCAGGTAGCAGCAATTCATCACGAGGTACTCATTCACAGCTGTGCAAACGTGACGGAAGAAATGGTACCATTTTCCTTCAAACAATTGCTCATCGCCACGATGCCAGTCTGCTCTTCTTTCCTGAACCTTGGTTTTGGTAAAATGTGGTTGCAAGTTTGGCTTGCGGTTAAAATTAGAAAGGGTGAAGCTCCGTTTTCAGAAAGTTGAAAACCGCAAATAGCAAATTTTATGATGATTCACCAAAATGTAGAATTATATTACAGAACTTGACTACGTGACTACAACTCGTTACGAATTTACGATTCCCTCTATCGCAGCTGCGGCCTCCAATGTAGGTGGGAAATACGTGAGATCAACGGAAAATCACACCACCGACGATTTTAATCATGACTCAAGCGGGATGACGATGAGTCGCCTGCACTGCGGCTGAAATTGCCAAGATTCCAGGCTGGAATAATACGATAAGTCGCGTGTTGCACAATTATTGTGATGGACGCTTCAACTTGTGAACCTTTGCTATTGCTTGTTTCTGTTGACCGTTGAACTAAATAAATCCAGTAATAACAGGATACCGCACTGATAAGGTCAAGAAGTTACGAAATACGAAATCGAGTGGATGAAAGGATCGAGTCTTCAAACTCGGTTTCAGAGTCATCGGTCATGGTGTTGTTAATTTTTATTGATATGAGCATGTTCTTGTGAATTCGAGCAGGTTCCAACTTCTAACGACAACGACTTGATGACGCTAGATTATCGTTGCGGAGACCGCGATCTAGGAGTAAATCATCGGTCGCAACGTTAGTCTTGACCTCTGTCAAGAAAGTTCAGGTCGTAATTGCGAAAGTAACTTTCCATGAGAAATCATGACAAATCTGAAGGCCGATGGTCATTGTGATTGCGAATGGCTTCAGCGAGTTCACTACGGGAAGTAAGACTTCCTCGACCTCACTCAAAGGTGGCCGAACTTATTGAAGAATTGATTGGGAGCGAATAATTTCCACAACGTCCTGAACTCTGCACCCTGACTGAATGCTGGATGGAAGTCAATGAAGCTATCCAAGTGTACACCATTTTTGTCCTTAAAAATAAGATATTTGATGGCGTACGGTATTTCGGTATTGGCCAATGCAATGCGAATTTCATCAGAGCTAAACAATTGCGCTGTCGCAAAAATGGAACCGGAAGAATGATTCCGCCTCATTATTACTCCATTTTATTAATAATTTCGCAAGGCATTGTTGGCATTCCGTTCCAAATGACCATTTTCGATTATTTACATCGTACAATTTAGATTTCGGACGCAATTGTTCAATTGTTTGCTATGTTTCATTGCTACAATGGAACAATAATATGATAACACGCCCAGTCGGTCCAAACAATGCACGATTTGGATTTATGGAGCAGGCCCATCAATTAAATTATTTTAGACACACACCAAAATGTACTCTTTTGCTTGTATACATTTGCTTTTGAGCTCTTCCTTGTATTTCTACAAATGCAAATGCTTGGCACTTGATCATGTTTAATTAAATAATTGCATGATTACTTAATTACATGCAGCAAAAGCAGAGGAAGTTGATCATGTACAAACAAAGTGTGCAATGGTTTGTAATTTGTTGTAAAAAAAAAAAGTAGGCCGTGAGAGCACACGCAATGCATATCAAAACCATTCTCAGCTTGCACACGTTACATGAAAGGTTGGATGAGATTTTGCGTGAACTGAACGCAATTCGCAATTTACAGCGTGTACTTTGCATTACAAACAGGCAAAAGGCGCAAAAAAATGCTTCGACTTTCGCATAACTCATAGCTCGCCTTCGACGCCCAGTGCATCTTCACATTGCATTGTAGCTTGTGGCTGCTTGGGTACGTACGGGTTTACGCTATGGAGTTTTCGTGTCGCCTTCAAATGAATAAATTACAGGGCCACGAAATATGAATATGTTCATGCCAGCCATAAAAGACGAATAAATTACGTGGATTTTATTGAAGTATTCCCATTTTGGTACCAAATGATTATAAGAAGGTGCAAATGCAATGCCAATGCAATAAGACGCTTCAAATTAAAAATGCGTGTTTTCAAATTTTATTAATAACATCCAAAAAACGAAACAAAAACAACAAAACTCGTCCTCATCTGCTGCAATTACTGCAATGTGTAATCGTGGATCTAACGTTACAGCAATATTATAGCATGATTAATTACGGGTATTATTAGTCATTGTAGATTTAATGCTTACTGTACAAACACAAAAGTTGAATGTTTGCCCAATAATTATAAACCTTAAGTAATAATTTTTTTGTATTTTTCCTTTCTCAGATCACAGCTCAAAAGTGATCAGTCTTCAAACTCTCAACCTTATCAACTAGTTGCTTATTTGTGTCAACGTCAACGCTTGCGTTCAGTTGTCAATTCGGTTGTTGTACTGCCGCGCTGTGGTGAATGGCAAACTGATCCTGGACACTTTAACTACTTCTTTTGGCTTCCGCTCCGATTCTGCGCCGTCCTTGACGAGTTAAAGACTTTCGGTATGTAGCTTTTTCAACTTACGTTATGGCTATTTACATGTTAATAAAATTCTTATGGTGTAACCATTAAAATCCATGTTAATAGACGGTAAAGCCGCTCCGTGCACGTAATTGGCCGTGATTAATGAAACCTTAACTCACCAGTCTGCGGTATATACAGTAATTACTTTTATCGTTAGCGTTGAGAGAGTGGAATGAACTTCGTCTGACTACTCGAGAGAAAGAGATGCGAATTTTCATTTTTGACATAATTTCTTTGGGCGAAGGTAATTTCAAATTTTAACTCGAAATCAACGCAATCTTTTGAATTACGACTAGTACAATTTTTCCGACATACTGATTAATTGCGCTTGCCTTTGTCTTCCCTTGCCGGTTGCCGTACGTGCGAAACCACAGTTTATGATATCGACATTAATTTCGAAGAGAAAATGTAGCGTTCTCCCTCAATATAGCCGAGTTATGCTAAGCACTGACCTTCCCGAACACTTTATCGAAATGTATGGTACAGAAGAAAGAAAATTCCCGAAATCCCCAAACTAAACTGCAGGAAAATCCTTACGCTTATGCCAAGCCAAACTCAACGCACAATTCTGGATTGTTCTCCTCGTTGTCTCAAGAAAGGGAAAATTTCGCAAATTGTATTTCGAGTGCTAACCACAGACAACTCCAGCCTTTCTTTTCTCACAATTTGAGTATAGGTACTTAATTACAATCAACCAAAATCAAGTTCTAAGAATATCCTGTGCACTTGTCTCCTTCGACCTCCCACGACAAATTGCACTTGTACATCAGCGTTAAATGCGTTTTTCATCACTAATTTTGAACTCGTCAATTCAAGACTAAATACTGGTAAAAGCATGGGCTAAGACGCTGCACTTCGCTCGCTTCGTTTCCCGAATTGAGAATGAGATTTTGCGTACTAACCATTTAATAACCGGGAAAGAAATTAAATTAGCCATTTAATCCTAAAGTTAATGGTTTTCAAATCGTATAAATTATAATTTTGTCTTGGACTGTTCTGAAAGTAACATCGTACGAGAACTTAAGAGCTATTGCTAAATGGAGAGACGACTCGTTCGTATAAAAGTGTGATGATACAAATGGTGAATGAGTTGACGGGACGGTGGTGGGATGATAACGTGACCATTTGTTCTGCAGCGATGTGAAGAACCAAGTCAGCCGTTGACTAATGAGACCGGTACAACTTCTTTTTGGTAATCTCGTACTTGGGGCTGATCACGATTGTGCCACCTTTGGTAAGGTTCCTGGTGACAAACAAAGACAAGTTGGAGGTTAGTTTAATTGCTCTGTTTGTCTTTTCGTAGTGGGCGATGACGCACTCGTCACTTTATGCATTATGCATTGAAATGGAAAGGTATTAATTGTCACAAATGAAAACTGCGATTCTCACCTGAGTATTGAAGTGAAGCGAGAATACCAAGGAGCGAGATCTTCACGAAGCAAAAGATTCAGTTCAAATGTATTTACTGTGTTTTTATCACATTTAATCTTGCCAATTTTGCGAACAGTGGCAGCAGGAGCGTTGTTGTTGTTATTTGTACTATTATTTTGGTGGTTTGCAGATGCAGACGAAGGATGGCCACTTTCGAAGCTTAGAAGTATGAGGCAGCCTCTGAGCCCACAGGGCTCGGACTCAGCCATGCGAATGATATCACGTGCAATGTGCTGGAGAAGATCTGGTGGAAGTAGAACTTCGCCGCAAGAGAGGTGGGCTCGCTTGGCAGCTCGGAGGGTACCTTCAAGGTGAAGTGCAATAGCTCTGATCGTTGAAGACAACTCAGCTGACTCCGCGTCCAATTCCGTTCCAAGTCCAACACCGTTCTCGTTCCAGAATCCGTCTGCAAAGAAAAGAATAGACTTAATTAGGACCACATGACAGAGGCAACATTATTTCTTTTCAACCGAGGCGGACATGGAAAGATTTATTTCCAAAGAAATGAGTGCCAGCAGTGCTGACAAATCAGTCAACCCTTGCGCATTGTTGCCTCTTTGTTGCAACTCAGAGGTTTTCTCGAAAATAAGGCAAGGGTGGGACATTGAGAAAATAAATGGTGTGCTTGGCCTGGCCAAATTGGGTTTCAAAGTCATAAATATATTGTTGCAATGCACCACCTCGAGTTTCTTTAACAATGCAATAAAACTATGTACTAAAAAAGAGCTGCTCAGACCAAGATTAGTTTGAACAAAGGGAGCTGTGAGAGTTGCAGCGCTAAATGCATTTGTGTGCTGAGTGCAGGAAATCAAAGCCCCGATTCAGTTGGCTTTGCCTTTGGCTTCAGAGCCGTGGTAAGGTGATACTTTCACAAAGTGACACGACATTACACGGTTCAACTCAAAGGAACAAAGCGAAAAGGAAGCATGGCACGGCACAGAGTCGAGCTCGAGGCTCGTATTTACTTTGGCCGGCCAACTTTGCTATTTTGCTATTGCTATTTGCTTGGAGTCAGTGTCCTGTTTCTGCAATCAACAAATTCTGGAAACTTCCTACTAAACAATACAAACATGCCGTGTCAGTAAAAGAAGACTGCTCAATGCTCAATGAAGGCCGATGCAAGAAACATTGTCACATGTCATTCATGTACAAGCAAAAGCAGGAAGACATTTCGTGTTCGTGTTCATGAGACATTAAAACTCGCTTAGTATGATGCAACTGTCGCCTTAAGCTAAGCCACTTCTTCCTCAAATCCCAAGCCCAGGCCAGTTGTCTCGTGCTCTCACATTTAATCTTCAACTTTGTCGTGTCTTGCCCTTTGAATGAATTCGTTGGTGACAAGAAGCATCTCCCATTTTGTTAACCTTTCAGACTGTCGTCTCGAGTTTCGCGTCACTTCTAATCCTGACTTGGCTTTCGTGAATTAATATATTTTTATATCTACATGGACGCGAATTTAAATCAGAGCGACTTGCGACAACATCCTGCTTGTTCTGTTCTCCATTCGCATCCACGCCATGCAAGATTGTCTGAATGCTGCTCTCCACGCCAATTTGCTAATAAATCCTTCAGTTGAATATTTTACTTTAAAGTTTCGCAATTGAATTTAATTTCGCGCAACAGCAAAGGACACACACGAATTGTCGCATTGAATGAGTATAGTCAGGGCCAGACCACGCTATTTTACATTGTAATACATGTGAGAAGGATAAAAATTGAAAATTGTAATGGAATCATTTTATATGTAACATTTCGCCAGCCATCTCACACAAGCAACATCACGAGTGTGAGACTCATTTACGACAAAACATGTTGCATTTTGCACACGCTGACTATACTTAACAAAGGTTCAGTGTCCTCAGATGTGAAAACTAGGCCGGCTCTGCCTTTTTCAAGCAAATCTGCGCTGCTAATGCCTTTTGCATCTCTCGCTCTTTGTGACTTTAAGCACGCCAATTTTGATAATGTAATCTTGCATTAGTGTGCTAATTTTGTGTCATTATTCCAATCTCCCCTCAACACGCTAACGCTTTTCTATGATGGCTGGCTGTGCACAATTTTAAATTTGATGCAGCCTTGTCGTCCACAATCAAACTTTACACTATGCTGTTTCGTTTCTCATTTGCCATTTGCCGATTTGATCCATTAATAAATAACAGAGCGTGTCCGGAATCATTATCATTACGGTCACAATCTCAATTAACTCTGGCTTATATATCAAAGTGCAAAAGCTTTGAACTCGGAAAACGGTCAGAGCCAATTTACATTTACATGTGAACATCACTCAAACGAATTTTAACCCCTTTGGGTAAACAAACCAATTGAGGAAAGCGACGAGTAAATCACCGATAAAATTTACTTAACCAATTTGACGAGACTCGCTCTTATCAGTTCAATTGACGATCGGGCTGAAAGGTCAGCCCGTCGAGTATCTTCACACAATAAATGGAAAAATGGCAAAAAGCTTGTGCTTGTGTGATTTCTTACCGTTGAAAACATTGGAATTGACGTCTTTCGGGCTACTCTTATGAATGACTTCCATTGGTGATTGTTGCAACTGAATCATGATGCCAAATTGTGCCGAATTTGGTCTTTTCTAACTAGTAGCAAATATTTTGATAACACAAACTTCTCCGTTGAAAGACTTGAGTGTTTCTAATTTGATTTGATGCACTTGTACAACCTCCTCGACTAGTCTCTTTTAGAAGCAGCAGACGCAGAAGACAAAAGTCTCAAAAATATTCTCGTGAAAGTTCGACTAGTCCCAACAATGTGCGAAAGTCGTGGAAGATGATTGATCAAGAAGAGTCGTTGATTTGGCTGACTCTTTGTTGCAGCTTTCCTCTTTGTCTTGACGAAGGTAACACAGCAATGGTGGCGATGGCGAACACAATGAGAGATAAGAGTCGCTGCTGCTCAGAGTAGAGAAGATTTCGTCAATTCGGTACACGAATTCTGAACACTTTTAGACTTGATGCACCACTCAACTGTTCTAACATTACGTTAACAGGCAACCGTCGCTAAATATGATTGAGACCCAATCTTACTTTAGCTGTGATGTTGCTGTCACTGTTTCCAGTGGACGACTAATGCCAGTTGGTGAGATGTGAGCTGTATTTAAGTCCTCTTCACTTTCATTAGTACCACAAATGCTATGCTGCGGCTATGGTTTGGCTGTGGCTGTGCATACGTATACTATAGCAAGCCTTTTGTATGCCTATGCCTTAGCTTCACTGGTACTGGTACGCTATCGTTATGATTGCCAGCGGAGCTTAATTTTAACTTTAGTTCAGCTGCGGCTAAAATTGCAACGGAGCGACTAATTGTACGTTTCTGTCAACTTTTCCAGATTGCTAGCTCTTATCAGACTCTGTCGGTTGATTCGTTTGCTCAGCTTGTAGTTTCTGTGAGTCACACAAAATTATGTTAGGCCGGTTGCGGTTTTCTAGCTTCAGGCCGGGCTTTCTAGATAGGAAAAGCGATGAAACACAGCGATGATGAAAGATGAAGCACGATTTGCAAATAGGCGAAGAGAAATTAATAAATATGAAAAAGAGTGGGAAAGATCGACTGCTCCTGCAACTGCAACAGAAATCAGTTGAGATTTTTGCGTTCGTTCTTGTTGAACAGAAAACTACAACTGTTTTCGCCGTTCGCCTCAGCTGTGGCAATATCAGGACTCATGCGAGAGAATTTGGGCTGTCTTTGTTCTCTCCTCATCTTCTCTTGCAGTTGCAAGCAACACAGGCAGGATGAAAAGCTCTGCTGCTCGTCCGTTCTATGTTTAAATGTTTACTCTGTACACTGTACATCATCATCTCTCAGCAACGAAGCATGAAGCTCTTCAATGTTCTTCTCCCTTTGGTTTCCAAGCAAGAGCAGCAATTCTAGGCTTTAGTCTCTTCAATGCGGGCGCAGGCTCATAATAAATTCTACCCCTTCTGGTATATTCCATTTAGCATTTAACAGCTCAGCCCTGCCTGCCTGCGTACGAGTTGCACACGAGAAGAGACAAGAACCGGTCCCATAAAGCATTATTGTTGTAAAAAAAACTCACCTAGCAACAAAATGTGGCATGAGAAGAGAGAAGTTGCACAAAGCAAGGCTGCCTGCACTTGGGTTTAGCGCAGGGATGTAATTTCGTGCAGAAATACAATGCACAATTCACGCTGTTCTGTCAAAGTAGTTAGTTGCTTTTCTGTTGCTGCCTTTCCTCTTTTCTCCATTTGATGCTAAGCTAAACCTCGAATGATCCTTCCTTTTGTATGTATATGTCCACATGCACAGCGAGCTATTTTTATTACTGCGCTGCCTGCCGAACAGACCTTTCGACTCAGACCCGCATGCACTAATAAATAAGTGCATTGCATTGCATGTGGCAAACTTAACTTGTTTTTCCTCTCACATTTCCCTTAAGTTGGATTTTACCATTTACTTAGTTGAGCATTGCCACAGTTTGTATTTTATTTTGCTGCGAGAGAGAAAGAGAAAGAAGTAACGAGAACGAGAACCAGGAAAAATACGAGTACGTGATGCCAATCGGGTACGCTGAAGTGCAGTTCAGGGGAGTAGTGTTTTATTGCGTTATGCTGAACCTTTCTTTTCCTGAACCAAACAAAGGAACTCTCAGAAAACTGTACTTCAGCTGCTGCATTACGCTGAAACTGGATTCTATGCATGCCCATCATTAAAACAGTGGATTTTATTGTTAATTAAATCTGGGCCCAGGCCCAGGATTTAATTGCAGCACCATCAAGTCGAAGGCGAAGTATAAAAATCGACTCTTCCAAACTAAACCAGCATAACACTGCATGATGATTCGATGCATACAACAAAGAAGAGCACACAATTTAAAGAGCCTACGCCTCGCCGTGCTTGTACGAAACACGACCTAGCAACAAAGTTTCAACAATGCATCGTGCCATCGTGCTGTGGATTGTGGCCGACCATGAATTTGAATTTGTGCTCTGCTCGCATTCATACAAAATGTACGTATATTTCAATCTTCTGCTTGCTTGTCCTACCCAAATGCAAATGAATGCGAAATTAAATCCGTTGTGCTTTGCTTTGCATGGCAGTCCGTCTCATCTCATCAAGTTCAGCACTCGAGTCTTATGCCGGTTGGATGCACTGCATTTTTCCTTTCATCATTTCATCTCCATCAGCTATTCAAGCGTGCTGTGCTTTGCCGTATCGGCTCAGCACACGAGTTTGGCATAGCATTCGAATTTGACTTTCAAAGACTCGCATTCAAAGACTTAGCGTATCGCATTGTAATGAACGAAGGAAGGAACGAACATAGCCTCGTCAAAAATAAGTTTAATCTAGTGCTGAAATCAGAGGGAAGAGAAAAGAGAAAAATAAGTTTATTATTCACAAGCTCATGATAAACAGCAACCAGGCAGGGTTAAGAATGAATGCGAATGGAAAGTATTGTTAATAATGTGTGCATAAAAATGCAGGCTCAGATTCCTTACACAAGCTTCGCTTTGACTTAACGTGCGCGAAGTATACGTTTATAAGCGTACGTGGTCATTATTTAAAACATGTTTGACGTGCTGTTGAAATTATTACCCAGCCAAACCCGTGCCTGCCTGCACTGCAAGTCAAAGCCGGAGCCAGGCCTGACTGTGATTTATAAAAATTATGATTATGTGAGTGAAGTTGTTTTCTGACAAGGCACGTTTCTGTTTCTGCATCCACTAGTCTAAAAATAAAGAGTCCGCCCATATTTTTATTATCGTAATCATACTCACTTAAGCCTAGCTTTGTGCAATCGCAAACTCGACTCGACCTGAACTCTAGTCCATGAACGATTAGGAGTCAGTAAATTGGAGCCGGGGCTGTTAAACTGGATCAATGCATTGTCCGTCGTTGTGAAACTGTCACTTGGCACTTGGATTTGACCCTTTTGAAATTCGCATTCGCAAAGTTCATTCGCGAACAGTCGAGTCGAGCGAGCAGTATTGAGATAAAACTCGTCTCATCTTTACCAGTTGGCAGATTGCTTTCGAACCAGTTGCAGCAAACAATAAGGTAGTGCTTCTTCATTTACCGCAATACACGACTGAGTTGCTTGACACTTTTATGCTAGTTCGTACTTCGTACTGATTCACTGCAGCGCAGAGTTAATTTTAAGTCAGGTTAAAGATCGGTTCATGTCTGCAGGCCTCAATCTCAATCTGGCGTGGCGCGGCATAGCTTGATAAGCCGGCTGCAGAGTTCAGCCGCCTTGAATCTCAATAACAAGCGGCCTTATTACAGTTCCTTATGAGGATTACGAAAGATTAGACTCCAGATTGGAGTCAAGTCAAGTCAGGGGAGGCTGAACTCAAAGCTTTAATCACTCGGAGCCTGATTCGATGCAATGCCCATAAATCTGAAATCTATGCCATGCTATGCATGCAGCGAAATTTAAGAATTTTGTGGCTTTCAATTCTAATCGACTCGTCGTGACTTTGCGCAGCAAATTACTGGCTCCAAGTGCCTCAAATTTGTTCTGAGTCTCAACGGTTATCATATAACTTGGTCGGTCAAAGTAAAATAATCAATCTCGCAGTCACCGTCGTCAGTTTTTTATTTATTGAATTTCCTTCATCTTTGCTTTAATCTCCCCTCCTGCTCTCTAATCTAATCGTACCTCAAATGAGCCAGTCCCAGTCCCAGACTTTACCTTACTCATTCTCGTTCTCGTATCGAGTGTTTGACTTTTTTCTTGTTCCAACAATCAACAATAGAAAAGGGATTTAAATTTTGGCTTTTGGCTTGAAGGTTGTTTTTTGTTCTTCAAGACATGAAAAGAAGTGCTTATTACAGCGAGAAGTGTATAATCATTTATCAGGCTCAAACATCTCACCGAAGCTGGCTGTGATAATACAAACTACAGGCTATCATGCAATGCAGCGCAGCGCAACAATAATGAGTCCTGGGGATACATTCAAGCTGACTGTATTGCAGCACAATGTTATAATACACAATGTGAGGATTACGTAAGGCAAATGCACGTGTAGGACGAATTCACTCACAATTCATACGGTTTGAATATCAAGCCATACGATTTGATACAGCATAGCAACTAAACTAATCATCAGAGTAAAAGAATTGCTTTTTGGACTGATAAGATTGGCTTGGCTCACTTTATGCAGTACAGCGTAATAAGATCAATCTGGCTTAATGGGTCTGATTGCAGTATGAGACGAGAATTCACAATTCACATTTCCAAAAGTCGAACTGGATTCAAGGATGAGCAGGTCAGTTATCTGTAGCATGTGGCATGTCAGAATGACAGAACAGAGAAAATGCCAAGCCATTTCAAACAGGAATCACCGACAGTTTGACACTGACACCGACAACGCCACGGCGGACTGGAGAATGATTCAACGGACAAGGGACAACAATGGTTTGGAACGCTCAATCCTGTCCTGTGTTGGATCGAACCATTAACCGAAACATTCATTAATCTCCTCATCAAATGCACAAAGGAGAGGGATTTTTGTGCAACGCGTTACGCGTCTAAATTGCCATTGCCGTGTTATTTTAGCATTTCCAATTTTCATTTCCTTTTTTAAATCTTGTCATGTTGGTTCGGTGTTCAGTTCTTTCCTCTTTTAGTCCTCGTCGGACATGAATTGCATCGCAAACACATTCACATCGCGCGTTTCAGCTCACATTCACATCGCGTATTGTTTTGTACGTGTTTTCTTTACAATTCTGACTTTTTTATTCCTTTTCCTTTTCGAAAACATGTCATGAGAGGCCGACCATGAATCCCCCGTCCCGTAATGATGTATGGACTCTTAACTGTCCTGCCATTGCATTGCATTTCTGCTTCTGATTCTGATGCACTGACTTGTAACTTGTTTATCTCTTCCTTTTCAAATTTCAAGGCATCCAGGAACAAAGCAAAAGTGGCAGGAGTCAGAAAGAGAAAACGTCGACGGTTATAAAAAGTTTCAAGTTAAATTATCTGATGATGGCTTTATGCTATAAACTGCATTGTAGCCTGGCGGAGCGTATTTATGAACCTGTTTCATATTTCGAAACCAACAAAGTCCCTCATCAATGCTAAAACCATACGTAGGTTGTAATTGTCGATCAGAAACCTGCAGTGAATTACACATTTTACATTCGTTTGCCGTGCCTTGCTATTGCTTTGCTGGGAAAAGGATGTGCAATGCAGGCAGGGTATGCATTAGTCACGTATCCTATTAGAATTAATGCTGCCGTTAAGATTACGCATAACGCGACTGACGCCGATACCGCACACCACATCGGCAATTAACTTGGTTTGGCTTGAGTTGAGTCTTGAGCAAAGTTTAAGCTTTGCTTGCAAATAATCATAACCGTAAAGCAATGTTAGCTCAGAAATGAAGAAATGATTTGAAAGACACATTTTGTATTTGCATGACAAACACACCCACGGTTCGGTTCATACTCGTACGCTATTGCTAGGATATGCTGTACAAATATATTAATAGCAAAGCCTTGAAGAGAAGAAGCTTCTCGGTGCTGTGCTGCAAGCGCGTTCAAGGCAGCCCCAGCAGTTCACAGTTGCTGCAGTTTTGTCAGTCTTTGCATTAAAAAACTGAAAAATAAGTGAGATAACTGAGCAATCAGCATTATATTGCCCTACACGTGTACGAGCCGCGCTCCATCACTTCATACATTAAACATTAATATGGCTGTGAAATTCAATTCCACATCCATGCGAATGTGTGAAAGGTTAATCAGGTCCCAAATCACATCACACGTCATAACTCATCAACGAACGGACTAGAGCACGAAGCAAAAAGAATCAGTGAAATGTGTGTCACGAATATTCTGGAATGAAGTACCGCTTCCTGGTTAAGTCATGAGTCTAGCCAATTTTCGCTTTTTGCATGAAGGAATGAATCAATGGACAGAAGCCTTGGATTTGAAACTTGTTTCGCGAATCGCGATTAATGAGTCAGGTAGTAAAGCACCGTTGCTGCTGTCGTTTACGTCACAAATCCTGACAAACAGGTCGACGTTTCGCGAGGCAGGTGATACGAGACTACTCGACTCGACGTGGACATGCACATGCTCATTTGTCAATTATCACACCAGCAGCATCATTAATTTGGGCTCAAGAGCCGAATTCAACAGAAATTCAATTCGATTCAATGATCAGTCAATGCAGAAGCCGAATGCAGGTTGTATTCCGCACTCGAGTTTCACGCATGCACTGATAATTCGGATTTCGATTACGCTTTTACGTCAGCTTGGCTTTGAGTTCGCCAGGTCGCCTGTTTTCGAGAGATTTTTCTGGAACGCGAGATTACGAGCTACAGGAAAGTCGAAATCGTCCTTATCTGCATTTAGTGTACTTGAACCAAACAGAGTATTTGTCGATGATCTTCGCACTTGGAGGCAAACAGCATTAATTGGGTCAAATTGGAATTGTCCACGTGCAAAGGCAAAAGGCTGGTAACGCCCATGCAATTGCTTTGCTTGCAATACGAAAACATGTTGCATCATAACCACTAATGAGAGACAAGGCAAGAAACCGCAAAAGCAAGAACGTCCATTCGACATTTCTCGTCATGCTTCCAAAACGTAGTACATAAACCGCAACCTTTAATTTGCCTGAACTTTCGGACTCGCTGGCTCGGATTCGAACAATCTCCAAACCGAAATCAAGTTCTAGAACGTAGAAGAGAATGTGCTTGCTTTCAAGAACATTCGGTGCAAGTTTCCATTGACTGACTGGCAAGTGACACTAAAACCGCAAACTGTTGTTTATGTTGCAGTCAATCAATTGCGATTACGGTTTTACGAGGTCGTAAAAATTGTCACCGCAGTTTGATTATTGTTTTGTCATTTCAATGGAATATTGGTCTGGGCGATTTGATATAGCCATAAATGCCGAAATCCAATATTTTGGTGTACTAAAAACAATTGATGGTGTCCAATTTAATTATTTCGATTGAGTGATCGCTATTCATCTGCCTGCTATTTCCAATAGCAGGCAGCTGCTCTAGAGAAATGAGTAACTTAAACGTTACTATTTAGCATCTTGTACTAATAAATCAGTAAATGCCAACTCGGGATTGCATCATACTCCTTTGACATTAGTATAAGCTGCTGCTGTTGAAGTGACAAACACAACGTACGTCATAGCACAGGGTCAGATTACATTGATATTGATATGCCTGTGTCTAAAATTCAAAAGCAGCACTACTTTGACACATATTAAAAATGCTGATAGCATGGAAAGAAAAATAGTTTTGCAATTTAGGTTAACTTGTTGCTGATTCAGCAAAGTATGCTACGTTCTATAAACTAGCCTCTACTGCATGCACGTACTCATTTCTCTTACGCACGCACCCAAGATTCTTAGAATCTAATATTTTTTAGATGCAGAGGTCAAAAGTGAAGTTTCTGGGCAGGGGCAGGAAAGGTCAGCTAAGGGTTAGCTAATTAGGAAGCTTAAGCACAGCGAAAAGCGAAGGGTGAGCGTCAAGTGGTCGAAGTTTACGACAATACTGAACCACAAACCATGCTTGAATGTATCAAATTTTCTACCTCAACTTCCACTAACGCCGCCAAATTACCAATTCATAAGTCAAATCTTCACCTGCTTTCAATGAGTAATTCGTAATTTCAATTTCGTTATCGCCTTCGAATGTCATGTCATTAAAAGACTACACTTGGCCGGCATGACAAGCTGTGGAACACTCAAATGCCGTGCCGAATACAGCGAGTCGAGAGAAAGGGATAATAAAATTGCAATGCCAAAGTCCAACTCGACTCGACTGGTCAACTTGGCGTGTAGTTCTTGCTTGTCCATGCCATGCGTTAACAAAAGCGCCTTTCCATGGTCGTAGCAAGTCATATTCCATCCACGTTCGTGTCACTCCGCCGAAGAATGTCTGGCCGGCTGGTCAGCATGTACTTCATTCATTTTCATCCAATTATAATACTATTATAGTGAAGCTGTGATATGAAATGTTTACTAACAAATTGCATCATTTAATGCCTCACTTGACGGGCTGAACATTTTGCTTTACTAAACGCATGGACTCCTGCGCCAACAGCGCTTAACAGCTTTTCGTTTTCTAAGAGCCGGCCCTTTCATGGTTGAACTGAGTCGCTTCGCCTAAATTGCAAACTGTACAGGAAATGTGCGGCACGGTGTACAAAAAGTTCCAGCCTTTGTTTACGTTGTGCGTTAGAAAATGCTAAATAATGAATAAATATTTTCAAGTTTCTCAGTCGATGTCGAGCAGCAGTACAAATTGAGACAACTTTTTTTTTGCAAGTGAGCCAACTTTGAATCGCTTTAATTTTAAAAACTTTCCACTTTACAATCCTTCGGTACTTTTCCTAAGCACCAGAAAGTCGTAAAAATATTGACACGGACACGACTCGCTCTAACTCCAACCAAGTACAATATGCTGCCAATCATTTAATTGATGAAACCGGTTCTCAGCACGAAATATTAACTGTAGCATAGCTGTAATGCCTCCAATCATACAAATTGATTGACGTGAGACATTAACGTGTTAAAATCCCACGTGACAATTTCTGAAAACTAAAACACGCAGCTCAAGAGTGTGAAACTTTTATCATTACGGAAGGGAAAGAGGTACTAATAAAGATGAAGGAAATGATGTCCAAATCTGGCAAGCCAGAAACTTTGATTTGTGCTTTGTGCATTAACCTTGAGGACATAAGGCTGCAGCTCCATTTAATTTTGTCGTATTGTTACTTTGCATTGTCGAAATCGATCGAAAGCTCAAATCGTACATGCACATGCAAAGCAGCAATAAGCAATAAATATCAATGCAATTCACAGGATGGATGGTCTGCCATTACCTACCGAAAGTTCTTCCTGTTTATGACTGCCATTGCGCTCTCATCAAATATTCAAATTAACGTCAGCGTCGGACAATCACCAAATACGAATACGATTAAGGACTGACATTTGCTGTTTACACGATGATCGGCAAATCAATTCACCGTAAATCAATGACACAAAAGTTGAGTTGCTGAGTAAAGCTCATAAGCTTCTTAAATCTTCTGCCATAAGCCATTTCATCTTGTGCCCGTTCGTCATTCGCTTTACCTCTGAATTATTCATCTGCTGAAAGCAATCTGCCATGCCAGCCCCTGAAATCCAAGTCCCTCGTTGCCTGCCTTCTGCCTGCCTGAATGGCTGAATGAATGAACATTTTTAAACATTCAAGGCCACTTTAATTTAAAAGTGTTGCATTATTCGCCTGGTGGCCGGGGTCTTTTCAAACGAAAACATGTTTACGAAGAATCTTTTTGAATGTGCCCTGTTGATTTGCGTTTGTCTGTTTACAAACTCTTTTCTGAAGTGCTGATTCTAATTTAATTAAATTGAATTGCCTGCATCGACATACAGCAATTGAGATTCCCATGATTAAAGGCACACACTTCAAAGCCAAGCCAAAACCAAAACACAGGTGCAATGAAAGCCAGAGTCATGATAAACATGACTCACGAAATGCTACATAATGAAGACTAATGGATTATGCGCTCAATGCCCGTATGCAATCGCCAATTGTAAAAACACGAAGGTAAACATTACGAAAGCGAATTAGACCTTTACACCCTTCGAATAGATACAAAAATTGCTCATTTTGCTCTCAGCTGAAGCTAAACCTAAAAGCAACAGGCGTAAATGGCGAATCTCATCTCTCAACCCTCGCACAGCTTTGTTTAACCAAATAGAAACAGTAAACATGCGAATTATGACTACGAAGCAAGCCGAGTACGCGTACGCGTACAACCTTTTTGATCATTTCAAAATCAATCACCTCTGAGCAAAATATTGACACAGGCGAGGCAGGTTTGACAACAAAGTCAATAGTTTTGTTTACCGATTCGGGACAGAAACGAAAACAGGAGTACTGATTGACACTTTTGCATAAAAATGAGTTTTAAGCTTCGCGTTGTCAGCTTTTTTTGAGTTCACCTTGCCAGAATGTTCTATTTGCAATATCCATGTGAAGTAATTAGTAATTATGACTCCAGACTCCAAGCTCTCATTTTCTTATCTTAAGGTGTGATAAGTCGCGAAAGCAAAGTAAATTGGTGTCAATTTGCCACGCAAGGCGGTAAGGCTTTGGCTGGGCTTGGTTCAGGCCGCGTATCAGTATCCAGGCCAGGCCATATTTGTTCCACTTGCGATTGTCTCCACGTGTCAGACTTATAGCGCCATTCTTTTACGCTCATTAGCTAAATTTTAAAGCTGATGCTGACGCTTTGTTGCAGACAAAGTTTGTCATTTCATTGTTCCTTCGATCACTTCTTCTGAACCCATTTTAGCCCGCAGTGAACAGTGCAGCGAAGAGTCAGTCAGCTAATGTCTTGCTGAGTGCCGCACTGCAGGAATCAAGCAAGCGTATGGCTCAACTGGGCTCAGATGCACGGATGACAATCGTTCATTAATTTCACTGCAGGTATGCTATTCTATATTCTGCACAGTGTAGCCGGGTTGATACTGATTCTCTATCATTGTTATGCATGTTGGATGCTGAGATTCATGTTTCCCATTGTTTTCGCTTCACCTTTATTTGACTTTGACAATGAAATGGACTCCTCCAAAGAAAACAGCAAAAAGTGGTAAGATGGATATAATTCAGTAGTAAGTGTTTCTTTGCAACGAAAGATTACCTTTTCACTCCGCACAGCAGCATTTGGACAAAAAACGAAATGAGTGCATGGCGTGTCCCAAATCGCCAATCGCTCTAATGAAATGTGAAATTGCATTTAAGGTGACTCATGCCCTGTCTCTAAGAAATTCTACTCTCTTATTAAGTTTATTTCTATCATTCTTAGATTCTCACAACCAATAGCTAGTTTAATTTGTACAAAAAAGGGTTTCAGACCGAAGTGAAAAGTGACTCATCGGACATCCAATTTTATACACGCACCATGCATAACTCTGACGTTTGCAGAAAAATGGAAGATCTACAGCATTTTCAAATTCCTGGAAGCAAACAGCACTTGAAAACTGAACCATTGGAACCATGAAATGGTAACATGCATTTGTGGAATTCGTGCACTAAGAAATTGAAACTTATTGAATTTGCAACCATTTGGAATAGCGAGCGAGTTACTAATTGAAATTACGCACACAGTCTCATAACAAATCTGCTTCTGAATGGATTAAAACAATGCAATGGCAATTTCACATTTACATAAGACACCTGCACATCTGGCGATTGCACGGCGACGGCACGAAGGCTGGAATGGAAAAATGATTCTCTGATGAGATGAGAGTGACACTGACAGGAAACCATACAGAATCGGATGACCTTGTGCGTACTAATCTACATCTAAACCCCATTCCCAATTCTCCCTTTCCATGCTCTGTCGACTGTAATAAATTAAATTGCTTCCATCAAATTCTTCAGACTTTTTGCTTTACCGCACCATGAGCATATGATAAAAATACCAACGCGATACGCGAAGAGCTGCGAAGGAAATCAAAATGATGGAACTAATTGCGATTTCATGAGTTACGCTGGCGTGATTACTGCAACGAAAGAAAGAACACGAACACACAAAAGCAAAAAGTCAGTCATAAAGCATGAATTCATCTTTCGACTGGCGTGCCATAAAACAATGTGCAAAGGCTTGCGTGTGGTTGAGAAAATAAAACTAGACTCATGACGCACTTGTAATTTTGATTTTTATGTCACTTAAGCGTTAACTCCCCATCGTGTTCGAGAATCATAATTACTTTATGCAAACAGGATAACCGGCATGCATGAAACGATGAAACAAGAAAATTGCAATGAGCAACCGAGCCGTGGGTGTGTGTCGGCAGGCACAGCAATCGCAGAACTGCATGCACAAAAACGAGTCGAGTTTTTTGCTGTCTGCATTTGGTTCACATAAACTTGCAAAAAATAAGCCATCATGTAATTGCTGAAATCCTTCGACAGCCTGAAGCCAAACTGAACAGCAAACAACAATGAAATACAGCAACAGCAACCAGCAAGCGACACACAGAGAGATTTAAATCGTGATTTAGTACACTGGATGCAATCCTTCGTGATTTAAAATGAAAAATAACATCCTCCCTCAAGTATGAAAAGAAGGTCTGCCTGTGTGCCTGTTTGCACTGCAGCAAAAAAGCACTGCCGGCTTTGCTGAGCGAGTCGATTTGACTTTCAAAGTGGACTCTTCTGCCCTCCCCAGCTTGGAGCTCCTAGCAACAAAGTCAGCGATGCACTCAGTATATGTTCAGCTCCTCCGAATGCAGCACCGCACCAAAATGCCTGCATTTTATGTCAATGTGATGTTGCATCGACAATTCTTAGCCCAAATGAAGTAATGATTCTGCAGTTATTGTCAGCATGCAGCAACCGGCTCGGCTTGCTAATCCTAACCAGCTAGCTGCCATGAAGCGAACGCGAGTGCTTTTAAAACGGGTATTATTCATTGCTTTGCTTCGCTTTACTCGTATTTTGCTCTCGACGTCAAAGAAATGAGTAAAGCTACAAATGCTATTCTTAATGCTTTGTTTCTTAAGACGAAACAAACAAGAGCAAGTAAACGAAGATGAAAAGATGAGGTCGACCCACCAAATTATCGAAAGGACCCAGTTGCACTTGTAGTGTTTGTGGATTAACTGAAAACTAATCTGATATCGCTATCGCCTGACGCAGTCAGCCCATCCTTCACCCAAGTGGGCGCTGTTTGCTCTGTGTGCTTTAGATTATTCAAGTTTAGCAATCCCTTGGACTTTCAAACCAGAAATACGGAACATTTATTACAATTCAACTCGTGAGCTTCTGGGAACTAATTTTAGCGTGTCCGTATCCTGATATCCTGAATGGAAAGTTTCCAACCATAAGCACACACACATACACGGTGAGCATGAACGACCGATCGAGGTTTCAGAAATCCTGAAATCCGTGGTCGAATGTGGACATGACGTTGCATTTTTGTGGAAATGTACTGAAAAGCAAAAACTTTACATAAAAGATGCACTCTGCTGGGCAACAAATAATTATTTTGCTTTTTGTTATTGGCGTTTTGGTAATAAGAATCACACCAAACTCTACGAACTGCGAACTGTGAGTCCAACATCATTTAGGAATAAACAAAGCAATTAATGGCGTGGGTTGTTTTTGGTTCAAACGTACCCGGATTGGACTTAATTTGCCAAATCGGCTCTGTCACGATAAAAATTCATGGCATCCATGCTTCATGTGAACGGAGAGGCGACACGATTTAATTATTATGACTAGCGACGAGGACGTACCTTTGATGAGACTACTGTTCTTCGAGCCTCTTCTCAGTCTTTCGATGAAATACTTGAAGCTTCCAAATCCCATTATATGTGACGAGTGTCAAGTATGTGACTTTTCTGAATTTAATCGTGAAAAGATACAAATTGAATTACGAAGGATTGGAAGGGCGTCGTAACTTTTCACGGATTCAGAACTAAAGTCTTAAAATTCCTGATGCAATAAGACGAGGAATTGCTTGATGTACGCAACCCGGAATGAACTTGACAATTGAGCCTCGGTCTCGAAGTATCAGTGCCAAGGATCAGCAGTCACCACACAACTGGGCAAACGATGACTAACTCCGAGGCAAGCACTTTGCAATTGCAACGTTAACCCATTGCACGACTTGAGAACTGAGAACAAGTACAGAGGTTGAAGAGAAAGATACCAGAACCTTATCGCACAAATTAAATACTTTGTGCGACTTCGTGTCAGGTATCGCGGAAGAATGGGTATTTGCATAAGAAACGTTCCAACACGATAAAGCATAAACATGCATCTAGTTTCCAGTTAACGCCATAGACCATGGACTGACTATCGTATCAATTTACTGGAGTTGTACTCTTTCTCAAGGCCCAACGGCTTGATTTTTTGAGCTTGTAATCCTGTATGAGACTTTTGTACCTGATTTGTGTGATTAGTTTCGAGGAAATGGTTAAGAAAACGTATTTGTATGTCTTAAATAGAACATTTTACGTTTTGAATATGAAAACCGACGAATTGGGTCCTATTTTAGTCGCTCTGGGTATGAATCATGTTTCCGCAGGACCGCGATCGTAGGAGGAATGCCACAATGCCAGGTTCCAGTGTCTAATCCAAGGGCGTCTGATGAGTTCACCACATGGCAGAATCGTGTGTCTTTCGTACTCAATAGAAATGGTTTAAAATATGAGCTATAAATTTCAACCGGAATCCAGATAATTCCAGCCTCAGATTTTCACGAACTTGCTCTTTTATGTACTCATCATCTGTCGTTTTAACTGACGGGCGTCGAAAAGTCAGTCTGCCAAATGCTCGGAGCCTTCGCGCAAGAAATGAGCTGCCGTATCACATTTAAACCGCTTATTGACAATTCCTAGACAATTGTTTCGGACAATTATTGTTTCTAGTAAATTATTTCAGACAATTGTTTCCAGTAAATTGTTCCCAGACAATTGTTTCCGGTAACTTGTTCCCGGGAAATTCCCATGGAGAGAATAGCTTCCGTGGTATGAACGTTTGACAAGCATTGCAACCGATGCCCGTATGCCAAAACTGCAAGCACAGAAAAAAGAACCGCGGACGACTCGGACTGCTTTTAAATAGTCTTGCTATTCAACTCGCTCTGTGGTGCAGAAAGTCGTAAACTTTTTAAAATAGAACCCCAAGTCTTTTATGATCAACTTTTTCAAGCCCTGTGACTTGACAGGGAACGAAACACATGGGGAATGCTTTGAGCCTTTTGAATTTGAATCGATTGAATTAAGCTTAAAATTTCACTTTTATTTTTATTCCCAGTTTAACGGCGGTATTAAAATCCTATTTATAATTTTATGACAGTTCATTTTACATGTTTGACTTTTATTACATGAAGGCTGAATGAAGGGAAATTACATTACTGCATCATTTCGGTGAATGCTGCACATTCGTGCATGGAACCATTTAGTAATTTAGTACCAAATTCATCCCAATTCCCAAGATTTAAGAATTCATTTAACTGCTCTGACCTAATGACATGTTCGTGCTGTATGATGCATTTTGACTTCGAATGACTCCCTTGGGAGCGAGAACGAGGTGAGCGTTTTTGAATGGCATTAGCCGGGCAAGGAACCCGAAATCGATTTTTGGGCTTGTACGTGACTTCAAAGTGGCGTGTGCAGCAGTGCAGCAGCAGAATGCAGTTGGCTCACTGCACTACTGCAGCATGCACCTAGCAACTGCATTATAAATGCTGCAAAAGCTACATACTGTGTGCTAACTTTAATGCACGACAAATGCAGGGATGGCAGTGATAATTAATTATTTAAGGCGATGTCAACAATTCTTACCTTTTGACTCCACCACATCGAATTCAGACTGTTGTTTCTCCTTTGCCTGTATTTGGATTTGCATCTTGTGGGCCAGCCGAGTATGCCTGCGATGTTCCCGTCCATGGACATGCCGCCCGGTAGGCACCTCATCTTCGTCTTTCTGCTCAGTATGCTCAGATTCACCTTCGAATTTATTGTCTTCTATGTCTTTATCACAAAGAAAGTCTACAGCCGTATCACTTTCCATGCTGGCGTTAACCTGAGGTTGGCCGTTGGCCGAAGTTGCAGACTGAAGTAGTTATTATATTTGCTACAGCGATTACGACAAGACGAGGTGAAACGTTAATCAGCTAGAGCCTGCAATTGCCATTATGTGATTAATCGACTGATTGACTGATGACGATAAAGGCCCGATGCAATGCAAGGAAGGGCATAAGACTCAGGTTAAGACGACTGTGCGTGGTTGATGGTGTGCTACAGCTGTGCTTTCCAAACTCTCACTGACAGAATTGTGAGCCCACGTCCATTCCATTCCAGGCTTTCCAGGTTTCCTAAGCCATGCAACCACAGTCGATGGAGAAAGAGGAGAAAAGTGCACACGCGAAGACAGGCCTTGGCAACACCAACGCAACGTGCTTCGGGTTGGGGACTTTCTCCTCACTTTGCTTTGCACGACTCACAGCTCGGTCGGTGCAATCGTGCATGCACGGTGTCGCAGGTTCGGAATGCAGCAGCAGGTTGGACAACATCTGATTCCAGCCCGTCCGTGATTCGCCGCTCACCTTTCCACTAAATTGACAGAAATAGCGTGCAAGCACTCCACTCTAGATTCGCGTTATGCATTCTCAGCTAAGCCAGAGCCAACAAAAGCAGTTCGAGCCAGTCCGAGTTTAAACTCCGAGCTTTCCTTTCATTGCGATTGCATTTCATGACCTTCAATCCCGAAATAGCAAAATGGTACACGTGGAAAGTACATTCGAAAGTTATTACCAGGCACCTGCTTTACAGTGCAATACGCCCTAAGCCCTAAGCCATAACCATAATCCATATGCTTTCGGCTAATGGCTTTGCCTTCACCTTGAACAAACTGCCAGTTTGTTCCATAATTTAGATTAGCTTGTTTTCAACTTCAACAACTCATATGGCTCGTATTAAAAGTTTTGGCAGCCACGTCAAACTATTGACTCGAGTGTGCGGCTTCGTTTCTAAGCTGTTTTTAGTATTTCATCATAAAATTGTTAAACTGCACAGGAAACTTTTACATTTTGGCATTTGGCTTGGCTGGCAGTTTAGTGCCAATTGCCTGCATGTGTGTTTTTCTTTTCAAGTTCATCTTGATGACTTTTAGAGTTTATCCAATGACAATTGTCAACAATACACACGGCTTTGTGGTAATTCTGCCGCCTATTCTTATCTCGACACTAATTTGGCAGGTTTTTGTGGTTTAATTTGGCTTGGCTCCAATTTGTCACTAATTTCGTCAGGATTCAACGTTTTTGCGAACCACGTCAAATGAATCTCCGGCTTGGTCCAACAAAGACGCATTCAATATCGACCAATGACATTTCAGTGCATAACGCTTGGCTTCTACTTTGACAACTCAGTTTTCATAGTTCGGATGCTCTGAGCTTTCGTTCTGCAGTGCAGTCGTACTCAACTCGCGCTTTTCGAGGAATCCGTGGATAAAAATACTGACATTTGGCGCGCTGGCACTCTGACTGTCACCAGCTGCCATTATTTCGGAGAACCGACGATGAATGATGGTTTTGTTCTTATAGCACACCGGTTTCTTTGTATTCAGGTCATGATCCCAGTTCTAATCTTACTCTAGTTATGCACACTCCTCCGGAATCTGCCTGCGCCAGGCTTTGGTCAACTTCCAACAAGCGATCAATTACTCCATCATATTTTAGGGCATATTGGTTTGCAAGCTGCAAACCTAGACTTGACGTCAACGAAAAAGAAAACCAAGACGAAACTGATAAAACTACAAGTTTGTTGAAAGTACGATTTCACAATCCAGCTAATGGCTTGCAGTTTTTCTGGTCGTGTGGTTGGATGCCAATAAAAGAAATACAAATATTACAAAAGTACCCTTTATTTAAACTGGTTGAAGTTGCAGCAGGATGGCAGAATTAAATCAGATCGCGCATTATCAGTTAATTACCTCACATGTAGCCATTCGTTGATGCGTCCAAATTAATTCTTAACCAAGATTCTTGTACTTGACACTTGATTTACGCTTACGCCAGAATTCATAATTCTAATTCATTCAAGTCACAATCATCCACGATTTGCTTCGTCTCGCATTGATGTCCGTGCATTAACTGATATTTTTAGTTTTCTTTTTATCGCATTCATGCGAAGTTAAGCGAATTATCTCAATCACACAGAACGCGATCACAAGACTGTAAAGATGATTTAAACTCTAAAAAGCGTACACGCGTACAATAATTGAATCCATTCTCATTAGAAGAGAAATTGCTTAAATACAAAATAAAATAGACCACGAATAGTTCTTGCAATATTGCACGTAGAATACAGAAGGTCGCTGCAATCTCATCCTCCATCGAAGTCCCAATCCATGCTCAATGACTCACATGTCCGACGTGTGTCCTAAATCAGAACGAAAAACTCCACTTAGACTTCGTGTAACGTTGTACGATGGAGAAATGTGTCGCAAGTAGTAAAGGTACAAATCTAACGCAATTCACTTGTCCATTGAGTGCGCATTCTGCATTCCAGCAAACCTCAAAACTATGCAACGCAGTCAATTTCAAAGAGGATGAAGCGAAACAGAGACATAAAGGTGTGGTCAGTTAAGGAAATCATTGAGAAAACAGAGTAATGCGTAATCAGAATTCTTTAAATCTCATCTCATCTCATCCCTCCTTCCAATAGCGTGTTACTTGGTCAAAAGCGACTCACTTCAAAATACTACATGTCAACTAATTGGCCAAGTGTCATTAGTAAGTAGCTGTTTTAACTATAATCATGCAAAACTGGAAGATTCCAATTTCTAATAAAACCAGGCGAATAAACCGACTAATTATGGTGAAAACCACAACTTGCAAAATTTAAGGCTACAAAAAGTCAACGCAAAAAGTGTAGTGCTAATGAGTTGATAAAATAAGGCATTGGTTGCTAATTTCAATAGAAGGATATCAGATGAGATGAGATACCTGGTTAAATTTATGTTCGCCCTGAGTGAAAGAGACATACAAGCTTGGCAGTGAGTTTGTGAGACGAAGTTTCGGGAAATTGTTGGAACAGGAATTTGGAATTGGAAGAGAACCAATTGGATCATTGGGTCCGCTAAGGAAAGAAATTGATAAATTGATATGCCTATAATTTCTTGAAAGACTTAGGAATTCGAGGATCACGACCCAATTTTTCTTTTGGAGATTGTGAGACGGATTTCAGCGAGTAATTGTTGTCTGACTTTTCTTCTTTGGCAGTGATCGTGTATTGTTCGTTGTCATTTTTTGTTTCTGTAGCATTTATGGCTGAGCAGATAATTTTATGTCCCCTGAGGTCGCTTTTTGTACTGTCTTGAATATTTCTAAAATCTAAATCCCGACCTGACAACTCAACCGGCAGTTGTTGTCGGAAAGGAAGGAGGTTGTCTCCGGCGTCGAATACGTCGAAGAACTCCTGTCCGAATTCTTGCTGAAGAATGTTGAATATTTTCGAGGGAAAGTGTTTAAGTCTTTTACTGTTGAAGTGTGCCTTTAACGTGTGCTGATGTCTTTGTTGAAATTGGTTGACTATGTCGGTGAGAATCTGGTCTCGGTTCGGAGAGGTTGGAGACAGCATGGAGGAAGAGCCTGAGTACGAGGAATTGCTGTCAATCGACAAAGATGTTGTCAGATTGCTCTTAATGGGAAGTGGGATTAGTCTGCTGCGTGCGTCAGAAGAATCTCGAGGTGGACCGTTGCTGTCTTCCTTTGAATCCATTGTTATCGGGACATTTCTGTAATTTTCTGCTGCCTTAGGTGGATCTTTGTCACAAACAGGCTCCGACACTGGCAGCGTCTCAGCTTTGGGCTCTTCCTCTTCAGGCACGGCGTCCTCTCTTTTGCCGTCTCCTTGAAGGAGCTCGAAAAGACGCGAGTGGGTTTTAGCGCGTTCGTACTTCCTAGCCTTTCTTTCCTCCTCTGTGCCTCGCAGCGTCACTGGACTTTCCTTCACATCCTTTTCTGTCGCTACTTCAGTTGGTGCTGGATTCGCTGGTTCGATTTTCTCCACGCGCCTCTCTTCACTCGTGAATGACTCGATTTGCGTCAGCGTAGGTTGGAAGTCTCTCCCTCTTCTCGAAACCACCGCCTCAATCTCTCCATCATTGTCAGTCTCGTAGTCTGAAAGCTGGCGAGAAATGTCGGTGAGAATTCCAGAGTCGTTTTCAGAGCCCAACAGCAATGTTTCTTGAAGAAATTTTTCAATGCGCCAAAGCAAGTTTTCAGCTCGAGCTAGCTTCTCTGTTGCTTGACAATTGCAAGAGGATGTGGCTCCGCTATCGACGTTTATAGGAACCTCGCGCGTGATGACCATCTTCTGCCCTTCGACCTGATAAGCTCGCTCGTTAATGATCGTTGTTTCATTCGATCCAGCCACTGCTGCCACAACTGCTTCTGTTTTCTCATCAGCAACAATCGTTCGTTCGTCACTGCTCTTCGATTCGTCCGATACGTCATCGCTCTTATTTGAATTCTGCCTGAACGTGCTGACAGCTTCAACTTCAATCGAGCCAGTTGTGATCGATTCTTCCGCCTTGATGGATGGTTCGATATTCAAGAAGTAAGGCTGCAGCGGATCGTCTGTGTCAGATTCTGTAGTGGATTCTTCTTCAGTTTCGGAATTTTCAGTGCTTTCCGTGCTACTGCAAGACTCCGCTTCAGGTGTATGTTCAACTCCATCTGCTCCTCGATTGTTTTCACGATTGTCTTGAGGTTCGTACGAAAACTGGAAGTTTCCTGAGCTATCCCAAAAATTTGATGTATCATCCAAAGTGGCTGACTCCTCCCAAAAGTTTGCTTCCTTTGCGGTTGGCTCTTCTACGCCGTTATCCGATTCCTTGTTTAGGACGCTCCAAAAATCTACAGATTCATTATCGTCATCTGACGCAGGAGACGCTTCTGAATTCGTATCTTTGTTTTCTATTGTTTGACTCAGCTCATCACGATTGTCTTCTGAACGCTCGTGGTGAGGCTTCATGATTTCACTCCAAAAATCTACTTCAGCTGCTTTATCTTCAGGCACTGGTGAATTGTGAAGGTTTTGTAGCCCTTCTTTTTCGTGGGCTTGTATGCCTTCAATCTCCTTCTCCTTCGACGGGTTAATTACAAGGGACCCAATCGAAACATACTCATCCGATTTCGTCTCAGTTTCTTCACTTGACTTTTGCCCCTCGCTATCTTGTCCTTCACCGTCGGAGTTCAACTTGCCTTCTTCCACTTCCGCAGCTCCAATTAATACTGTCGTAACATCCCTATAGCTCTTTGATTTACTGAAAGACAACGTGAGCGGAAGTCGAACAGAAACCGCTGAATTTAGATCAGCTGCTTCATCTTGCTCAGACTCAAGGGTGTCATCCACGTTTAAGTTCTGTATCCCAGCTTGATCGACTTCTACTTCAGACTTATTTGCAATCATACTTGCATGTGATGTTTCATTATCAGATGTTGATAGATCGTCGCTTGGATGACACTCTTCAGCCACTTCCAATTTGCATTTTGGGGCACTGGCACTGCTGATACTAGCAATTATGGCGGTTAAGCTCTTTTCATTTTCACTCAGTTCATCAATCGTACTCAGCCGCTTTCTCCCACGGAGTAATGCCATCTCAGAATCGTCAGAAAAACATTCTTCAATCAACAAACCGGAGACGCCGGGGCAGGAACCTTCCGTGATTGGCGGAGAAGTCACGTCGCTGACAGAAGTCGGAGTTTCAGGTTCTTCAACGATCCCTGTGTTTATCTCAAAGGATCCGTCCACATCTGGTGAGGTTATAATCGTATCCATAATGTTTGCTTCATGTCCTTTGTCAGTCTCAATCGTTTCGTCGCGGTTTGCGCAAGTCTCTGATTCAGATTTTCCTGTATGGACGATTGCATCAGTCTCTTCGATTTCAGGTACGTACACTAACACAGGTTTGAATTCCAAATTCGAGGTACGCGTGGGTGTTCGATGTTCGAAGGTAGTTGCATCACGTTCCGCTGTTGCATCTTCACCTAAATTCTGATAAGCGAATGGGTAAACAACATCTTCTGGACAATCTTGAAAATTTCTTCCATTGTATGCTTCCCAGCCATCCGGAAACTCGTACTCTCTTCCGTTCCAGAAGTGCGAAGCACAGTACCACCAATAATACCAATAAGACGATGGATCCCAATTAACTTCATTGGGGTCAAAATCTTCCGGCATGTGAATGGCCGCATTTTCACTTCCTGCCTCTTGTCCCTCAACATTAATGTCAACGATACGTGCATGTCCTAACTCAGGAGTAGTTTCAGGAGAAGGATTGGGAGTAACGATAGGGAGGGAGAGCACAGGAAAGGAAATATTAGCATGATCATCTCCAACCCTTGACCCAAAAGCTACAAAAATACGACATTTCAAAAAGACTCCAATTATTATACAATGGCATAGATTAGCAGATAATAAGTCTACTAAAAGTTTACGAAAGAAAATTAATGTACTCAAATGAATTAAAAGCTTCAAAATTTTCATGGAAAGAAAAAGACTACGAACAATTGAGTCAAATTTTGATGAATTCAAGCGATTTACCAGAATTTGAAGGACCATCTTCTCCAGTCAATTGCTGAAGCATCTTAAACGATCGTGAAGGTATATTCTTGCCCATGTAAAGCTTGGGTTCAGAAACTTTTTCCTGCGACGGATGCAATTTGGGCCCCTCCGGGGCGATGTATTCCACAGGAAACTGGTACTGCTGCTGTGAGCCCGCAACGGGCTGCATTTGTGGCTCCACGCGAATCTGGATTGTTTGCCCTTTCGCACTGACGGGTTGGACCACCGATGGACTTGCATCATCTGTAATAAGAAATTAATGGGTCAGTCAAGTCAAGCATAGGTGACTTTGTCATAAAAAAGGCGCTGGCTTTGACCTTGTCATAAAACAAAGGCGAGTTGATGCTGAGCAGGAACGTTAACTTGCTTTACTATAGGCAAGGAATAACTTTATGTTCAAAAGGAGAGGGAACGAAGCTGTTGTGCTGAGAGGCTGTAGCTACCCAAGAAGCTGTGAGTCGTGAATGGAAGTAGTGGTTTAACCGCAGTCCAGTTAATTTTACATTACATTTCTTAACCGTCTGAAGTGACTTGCTGATAACTGAAAACAGCTTCTAGGCTGCCTAGTACGATTTGCGTTAGGAAGGATTAGCACGATCGCACAAGGAAACCCGAGGACGATGGACACAGACCAGTTTGACATCGACGACAGCACACCGGTTCCGATGGAACTGGACAACTTTCAAATCGAGGAATATGAAGACGAAACGGACGTAAGCAAAGACGACAGCACTACTGTTGTTCCTGCTACTCCTTCGAGTCTGGAAGAACCTGTGGCGTGCACTTTGCGCACTGATGTTGACGAATGGCGCGAACACGATGACGGTGTCAATGAAGATCAAGTTGCAATAGTCAGAGATGAAATTGAGGAAACAATGGATGATCAATACGAGGGTGATAATGATAACGAGAATGACGACCAGGAATCGGTCTTACGTGAAGAAGAATTCGAGGATCTGCGGGACAATGAGCTTTCAGTGTCGGATTCGGAATCCAACGATGATAAGGATGAGGCCTTCGAAGAGCACAGTGAAGATGAAGGAGACGACGGAGCTCACAACGAAGAGGACGATGAGGCTGAAGACGAAAGCGAATACGAAGGAATTGATGATATGGAGGATAAAGAGAATGACCCAGAGGAGGATGACGATGAGGAGGTTCAAATTCTACAGGGATCTGACGCAGAGCAGGAGCAGGAAAATGAAAAAGTTCTCCATCTTCCAGTTTCCAAAGTTAAGAAGCTCATGAAGGTGGACAATCCAATCACATTATTTGGAAAAGATGCTGTTGCAGCTATGGCCATCTCGACGGTACGTGTATGATTACAATGAATTCAATTACAAGACCTATGACAATTTAATCTTTTGCTATGTGTATGGTTTCAGGAACTGTTTATCTCCCTACTCGCTCAGCAAAGTTACAAAATGGCTGCAAGCAATAAAAAGCGAACCGTACAACTAAGTCATTTGAAAAGGGTCCTCCCGTCCAGCCCATTATTCGATTTCCTGGAAGGAACACTACCTGAATACGATATTTAATTTCTGCCACGAAAACTAACAAGACTTACAACACTAGACAGGTTAGGAATTCAGATCTTCCTATCCATATTTGGAAGGCCATTTTTATGTTCGCGTTTGAAATGTACTCTTTCTGATTAACAGAAGTTACCGCCGTGAAGAACTCATTCGAGCATTCATTTACAAGAAGAGTTTCAGCTTACGGTTATTTCTTACTTTGTAACAGGGAAATAAATCTTTGTCACCTTACCTTCACTTGTAATTTTCTGTAGTACACGAAATGATTTCGACTGTGTTGGATCTCCCCATTGCCCATCGTTCCCAGTAAATCTGCTTGAAAATTTAAATTTTCTGATTAATTTGTGATAATTCGCCTAGGATGGGTGAATATAGTACTATCACGTTATTTACCTATCGTTAGATGCAGCAGGTTCTCCAGCTTGTTTTTGATTTTGCATAAAGTAAGGAGCACTTCGACTGTTTCTGGTCGGCGGTGTCCTAACTGATTGACCAACACTGGTGTCTGGTGTTCTTTCAATCTACATTTGAATCAATCAATGGTTAACTAACCTCAAACAAGGAACTATACCTATATGTTTCAAAAAGGCGTTCTTGGACTGTACAAGGTTATTTCAATTGGACCCAAACTCTTGAAAATGTACACGTTGTCTGCGGTTTTGGTTTCTCACCTGTATGGGGATTATTCGTGCACCGTTGCTCAACGCTCCTGCCTGATTCGGCCTGGGCATATTCGGAGTGGCTGCGATCGGTGTGGTTCTGTGCGGTGGTTGCACTGGCTCTGACTCCGCGTCACCAGAATCGGCTCTGTTATCAACCAGATTGATTGGGATCACTTTTGCCTTGCCCCACGGAGTATTTCCAGCACTCGCAAAAGATGGCGAGCTTTGTTGCGGCATTTTATTTCGAGAATTCATCCATGGTGTTGGAGCCTTGTTCAGCTGCGGCGTTTGAGGCGCACTCCTTTCTTTTTCGCTATCTGACTCAGTGCTGCTATTTCGTTGAATCCCTGGCGTTCTGATTCCTTCTCTCTCGTTCATTGCTGACAATTGCTGAACCGGAGGGATGTACAGAGTTCCCAGGTTAAGTATTTTTGTGTTGTTTGCAGGAGCAGACGCAGACGACGTCGACGGTTGCTGAGCCTGTTTTCCTGGCTTGTGTTGGTAAATCGGAGCTCCATTTGGGCTAGTAACTTGTTGAAAAACCAGAGGACTCTGCTCGCCATTTTCAGATTGGAAGATCGTCATCGGGATCTTTTGCTCATGTGCGGGCTCACTGACCTGACTTTGTACCGGTTGATTGCGAGCCGCCAGTCCCATTCCTATTGAGCTCTTTTGTTCAACACGCTGCTGCTGATAGGGTCGTGGAGCACCGGAAGGCCCCGGCCGCTCATCGTAAAGATGATTCTTCTGCTCGGCTTGCGGGCTGCTCACAGTCGTCACAGTTGGTGCCACTCGTTGAGAATAAAGCTGTTGGCTCCTCGGCTCGGCCAGAATCGGAGGCTGATTTTGTACGTGACTTTGTGCTTGAATCGGTGGACTTCTTTCATCTGACGGCTGATTCGAGTTCGAGTTCATGTTAAAATGAACAGGACGATGCCCCTGAATCTGGGGACTTCGCTGCTCTGCCTGCGGTTGTGAATTCATGTTTTGCACTGGGCGTTGTACTTGAATCTGAGGACTTCGCTGCTCCGGCTGCGAATTCATACTTTGTGCGGGTGCCGGGCGTGGTGCAAAACTCTGCTGACTCGGACTCGGCTGCTGCTGAGTCGGACTGGTGTCCTCGTCGTAGTCTGGAGTAGCTTTGATCGTCTGCTTCATGAAGGACGCCAATGAGAGCGGTGGGGCATTGCTCGGGCGCGGAGATACCGCAGCTTCTTTATGAGTCTCTTTGAAATTCCGTGGTCGCGGCTCCGAATTTGGTGAAGGTATCGAGTATCGCTCCGGTGGCGGAGGTGGTATATTCTGAGCCTGCGATGGAGGAGGCGGCGGTGGAGGAGGAGGAGGTGGAGCCAAGCCCTGAACGTGTCCATTCGACTTTCCACTCTCTTCCTGCTGAGAAAAGTCGTTTGGTTTGTGCGTTCTGTGCAGATTCGTGGGATTCAATCCACCCTGCGGAAAGACCGCCACGGGCAGCGCAGGCTGCATTGCTGCAATGGAGGCAGGTGGCAAATGATACCCTCCACCAGGTGACAACGAGTTACTGCTGGGCTGAGGAACTGAAGTGACACCTTCCGCGGCCGCATTCATTTGTATCCGTTTTGCCATGCGCGGACTTCTGATTTCTGACAGGTCGATTCCGCCTGGCGTGTATGTGAAAGGCTTCTTATCTTTCATCATTGCTCCTTGGATTTGTGATGGAGGTCCTCTCTGTAAATGGCAGAAAGCAAAGTGAAATATTTCGTTGTCTCAAACGCACAACTCAATTTAACTTACCTGACTGGCTGGGCCTCCAGCGCCAGGAGACGAGTTGGTCTGACTGCGAGAACCTCTGCAAAATGAAAGCGCAAAGTAATGAAATAGAAACTTTGAATAATTAACATGATTTTTGGCGTGTCTAAATATAAATATGCATGTGCATTACAATTTTCACTTTATGTTTGTCCTGTTTACTATTTAGTCGTCAAATATATTAATTCAATCGACTCGACATGCCCCTTGTTTGCCAAAAGTTCAGTCAATTCTGTTAGCGGCGAGTTGTAAAAGTAATAATTCAGTACGGCTCTCTCAAAGTCTTACATGATTGCCTCAAGAATGGGTTCGACTCCCATATCATGTTTCACGTATTGCGGATCTGCCTTACTCACGATATCATTGGCTTCTTCGTTGTGGTTCGTGAGCATGTCCCGATACATGGAGTACACTAGTTTTCGCACACGGGGGTCCGAAGGATCTAATTTTGGCTCTTGACCAATCTGAGCAGCAGCCGCGGCAGGAACTTCACTGATTTTCAGAATCGACGACATTTTGAACCCACGCTTTTGTGAATGATTTAATTTTAATCTAAACAAAGTGTTGCAGATTGAGACACTCGTATTTATAGATTTGTCGTCAGAATGAACGATTTGATCTGCGATGCAGGATGCGGACGGTGCTCTTGAGCAGCCGTCGTCTTCACTCGATGAATCACAACGTCAAAATAAATTGGAAAGAGATTTTGGACTTCGAGACGGCAACGATGATCGACGAGTTAAAAGCACCAGCACCTAGATTAGAGTGCTCTCTAAAGAAGCCTGATCGCTTTGATACAATCCAAATGTACCAAAATTTCAAGTTGAGACTTCAAGGTGAGGATAAAACCTTCTCTTCCAAATGTGGACGCAAGACTGCTGTTGCGGCTTTCACGCGGCGGCGGCGACTCGGCCAAGCCACAATGACACACAAGTTGCTTGTCTATCTGCCCCTTTTGTTCAATCAACTGCTCGCTATGATGCGACGACGAGATGTGAATGAGGAATAGTATTTGCATTGAGAAACAAAAGTGACCTCATATTAGCAATGACTGTGACTGTCTGCGTTATGCGTTGGATTCTGTTCTGATGAATTGCAGAAATGTACACATTTCTCATATTGCCTGCCTGCCAAGCTGGTCTGGGCTGGTCTGACATGACGTTATTATGAAACGTAAACAAATACCAGTCAAAAATGTGGACTTTAAATTATTCATAGTTTTACGGCCAACTCGCATTATGTAAATCATGTTGTACATATTTGTGCTGCGATTTGATGTGATCCTTACCCTTTCTGGTACGAGATGCCTTTTACACGCGTCACAGACACGTACAGATGAGCCAAGCTGAGTATATTTCTGCGTATTATGCGTAATTTGTGTGTAATTAGCGGCAGATTATTCGCCAACCCTTGTCTCAATTCGTCATCGAAAGGAGCGCGAGCGCAACAATGAAGCAGCAAATTATTGACCATAGCTCCTGAACCATGAATGGGCATTCATTGTGCAATGCGTGCACATTGTTCGAATCACCTTCAACTTAAATCGAGCCACAACAAACAGCGATAAACTCACGAATCAAGATAAACCTAGATAACAAAGTCCTCCAAGGAACAAAGCTTATTGATTGTTTCTGCCAAATTCCTGCATAGCAAATTCCCCATGTATGCGAAAGCGAAGGGAAGGAACCGATTGCCAAATACGAAATGCATAATATTTTGCAATTTCAGAATTGCAAGCCAGCTATAGCTTGTTTTTGGCATTAGTCATGCATGGGGCAGAATCAAGAGCTATGTGGCGAGAGATTATTAGTGCACTAGTTTCCCGAATGCTCAATTTCTCATCTCACATTTGTGTCGATGATGTCATCTTTCGAAACGAGACTTCATGCGTCCACGTCTACGTCGCGTCGTCACGGCTCATGTTTCAAAAATTGAAATCAAACAGGTCACCAAACGGAATGACGCAAAGTACAATTTGTGTCAGTACGAATTGCGAGTCAGTTTGAAAGGAGATGGCGGATCAAACAAAAGCCACCTGCGTTAATCTACTAGTGGCTCGCAATAATCATGATCTGTCACTTCTTTTGAAAGAATTAATTAATTTCTCTAATTTGCACTGCCTTTTAGGGAATGAAATAATTTCATTGACGCAAGGCCACTTCGCAGGCGCTGTGAACTGTCAACCATATCAAAACCAGTAGCAATTAATTTAAATCTGATCTTACCTCCAAGGTGCACCGCCGCCGGCTGAATCCATGTCCGGTATCGAAAAGCGTGTTGACAATGACCGCAATGACTGAAGATGGTTTGGCTTACAAATGCTTGTTAGAAGACATCATTGAGGAGATTGTGAATTTCAGCAAACAGGCATTCACGTTTTCAGTTGTCGCTGCTTGATTATGGTATACGCAGAAATTGCGAAGTAAGTCGTACGAAATTGAATCCGAATTGCCAATTTAAACTGGTCTAGAGCAAGATGACGCTAAAGACTGAACTCACTAAACTAATCTATCAAAGATTGAAATCATGGCCAAACGACGAAGCCGAAACCTTTCGCAAAAGGTTTGTCTACGCTGTAGACACAGGAAGCAGTGCGCAGAGTTTTGCAACCGGAGCAGAGACGAATGGGTAGGAAGAAATTCCGATTCCGAGATCTGTAGACCTCCGGTGTCTATTTCGGGATGTCGAAGTAATTTTTGGCAAAACCTTTTATCTAATCTCGATTTCTGTGCAATGAGCAATGCATGTACCTACAACACATCTCGTCGCATGCCAGCATGCACGTATTTCACTTTCACATGTATAAGTAACACCGTTCTCGTTCTAGTTCTAGACCAAATCTTCAGAACATCCTGAAAGCTAGACTGAAAATAGTGTCTAATGAAGTTGTGAATTGCGATCGGCCCGACACACGATACGCGGTTCGGCGCGGCACGGCAGGAGATGAGGTAGGTGCCGAAATTTAGATTCGAGTGGGTGGACTGAATAGTAAATGGTAGTAATCGTAATTCGAACTGTCAAGCACGTACATACAAAATGCAAAGTAAAACGGCTACGATCAGTGACATTGCAGGCAGAAGGCGGTCGGGCGTGCTCGCTGATTATGTTTAGAATGGATTAAATGTTAATAATTCAGGCTTCATCGAAATTATTAATTGCGTCATTTGTTTTACTTGTCTGCGTCTTTGCTTTTGTTTGCAGCTGCAAGCTAAAGCTAATTCGCTCGGTCGTCTGAAGTAAGCAAGATTCAAGATTCAGGATTCCGATAGTTGAGATGCTAATGACGCGTTCTTCAACCGCTGCAATTACTTTCATTGCAATCTCTCATCTCCTCGTCTGTTATTCGGCACTAGTGCAAATAGCAACTGCAAGGAGGAATGGACACGTGCCAAGCAGTCGACCGGCACGCAAAACGCTTTTGCCTTTGTGCTCTGTGCTGCTGTTTGTACAATTAATGACAAGCCCACCCGACAAATAACCTTTACGAGTTTACGACTTGACGACGATGGCGCGCCTGACGGGTAAGACGTTAGGCTGTTTTCAATTATCCCGATCATTTTCCTCCGACTGTCTCACAGCCAGACAATTTATACTCTCACTTGTGCCAAGCCTGCCATTATCTTCACTTCGTCTTGCATGATTAACAGAATAATGAGAAGCCTGCCTGCAAGAACGGCGAACGGGACGCTCGCGGCTCAGCTTCGGTTCGGGTCAAGAACATTTCAGCAGCGCTGTTAGACGAAACGGTCTGTAAATAGAACGCTAGAACGGTTTTGGGTTCACCTACTTTGAGTTTTGAAGATCGAGTTTCGAGACAGCAGAGCGCAGCGAGCTGTGCGTTGTCTGCTTGGCGTTATACCAGAGACGAAGACGAAGAACAAACAATTCATTCATTCGTACAGACTGCAGGTTTGGTTTATGACACGGTGCACGGCATCCAGCACCAAAGGCGCATAGCGCATTGGCATTACTCTGTCTGCGACCCATCAATTCATTAAATGGGTTAACAAATAATAATAAAATATGGGGCGTGAAGAAGAAGTGGTGATTTGTGCAAGCTCTGTCCGGCACATACATCAAGACAGATTCCGGGATTACTTCGTCGTAGCAGCAGTCCGCAGAATTTGGGTCCCAGTTTCCATTTGTCAATAGTCAAACGGAAAGAAAAGGATCAAGCAGAGGACAAAATGCACCGCGACCTGGATCCAGGACACGTCTCCTGCACATGCGCATCGCGACTGCATAAATGTAATCAGTGTTATTGACAACTTATTCGTAAAGCTCTCTTCAATGTGAGTCTGTCGTGTTGCCGAGAAGCGTGGTTCATTAAAGAGCCAGGTTGAGATTGACTGAGTTGAGTCTACAAGCCAAAAAGCCAAAGCCATCTTGTCGAATCTCGCGAGACTAAATTAGAATGCCCATGACGCTGCACGGTAGATGACAGGACCCCCAGACGACGGCTTTGATTTGCATCGCGCATAATTAAATGCGTAAGCCGCGATTGCCGTAATAATTAAGCAAGCAATACTACAACATTACTTTAATCATCCACAAAACCATATTACACGTATCCGTCTACCAATACTGTACTCGTGTAGGATGATTATGTATGATATTGAATCTCTTGACAAATATACAGCGTCGTGGGCTAGAAATGAAAGAAGTTCAGATTGTCAATTGTTGCATCTTAGTAAATGGTCCTCGAATATCTACTATTTCTTGGCATGTCTCTACTGTGGATTCAGTAATACAATTATTGGCGTTTCTTTTGAGGGCTCGCTCATTTTTAGAAGCATATTTCCAGTTTATGTCGAAGTAGCCAAGTCTATACTGAAATATGAACATTTTCCAGTTTCCTTCTTACCGAATATTGAGCGTTTAAACTGGTGGATCTAATGTTTACATTACATTTGTACTTGTGGTAATAAATTGTGGCAAGGCATCATCTCGTGACAAATCAGTTCAAATCAAATCGCTGTTCTGTTCAGTCAGAGTCAGAACACAAGAAACGAAGAATCTGAAACTGTGGCATGCATCTTCTTTCTGCGATTAACCAACTGCAATGAAGTTCATGTGTGATGTATGATTGAGGCGTGAGTGGCTTACACACGAGTTGAATTATCGTGCAACATGGAAAAGTAATCATTTTCACAATCACTGAGGCACATTGAAATGATTCCATCCTCGAAACTGGGACTGTGCTAAGAAATGTGACTTGATTTGCACTTGCATTGTACAATCATTTACCAGTCGTGAATTTCACTTCGTGGGAGCCTGCTTTTTTGTGCCGGTTCTGCTTAGATCATGATCTCATGTTTCCTTCCAAAAATAGTTGCTTGCTTGTATTGCCTATGTATTTCATTGTGCTGGAGACCCATTTCACATATCATTACGACCAGCATGATTTTAGTACGTGTCTCGAGTTTGCGTTGATGGGATTCATTTTGTTGTTCTTCGTGACGGCGACGCTACAAGAACCAACTCAAATAACGCTTAATGCAGTAATTTATGTGCCACAGGGCTGATGAAAGGATGTTGGTGATGGTGATTCACTTTCTGATGGAAGTTTGGCCATGCACATGCAATGAATGTAATAAGAACCTTGAAAATCTGTTCCAAGTACTTTGAAGTGCTTTGTTTGTTATTATGTCATGTGTACATTAAACATGCTTGGCTAAATTAACATGTAGGGTTTCTTACGAATACGAAAACGAAGACCAAGAACTCAAGTGGGCATCGAAAGAGGAGACCGGTCGAAAGTCGAAGATTCTCGACCGTCGATTCCGAGCCCATGGACAAGCCAAAAGCCTTGTACTCAATAAAGTTCGATTTTCGATGTGTGCTTAATTGAACATTATCCAAAGGTCCAGCGTCCTAACCTATAAACACTTTTTTCTGTAGCATTGCTCCACAATTCATCTGCGTAGTCTTGTATTCAAGGAAGGAAAAGCATGAAAACGAAAACAGAAATTCTTGGCTCGCAGTTAGCCAAGTGGAATGCTGGTCTCATACGCAAGTGAAAAATGATCAGAAATTAAAATCAAAGTCTGTTTCAGCACTCCGTCCGCCTGATAAAGATTTATAGCTTTCAATTAATGGCCCGACTACTCGTGTTCGTGCTCGTAATAACGTTCATATGTGTGATATGACGCAAATTTTCCTCACAGGAGCAAATTGCAAAGCGGAATTTATTTGAAGTGTGAATTGCGTTTGTGAATCTGAAGGTACGAAAACAATAAACATGCAAGATGCGAGAAACCGCAAACATCTGTTTAAATTCCTTTTCAATTTCTATACGAATACTGGCAGAATATTCCACAAGCTTCTAAGCAATTTTTCAGCGATGGGTTTAGAATTGGATGCTAATTTCTCTTTTATACATGTTCACATCACGCCAATTTACGATGACGGCTTTGTTATGACATGTTTAAGCATCATTTCATTAAGCCTGAATCTTGCTAAGTTATAAAATCATTTCACTTACGAGCTCGCCGCATGTGAACGTCGAGCGTGTGCCCTCAACATTCAGCGATTACTAATTTAATGCTTGTCCATCACTCCTTCTCTCTCCTTGAGCTTGAATTAATTTCCAAGTGAAATTTTTGAGCTTGCGATAGGATAATAGGCTGCGTATGTGGTTTGACTTTGGCTTGGCTTTCTGATGCTCACAAACACAAGAATCACAAGAATGCGAGCACATTAAGCATGTAAATTGCACAACAAAGCAAAGCCAATCAAAATGTCATAATTCATAATGAACTCATGTCTCATGTTATTTTATATTTTCGATGTGGAATTTGTAGTTTTCAGTTTCACGCGTCTTGAAGGCCTGAAACCTTTGAGCAGAAATCAAAAATGCCAAAAACGAGTTCTTTCATTCTGGCGCACTGTCTGAGTTTCCTTTTGGTGGTACAATACAAGACAACTAATCTGAAGAATTTTATGCCTATTCATGCTCATGTATTTAATTTTTAATAGTCTTGTACGTTTATTACCATAATAATGCCCTAATCATGAGTGAGTACAAGTTCGTAATCTCTTGCACAGACGGGGCGAAGTTGCTAAATGAACGTAGGATGTACATTTCCACAATCAACGTGCATGTGCTTTCGCATTCGTATTCGTATTGGATCCATGCACACGCTTTATCCTCATCCGTTGTACACGCACGCACGTAAGCGCTCTTCGGGCTCTTTCTCTCTTGCCGCTGACAAAAGAAGTATTCAGTTGAAAATTTTCCGTTGGCCAGTGAAGATCGTAACGCATTCCGTTTCTTGTCATTCCAGTGATTCCAGTTTCTATTCCGGTGTGTGGTATTTTGACAAACTTGGACCGGTCTCGCTAACTTCTGCTGGCAACAAAGACATCAATGTAAGTTAATTTACTTATACTTTAACACGCTACCTTATTGGCGTTTCATTTTGCTTTGGTGCTCATCTATCCAGCATCCAGCTGATGTGAGTGCAACCTGCAGAAAGGCGCAGTTCCTTCTTCTCCAGCCTTCTGCTCCTTCCTTTGCTTACTGTTTCGCGAAATTGCAACTCGGTCATGTATTGATTTTCCAGTTCCAAGATGTGCTCGTGCTCTATTTCTAGCCTCATCTTCCGACGGATGAGTCATCCTCCTGTTGCTTGTTTCTCGAATCGCATGATAACCTTGAAAACTCTGCCCATTCTAACACGATTGTGCACTTTAGCGTCTCTACATGTTGTTGTTTACTGGGCTGTTGATGAGAGCCAATTATTCCAGTTTCGATTCGATTGTTTTCTGTGAGTTACTTTTAATTACGTGATGTTTGATTCCAGAGTTAAACGCGAGTTTTTGGAATTCAAATTCATCATCTGTGGATATTCGTAAACATTGGACAAACCTGATCAAAATGCCAAACTGTCCCAAGTGCGAGAAGCCAGTTTATTTTGGTAAGCTTTAACTTTTCCAACCTTTATAGTTTTGCGCTTCCATTTCATTGAACCTACCGACAGTAGCCAAACGAAGAAAGTCGCCAACTAATTTGCATTGAAAACATCATCATTCATTCTATTGAACACGTCGTCTGTAGGAAGTCAATTCTCCTTTACTGTTTGGCAGCAGGTTTTACAAGTTGAAAGAAGGAAGAAATCAGCATTTGTGTTTGTTATATGAGATGTTGACAACTTGAGAGTTGTCAAATTGATACTTATGACCACAGGTTGAAAGGAAGCGTTTTCGTGTTAACAAATTGGAGTTAAATGCCGAGTTATCATTTTAGCACATTTTGCTATTGCTTGGTTAGTGCTACTGTGCTACTTAAATCAACTAAACCTGTATACCAAACATTTGGAGCATTTTAAAGCATCTTGAGACTGATACTACTTTTTTGATGAATAGGAGGCGTGTGCTAATTTCATGATGGGAATGAACTTCAATTGCACAAGTACTTCAGATTTTTATGCATCAGATTGAGAAATGCTGCTAATCAAATTAGAATCACACACTTGACACGTTTCATTTTCGACTCAGAGTTGAATTGAAAAGTAATTGCTAATACCGGTGACGCAATGCATAATTATGAATACAAAGGAAAGGAACAACTAGGTCAGTTTGAAGAAATAATTGCTTCATAAGTATTAGCGTGATATGATGTTACATATTGGCGACGGCGACGTGTAATGATGTTTAGCAATTAGAGTGGGTGTGAGTGAAATGAGATAGTAAGACAATAAGGCCAGACGTGTTAGAAAGACAGTCAAAGCAAAGCAAGGTCAACTTCAGCAGAGTTCATGACTGCAATTGGAGTTCAAAATTCAAACATGGTATCACAATCACAAAATTGGTTGGTGCACAGTTATTTGAATCACTAATATTAAATTATCATGATTTCCATCCGCTTCGATTTTATGTCACTGTTTATGGTCGCCTTTCAACCAAATCTGTGCAAGCGCTCGAGGCTTTAGGCGTAAGACAGAATGAAGACAATACGGGACTTACTTTAATTACTTTGTAACCGAGATCTAACCTTTTTGAGGCCGCAGCTTTAAACTTATGCTTGTTTATATTTCAGCGGAGCGCAAATCATCATTGGGCAAGGACTGGCATTCGTCATGCCTAAAATGTGAGCGCTGTAACAAAGTCCTGACTCCAGGAGGTAAGATTACCCGCAAAGCCGCGCCAAATAAGTGATGCACGAACTTTTAAACTCTCTTGTCAATTTAGGTCATGCTGAACATGAGGGCAAACCATACTGCCACAAACCATGCTATGCTACTCTCTTCGGCCCGGCAGGTAATTAAATTTACGTGAATCAGTAGATGAATATTAAGAAGTACTCGCTCGCCCAGATTGCTCATGAAGTAAAAACAAGACGACTGCAGAATTTTGATCTGATCGAATAATCGATTCGGTTCCATGCTTTGAGTTAATAACACACGATGAAATGATATCAGTCAGATGAGTAGTGTCAATGCTGCGTGTCGATTGTATGCCTTACCGTGATAAATGGATGAATCATTTGAGATAAATACGTACTAGAAGACAGTAACAGTCCATACATTAGCTTTATCAGTAACCGATCTGGGCGTAACGCGTAATGTGAACGACCGCGAACGCACAACGCACGCTTATCATAAAGTAAACACTGTAGCTAGAAATTATTGAGAAGTGACGGTGTGACGGTGTGGCAGATTTGTCACCAGAAAATGCAATGTGTTGTCGCAGCCGAAGTTGACCCAACAGCAACAGTGCAACAATTGCCAGCGGTAATTACCTATTGAGTTAATCATTGTGTTTGCTATTTGCAGGGTACGGACGCGGTGGTGCTGCTGAAAGCTTTATTTACAACAACCCCAAGCAGACTGAAACAACAGCAAACTAAATGATCAACATGACAAGCAACCACTCGTGCAAGACTTCGTAAAAAAAACACCTTCAACATTCGTGCTTCAAATTTACCTCATGCGTATTACTGTTTATTTACCATAGCTGATAACGTAGTAATTAGTAAGTGAATCCTGTTGGACTAATGGGAAATGATTGTTAGCGGATAAGCAAGCAAACAATGTACATTCCTTTCCTTCTATTGTCTCGTAGTTAGAAAATAATTTGTAAATGTTTTGCCTGTTTAATGCCCTCTGATAAATTCCTGTGGAAGTATTTCGCTGTGCTGATTCATTCCGTATCTCTTATTATTTTGCAGACATCTTTGATCTTTGCATCAAGACAATCAAAAAATTATCGTACTTATATTTTTCTATGTGAATTGGAGTCCTAAGGTCCTAGTGACAGTCAACAGTGATGAATTGTACCTTAGAGCAGACAAATTGTGCTACCAGATTTTAACAGGTGACCAATCGGATAACTGAAAATTCTAATAATTCTGCAATAGTGACTATTTTCTTGAAACAGGAAAACACGATGAGGTTCTATTCTATTGTTCTATTTTCTTAACCATGCTTAACTGGATATTACTAAGATGTACGGGTCAAGTTTGTAAAGTAAATTGACACCATTGGCTCTAACCATCCTTATCCTGTAGTTAAATGTTAAAGTCTTACACCATGTGAATTGATTAGGTTTCAAGGAATTATGCGTTGTCACACGATAGTTCGCCCTTGATTTCTTGATTACGTAATTCGGATTTAAGGCGGTTAATAAGTGTCTGACTAAAGGTTTATGGAACAGACGATATTGTAACCTACCTTCTTACCTAGACTAGACTAGACTCTCCGTATACATTTTACCTTACAACTTGGTATTGTGTAATGAGCAGTGAGCAGCTATCATGCATCTGAATAAAATTATCCACCTTGCTGACTGTATTCAGATCGAGGCTTTTGTACTTTACTGACTCTACTCTAAATTTTAGAACTTGATAGCTAATTGTCAATTAATCTCTTGAACGTGTTGAATGTTACAAACTTATTTGTGCCAGCTAACTGGTATGTGAGAAACATGATTTCATCAGTGGACAATTGTCTTCCCTGCCATGCTCCTCCAACTTGCTTCTGCAGCAGGAAATTCTCCGTGGTAGTGGGCACACCGGCGGTGCGTAGAAATTCTTCCACTTCTCTGTACGCAGTTAATGTCCTCATGTCGGTGCCGTGCAGCAAGGGAGCAGAAACACCCCTTGGGAAATTGCGCATAAAGATCCAGGTCGTTTGAGTCTTGAGGGCATTCTGAAGCAGTTTATGGGCCAAATGGTTGACCATGGAATTGTCGTTTCGTCGAAATGCAACGGCAGTGTGGTTACCGTTGAAGAGGTCCGGAAAATTCTCAACGAATTCCGGGCTCATTCGACAGAAATGAAAGTACAGAAAATCCAGGTCCAACTTCTTCGGGTAATTGACTGGGCTGTACGTCAAATCGGTGTAGCGGATGGTAAGATTGCGAAGCGACGACGGAAATGGCGCCAAGGATTGCTCTCCCCGATTTCCGATGAACATGTTCAATGACTCCAGAGATTTGAACTTTGACAGTTTTCCTTTAAATTCTGTCTCATTGCTGTGCAGCACGTAATTAAAGTTCAGATGCGTGATGGTCGCTGGAAAGGAATCAATGTTATGTCTCCAGGAACTCACACTGAGCCTTCTCAACGCAAAGTCACTTTCCTCGCCTAGATTTCTCACAATGTCATTCCCGAATTTTAGCATCGTATTCACTTCTCCCGTTGCATGTTCAATTTCAAACAGTTTCATGCCATCGATCGTTAAATCGACGTCAGTGTTAAGCTCGGACACTTCTTCAACCTGCCAGCTCCTGCTCCCATTTTTGTCAAAAAACAAGCGAGATTTAAACGCAATCTTATCGAAGCCTTGCAGATAGTCGTCAATTTCAGCCCATTTTGTAAAGATGAACTGGTTTGAGAATTGAAAAATGTCGTCTTGATGCAGCACAAACTTTTCCAAGTTTGGAAGCACGACTCGATCGTTGAAGTCACCAGTGAGCTTCACGTGGATCATTTTCAGAACTTTCAGGCTGGTGCAATTCTGCAATGACTCAAGCAGCATGTGTGGAACAACTTCAACGTACTTTAACTCGATTAACAGCAATTTGTGCTGGTCTTCGGGTGCAATTCTTTTTATCCGACGGTAATTCGATCTCGTACCGCGCAATTCGTACGAGGTCGAGTTCACGACGAAGCTGTATGCATCTTCGTCTTCATCCTCATCCTCATCTTCCTCTCTTCTTTCTGTGTCCACTTCTAGCTGCAAGCGAGGCGTAACGGGAGTAACCACAGTCACTTGCTGCTGGCGGTCTTGCGCTAATTTCTGTTCTATCATGCTCTGACCACTGACAAGATCCTGCACTATTCTTGACAATCTCATCACAACACTTTCAACGTTTTGCTGCCGACTCACCAGTTGATTCAAACGTTCTGTCTTGGCATTCCATTCTTGCTCAAAGATTGACAACGTTTTCCCAACTTTGCGGCTGGTTTCGTCCAGATGAGAACTTATCAAGGAGAATTTGTCGTTCAAGTCTGTTCTGATTCGTTCCTGCAGGCTCTCGAATCCAGATTGCAACGTTCTTAGCAGTGGCGACTCAGTGGTAATGGTTGAAGCGGCGGTTATTTCTGCAGAATCGGATTCCAGATCACAATGGCCGAGTTGACCAGCTGTCAAAATAAGTGTCAACAACTTGCAATAGAAATGAGTGCTGTTAATTCGTGCCATTGTATTATCACCACGCGAAGAAAGAGACTGAGTAGTAACATTTCCTGCGGACGGACAGAGAGAAGTCTAGTTTGCAAATATTGTGGAGGTTATCTTCTCATGAACCAGAACCATGCTTCATTTATTTTTCGCATTTGACAAATTGACCCATATGTCAAGTTGTCAACGTGAGCTTACTTGGTTATGAGCCAATGGTCAATGAGCGCAGTTAAATTCATGAGTCCAGCAGACTGGGGCTGAATAGTCTAGTCTTTTCCTTTCGTGTAGTTCTGACTATGCTACAGCATTGCTACCTTCGCTGGGCATGGATGTCAGAAATTCAATGCAGCAGCAGAGAGTATACTAATCTCATTAAAGCTGGCAGAATCGCCGTGACTTTAAGAAAAGTTCATTAACTTGAACAAGGTAATGATGTTTATTAGGTCAAGTGTAACGCGGACCGTTTGCATAAATAGCTAACTATTAAGCTAGCAAGCCAGTCATGCAAAAATCCGTTTTGACATTTGGTTTGCCAAGCCATTCCTTTGAGCGTGGTCAAATCTCTCCTTCGGACCGGGCTCGGCGTTCTATGCAAAATATATTTGTGAATTCACATTTCCGTGAATAGAAACGAGATAGGAACGTGTCCATGAAATTTAAAATCGTAAACGTTCGTTTTCAGGCCATTTCCAAAAAGTTGAACAATTCTCACAAATTTGCAGTATGAGAAACAATGGCCATCAGAGACTATTTAAGCAGCCCTGAACATGAAAGGAACCGAAAATGAATTTCAAAGCTCTTATTGTTCCTTGTGCATGTGCAGGTTCTAGTTGCGTGCATCTTTATGGGGAAAATCTGGCAGAAAACCCTGTATACTGGCTGTGTGGCTGCCGTACGTCAATAATTATGGGCTTGTTATTGAATTCAACTGCTTCGTTAACGACTTGGATGAAATATAAAACAAATAACGACCGCAATTGTCATAAAAGGCGCCGACGAGCTCATTTCTTAACAATGCAACTTAAATCCTAATAACACAATTGGTTCTAATTAAGAAATTGAACAGAAACCTCAAAAGTACCCGAAATAGGATGGAACGAGAAAAAATGAGAAGATGAGTCAATGAAGAATGCAACATTTAAGATAATTTTTCAACCAACCGAAAATTAAGTGAGCATTAATGCATGTAGTAAATGACTCCAGAATGAGGTAAGTTCTGCAGGATTGCATGGTTGAGTTTGAGTTCAAGAATGTTAATGCAGGTTGTAATGTATTTTGGGGAAAGCTGCAAGTTCTTCCAGAAACCAGTTTGCTTGCGGAAATTCTTTGAGCCAACATGCCAGTTGAACAACTCTAAAATATTCATATTCTGAGATTCTGACAATGCAGGGAAGCATCATGCAATGGAAACTCTATCTGGTAACTTTCATACAGAAGGCCCCTTTTTAAAGACAAAATGCACGGCGTGGAAAGAGAGAGGTAAAAGCCAGTGCCTAAAATTATATTGCTTCTCTTAAACAAAGATCTTAAATATAAGATTAATATTTCATACGTTAGGATAGCTGCTCTTAAACTTGTTCAAGTGCTTTATGATTTATCACGTCTAGTCACAGCGTATGCTTTCAAGAATCAGGAAGTGATCTAATTATGCTTCAAGCATTTATAAGATTGAAACTAGTATATTCTCTCAAGCATTTTCTCACTCGTCTCATTTTTCATAAATTTTTAGTGTTTGCTTCTTATGTAATTCATTGCATCTCTGTTTATGCTAATTAAGTCAAATACGAATTTCGCATTTTAAAAGCCCTTCGGGACCATAGCCTTATACACGTTACTCAGTCGCTACGAGCTACCCACGTTTCAGACTCCCATTTTAGATCTGGCAATGAATATTTGAATATGAACAGAGTCTGATCATTTTTATTTCGACTTATTAAGAGCATACTGACAACCTAATCGAGCTACGTGCAAGAAGTGCGAGCGATGCCGGGATCATTAATTAAGGTTCATGCAAGCTGTTCGTTGGCTCACGAAACTGGAATGAGATACTTTCTTATTGTTGACTCGAGTTTAATTTCAGTTTTTCATTAAACAAGAGCGAGGAGGAGCTCACGTTTTGGATAATTAAGAAAATAGTTCCAGACTAATTTTTCAACTGCGCTTCTCGTTGTGTTCATTTCTGGAATGAATTATGAAATGAAGAACGGACATTCTTGCCTACACTACAAGATTGAAGAGAAGCGAGTCTGAACTCTGGAGCAGAGATTCTCCACTTCGTTGGGTGTTTGCCGTGATTTCTGGTTGAGTGTTAAGAAGCACGGCAGCTCCTGGGTTTACATTTGATGAGCGCAACCCGCCCAAAATACTCATTATTCCCTTGTCATCCCATTCATGTAATTTTGATCTATGATCATTACTTTCCATTAAGAGCAAAGTGTTCACATTTGGCGTGTAGTCACTTCGGCTCGGATGGGACCTTGAAGAAAACCAATATGAATAGTTGGCCATGGACTTGGCGCGGTGCAGAAGCACGGGCGAATTGTTGTTTAGTTGTTTTCGAGATTGGACAGACCTTGAGCAATGGCAGCTTTCGACTCCCAACAGACGACTCATTTGACTTGTACCTTAATCTTAATTTCCGCCATTAATTAGTGTACGCATGCATTAATCCATGATTCGCTCTTGTGATTGAAGCGATGGCATTGAAAAACCAGACATCCGAAGAAATGCCAATGCATCGCTTGACCCACTTCAGACGATTGTCGCATTAGCGATTCAGACAATGGAGATGCGAATCGGTCATCGCAGAATTACTATTCTGATATTTATTACAGATCGAACTTTATGATGAATTTTATGATGGCAGTGGCACAAATTATAACAATGAACGCGTTCCTACCGGACTGGCTTGGCTTGAGAATTTTAATAAGACTGTCGCCTGTAAGCCGTTTGTTTAAAAAATTATTCACTCAAAATAGGTTTTTTACTGTACAGTTTAGCAGTATCGGTTCCTTGCTCCTTACTGGGGTTGTTCAAAGCATGCGTTGTTCAGAAGGAAATCAATCAAACCTAGGTGCGCAGGTAATTTTTTCGTCCATGTGTTCATGAATTTTAAGCTTTGCAGCGAGTGAGTGCGTATTTTTACGACAGAATTATCCAATTTCTCATGAAAATCACTCGTCTGTCTAGTCTGAAGCAATTAAGGACTGAAGGTGCACTTGTTTCAGGTGACAGTCATTTGGCTGGACTCGTTTTGAGGTCTCATGCTGGTTGGCTTGCTGGCATGGGTCAAAATAAACACAGACTGGGCATTTTTAGTTCTAATCGGTTTGTCTAAAATGTCAATCAAAAATGAGGGTGCCATACTATTTTAAGTGTCTTCTGGTCGATGACCACTGCAAGCATAACTGCAAGCATCGAATTTGAATTTGAGATTCAGGAAATCAAGAATATAAACCAAATTAATAAATATGGGACGGATCAAATTCAATTAATTAAATGGGCAACGAGGTCATTTTTATAATAGAAATTTATGGCTTTGTTTCTCTACAAATTCTGTCTGTCGCTTCGTTTGATTGTCGGTGGCAGCTGGTGACGCGATTTAACGATTCTGTTGTTTTAATCTGCTGTTTTTTCTGCAGCGCCCATGCACTGATCGCCTGACTGAATTTAATTAGAGTTAAAGTGGGTCGAAGTTATAATTAATGATTTGCTCGTGCTTGTCTGACCATGGAACTGTGGTCCAATCGCGGAAGTTTAGAAAAGTGGAATTGGCTGTTTGTTTTTAACCGTGGATACCATGCGAAGACAATAAACATGTTTTCAAGAGTCTGAAAATGTCAAAATGGCCAATAAAGTCATGAATTTAATGCGTGCTTTAAGTGGAGGATCTTTGTTCATTGCCAGTGAATCCGAGCCTGAGATTATTCAGTGCAGATGGCCAACGTGTTGAAAAATCAGAGAGTAGGCTTTCCTTCCGAAATGAGACTGCCTGACTGAGCCTCGATGAGAATCACTACCGAGCCGGATTCACTTGTCGGTCTTTGTTGCTTTTGCGCTTTTATCACATTTCAGAGCCTGGGAGAAAGACGGAGATCGGGATTGGCTTGTGCCCAAGTGACAACCGGCACTTGAACCAGTGATGATTCGGCACTTTGTGTCGCGGGTGGTTCTTTTCTCTCTCTGCAAACCAGAATCTCCTTTGCGCCCCTCGCCTGCGTGCTCTGCTCGGCGCATCCAACTCGATCTCGCAGCGCACAAAGCGTAGAGACACCGCATTTTACAAGGCAAACAACCCAACTCCTCTCCTACCAGCCGCCTGCATTGTCAAGACACAGTGAGGTACAAAAAAGAGGTTGGTTGTTCTGTCGGAGTTTCGGTCCCTCACTCACCAGCTCTTTATAAAGGCTCATCACACGCTCAGTGTGTAAATCACCAAGAGTTTCTCCCTTGTTGCCTACTGCCTTCTTCGGTCTCTCCAAATTATACGTATGGAGAGAACAACCCCCGCCGCCTAATAAAGGCCTACAGTCTCTTAACACGTTTCGGATACTTTCTGGGTCTGGCCGACACTTGCAACCCTTTCTACCTTCCGTCTCCTGCTCCGCGTACGCACAGAATATCTTCGGCCGCAAAAGAGTGAGCATTTAGCATAGCAAAGAATCTTCCCTTTCTTAAGTCTTGCTCGGACCCTGGCGGCTTGGGGTTGCCGTGCCTGTGCCTTGTTTGCGAGCTGCGAGAAGATGAGAGAGAAAGAGAGCCTTATTAACAGCATGATTATAGAATGGAAATGGATGAAGATTTATTGTTATGAGAGAAAACCCCTAGGCAAGTGGAGCCAGTAAAAAAGGGAAAAACTCACATGGTTAAATTGTAAAATTCGAAACAAGCATTCCAGCACCGTCAAGCAGCTCTGCTCCACTCCCTTGCCTAAACTTGCCTTGCATTGCAATGCATGGTTCGTGTTCCGAAGTAATGTCAGGCATTAGTATTTAGTATTCGAATGATTATTACTGCTTTGCTACGCTGGGTTGTTGATTTTTTCCCCAGTCGCCACAGTCTCTCGTGCAGCAGTTGAGCAGTTGAGTTGAGGTTTCGATGGACCTTGTTAGTGAGACTGCTGCAGCTCGCGAAGGTTTAGTCAAGTAGTTGTGTTTGAGACGAGAACATTGCGTCGCGTTAGCGTTCAGCCACACAACACACGCGTAATTGACAGCTCTCGGCGTTTGTTGCCTGCGCTTTTACCTGTGCAGTTGACAGTTAATCGCCGATAGTGTGCGGGTCCTTATCTTTGCTCTATAACGTAACTCTAAAATTAAATCAGTCTTTATCCCCGACGTGAGGAGATTAGAACTGAACTTCATTAAAGTACGCCACGGTACGCCACGCCGAGTAAATACAACACCTGACATTGTGATTGAGACTCCAAAGTGAAGTTGACATTCGATTTCAGTCGTGAATATTTTCTGTGGACATTTTGAACAATATCCAAACGAAATTTCTCTAGAAGAGGGAGAAAAGTGAACTAGTTTGCGTTTTGCGCATTTGAGACAACAGAGACATCAAATTTTGAGACGCTTCCGTGCTTTCACTTCCGGACCACTTGATCAGTGACATACGAAAGTCCACACTAAAATCTAGTGCATGGAAGTCTCCAGAGGAAGAAGTTCTCGTCGAGCAGCGTCGTCATCGGAGTCGATGCCAGAGAAGTGCCAATGACAGATGAGATTTCTCTGACCAAGGCAATATTTTATGTTAAGTTTGAGGACAGCACCGGCTGAGATGCGCTGAATAATCAAAGCATAGAGAATCGACACTCAGACGCTACGGAATGCTAATGCATGTCTAGCGACCATCATTAGTCTCGTGTTCTTAAATGCCCGATTAGCATTTCAAAACAACAAAGTACAGTCGAGTCGCAATTAAGTCATTCAAGCCGCAAATCTCTACTGTGTTTTGGTTTCTGTTTTCGTGTGTTCGAACGCGACAAGTGCGGCGTAAGTGAAGGATTTCCCAGAAGACATTTGGCACACGAGAAAAATCAGATCAGATTTTGTGATAACCAACCATGATCAAGAGTGTCAGGCCGGGTACCTCATAAAAGAAGAATTCTCGTGCCCGTTTCTGCTGGCAAATTGGGAATTGAGCAGCTCAGCTCAGTGATCGAGAGAACAGTGGAAGAGGAATTTCGTCAGTCAAAATGCCGCACGTTCGCGCTGGTTCAAGCAGCGGAAGTAGTTCGGGAGACCGAATGAGGTCTGATGATCCCAATGACCAGGATGAGGTGAAAATTTTCAAGTGTGCTGAAGACGAAGGCGAGAATGACAAATTGTCCGACGATGTGATTAATGATGATAAGCGTGATCTCATCAGGTCAACAGAATGTGATCAGGTAATTGTCCACCACTTCCGACTTTATCCAGTTTTTAGTATCTTTTGCAATTATCCACTAAATTTTACTCCATATGACCGATTTCAACCCACAACTTTGCGTGGAAAATACTGGACTAAAATATTTTTATATAAATGGCGTGTGATAATTGTTAACGGCGAGCGAACCCAATCGGTATTGAATTGCACAACAATGCAAAAAGGCGTAGGCGTGTGATTCAACGCTTCATCAGTAACAGAGCCATTAGGCAAATTCCCTCTAATGTCGATTGTCAATGTGAGCCGAAAGGAATTAGTCCTTGTGATTATTCTGTCTAGTGGTCAATCAATCGACAGGCGAACAAATTTTGAAGCCTTCGGTGCGATTTTGACAATTGGCGCGACCTGGTTGATAGTTTTGAAAGCATGAACATTTAAGCATATGCTGCAAGCAAAGTGCCATAAACGGGTAGCAAAGTGTTCCATTGTGTATCGTAATTTGTAATTTGTAAATGTGTAAATTAAAACGTGAACGTGAACTACTGAATTTTCAGTTCCATTCTCCTCATTAAATGTTGATGCACGCTCCACTTTATTAATATGTCAAAGAATTCCGTCGGGCTTAAATTAGTTTATCGGTACTTCATTTATTGATAGAGAATAGGGCTAATAGTGCCAGCTCCTCTCTCAATGGCCCTCCTGCCTTTAGTCTAGTGGGCTTTAGCTAATATTAATCAACATCAAGAGCTGCTGATTGAAGTGGGCGCGTATGCACACACAACCACCGTGATTCGATGATGGCGATGGCACCTGGCTAAAGCCGCGTGGTGAGTCTCCGTCGTGTAGTCGTGTCGGAAATCTGAAGGCCAGCGAAAAGCGCTTTTATTGCCCACATTTGCAGATAAAGTCAATATCATTAATAACGTAATTAACCAGGCCTAACTGTCATTTCATCATCATCAGCTCGCATGCGTAATGGCTGAGGTTCCTTTGTCATTACTCACCAGCAAAACCAATCATTTGGTTTGCACTGCCTGGTTTTTTCTGTACTGTTAATTGAAATGTAAATAATAATTACTAATTACTTCAGTACGAGCAATTAAACTTCCATTGAGGCGTAACGGCTCCATTTTACACGTGAATCGTGAAAAGAACAGACCCAATCGGTCCTAACAAGTCGCGAAGCAACTTGACTTGGAATTCTGTGATTTAAGTGTGCTTCAAATTTTTGTAATAATGTCTCGACCGGCGCGCCTGAACGAATGAACGAATTTTAATGAACCCAGCCACGTCGCGCCGTAGTTCTTGTTTGTATTTCCAATTTTGGAGTTGTACTGGTTTTTTAGCCTGCTCATCTAGCAAAGCACAGCATATAGCAGGTCAAGCGTCGAAGGTCTCAGGGACCACGGTCAATTGAAATATTTCTCGTGAGGTTATTTTTCATGGTTTCAAATTTTTTCATAAATAATTACTGGAGCGTTGGTACACAGACTCCATGTAGCAGTATTGAAATATGCTGACTAGACATCGGAATGGATCACGTCAGGTTCAATGTCATTTTTCGTCCCTTTCCTTTCTAATTCAGAATGTCTGCTGCACAGTCCTCATTGCCTGCCTGCCATGCCAAGGCTCTGCTGTCTGGGTATAGAAAGATCATTAAGTACCCACTATAACGACTCGTGTTTCAGATTTATGAGCGAAGGAAACTCTGACCATCGCTACACTGGCGCTGCGCTGTGCCTTGGACTTGGAGTCGTAGTCAAACTCGATACTCAATTTTTTATCTTTTAGTCTTTCAGATACCTTTCCTTCTTCTTCGTCGAAGCCAAGCACAAGCAACAAAAATGAAACCACAAATATTCGAATTAGAAATGCCTTCGAACAACTAGCAAACAAGTGTATCTTCGATTTCAATTCCAGAACTCGACGTAGATTACGAAGGCTTGTGAGGATGTTGTAAGAAATCTTGAAATCAAACACATTTCCATTTGTAGCAGGCATGCAAGCCTGAAGTTAGACGTCGGGTAAAGAAGAGGCGTAAAAATCTTTCCAGTTATGTCCGCATCTGTTCTGCTCCTGCTTGCACGACCACGTCCATGTTCCATAAGTTAATAAACATAATTAGTATTGTTACAATATTTAGAGATCTGTGAATTGAGAGTAAAAAGGCCCAGGCTCAAGCTCAGGCCAGGATAAAGACAGGCCGGAGTAATCACGACTGCCGACCGTAATAACTTTAAGTAAATATCCTCTCCTTGTTTTAAAACTTTACGATTTCTTCGAAAACGAAGGCAAGGAACTTAGGAGCGCTCAACTCCGGTGGGCTACCGTCTTGCAAGGCAGCAACAGACACAAGAGGCTCAAAATCAAAGTCTGGAATCATTCCTCTTCAACACAAAGAACGATACTTGCTTCCTTACCATTCCGATAATGTGCTTTACTGTTTGTAGTAAATTGTTGCCGTTGCGCATTGCCATTGCTATTTCTTGCAGGCAGGCCCATCATTTGTCTTTAAAATTTGTAATAACAACAATAATAATAACCTTAACCGAAATATTTTTGGTAAGACGAAGATTCACGAAGTGCTTAGATCCCAATCTAATCCGAACCTTAATTTTACAAAAAAGTATTGTGGCCCATTTTCTAAATTTTTGAAGAAGGAAAACCATTTCTCGTTTTTACAGTATTTAATCACCATTAGCTAAACTAAGAGTCGACTTCTGTTTGGGAAAGGTGACAAGTTCATTGTCCATTGCATGTTGAAATAGTTGCAGTTGATGCGCAGCGCCTGTGCACACAAACACAAAGGAGAGGAAAGAGAAAAGAATGTTTTTGAAAGACAGATTAGGTTAGATTTGAGAGATAAAACAACAGCGAGGAAAAGAATGCTATCGTATCTGATTACGTGGAAATGGAATGGCATCATTGGCAAAGCCAGGCATAGCTTGGAATTGAAGAAGCACTCGAATTCGAGTTCGATTGCTTTGCTTGTTTACGTACAATGCGCTGTACTGCGATTATGCACAAAGCACAAATTAACCAAACAAACGGACTTCATAGGTTATTGTTTACGACCGGCCGGACAAAGACACTTAAGACACGCTACGAAGTTGCGATTATAATCATAAGTACGAAATACGAATTATGAGGTGCCACAAACAAGACAGCATTGAGCTTGTTCACCGCACCGCAATTAGCTGGCTTTTGTACAACTGCAATGGACGGACAATAAATCGAAATTTTATGCACATTTTATTCTCTTAAAAGGATCAAGAAAGCCAAGATGGGCTCCTACACGCAATTGCAGTTCGCATTTAAATTATAATTTCATTAAGTACGTTAGAATGAGAATGTTGTGTTTGCGATGCAAACATCAAGATAAAAGACAATGAGACAAAATTAATGGACAATTATATTCGCAACGCAATACAACTCCAGGACAAGCCGAGCCAGCCATGATTGAGATGGTGGCCAGTTTAATTGCTGACTCCTCCAATAAATTATTTTCATCATGTCAAATCCTGTGCTGTTTCGTTGTTTCATGAATTGTCTGCAGTTAGCAGTTTAGTCAGTCTCGTCTGATAAATAATGTTTACTTAATTCTGTTTGACTTTTACAGGGACGGAAGAGTCCATCGTATCCAACTGGTGGCCACTCGAGCTACTCAAACAAAAATGGACATTCATCGCTGCGTACAGATCCAGCCTCAATATTCGGTAAGTAAAAGATAACGAACGATCAGAGTTAGGTTGTAAACGAGTTTAGCGTCGGTTTTCGGTATTAAGCTGTCCTCTGCTTGCGTCTTTGACTTGGCTTTAGCTCCTTGGCTTCTGAGAGCTCGTCTGAGAAGTTGATGAGATTATTGCAATTGCTCGTTTTATGCCTCTGTACAATTGACTTCTATTTGCTCTTTTACACTTATTTCCCTTGCCTTCCTTTGTTATGGCTGCTTCATTTAATGTTGATAATTATTATAATTAAGTCAGAGTATAATTACCATCTGACAAGGAAATTACCAAGTGTGTCTATGCGCATTTCAAAGTCTTTCTCTCGCTCAGGATTGATACCACCGTCCAGCGCAGCGCAGCGATGACTTTATGCTGCCGTCGAATCACGCTAGCGCATATTTTTCATACTGCAATAATGTAATTAAAGTCAGTGCTCACCGCGCTGCGCTGACTAAACTCGCCACTCGCACTGACACTCCGTGGTAATTAAACTTGCGCCTGTCCTGTGCAAACAACAACAGCTTTCAGTAGCAATTATGCATTATTGCAGTTTTCCGAGACGAGGTGCAGACCGGTACAGTGCAGTTCGAATTTATCTTTGTTTTATGTTTCACGATGATTATGATAGTGATAATTTCAATCACTTTCAATAGGGCCAGTCAAGAATGAATAGTGTATGATGAATGTCAAAACTGCATGTGCGTAAGAATAAAAACACAGAGCTATTTAGAAAAACGGAACTTTGAACAAAAATTGAATCGTAAGCTCAGGTGTATTCAGGTTGGAAAAGCTAAGTTGCAAAGACAGGTTCCGTTGTTCGTACCTAAGTAATAAATATCTCTGTGCTCCTCCGGTCTCAATATACAGATACAACACAAACGTACTCTGGAATTTGATATCTAATCTTAACACCGTTCTCATGTAGCAGCTGTGCTGTATGAGAGAATTGCATTGCGCTCAACTGTTAATTAAAACCAGCTTTGTCCTTCTCGCCAATTTCTGTCAACACTGCAAGCAGCATGATGCTATGCTCGTAGTATCTGTAGAACCAAGTCTCGGCTCGACTCGAGTGTCAACGCCTTGTGAGAAGATATCAGGTTTAACATTTAACGCAGAATTGGCAGAATCGAATCGTGCTAAGCTAAGCACGTGGTTTCCGAAAATGAAAAATCTGTCATGAAGTTTGCACTTTGCACTTTCATTGCACTGCACTGGTTGCTGCTTCTGTCTTGGGCAAATAAATATGGAATAGGCCAAGTATGAAGGAGTTCAATGTATGGACATGTGTCGCTTGCATGTGCGGCATGGCAAAAAATTTAACATGAAGACATTAAAAAGGAATTCACACACCGCATTCTCATGAAATGAGACGAAACAGTGCACTTTCATGCGGGAGAAAAAATAAATACGTAGAGCCAACCCCGTTGACGTGACTTCGCTGTGCTGTGCGGTGCAGTTTGAGTCAAGTGCGCGTTGTGCTCCACAAAAAGGGTCGAAACGTCGAAAGGAAAGAGCGACACAAGCAAGAAGCGAACCGAACATCTTCAGTTTTCAGTTTTTGTGCGTACATTTCAGTTTGATCTTTCGTGATGCGGCAGCGTAAGGCAAAACGTAGAATTTATCTCGGGTTGACTTCGTATCATACTTCGTGCTCGCGCTGCGCTGCATTGACTAACACTTCTGGAATTTTCTCTTGACAAAATGTGCACGCGGAACATCGCGTTGATATCCGCTTCATGTTCGCCGTTTGTTGTTGTAGAATACATTATGAGACCTTTCTAATGCGATGCTTGACTTTTGCTAAAGTCGTAAGTTTTGTTTTCGCTCGTAAGTTAGGCACTGCGCACGACATTTATTGGAAACTATGGTTTATTTTCGGTTTCTGCTTTTCCACGAGCGCAGCTTGTCTCGAGCAGTTTTGGTGGTACGAAGATCATTAAAGAGTTGAGGAGACATGAGTTGTGGTGCTTGTTATATATTATTACTCCGCCAGCAAACTTTATCCGAAATATACGCGAAAATAAAACTCACAAGAAGAAGATAAACTTTACCTTTCAGCTGAAGTTAATGAACAAAACCTAACAAGTATAAAATCGCAAAATGACAAATAGAATGAGCCTCAGCCAAGTGCAGTGATTTAAAGGCAAATCAAGTGAAGAGCAGGCGCGATCAAAGTTCGCTTTTACTGAGTACGGCACTGCGCTGCGATGCAGCATGATCACTTTTTATAAAGCGAAGCATTTTTTGCAGAGAAAAGTAATTTTGGCAAATGACCGGATTATATTAAATCGGAGAGGGAAGGAGAGGTTCATTATAGTTATTTACAGGGAATCATTAAGCGAAATTGGTTAGAAAGTTCCGAATTTTTGGTTCACGTAAATGAGCGTAGTACACACGAGTGTGTGACGTATGAACTTGATCAGATTAAGATTTCATGTAGTGTATAGAAGTATTTGACACCTCCATTTACCAATTTAATTTGCAACTAGTAAGGTAAAGCGTGTAACTTGAAGAAATTGAATATATTCGAACGACTTTTGCAGAATTGAAGAAACAAAATCACAAAGGAGTACAAAAGTATCGTCTTCTAAAAGAACAAGAAGCTGATGCGCGATATCTCTTGTGAGTTCCCGAGGTCTGTCTCCGCCGCGTACTTCTTCACATCGCGTTTCTTCCCTACACCGCACTGTATAATTGCAGCAATAACACATTCAGCTTGTCAAGTGAAGATGTGAATTATTGCATGTTTAAAAAAGGCATATTTTCCTATCTAAACACAAATTTGTACAACCTTCAAGATTCTTTCTCTCTTCTCTCTGTCTCCATCTCCAGCTCTTGCCTCTCTGCCTCTCTTAAGATATTTACTCCTTCGTGTCAACATCTTCCCCTCAACGGCACTAAATATGTGGCTTCTATTTTGAGACAAGTCAAAGTCAATGCAACATTTTGGAGGGTATTTGCATTTGCTCAGACTTGCATGCCATGCCGATTTTGTGTCATTGCTTGCTAAGAGCGACGGACGTGGAATTGCTTTGAACGTTGCACAACACCGAAGGGAAAAGAAATTCACCAGCACAATTTGTAATTGTTTCATTTAACCAGCCGACATGTCGATGGGCTCAAAGCAGCTCAAAGAGCGTGCAGTGTAGCTTCAAGGGAGCTCGAATCCGGAATTCAAGTCTTTAAAATTCGCAATGAGGCAATAATTCTTTGAGATAGAGAAAACATGCTACGCATTTTCTAGTTTTCGTGATAAACAAATAATTATAATAATGAGGCAGGAAAAATAAAGACAGAGACTCAAGTGATAGCTTTTTGACAGACAATAAATCGACTTAAGTAAGTGGGCCTGCTTGATAGACTTAATATATTGCGCCGCGTTTAATTAAGTCGCACTGCACTTTGATTCTAATAGGCTTTCCCGTGGCACTTGCACTTGCTGCATGATTTCGGAAACGAGTTGCATTTCAGCAATTCAGAAATTCTCAGTTACCATCTCGTGTACAATTTAATTTGAGTCATTTCGTGTTGTTTCTTATCGAAATGTTCACGATATTCGTCAGCCAGGCAGGAATTTTGCATTCTTTTTACTTTTACTCGAGCAATGTTTTCAGTTTCAGGTAAATTAATGTGAATATTTGAAAACAGTACACGAAAAAGGAAGATGCAGATGCAGAGTTGATCAGGATTGGAAGCAAACAAGATTCGTGCGATTTCCGGCTTGCTTTTGCCTTTGCAGTGCCTTGGCGAGACGTTGTTTTGATTCGATGCATAATTAAAAGAATCTCGATATGATAACGAACATGCCCAGCGCAATGATACTGCAGCACGACGCAGTGATTGGTGTGGAGAAATTCGAGAGCATTAATGCTAGTGATTTGGTGTGTGTTCGCGTTGGCACTTAAATAATCTGGCCCTGTTCGTTTCGTTGTTCGTGCTCACTCACATCTCGCTGATCATTGATTATTATTATGATTACTGATACCATTTGAAATGTAGTTACAGCTGACATGAAGTGATAGCCAACACCAAGTTTTCCTATAAAACACACGAATTTGTACGCGTAATGTGTGATTTTTATTCTAGTTGCAAGCCGAACTTGAATATTTAATGCGGCACGAGTTGCACGAGTAATCGGAAAGGCAATGGCAATTGAAGAGCTGTTTCTATTTCAAGGTGCAAGCTCTTTCTTTGAGCTTATCCAGATTCGAATCATGTTTGGGCACTTGATACGTCAAGATTGAAGATGAATGTGGAATGCTGGAAAGCAAGCCAAAGCAAAAACCACAGCCTATTCGAATTGCCTGTATAAAATACCCATTATTATTTGCGATTGTTGCCCGGCTGTGATAAAGGGGAAAGAAAATGGCCTTTAAAATTCTTTCGTACAAAGGCTAACACGATAACTAATCATGATAAATGGCAAGTGTGAATGAGCAATGAATAAGTTGCGTACAATTAAAAGTCGCGTCCTGAATGCGTTGCCTGCCTGGCTCTGATTCTAATACAGCATTTTATGACGATGATGATAAAAGGCAAGGCTGTGCCCGTCCAGTGAACGGGTCCTGGTAATGATGATAATGATTTGCGGTGCAACTTTTTATCCTTTCTGATTTTACATAATATTTCACTCTTGTTACTTTAATTTCTAGTTTTGTGATGTGTGTGAACAACTCGCCAGTGCACATAGAATCAGAGTCCAGCCTCTGCTATTTCACTTGTGCTGCACTGCACTGCACTTCAGCCACGATGCACGCATAAAACAACGATGATACGAAGATGATGATGAACCTGTTTCTATTTTAATATGTCCATGTATCATTTTCTTCAGCTTGTTATGCGGTCGTAGCCGCAATCGCGTTAAATGCCTGTGAGCCGCGTCGACTCGAGTCAAGTCGAATCCGGCTCCAGCAACCCGCCTGGTTATAATTATAATATGAAAGGTGTCTAAAATGTCAGGTTTCTTCATAGAATGGAATTGGTCTCGAATACGAATCAGTTTCTCTTCCTTGTGCACTGTGCCCGGCATTTCGATGAGAATATTATCCAGTTAAATGTACGAAAAAGCCGTCGGGATCAATCAATTTAAATACAGTAATAAGGCGAACGGTCAGTCCGGATCGTAATAACTTTCTTAGCAGGTAGGCGCAGGCGAAAGAATGAAGAAATTGAAATTTGTCTCTAAGCTGAATTACATATGCATATGAATACTTCGTCTTTGTCTTTTGGGTCAGTCGATCGGCCTCGCCTATTCGTATTTCGGATGCCTGTAGCTTGTTTACAAAGTTATTGTTGCCTTCGAAGATGCCGTCTTCTTCTTTTTATCAGTGCGCCAGACTCGAGTACAGAAATTGACTTTTGTTGTGTTTGTACACGCGAACGCATTTGTAGTTCAGCTATCTGGATTCTGGATACAGAGCGCATACGCAGCACTCGTGAATCGTGAAGGGCTCTTAACACGCTCGGAGTCTTGCGCTTGCTCATCTTCGTGCCATGTCTCTCTTCCTCGAGATCTTCGTGGCACAAAAATCCAGCGTATTTTTTCTGTTGCGCTGCACTGTCTGTAAAGTACTTAACTTCAACTTCCCAGTGCGGTCCGTCCAATTCCTCACTCTTTCAGCGCACGGACGAAGACGATGGACCGAGCCGAGTGCTGACTCGAGCAGCTCATAAGATTTGGGTTATGCGATTGCTTGTTAGTTGGGGTAGAGGTACTTAAGAAACCAACAGGCAATTGTGGCGTGGCACGGCGTGACACGGCAAGGCAAGGCAAGGCAAAGCAATAATACGCAGCATAGTTTCGAGGAGCAAGAAAAAGGAGTCAGAATAGCCTTGGGTAGAGAGCGAGAGAGCTGTGGAATGGAAATGGAAGATGAAAATAAGTTTTCGGTGCGGCTGACAGGTTCCAGGTTCCTTGAGGCACTTTTCCGTGCTGCCTTGTTGTCAAATCAAAAAATGGAAAACGTATTATATTTGACTCGTCATCATCCATTCCACGATGATCATACACAATAATAAGATGATGAAGCACCGTGCACCGTAGCCTAGACCGTCTCCAGCAGCAGCGAACAGCACGGAGAAGTGTGCATTGTGTGCACAATTCTTTTACGCGAGTTAAGGTTTTGATTTACGAACCGTGGCGAAGTGGACTATAAAGCTGGTGTTTTCTGGAAGAGTTCAAATTATTAGCAGCGCCGAATTGAGTATTAATATTCTTAAATAATAAGTATAAAAAAATTAGGCTTTCCATGCATTTATTATCCAGCCTATTACGAAGGAATGCGTTTTAAGATCCTGCATCTTTCCTCTCTCCTGCTTGCTTGCTTGCGTAGCTGTCTGTCCATGAGATGTTGCTTAATGAATGCTGCTTTATAGCGAGATTAATATCTGCTACTGCTTTTTCTCTCGTACATCGTGAATGTTGATATTTCCACCGTGCGCGTACAGAGCAGAAGAATGCGAGTCAGAAGCCTGGCTGCCATTCTCTACGCTCCTAATCAATTGTAATTATCTTTTCACTCATTTTTTATTCTTCTGGAATTGTTACAGGAGTTCCACATCCATCAGCCCTCAATATGGGCTACGGGCTGCTCGGAGCCTACTCGTACCCCAACGGGTCGCTCTCGTCAATGGTAAGTGTTCACCTTCCGTTCCATAACAGCACTGCACGTGCAATCACAACAATCGTCACAGAATGCTCGCTCAAATGCTCTAAGCTCAAGTACCCTAGTGCAAACGGCAAATGCAAACAATTCGGCGACTAGCGACTATTTGCGCTCGATTGGGTTAAAGAAAGTACGTACGTGCGTGGGCCGAGGACTAGTTGTTGATAGATGAAACGGAATGTGTAAATACGAAACGAGCCAGTGTTCATAATCTTAATGTAATGTCCAATGTATTGATCATCGGTTCTCTTAATGGTGATCAGACTATGATCATGGCTGGCTCGAATTCGAATTTGTCACGGTGGACGGTGGACTCTTCATCTTTCATGCCTGCCCGCCCGCCTGCTTCCGTAAAAGACAAAATGACCAAACCTGCCAAAACTGCTGCTAAACTACAAAGACAAAAGTGAAGGAGCAACACTTTTACTTTATGCATCGTCTGCCTTTGTCTTTGTCTTATCGCACGAACCGTAATAGCAATTGCGATTTGCGAGAGTGCTTTTACCTTTTGCGTAATGATTATCAAATATCAAAGCAACAGCAACAGGTAGACAGACTGCCTTAAGTGAATTCGAGGAGATAATGAATCAGGTGTGAAAATGAGAAAGGAGATGCAGAGTTACGAAGTACGAAAGGGACAGACATCATCGCCACTGTAGCAGTAATGCAGTAAAACGTAAAAAATGGCATAACTAATTGGAAAAACATGCAATTCTCATCTTGGCTCTAACTCACCACACGTTAACACAACCACAAAAGTCACGGACGACTGTGCGCCAGTGTTTGTAAAATGCCAGCGATAATTGAAATTGGACCACTAAACGACTGCACTGCAAGCAAAGCAAAGGCAAAGACTCACATTTTCAATTAGATTCATCTTATTTTATGCGAAATCATTTTGTGAGTAACGACAACGAGTTTACTTTGACCTTTTGAGTATCATTTGCCTTACCGGAACCCCGCCGCTAAGAATAAATATAAACTTGACTCTTAAGCCCAAGTGTTTTGTAGCTCCAAAGCTGCAAACCCTGGTTGTATAGGTAATGCTATTTAGCAGAGCACAAGTTCAAGAGTACGAGCAAACTCACAAACGCAATTTTTGAATTGTGCACGTCTATTCTGTTTTGAGTCGAACAAATTGCAACTCTGCACTGAAGCATCGCATACGCATAATGGATGCAGTGACTTTAAACCCTAAAAGTGGTCAAATGAAAACTGCAGCTGAGCGACAGATCTCATGGAGTTGTTTCAATTGTCTTTTGTTTGCGAACTGCGATTCACCAGAGCATTTGATACCTTATTTAGGCACTTGATCCATTCTGTTTGGCGTGAAAAGACTAGCTAGCATCGAGCAAGCAGACGCTGAGCGAGCATCAGTCAGCAAGCATGCATGCCGGGTGCAGTGATAACTTCTTTTGCACAATGCGACGGCTGACTCCGATGGTCGGACTCCTTTTTATTCGCTTTTCTTCGTATTTGGCTTTTATAACATTTGTGCTCAAAAGGAGTCTCATTTAAATTAGAATTTGTGCTCTTATGTAAGGTTTAATTTGGCTAGTCCCTGCAATATAGTGGTAAAAATGAAAAGCGGTAAACGTTCATCGGCACTGAAAAGACAGTTCAGTAACATTTGACTTTAGTCTTTAATTATCGTGCAATGCGACTTCGTTTACATAAAACCCGTGCCGTTGCAGTTCTTGTCAATGTCAACAGCGCGGTTTGGGTCCTCACATCTGCGTCGGATCATAAAAGGGGCATCAACTTCAGCCATCAGCATTGGGCATGTTACACAATATGTTTTACCAAGAACTCTTTGTTATCGCTACCACCAAAGCAAGCAAGTTCCTCGTGTCCTTCGCAATGGAATTTATTGTGTCACTCAGCGGCAATGCAATCCATTTTGGTAGCGAGCAACTTCTCCCTCTTTCAGTGAGCTTGGTGTTGCCTCACATTCGATGAGTTTGATGATCCCAAGGATTTCACGAAGCCAGCTTCCTTAAGGAAATCCCCTCCACACATTCAATGAGCGAGAATGTTTGGTGTAATTCCCTCATTCCAGAGCAGAGCAGAGTTCAAAGCATATTTTGTCCTACAAATGCTATAAAACTCTGGCAGAAGTTGGTACTGTGCTCTTTAATGGTATGGTAGATAAAGAAACGCATGAAACATGAATACTGAAAGAGCAGCGAGAATTCAATGGTCCGGTCAACTTCTAAAGGACATTGATACTTTTGATATTGCGGCACAATTTATTAATTTACATCGCGCTTTGTGAGGAGAGCAATGACAACGTCAACCAACGTGGTTTGTCCCTTTAAGGATAAATCCAAAATCGCGTCGTCGTACAGTGGAATTCTCTTCAATTCTGCTTGCAATGCTTACATTTTGGTTGGACTTGTTGAGTAATAGCAAATACGGAAATTACATTAAAGAACCCTGTTCTCGGTTTCTGTAATTATAAGGACCTTCTTCTCTTCTCGCCTTTTTTCCACTTCCACCGAGTTTATTATATTAATTCTGGGTTTGCCTGCCTGTAAAGAAAGCAGACTTGACCAGCTACCTTAAACTTTAACTATTGAAGCGTCTGACAAAGATGAACGCTTTCTTGTTCGCTCGTTCACTGGGCTATTATTATTATCACAAAGCTATTTTATTTACCTTGATGTAATTTCTGTAACGAGACTTGTTCTGTACTCTTCTCGTGTATCGTGTTAAAGACCCGTCATTCCGAAGGCTCCTGCAACTTTTCTTCCTAAGCAGGGCAAATTGCTTCCTTGGTTCTTCGTGCATTGTTACAAGTCTCATTAAACACTTGCGCCTACGCATTGCATTGCGTAGTATGAAGTTCAAGTTAATCATGATTTGATTTTCACCTTCCGAACACTTTTGTTCTACAGATGCCGACTGCCGGCTTCTCGTTGGTTAAAACTTCCTAATTATAAAACGGCCGCAGCGCAGGCAGCCTGCCATGGCTGCCAAATAATTGACTTGGGAATGAGAAATTGGAGTATGAACGGATTACGAGATTAGAAAGAATGTATGAATACGGAATGACGATGGCGTTTAGCGTTTATTGTCGTGTTTATTATTTGTTGTACAGCTGATAAAAGGATTTAAGTATTCACACCACTTCAGAGTCAAAGTTTACAGTATACAGCATTCGGCTCCGCGTTTTCCTTATCAATGTAGTTCAAATGTGCCAACACTTTTGCGGCATTTGGCAATTGCAAAATTCCCGCACGGTACTGAATAACTTCAATAATAATGCAAAATAGTGCCTGCTACTCGAAATTCTTACGGTGGGATTTTACACCAACAAATCTAATCCTGATGGAGCACATCACTCACTTAATTGGAAGCGATTAATAACTCTGATTCCTGCCTTTCCTGTTGATGCATATTTTAAAATTTTCATAAGGCTCCAGACACTCTGTACAGCTTGGCCTGCCAGGAAGTGCGTCGTCTATTTTAGTTCAGAGCATCCCAGCTTAAAAAAATAAACCTAAACTGCTAAGATGATGAATCTCTCTGCGTGTGTTGTACTTTCCCTTCAGGCTCTCAGATATTTGTATTGCAGGATTTTAACATAACGTAAGACGCAAGAAGAAATTGTGGCTGGGTTGGGCTGCTGTGTGATGGAAGTAAAAAGATGTTTTATTTATTTTCATTTGATGTACTACCCGAATGACTGGCATGCAGAGCGCAAGGCAGAGCACGAAGATGATCGACTGCAAGACGACCTCAACACAATAAAGAAGTTTGGCATTCATTTACCATTAGCGCTGTTGCTTAGATTGTCTAGCTCCGGACTCAGACTCCTGGGTTCATATGCACATTTATTTTCACTCGTCCACAGTACGTTTCTTCACAAGACGACAATAAAGACATAACTGTAGTGCGGTTTCATTCCTTCCTCAAGTCAATGAATTCTCACCGGCTTCGCAATGAACAAATTGTCTGCTCTATCGTCTATAACGAATACTCCTTGTAGTTTGCGAATATTTTGCAACCAAGTCATAAAACTACGGCTGACGTATAAGTGGAAAGCAAGTGACTTTTCCTAGCACGTTCTGATGTGCTGTAATCTGAATTTAAACTTTTTAAACGTATGTCGTCGTCACACGTTACGTCAACTTTTTACAGCCCCGTGCTAATTCGGTCGAAGGCAGTCATCAGGATTTGCGCATTTGCTCATTCAAATTTGCATTCGCCACGAGAATCTTCAGCAACTAATTGAAATAATTTAGTGACATTCATGAGTCGGTTTTATTGAAATGCGGGGTTCCTTGTCACAGTCACACGATGTTGCTTTGGTAAAAGAGGATTTAAAGTGAGAAATAATTTCATATATTACGGCAACACGCAACAACTGAAGGCTCTGGCGCATCTCTTTCGTGACTTGTTCACCAACACTGTTTGGTGGCTTTTGACTGCGTTGCGTCGTATTTGTGCAGAAAGTGACACAAAGTCATATCTTTTGTATTTTTATAACCTTTGGCACCGCACCGTACAGGAAATTCAGAGAAGAGCAGACACATCAACATCGTGCTCGCTCGTTATCTCGTCGATTATTTATTGTGCAGTGTGGGCTTCACTTTTATGCGCTATGAGCTTGCGCTGCAAGGCCAGAATTGAACTACCAATACAAAATTCTCGGCAAGGGAAGAGAATTGAATCGCCATAGCCTGGCGCAAGATCTCAGTCAGCCTGAACCCAAATCTTGAAATCAGTAAGGATTCTTCTCGAAAGGACGCTTTTACATTTACGAATTTAGTGCCAATAAATTGCGTACTTTTACGCTTTTGCCTTGAAAATTTTTCCTATAATTAGGGAACCGAATTTTCCCTAGCAGTGAGTTACTCTGCTGCTTACGTTATCATTCGAGTGCCTTAGAAATTCAATGCGATTTGTCAGGCCGCAAGAATTTCATGAATATGTCAAAAACCTTCACGATTTTACGCAGTTCACCTCAAACATTTGAGTCAGACAAGGCGAGTTCAATCAATTCGAATGCCTTCAGAGGTTCAGATGTCAATGTCTCAAACACAGATTGAAATCACAGCGAAGTAAGATTTGATGATCAAAAGATTGGAGCTCGTCTTGCCATGCAGTAGGCCTGCCATGTCGACTTTATAAACGAAACGCATAAAATATTCTCTTTTCCTTTTACGACTCCCTTTGCATTTGGTTTTTGGATTTTATTCATTTTTGAACATCGCGAATGGGAATGCTCAAATGTTCAAATTTTATGGTTCGTCGTACTGTTCAACATAACCTTCTACCCTTCAGGTCGAGACACTTCGAGTCAATGCTTTATTAATGTGTCGCACATGAGCAATCATTAAATTCCGGCTAAAACGCTGGCTTGAATGCAAATTGCCTTCCGTTTCATTGGAATTATTAGCTTGGTCTGCAAGTCGCATGTGCTTTGCAAAGTTCAATCAAATCAATGTGTTCTTGTTTACTGTAAAATCATTAAACGCGACGCGATGCGAATGAACCTCAGTTTCTTAATACACTTCAGCGTGGGATAGAATTCTCAATCCTCACCCGCACCCGCATAACAGCTGAAACCAAATGCCAAATGTGTGGTACGGCGAAGTCGTAGTCGCTTAGTGTTTACAGTACGGATAATAAGGGCGGAAGCTCGTAAGCATTTAACAAGTTATGGTAATTCATCAAAGTGTGCGTGGTTCTTCTTCCACTTCCAGGCCCCTTATCCCAGGCCGTATTGCATAACCAAGTTCATATTTACAAGACGAGACGAAGGAGATCGAAGGCGCATGAGTCTCCAGTTGCAGTCATTCAGTCATGTTTATTAATCTTGTTCATAATGCTCACATTCAGACTCAACTGAACTCTTGTACTTGTACGGAGTTTAATCATCTTGCATTCATGTTTCTAGTTGACTGTTTGAATATGTTGAATGGTAATTCGAATGCGAGCTCGAGTCCAGACATGAGCCAACTGTGAACATGCGCATCTTTTGCCATATTTGCACTTATTCCTCCGACTGAGATGACCTGGTTAATGAGAAACATGAAGACTACATGTTTAGTGAGACAGAAACCAAGTGGTCGTCATAATCTTCGTGCATTTATGCATAGCATTACAGAGCATAATATCGTCTCGAGGAGTAAATTTTCATTGTACCAAGCCAAGCTGAACACAAAACTGGGTCCGCCGTCCGCATCTTCAGATGGGACTTGGCGGCGCCGCGTACTTTGTTAGTCATGATGATGTATGACTGCGGCGCGGCACGGCAGCGGTAAGATTTCCGACTACCTAAACCGACTGAAGTGTTTGGAGATGAAAAGCAGAACCAATTACATAATTTGGTAATTTGATTTAATCCCGGAGTCTATAAACATATTTTTGCCGTCATTTGCAATTACGTGAGCTCAATAATTATTTCGCTTTTCGCGCTACAGCCGCAGCCGGTTAGGTCTCTTTAGTGGTGTAATAAACTCGATCCGGAGTGTCACGCTTGGTAAATCGTGTAATGCAATAATGAGCCAAAGCGCTACGCGTAGAAGTATGAAAAAATGAATTAGTTTTGAAACCGAGTAACTTGTTTTCGTTTTATTTACTTAAAACCAACTTTCTTGAAAAGATGATGAATCGGTTTGTGTGAGAAAGATGAAGATTGTTGATAAAAACGTGAACTTGGAGCAGGCAAGCTGGCTTTGTACAGCACGGAGTGGAGAGTGATAAAAGCTTAAATACAGTCCAACTGCCAACTGCATGAATTTGCTCCCAAAATGTGCCGGTTTTGTTTCGAGACGAACTTTTGTGGGGTTCGCGTCTTCGTCTTCGGCGCAGTGCGGCGCGGTCTTGGTTTGACATCACGCGGAAAATTTCGCCTTAGTGAAGATTGATTATGTTGATTTGGGAGAATGACCGTGACTAAAGCTGAAACCAAAATGAGAAGGATTATGTGAAGTGACAGGAATCAGTAGTAGTTGGTGGGCTGCCCGACGCAGCACAGGACGCGGTGGCTGACGTTAATTCATAATTAGTTTTTGATGCATTGGATCGCAAACTTACACGAGGTGATAATGATCCCTTTTTTCTGGCAAATTTGTCATGGGTCATGAACCGGTACGAAAATCCACAGAGAGGAGGTGTCAATGGACTCCTAATAAGCAGGCTTGGTTCGGGCCGCATTCGGAATTGTTGAAGTCTCCGTTTACCCGGTTTTGTTTGTTTCCCATTTCCGTGCCTGCGCCTGCCCTTCTGAGACATTGCATTGGAATCTGGGACCATACATCAGTTAGATTCCAAGTCTCGTTCTCTCAGACTCGACGTGCATTCTTATAATTACTGCTGAGGGGCACCGAAAATTTGTTCGTGTAATTGGGAAATTTCAGAACATTTGAACAAACTGTAACTTCAGTGTTGGTATTTCTGTATCTTACTTTTTACTGTACTAATACATTTGTAGTTTTTCCTAACAATGAGAAAAGAAAGGGAAATGCCTACTGTGGTTTGATGGATTACTTTCCATTCATCCATCCGTTCCCTTTCCAGCTAGTTTTTGACGTTGAGCAGCTCAGGTTCAAGAAATGAGGGTGAACAAGGGTCTCTGGGTCTGCCTGGCATTACAAGAAATACTTTCAAGAAACAGAGAGCCAGAAAAATACGAAGAGCGTAGTTTGGATTTGGACTGTAAGTAAAGGAATGATTTCTCCTTCCTTCCTCTCTTAACCCAATATTGAAGTACGAAAGAATACAAGTTTTGGGCCTGACCAACGCCAACGAGCGAGCGGACGCGGTTGTTACTGCGAAACGAAATAATAATGCCAAGAATTATGTGGGTAAAGTCCACACAAGTCCCAAATATTATTATTAAGGACCCGCCTGGGCCTTAGACCCCAAGCCCGCAATGAAAGGGAGACGATGAACATTACCGTTTTGGGTTTATAGTAGTTTGGGCCTGCCTGGCAGTGGCACTGCGTATTTGTATTTTTCTGGAGAGATGACCAGCCTTGTTAAATAATGACTTGAAGTTTTCTTCGTATTCTTGTTTGGTTTGTGGACCGGAGGAGGAGAGTTTCTTTCTTGCGTGTTCCTTCCATTCTTCGTCGCTGGTCGTCCAACGAACTTACAACTCACGTAACACGGGATCGAACAATGGCTCTTATTCTTCCCGATTCCAAAAAGTCATAAAGACAGACCTGACCGAAGAATGAGGTTTACTGAAGCCCGAACGTTTTCTTATAATTCGGTTCGTATTTCATTTCATTCCCTAGCTGGATGAAATGTTTGGGCCGCGTATTATGACCGACTTTTCCTCTGCGCCTTTGTTTTGTGCCACTGCAGGGAGCACCGTCAGTCAGTCCGTCGGTCATAATGCTCTCGTAATGGCGTAACGCGTAATAGCGTCGTTGTTATTATTACGTTATGGCTTTGATTGCAAGGCAGAGGACACATGTTTTCAGACTCTTTTTATTGTAATGCTCGAAGTAATTCTTTTTGTCTCGAAATATTTACCAAGTAGTAAACTAGTAAAGAGAAGAGTAACTTTGAATGTGCCATGGCTCTGGAATGCAGGCAAGGCAAGGCAATGCATTCTGTTCCGACCCAGTGGTTAATGAGGGTTCAGCCCAAGTCGGACACAACGACGCGAAGGTCAGTGCTGCCTGCCTTTGAGACGAGAAGGAGGATGCAGCCACAAAGCGAGTTCCTTTATGAAACCGTATCCTGAAAGTTGAAGGAACTTGTCACAGCTTCTGTTGAACACTTGAAGCTCTTTCACAGTTGAATTCACGCTTTAATCTAAATCCGTAAATTGATTAACGATTTTACGGTCAGATGAATTTGCGAGTGGTAATTTCGTGAGGAATCTAATTTTCTTTCAAAGTAACAACTCGGTGCTGAAAAGCAGTGCAGAAATGCGAAACAATAAAACGAAACGCGTCTGTGGCTTGGCCTATTATCATTAAATTCAAATAATCATATATTGCTGTTATTCCTTATCGGACGTGTTGAATTGTGTGGTGTGGTGTGGACAGCTGCAGGTTAGGAAAGGAGAAAATCTTGGCGTTGGCAAGAATAATGATCCTGATTCGTAATATCGTTCATAATTCTTTCCCCATTATTTCAATTTATTCCAGTCCAATTATTACTATTTACTCTACGCCAGGTAATTTACGAACGGTCGCGTACGCGCAGGCCAAAGCGAAAAAAACTGGCTTGTAATTTAGAATTTGTAAATTACAATTGGGAAGAGTTATGAAAGCATAATGAACTCAAAGCACTTATTTATGGTTGCGATCTGCTTGAATAATTTCCAATCTTCGAGTTATGAACCTACTTAAATGAGTGTACAAATCGTAAAAATGATGGCCTTTTAAATTGCGTTCCTGTAATAATGACAGTTGGATCAATATGGAAGTATCATTATATTTTACACTCGATCGTGGACGCGGACGTGGTAGGGAGTTTCCTGCTATCTTACAGCTTGCGTTCGCGTCCGCATAAATCATAAAGTTATAGCCCGGCCTCGCTTGAGAACTTCGCTAAGAACTGAGGTTCAGTTCACCACGCCACGTCACAACACCAGAATGAAATCAAAATGCAGCGTACCCGAGCACGTATTTTACGAGCATGCGGGGATTTTTCAGCATATGGTGGTGCAGACAGATGTAAATCAAAAGTATTATTTATGACCTCTCGTTAGAATGCCAAATCAACGTCGGTTCGACCTCGTCGTCGGCCAAGCCAAGATACTCTACAGGATTAAGTAAATATTTTCAAGAAAGGTCACAGTGCATTCATGCCTCTCCGACTGAGCTTGTTTTGAGCTCTGCTGCTCCTAATTATCATGTAAGTTTCAAGTCCAGTGCTTCCTGTCAGCTGACACGACGAGAATCTCGTTATTTGTTAAATTAATTAGTACAGGCCTGACATTTGACTCGAGCATCCAGCAAGGATATAAATGGACATGACATAATGCGCAATCCACGTTGCTGTTTGTTGCTTGACTGCAATCTTGCATCTTGGATTTCAAACGCTCTCATTGTCAGTTTCATTATCACTTTTATTGTACACGGCAGTCCATAAAATCGATCAAAATCAGAATCTCTTTTGATACAACCACACTGCAGTACACTGCTGCAAGCTGAGCCATTGCCATCAACCAACGCAACAAAATGCAACGCAACAATATTTATTACAAGGTTGACAATTTCTTTTGAACTTGTCTTTGTTGTGCAGTGCACTGCCAGTCCGCAGCCAACACTGCAGTATCGAATATCAAAGCGAAGTTTCATTTAAAAGTCAGGCTTGGCTGGTGCGTGCTAAGCTGAACGCAAAAGATGCATGATTCATGAGAAAGTGAGAACGCGAACGACACGAGTAACGAAACGGCTGAGAAATGAAAGGGATGAGTGCAGGAATCTCAAGATCGAGGAAAATGCAGAGACAACAATAATAACGTGACAAGTGCACGAGATAAGAAGTAAACAAGCGTACTTGCTTCGTGGTTGCAGCACAATGCGATGAAGAATGAATGAAGCATTTTATAGTCAAATGCAAATGATGATAATGAAGTGTAAGTGCAGGCAGGGCAGGCGTCTGCGACAAGTCCACAAGCAACAAGCACAGCACGAAGAGCTGACATTCTTCGAGAATACAATTTTTTTTACTTATACTTTGGCTATCTTGACTGGCTTGTTGGTGATGCTTCATGCTCACGATTAACTCGTTGTTGATGTTGGCTGCCCTTGTTAACCCATCGCTTACGACCTGCCTCGATAACAAGAATTTATACACCTGAAATTTTGCGTTGGTAAAAATCGAGTAAAATACAGAGAACTTATTGGCTTGCGGGTTCGTCAATGTGTTTGGCTTGTAACCCATTAATTAAAATAGTACCTACAAAGCCACTAAAGCCATTCATAACTTCCAGTTAAACTATCCAGTCACCAGTGAGACATTAGCACTTTCCACTGATGACAGCTGTCAATCCGCCATGAAATTAGGAATTCAATAATTTATCAACAGAACAAGTCACAAAGCGTGTATGTACGGTGAATTGCTGAATGCCCGTCAGATACTGCAAGCTCAGACGAAATGCATTGTTTGGTTAAATCTCTCAGCAGCTCGGTCAAATTTTTCTTTGTGGCTGTGGCTCCAGTTTAAATTAATCTGCTGCCAGTTTCGAGGCAAAATTCGAAAACAGGTGTTAAGAGTCTCGAGTGCTATTGTAATTGTACGAAAGGATCTTGAAAGAGTGAGGGCAGAGTGCTGACTTTGCTAAAGACGACCGAAATGATCATAAAAATTTGGAGAGGAAGAGCTCAACAATTTGAGCATTTTGACTCCTTTCGGTTACGTTTACAGCCCTGATTTTTGTCTTGGAGGAATTTATGACGCTGTTGCATTACGGCTACGCCAGCCACCAGCCAGCCAGCACAAAAAAGCGTTCACGACGTCTTTGCATTGTGTGATTTCAGAGATTCATTTTTTTGTTTTTGTTTTGTGTTACATTATTGTTGCTGTTACATGATGTTTGTGGCTGCTGAAAAACGGAAAAAGGGTAAAAAAAGATCCCGGCTGTTGTATACTTTTATTACCCAGAAATGTCTGAGATAAAACCTACGGCTGCTGTTGCTGCTTTTTGTTTCATTTCTAGAACGATCGCAATTCCATCACATATTGCACACCTCACATGAGCAATGTGAATGTTTTCCTGAGAAATGCTTGTCGAGATTTTTCGAATCTTGCTGCAGGCAAAAGACGTATTCATTTGTCTGTGATTCTGTCGTAATTTTGTAATTTTGAATAAATATTCCGCCAGACCCCTAAATCAGAGCAATCTCAATTTGTTTTAATGAAGCAGGGATTCTCCACTGTCATTTTCTTAAATTAGCCGAACTACTCAAGCTTACCCTTTCGAAGCCTCAAATCGAGTTAGCGACAAGCCCGATTCAGGAGAGAAATGGCCCATGCATTGTTTATTGGAGTGTTACAGTTATGACATGTTCACTCCCTTGTTGAGTAAACAAAGCGCGCAGAGTAGAAGAGCAGCGCAGCCGCAGTCCGAGAAGTAGGAAACCCATTATGGATGTATTTTTATCTCTTCAGGCTCTCTTTTCCTCCACTTTTTGTACCTGTTCAGTGGCAATTTGCTAAGAGCACAAAAAATAAGGGTAAAGTGTCTAAATCTGACTTTTTATTTACACTTGCCTCGTCTCGGTCTTGTGTAAGTGGAAAGCAAGACGAGCCAGTGCAGTGCGCAGTGTATTTTTGGTTTACTCCACGTTTTCATCGTCCTGCTCGTCGTCGCGTCGCAGTCTTAAAGTTAATCGGCTTAAAACCTTTATTTTTTGCATTTTTGGACACTTTAGGGTTTGAAATGTGGAGTAATGACAACAGAAAGAGATTAGAGAGATGAGTAGTAGCCAGCCAAGTGGGGCTTAGTGATGCGATAAGTCAATGGACAATGTCTTGGTCAGGCCAGGCCAGGTAAAAGGCACAGCACCAGCACAGGTAGAAAGGCTATGACTTAGCTTTATAAGTGTCTTAACTGCACGGAACCACAAACAATTAGACAGGTAAACGTTAAGATGCGAATGGACCAGCCTCGACTCGAGTCGACTCGTAGGTGGTGGATTGACGCTCAGGCTCGTTGGTCGCTTCGATAAGGCTGAAATGGCAGTTCAGTGGCAGTCCACTTGTGTAGCATTGTTAGCCTGTTTCTGTTGTCATGCCTGCCTCTCCAGAATCCAGAAATGAACCTGAACCCTATGTGGTAACAAGTGAGAAGGGACGAGCAGCCTTCTGATTAGATACGACGTAGCATTGTAACAATGGGAATGAGTGAAGGAGGAACACGAACGTGTCTGTCACTTGTCTTTCGAGTTCAATAATGACCCGACCTGAATCACTCTTGAGCCTACACGCCAGGATTTGGCATTTAGCATTATTCAATTCGAAGAGGTCCTTTCCTTCCTGAAGATTGAACAAATCAGACGGTGACTCTGAATTGTCAGATTCAGACCGTCGTCTGGCTGTAAAAATGATGATCCATTTGACATTTTTGTCGAATGTCAACAGAAACTTTTATTTCAAGGTGTCGCCGTCGCCAGTCAAGACCTCTGCTCGTTTCAGCTGCGCTCGACGTTTCCATTTTATTGATGACACTCCTAGCCAAGCTGATAAAAATAATGCGGTAATGATGTGATCACAAGACAAATTATGGTTGCAACGTGGTCATAAAACTCCCTGACGCCGGCTCTACCTACGACGATACGACGGCAGTACTCAGCGAGCCTGCATTTGGATCGCATCAGCACCAAGGATCATTCTCATGATTCTACACTTCCGCTCGTGTGAATGCCGAATGCCAACATTTTGGCATCAGCCAATATCAGATTCTGATTCTGTTTCATATCGCAGCAGCGCAGCACGCCGTATGTCGAGAAAAAATTAATCCAGTCCTTCAAATGCAAGAAAAAAATCGGTGGAAAACTATGGCTGAACTCCTTTTTAAATGCGGTTGCTTGTCCTCCGCCGGTAACTGGGCTCAATGGCGGGTATTTTGAAGACACGGCGTGAAGAGTTCAGCCCAATTAAATATAATTGCCATGTGCTTACACGGAGAACACAGGCGACGCGCATGCGCCTAAGTTTTACATTTTGCGGTCAGTTGCTCAGATTAATAATGGAATCAGCGAATAACGAAGAGTGAGTGGGCATAATGAGCTACTGGCCGATAACATAATAGCCTATGCTTAAATAATAATTCCGATGACTGCGAGCGCCTGCGTCGGCCTGGAATCCGCTAATGAGCTGGTGAATGGAAACTTTCCCGGTGAAGTTATGATGCATGGCCAGATCAATTAATTTATGTACGACCTGACATCACATTACGAAAATAAACAAACGAAATATTTCTACAGCACAATGCAGTGTGGTGCAGTGCGAGCAGGCAGGCAGCATGCGTGGACTGTGGACGTTAACACAAACAGTGCATCAGTCGACCCAGAACAATATACACAAGCTGGCAGTCGCGTCGCAGTCCTCCGTACATCTTTTCCCGGCTCCTGAAACTCGTGCGTTAGCGTTTTATGAATGAAGTTCGCACCAGACTCGACTCGTGTTTACACAATTCGTTCTAAATTAAGACGCAGCAGATCATTCCAGTCGGAGCCTTATTAACATCGTAGTAAGATTGAGAGAGACTTCTTTTTACTCGCTCTCGCAGTGCTGTCGCTTTCGTTGCCTGCCTGGCCCGGTAGTGCGTTTTGCGTCTGCCTGCATTTAACTGGATCAGGAACCAGCCCGAAATGTGTGCGCAACATGAAGGTTTATTATCTCGCTGCGTCGTTTTATTTCCGGTCGCATTTCGTCGTCTTTTCAAACTTGCCTTGCTTGCGGTAAAATGGTTCCAATTTCGGTTCTCTTGTTCATCCTCACACAACGCAGTGTGTACATGCGTAATGCGTGTTGATAAGGAATGAGAAACCAAGTGAAATATTGTGGTACAAATAATGGCCAGTTTAACGAGCCCCGTTGTCTTTTGCTACCAGCTTCAGCGCAGCGGAGGACCAAAAAAATCGTCCCAAGAGTCGGTTGCGATAATTCGTGAGGTTTTGCACTTGCTAATGTTTCGCACAGCTCGATTCTATTCTTAGCCGTTAATTGGTGATTGTTTGCGCAACTCTCAATCCGTCCGTCTAATAAGGTACAAAGAATTCGCATCACTTACTCCACTCATGTAACGCGTCGAATTTGTAATTGATTTATTTGGACAGCAAACCACGCAAAAGGCAAAATGCTTATCAAGGATGCCAACGCAGACAACACAGGCTTAAAGCAAGGGGGTGGAATTTGAAAGGCTGATTGTGTTTGTTGGTTTTCTCAAACGGTTGTGTTTGATGAACCTCGCTAATTAGTCCCTATTTTACTTTATGCAAAGCCAGCGCGAAACAATGCCTTAAACACGGCGTGCAAAGTGGCTGGTTAAATGCGAAATCAATCTACCCACAAACATCGCGAGTGAGTGAGCGTTTTTGTTATTGATATTAAGAATTAGCATTAGCATTGACGATACCTCGTGCAGAAAACGATGCCTGTCAATTGAAAGCTTTTATGGTGTGCATTATTAAGCAATCTTGAGTGCAGGCGTGCCAGCGCTGCATTCTTCTTCGGTAAAGATGCGACAGCCGTCTACCGTCTTTCAGGCGTCAGTTGGAAATCTTCTTGCCTACGAAAATTGAACCCGAAACAAGAATTCAGGAATAAACCCATATCGATTAAATATTCAGATATTATCACGGGAATTTAGCTTTCACTGTGCAGCAACCGCCGAAGCATCCGCCGTCTGTCAATAACGCGACGCGAGCTGTTAATGCTGAATTAATGTTCGTTAGCGCTGGCAGGAAGAAAGTCAAGTTTCCTTTTAAAGGAAATTTGAAAGAGACGAATTTCTTTCTCAGCTTGCCGATGCTCGTCCTCGTTTTTGCTCGCGTCGCGTACAGTGCAGTGCATGTTTTTGCTGTTTCCATTCAGCTGAAGCGAAATGCGAAAGGAAGTCAGACAATGGAGACCATCTCAACCCCAATTTGTCATGTCATCCCATTTGTCATCCGACATAAAAAGAACAATGTGCTTGCCAGAACATATTGCACTGCTCCATTCCAGTCGCCTTTCTTTTGTGCTTTTTCGTACTCCTGTGAGTGTTGTGTTTATGTTTATCAGCGCTCATGTACGCGAAACGCAACCACATTGCCGGGATTGCTTTTACAAAAAGGAGCTTACCAAACTTCCGATGAACTTCCTTTTTTGAAGACTTTCACCACAATACACCTCCACGGCCATTAATTAGATTAATTTTTATGTTCGGTATACAGTTCTTGTTTAGAAGTTGGGACTTGGGAGAGGTATTCTGCTGTTTTCATTCCATCTAAGTTCAAATCGGACGTTAATGGAAAGAAGGAAATGCCTGCACGTTGTTTCTGTTCCTTGCCAAGCATTTCTAATGAATCAGCCATGTAAACTCTCAGCATGTCGGGAATTCCGTTGTTCTTCAATTTCGATTATCCTCAAAAACCATGCACCAGACGGGGCACAACGCAGTGCGCTCTGCGCTGCTTGCATTTGCATTAACAAGTTACAGGTGTGTTGTGCGTTAAAAATAACCCTTCATTTATAATAATCGTACGAGAGCCCATGCAGGCAGGCATGCGCAAGGGTGCATTGTACATTTTTCTCTGCTCGCTCTGGAAAGGGCCCACGCAGCCCCGCAGCCCGGGCTGCCAGGCCACGGACTTGTCTTGGCGTTGCAACAGGTGAAATATTTATCAAGTGAGCAATGCTCACAACAGATTTATTTACCCACTTTCTTCCAACTCATTACTCGTATAATATTATTTTAATATTACCAACACCAAGCCGGATTGTGTTCCCTTTGAATGATAAATAGAATGAAGCGATTCGAAGGGAAGGGAGAAACAGAAAAAGGCTGCGCTGCTGCGTGTAAATGCCAGATGCATGCATGTTTTGTCACAACAACGGCACTAAAATCACCATGACTTTAACCGTCATGGTTTTTGTAGTAAAATATAATGGAATGAAAATATAATATCCAAATAATATTAAAAACTAAAAACTTCTCTTTAGCCTCTGTACTCTTTCAGACGGAGATTCATGAGTTGGAATTTCTTCCTTAATTTTATAACCGGGAAGGAGCTGAGTGAATTCAGACAAATGCAGCGCAAGGTGCAATCTGAAAGCTTGTAAATGCTTTTATGAGGCTAACCAGAATGGAAATTATTGACTCTACAGTTGGCACTAGGTCATGACTCGAAGGGGCCCTTACTCGCACGGATAAACGCATGCTTGCACGCATTACACGTTCGAAGACTCTGTTGTTGGCTGAAATGATTTGTGAAGTTGACTGTTTGTATTAAGATTATTTATGCGCAGTCACAAAATACTTTCGTTTTACTACCTGCGTACTTTCTGCTCGGGCGCAGGTGAATGTTCTATTGCACCACCGTACTTTACTTTACTACTGACTGGATGACCGCGACGGTAAATATGAAATACAATCTGCATACCATCACATTTCACCCTCACCGGTTGGGCCATGACATGGCCCGTGGCCTGTGGCGATAAACGCAAGATTCTATTTCACTTCTTACATCGCATCAACTTTGATTATTAAATTACAAGTCAAATTCGTGGCCACTTGCTTTCTTTACACTGTTTATTCAATCGCATCGCATTTGCATGGAATTCGACGATTGAACTTAAATGCAATTGAAACCGTTTTCGAATTTTTGGGTTGTTGCAAGGCTTGACCAGTACAATCAAGTCTCAGGTGCAGTTTGAAATCCAGCTCATTCGAAACTATTTATTTTTATGATGCTAACAAGTGGACATTTTCTTGAGGAACAACATCATTTGTTCTGCCTGACAAAATTTGACAAGCAGTTGGTAAATAAAAATGTACTTGGAAGTTTGGAGCAGCTTTACTGCCTGTCTTCATTTGTTTCGACCGGTAATTTATACCTTCTTGATTTCTCCTTCTCGTACGCATTATTTGCAAATGTTAATGTGATATTATGTGAACGGCGGAATTCGGACTGAATTTTAATGCCTGTTAATAGCAATCACAAGCGAGCCTACAATTTGCTAACTGAAAATTCTCGTCTTTGACTTCCACTCGTTGCTTTGCTAGACACGCATTCAATTTGTGTGTGTTCACCTGAACAGGAAGAGGTAATTCATTTTTATTCAAGTACTTGAAATAAAAGACGCACATTTGATCTGGATGAGTAAGTTTTATGGAGGTGTTGGCCGTTTTAGCAGGCCATAAGATTAAAAGGAGCACTTGTCTTGTCTTCTGCTGTCTGTGTTTGCATTTGTACGATGTAATACAATGAGAATCTAATTTCTTCTACCCACAGCTTGAGTCTGGAATGATAAATTACAATTTACCATCTGAGAAAATCCATCTGTTCTGATAATGGACTTTAACAGCGATTTTGTTCATCCCAGCCCATCAAACTCCTTTCTTTCTCGTTGCTCTTCGGTCGCCTTTCCTTCAATGTGATGAATGCGCAGCGCATTGATCGTTGCTCCCGACTACAAATTAAACGGCACTAGACTTTGCCGGTTCAATTTCGCATTCAGAACTTCGCAACTTTGACAAACAGAAGACGGAAGTGCATCTCCGCAACTCATTTAATTTGCAATTCGCGTTAATTGTAAGGCATTCTAGTCAAAAGCCACCGGCTATGGGCACAGTGACGGTGCCTTTACAAGAGGTAATTGATGTGGGAAGCGGAGAAAGACAAGACGACAAACTTTTACTTTAAACTCCAAACTCGAGGAGTTTCTTCTTCTTGGGTTCCTTCATGCGGGGCTCAACGTTAACGTGAGGGTTGGCTATAGACAGGTTTTTATTGTAACAAGAGTTGGAAGAGTGATTAAGAATAATAGGCAGGTAAGTAGGCGATGAGCTCTGCTTTTTGTTCATCTTTCGGTTGTTGAGCTCCAGAAGCAGCAGGAGATCGTTTTCCATGAAATTTCATAATAATAAAAAGCGCACGTTTGTGGTCGTTGCTGCCAGCGTGCAGCGCAGCGCAGTGATGCAGTGTACAGGAGGAGGAAGTTATTGTGCATTTAGATTACATTACTGAAGCAGAAGCTGTAGCGCAGTGAAGTGGAGTGGCTGTGGAGTCAGCGCCGAGCTCCGCTAAGATAATATATGATTAAAACTCTCACTGGCACCACTTCCACTGCAGTGAGACTGCACTGCCTCGTGAAAGAAGAATGGGTTATTATTATTACGCTCCGCATCGCTTTTAATATTACATTTTACTCATCATCGTCGTCATTCTCATTCGCTCAGTTCTAAAATGAAATAAGATGGGCTGGGCTGTGTAATTATTGTGAACGAGATGGGATGGTTTACTTATTTAGTGCGTTAACTACTTTCATTATGCGCAACTCGTAAACTGGCAGCGGCAATGGTAACGGCAAGCAAACCCGAAAACCACGGCAAGGCGCAAACGAGTTCCAGTCTTGTTTCTGCGTCTCCCTTCGCTGTTCACTTCTCCTCGCCTTGCCTTGCCTGCGTACTGAGCTGCATTTTCCAGTTCGTAGCTCAGGACTCGACACGACACACTGCTTGTTTTTGCTGCTGAGATGTGCGTTTAATAAATTGCTGTAAGAGATCAAAACTCATTTTCATAAATTTCTTTGTTACGACGCAGCGCAACAAGCGACGTAGCAAAGGAAAGAAAGAATGAAGAAGCTACGGCGCGACGCAAACGGCTACTTGGCAAATTTCATAGCCGGCACAAGTCTAATCACCTGCTTCATGCTGAAATTAATTTCTTTTTAGCAGTCTTGTACCTTCAGTCAGCGTCAGCACATTTGTATGCACTGGCGTCCCCATGTAACTTTCGGGACTTGTCTCTTGTAGCGAGAGTTTATTTGAGCAGGCAGACAATCAATCGTGCACGGCTCCTCGCAACTTGTCACTGCGCAGAGATCCGTCTGAGAATTATGTTCGTCGAAGGTTGTGATTCACAAATAAAAAAACGCGCAGCAAGAGAAGTCGGAGAATCATGGCAATTCCAACTGAGCAACCGAGTCAGGGGTGCTTTCTTTTGATACATCGAGTCTCAGCGTCTGCATGAAATCTCGTATGCGAGAATGCCGTCTCAGCCGTCTGTCTGCCGAATTTAAATCTTGCTTCCCTGCAAGCATGTCTTAAATCGTTGATCAAGAAGTCTCAAATGGAAGGTTATTTAAACGAAGTATCCGAGTATCTTGTTGGCAAAAGAACTCCTGCAGATTTAAGACACTTATTATTTTAGCAAAAACGTGGGAGTACGCTTACTCATTCCTATGCAGGCGCCGAAAGAAATCTTCTGCCGATGGGCTGGATTATGAATTATTTCCGAGTCGAAGCTGTTGAAATGGTGAGCATGAAGGAAGTGGAGTGATTCCGCGCTAATCCCGGATTACGACAGACTTTAAAACTCATTTATTAAAAAGTTAATGAAGAATAATCGATTTTTTAAATGTCGCACTTTGTGGAAATGTGAATGCCAATTTTGTGCAAGAGCAAAGAAAATTCCGTCTAGCGACAGAATCAAACGAAAAAATAACGAATAAAAGGTGAACCTCAGCACATGGATCCGAAACAATTATATCGCTATTCAGTAATTCGTTGTGCTATTGAGAAGAAACAAGTAAATTGATAATTTGAATAAACCTCATTTTGCATATCGTATAATTGTCAAGGAAGATTGGGGCTCTATTGATATTAATGATGAGATCAAGGCACAGGGCACTGAGCACAATAGAGCTGGGTGCTGGGCTGACTCCTTGTGCACCAATTCACCAATTTATGCCAACACGCAGCCACTGCTTCCACGTACGGGTACGTACGAACAGGAAAAGTCAAGTGCAGTGCGTAGCTGTGCCGTAGTCGCCTGTTGCCTTGTAACGATTCTTTAAGGTTAAAATTGAATAATGAATATTAATTTAAGCTGTCTGACTCGATCAGGTTTTGTAATATTTCACTTGCCTACTGCCTCTCTGGTACGCTACGAGTTACAAGTTACGTAAATAAAAATTGGTAAATATGCAAGCACCAGGAACAAGTTGTTTAGTTAAGAGTGACTTCCAAGCTTCAGCGTCAGCATCTTCAAGCCCACCCTTTTCCTTTCATCCCTTGCAAGCCATTGTGGCTAGGTTCGCAGTCATTGGACTTGACAGTGCATAAATTAATGCACCGCCATTAAATTATTATTAGCCGAGTCGATATATCTCAATTGCACAGATTTGTAGGGTTTCGCTCTTGTTTGTATCTGCATCCAATCCAAATTCAAGACAAGACCAAGTTCATGCGAATTGCATTTGCGTACATTTACGTTCTTTTATTTTTTACTGCCATCCTGCATTGCACTCTGTACTTGAACAATTGTTATACAATAAAACAAGGGTTCAGAATAAAAATTTTATGACTTTATAATAATTCGTGGTTAAACTTGAGCGGAGTGAATTGATTAAGCTCTCGCTCGGTTCGGCTTTTCTTGTTTTTTGGTGTGGTGGGTTTTCTTGTTTCGTATTCATCGTCATGCTACACTCGCACTTGCGTCTGCATTTAATTGACGCGTGAATTTTCATGACATTTCATAATTTGTTCATATTAGCGTAGTTGCACTGCAATGCACTGCGCTGCAACAAACACCAGGCTGGGGCTGACTTCTTTACGCACACTTGTTACGCGGTGTAGCCGTAGAGCAGAAAGAATCTCGCTGATGTTTCAATTACTTTTTATTGATTCAGATCACACTCTCATTTTTTGTGCCTCGCCACTTAACAAACTAGACGCGAGGAATGTTTGGGTGTCAACCAACTGCACTTGAACTTCCAGAAGCGGAATCACAACTTGTCGCTGTCGTTGTCGCATCTTTTGACACCATAGCACAGCTCACAGCGGTGACTGTCGCCTTTCGTGTCTCCCTTGAAAGTCCGACCAAGTCAGCGCCCGCTGACTGACCAGCAGTAATTAACATCTTTATAAGCAACTCCGAACGCCTTGTGCATCAGAACGAGCGTTTCGCATTCTGTATTGATCGAATTTGGCTTGACAAGCAGCGAGTTCGAGTTGATTTTTATGTTCTGGTTCTTCTTCTTTTATGCGCAGGCTGAGAATTTATTTGACACTTTACTAGACGGGTGTACTAATTGATATTGAAATACGCGCATTTAAAGTGTTGGGTTTCATACAAAGCTAATTGGACTATAATGGAAGAACCGTAGTCGTCGTTGGGTTCCGGTTAAAGAAAATGCCGAATAGCCGAGCACAAGACGAGACGCGAAACTCTAGACCCGGATGTGCATTCATAAATTAAATTCTCATTTAATTCTTGAATTAAGAGAGAATTCTCCCTCTGCGCTTTCTTCCGTCTTCCACGGTTTAAAAATTTTAAAGTAAAGTTGGTCTGGTTCTGGTCTTTCTGAGACGAATGCGAATGTACGTTCTTCATTTCCAAGAAACGAACTTAATTTTTCATGAATGAGTGAATTTTGGCATTGTGTAAAATTAAATCACTTGCGCATTATGGTCGCTTGAATGAATTAAATCGAGACCCTTCTTGAGGCTGCTCCCGTCTTTCGCAGTGATATTGATGACTGGAAGCGGGAGCTGGGCCCATGCAAAGAAGCCTGATCGACTGCACAACCGATCTTTCCACGTTACTTAATCCAGTATTCAATCTGCAGTGTTCCCCTTTGAGCACTCGCATTTTTGGAATCTGATGCTCATCCGGTTAAATGAATTGAATCTCTCTTTTTGCTGCACATGTGAGAAGTGAGTTGCGTGGTTGCGTGGCGAGATCATCCAAATCCTCCACAGTCCACGCCGAGCCGGGAATAAAGAGGAAAGGATTCTTCGCGTTCAATTCAAATATCATAATAGCCATGCCAAGTGGAATTATACTTAAAAAGGATCAAGTTTTTTGTATTATTTTGCAATCGTAATAATAGGCCGTTTTGTAAAATGTAAAAAGGATTGAGAGCATAAAAGAGCCAGCTCCTCATTATTATTGGTTGCTACCCGCACAATGGACCCTAATATAATAACAAGAAGAATATGATCTTCTTACGCAGAGCAGCACAATAAATTGGATTGAAAAATTGGTGGTTTCGTCTCAAATTAGATTCTCAGTATTCTGGCGTATTTCATCACACGGAGCGACCTTTTATCGTCGCGAAAGGCTAAGCACAATGGGCAAGTGCTTAATTTTCTATTTGCAGATGAATTAAATGCAAAATAATGTTGCGCAGTTGCGCTGGAATAAAAGAGGAAATCAACTTTCTTTCAGATGACGCGTCAAAGAGCAAGACCAAAGGCCAGGATTTGTGTTTTAAAGAAAAAAGCAAGAAAGGCTTCCATTTAATTCCAAGAACCAGTATTTTCTCAGCATTTCCAAGTAAACTCTTTGAATTAAGCCATTCTTTGGGAAATCAAGCGATTACGGCAAACGAATAAACTCAGAATTACGCGCAGTTTATTGAAGGAAGCTCTTTGGTCGATTTACTCTGCCGTTCGCTTAGAGCGGACACGCGTTTTATAAATCTGAGTAATTTTCTGTGCGAACACGACGGCGAACTGTGTGTTATAATTATATTTCGGTATTCCGACTTTGGTTGAGCTGAAATTTTAAAAAATCTGTTCTGTGTGCCCCGACATGAAGCACTTTAAAACAAACGCAAATTGCTGCAGAAAGATCAAAGAACAAACGAGCCATGTAAATTTTTTACTTTCTTCTAAATAAATATTATCATGTCGGAATGTTTGTTTCATCAAGGTTCGCTCTCCTCTCTCCATCTTTCTCTCACTCACTCCTTTCCAAGAGCGAAATTTCAAGCACGGGCGCATGCATTCGAGCCGCGTTTATTTTTTCAAATGCACGAATTTGTTTATGAATCGCGGTGCGGGAACGAGTCCCTGTTATCTCACGCGTTTCCAAGCAGCAGAAATAGCAAAGCCTTTGAATTTTATATGCTCCGATACTCATCGGTTTGTTGGATTTGCCCAAGCGTCAAGCGTGAGTGGTGATTTGCTGAAATATTAGAAAGCAAGAGCATTTCTGTGACGATTGGGTTTTCGTCTCTGTAAGTGAATCAAACTAATTGATTATCTTTTTTGTTTTTAGGTAAGTAACCAACGCCTTTGTACTTCCGCCGCCCCCGTGATGGCGATTCCTTGCTGGAATCTGGAAATCTGGAATCGGCAACAGCTTCCAACAGCAATGCTTCCAATTATCATGCAATACTTCGTTGCGGCATGACCAAAACTTGCATACACAAGTTCATTCATACATGCTCGTCATTTGCGTCCATCTGGAGTGTGCGATAATTGTGATTGGGTCAGAAGTCAATGCCAACTGCTGCCATTTTTTTTTCGAGCTGTGTACGGCAGCGCAGCGCAGAGGTGTCCATCCAAGAGAAATTAAGACCGACCTTTGTGCTCTTTGATAAGAGACGCTAGTCCAAAGCAAAGCATACATGTTCGACTTAACGTGACGAGCAGTCATAATTTGAGCAAACCACTACAAGAACAAAACGAAAGCGTAGATAACGAGAATAACGACACGAGTTGACGTACGAAGCTATAAAGCACGCAAAGACGGGCAAGTACTTGAATAGCACACGACAATTGTGGCAGGCGCATGCGATGCGGGCGCCTAAGTGACCTAATTTAACTACGAGTTGACATGTTGTAGGAGATATTGTATCATAATCGTCAAAATAAAGGGATTTAACAAAGCGTACAAGAGGCTTTATCAGAAATGCGAAGATAGAAAGAACATTTCCGTGACCGTACGTAAGTCGATTTGACAGAGAAACCAGAATAATATCGCTTCTTAATACGTATAATGCAATAATACGAGTCAGCAGAGCATAAACATTCTGAGTCCAATCTATTCGACATCGACAGCGGGTTGACTGTGCCTCGAGTAAATTTTAAGACAGGTTGTTTTGAGAGAAGAGAACCGAGAAAAAACAATTAGGATTACAGCACTCAGCAATGCTGAGTTTGCTGAGTAAGGTTGGATGCTCGGAGTAATCGTTTCATGGGCTTTTGAGCAAAATAGATTGTCTGGGCTCCCAAATCTTTACCTTTTGTTACCACAACTCGGTAATCACTACGTACACATTCCAATTCCTGCGCCCGTATTTTTCCGGTCCCGGTTGCCCTGCTTCAGCAGATAAAAACATGAAATGAAGTTCACTTGACTGACTTTCCGTGTTCTGCAGCACCGAGCAAACAATAAGAAGGATAAAACCATTTTGGTCCACTGAGTTTATTTGTTTGAGATCCTTTTATATCATTTCCTCGTCCAACTTCTGCGTGGTCAGACGATGCCCGCGGTGCAGAATCGAACGAACTATTGCATTTCATTGAAACTCGGTCCAGATATTCAACACCACGCATGAAAGTCGCACTCTAGGCCAACGAACGTTCTTAATTTTGAAGTCGACGTGCAATTTTTAGCACACTTGCAGATATTCTCGTTTGTTTCTGCCGAAAAGGAGTTTTTACAGCGTAGTCAGTCATTTTGTCGCAGTCTCGCAGCCGATTTAGCTTGAATCGGAAATTTCGTTATGAAAGTCGCGACGCAGGTTGCAAGGTTGCAGGTATTTTGTAATATGAAATCACAATGCATGTAATTAATGAATGAGAAATCGACTTTTCCGGGTTCGTCTTTTCACTCTTCTCTTTTGTTGCAACTCTTTTCACAAATTCGTCTCAGTGCGCAGCCCTGCGCTGCGTACAGTACGGGTAGGCATACGATACGAACCAGTCATATCATGGAGCAGGGTGGCATTGTGGGCTGTTCGTTCTTCCGCAATGCAGTGCGGTGCCACGAGGGGAGAGAACACTCGTACCAGCAGCACCATCGCACTGCACTTGTACTCGGTTCAATATTTGAAATTAAAACTTCACTCGAGGTAAAAATTCATTTTATATCACCTTTGTGAAAAAATACCTTCGCCTGATTTTCCATGAAATTAAAATTCCGCTCTCAAGATTCCCATTCTCATTCCTCGAATGGAATCTTCACGTCAGGCAGGCTTTCGACTGCTGGATTTCGAGTGAGACACGCAAATTCGCGTTCTCGCCAGTTTTCAAACGTTATCAGACGACGTACGCGCTGCTTTTTAATTAAACATTTAATTTAACAAGACCTTGTTGGTGACGACAGGTTTCGAGAGCGAAGGCAAAGACCGAAGGGCGAGAGCAAAGCAAAGGCAGAGATTGCAGCCTGAATTGAACAGGTTTCTGCGAAGCAATAATTACAGCTCTTTATATTTTGATACTGTCCAGAGACCGTTCGGGTTCGAGCAGTGTCGCTTTGTTGAGTGGTAGCTGTAGTATTTTTACCAGGAAATTCGTTCTCGCTTGGACTTCTCCTTTATTGCATCATTCCCGATGCCATTCAGGCCTTCAGTGTTATTGATGGCCTTTTGTGCCACGTCGTTGTCGACAGGTGGTAATTGAAGCTTTTGATATGTTTGTGTATTTATTGTTTGGAGAAACCCATACTCTATCATTATTACCAAATCTGGGCTCGCTCCGTCCGCCGTGCCTAACATGAATTCATTCCCCTTCGGTCTCGCTCCGTATACTTTTACTCGTGGGCCTTGGACGCTTGTTTTGTGCTGCAATAATGCGTACAATGGGATTTCAATCATACGGTATGACGACTGGGAACAATTTGCGCTCAGCTCAACCCAAATGATCTCATTTTCACAGGTTTTCGAGTATTTCTGGCTCCCTTTGAGAGTGGATGATGAGCTTTTCTGTTCCTACGCGGCTGGAAAAATGAAATGACTTATTTCTTACCTTTTCAAGCAAAAGCGAAGCATCACGCTGTGCGTCCCCGTCAAATGCATTTGATTACAAAAGTTTTTATGCGCTGCGACTTATTTGATCAACGCAAGATCATAACTGCGCGGCTCGTTATTTCCAGCATGCAGCAACAACAAAGAAAAACCACGGCTGTGATTGTGCTAATCAGGTTGCGAATCGATGTTGGTTGTTGATTGCTTGCGTTTCTTACTTTCTTTCTTCAAATTGTATCACGCGTGACGCGTTGTAAGCCAGAAATAAAGTGTGGAAATGATTATGATCGAAATTGGACCGTTCTCTTCACAAGCCGTACCCATGAATTTATGTCCCTGTGATCAAAAACTACCTACACCACTAAATAATTGGTTTTCTTTTCTTGGGAAGGACCACCTTGGAAGGTGAGGAGACGCTTTGGTAATCGTTTAGGTAATAATCATGTAGTACTTTTTACTGCCAAAAACTACTTTCGGGTTCTGTTCCTTCGTCACTGCTTCGCAACAGTAACGAGTCTCAAAGGGCGGTTTCACCGGCCTGACAGGCCACAGCTCACTAATGACGTAATACAATCTGAGATTTAAGTGAAAAGAGAATAAAACACCAAATACGTGGATTTTTATTGCGAGTGAATAGCCAAAAAATTAGGCACACAACGAAACAACAAATTTGGCATCTGCACTGGCTTTAGCCTGCCTGATTCTTGTCAGCGCGGTGAGCAATCCCTGCTGAAATGAATGCAAGACCCGAAGAAAGGGCGAGAAAGACGAGACGCGGGACCTTTATTACCGATATTACAATTATTTACAATCCCCCTTGCACCAAACCTTTGAGTAGGAGGTTCGCGACGCAGCAGGTTCAGAGCGCAGAAAGTGAGCGAAGGAATTGTAATGTGGGTATTTTGTAATTGTTCAAAGGAAAGACGAAGGGAGGAATGTGAGCAAGCTTGTTTTTCCGTCGAATTCCACGTCCGCTTTAATAGTAAAATGAACCATTTGCTGTTGTGTTTTGTTTGGGAGTGACAAATTCTTACCTTGTTGCTTTTTTGTCTTGATCGGACATTCTTCTTCTCTCTCGCTTGTTTGTCACTTGTTCCCTGTCAAAAAATAAATTCTCCGTCTGCGATGGCTGTAGATTTAATACATTTTCTGTGTCTCCTCTCGCATTGTTCTCATTCTCCTCGTAAAACAAACTCTCGTGCTGTGTTTGCACTTTTTTCTCCATTTCATTTATTAATTTTTTACGTGTGCCTTCTTCTGACAATTCGCTTATGACATTTTTTTTATGGATTCGCTGCATTGTGTTGGCCATAATTTATGGTTTTGGTTTCGCTCGTCATTTGCCTCAATGTGGACTCGCGACAAGCGTCAATTAATGGAAATGAATGCGACCGCGCGTGCATGTGGGAAGCCAACAAGCATTTAATGAGACTTTTGTGCCTGTGACTACGACCAGGGCGACTTACAGAATCAAGGGGCACTCGTGGAAGTAATTTAATCTAAAATTCTAAAAACCAATGCCCTTAATTAATGTTGTGGATTGAACTCGGGCCAAATTACTCATTCTATCAAAATAGTTTGATAGATCTTATTGCAAAGGCTGATTTCATGATTGCGAATGAGATTAGAGGCACGAGCAAGAGTGTACGGGAGTGTGCGCGTAGTTTGAATTTGCACGGTCTGGAGTGCTGACTCGTGATTCGTGCGGAGTCCGCCAGCCAGCCGCGAAGTCAGACTTTGGCTTTGGTTCGGAAACCTTTTTAGTGAAATGAGACCAGCGGGTGTTTTATTGAGAGTGCTTGTTAACAAGGAAAAGACCCGAAACGACATCATCATTATCGAAAATTCTCTTTGTTGAGCGCTTTTATGTTTTAGACTCGTGTTTTGATATGTGATTAATTTTCTGGTCATTAAATACTGCCTGGGCCGTGAACACGTACGCAGATGACTGGCTGACTGCTGCGACAGACGCGGACGGAGGTTTTGAGGTTTCCTCTCCACCGTTTTTGCTCACTCCTGCTTTCACTAATTAAACTCTCGACTATTCATATTCTCGTCTCATTTTCAAATTGACTCCAACTGCAATGCGGCTTGACTTGCTTGACCACAAGTGCATTTGATTTCATTATTTCACATTTGACTGGGCATCCATTCTTCCCGCACTGCACTGTTTTCTGCTTTGTTTGAAATATACAAATTGAATTGAATTTAAACTCCTCGATTTGAAGTACAATTTCGACGTTCGACTTCATTGTTGATTGCAACTTCACTTGCACCAGACGATATCTTGTTGTTCATGATGAAGTCCATTGCGTCAGCGTCTATCCATTGTACTGAGTTTGGGCTCGCATTTTCACTTTTGTCAATGTATGTGACCATATGCCAAATTTCCCCTGATTTGAGTGGTTGGCAAAGTGAAGGCTTATTTTGACGAAAAGAGTCGGCATCAGACAGGTCGCTGCTGTAGGTATCCACAGAGCTTAATGTCTCTATAAACGAAAAGAAAAGAGATACGAGAATTTGGCGAAACCCGAAGAGTCATGAAATTCTCGTAAAATGTGAGACGAGACACATAAATGATCATAAAAGCAGGGAAATTCGCGACTTGTGGGTTGGAATTAGTAGAAAAATTCTCTTCATAGTGCACGCACAGAAAGCATTGAGCTTCTGCTCTACTCTGAACACTTGACGGGTCTATTCTCTTTAGTTTATTTACCTGTTAAATGATGTGGCTTGTTAAAGGTGATTATCAGCCGAACGACTTCAAAGGAAGCGGCTTGTTGTTTTCTGCTCCTTTTCATTTATCCCATCATTAATATTATTAGATAAACAACCTTATTTATGTACTTGCGGGCTTATTACAAAAGTTTCGGCGAAACGGGACGAGAGCGAATCACGAGCATCACAGATCCCAGATTTCGAATAGGCTTGGGAGTACTTTAGTGCTTGATCATAAAAAAAATAATTTAGCCGTCTATTCAACCAAGCCAGGGTACAATTTACAATAGCGAGATTAGTGAAGGTCTTATCTCATCACCACACACTTGCAGCAACGCAATAACAAACTAACAAACCGGTGTTTGTGGAATGGAATGAAGAAGTATCGCACCTTAATCTGGTCTTGCAATTTTCCGTATTGCAACCCTTTCACGAAAGAGAAACGAGGTGGTCCGCTACTTGAAGAGGCTCGCCGAAAAAATAAAACAATTTGCTTAAGGTTTCTTCTTTTTGCTTTACTGTATTGTGTGATTCATTATTGGCATTTTGGTTTATGTTATTGTGGTAAAGCAAGCATTGGCAGCGCAGTGCACTGGCTGATGATTTGAGGCAAACACATCTACTCGCCGACTCCTTCAACTTCTTTTCCCTTTCTTATTTGAGAAATGCCGACATTTACTTTAGAATTGGCCATGGTTTGTGTTTGTATCATCATGATATGATCATTATTTCGAGAACGAGCAGGAGAATATGAGTGGTGGGGGTCCTGTTTTCGTTCGTGTTAAATTATAATGTTGTTACTTACCTCTCTCGTAAATAAATACCGTCTATTATTTATCATTCACCCATGGCTCTGGTCAGTGTGCCTCGCTGTAAATGCCAATTGCATTGCAAATTGGCGTGCCTTATTATTATGCATGGCATAGTTGTAATGACCAGGTGTCATCGAGCCGATCGAGCTTTGTGCGGTGAATTTTCTCCATTTTACGATTTTTCTATTGTTTATTTACATAAACATGCCCGGCCGGGACGGAACTGGACAATAGAAAAGAAACCGAAATCCTTCCTTTTCTTTCCGCATCCGTATTGACGTTTCTTACAATTACCAAGCCGGGCATTGTAATTGTAAGAAGCAGGGTTTCGGTTTAATGTCTTTTCAGTCCGAGCAGTTTAGAAATCATGAATTTCCTGAAAAGATTGAAACCTCAGATTTTGACCGCTTGTTTTTCTTGTCCGCCAGTCCATTGTATTTATTTTTTTAAAACTACCCGGAAACTAAACGTATATCACTACATAGTTTGTATTAAAGCTGAGTTTCGAATCACGTGACGCACGATCCAGGACCAAAACCGCAGTTTACGCAATACGGCAATGCTCCAGGTATACACGCAAAGAATTTTCTTTCCAGTTTTTGACAGACAGGACAGGCATTATATTTTTGACACGTTTACCCTCCGATTTCACGGTACTCCTTACGTGAGCGTCTCTTTGAAGGGATCTCGCTTTATTTATGCCCGTCGCGGTCGCAAAGATTAAAGAATGCTGTCGGATCATCTCACCAGGCTGAACCTGGACCGGACTTTATGAAATAGCGCAACAATACAATTTAAGAACAACACTGTATCCAGTAACTTGCTCTTCTCCGGAATAATGCTCTTATGTGTAATGTTTCTCGACCGATCCTTTTGAATGAGCGGAAGCCCACGTCGACGTCGTGTTTTAATACCTCGTTAATAATTCCTGCAACAAGAAAAGAAGCGAGGCGAAGCTTTACCTTAGCTCAGCGGTACAAATCAGAATTCTACGCTCATAAACCCATCAGACACGAACTTTTGTCAAATTAGGTTGCTAATTTACTCGAGACACGCCATGCTTACATGCCAAGGAACTTGATAAATGAGATTTAAAGTGCGAGACGAGATGCATGGCGAATGGCAGGCAGAGCAAAAAATTATAATTCATTGACGCCTGACGTATTTTGCGAGGTGCAAGGACGATGAATTGGCGAATGACTGAATACAAAGCAGGCGAGGATGATACAAAGTAATTCAATTAATTACAGAAGTATTAATAAGTAGACAGACATGAAAGGTGATACTTAATTTGTTTACTTAGCATGACAAATGCTCTGCAGCTAATCGACCGAAGCGAAGCAGCCACAGCCACACGAGACACGCGAATTTGCCACTAGCAAGAGCAGCCGTTGAATGCACACGCAAACTTGTTTTCATTCATTCGGCTTAGGCCCATTCATGCTTTTGCCATCATTATTGTCAAGACAGGATCAAGATTTAAGCAAAGATTCTGGTATCGTGTCATCAGTAAATAATAAGCTTAGAAAGGAGTCTGATGGAATATGATTACGTTGTAACTCAACTCGTTTCTCCTCAATGCACTGCAAAAAGGTGCAACTCATCCGGCCGTGCGTGCTTTGATGTGCTCCTTGTCAAGCAGGCATTTTACAACAATCCATTTCCCCATTGAAGCGTGGGGCAGTGCAAAAAGACACTTAACACCGGTTAAATCTGAAATCAAAGTTCTTTGCCTTCGCTTTTGCCTTGTCTTGTCTGGTTGTCTGATTTATTAATCGAGTCAAGTTTACAAAGTGAGGCGAGCTTTGTGGCTGGGTGGGAATTATTACCATTGAATTGTGAAATTAATTTCTTCGTTTCGTGGCGTGGGTCCATTGTGCATTTGCATTATAATGCGCAGTAATGAGTATTGGCTGAGCCTAGGCTGAGCCTAGGCTGAGGGAGGTGAGCATGATATTTTACCTTAAAATGTAATAAAATTTGACAAGCGCACGAAAATTAAAAAAGTAGTTACCAGAAGACAGACAACTGGACATGAACAACCTGTGTTCGAGAGGCAATGGCAAAGACGAGCTTTCGGACCTCAGAAATTCGAATTTTTAATGAATTGGGAGAATTTCCGCCGAGATTCAAGAATGAAAGGCTGGAAATGGAAGCATGGCCGCATGTCAGCTCTGTTTTTGGAATGCAATGGAAGTGTTAAATGAGCGTGTGTGCTCGTATCGTTAGCAGCATTTTTCTCTAGCTTGTCATTATTATTGGACATTGTTCTTCTCCGAAACAAGGCATCTCATCATCGTCATTATCACAACTCAATGTTCCTTCGTTCCTTTTCACGATCTTGGCAACCAGGTGTAAAAAGAAAATGTAGATAAGTTGAGCCCTGTTATTATCACCCTGACTGACTTTAACCCTTCCTCTGCCTCGCTCGCTCTTGCTTTTACGCCATCGCCGTCGGACGTTTGGAGTAATTGTTAATAACCTTTGCCTAAACTGAACAGGAAAGAAGAAAGGCGAAACTTCACCTCCTTAAAATAAAAGTTGCATTAAGCCACTTACTGTTGCGCTAGCCATTAACACTTTTGTCTGCTCGCTCGCTCGCCTTTTGAGAATTAGAATCGGGAATCAGCCAAAGGGTGCTTGCTGGCGTCTTTAAAAGGATCGAGATTGTGTAACCTTTCATTTTCGAGCTCGGGAAAGGTGCCCTGAGCAAATAACTTATTATGCGGGCAAAGGCAAAGTTCATTCCACGTTTCATTCTTGTTCATCTCAGCTCCAAAAAGATTTCATTCCAGAGTGCATTATTTTGACATTTCACTATTTCACACTTCTTCCGTTTCACCAACACCATCACACTTTTCAGAACACTCCAGGAACAACGCAGTGAAGCAAAGTGTCAGATCAGAATTTCGATATTGAATATTTTAGCAGGTATCCAGATGAATTGAAGGTGCATTTCTGCAGCCTAAACTCGATTTTGCTCTGCTTTAATTTGAATTCACGCAACGGCCCTTTGCAAGGCTTAGCAAGTACGACTTTACTCGACTGCAGACCCGAATGAAAATGAAAAGAACCTCCAGGTGTCGGAATACATTACTTGGAAACTTGAGTCTTCGTCAGCCCGGTCGTACAACTTATTGGAATGCGCGTTTCTGTCACCGTCACCCTTTCATTGGATTGAGAGTGGTTAATCAAGAGAAAGAAGCAGAAGACCAGGAATGCAGTCGCTGGTTGAAGTACCATATTATTAAAGTTTGCAGATCGTTCTTGTCGTTATTACTTTCCGGGCCTTTTCAGATTAAGTATCGGAGCGTAGAATCGAGCCATTGTTCTGCTCTGCGCGCTGACATGCTACTTGCAAAAAGCAAAATGAACAAGGTGAATGAAATGAAATGAAAACGAAAGAGTTAATTTTCTCGGATTTGAAATCAGATCATGTGGAAACTGTTGAATTAAATTCATAGAGAGGTGAATGGTGAATTCGCTCAGGTGAAGGTAGCAGCACCCTTTTTAGTTTCTGATGCGTAGTTCACCGTTTCGCCGGTTATCAGAGCATCACCGATTTGTAATAGAAGCCGTTGCATTGTTCTGATAAAGCTGCTCGCTACACGACTACACGCGCCTTTTCGAACGCGCAACAAATTTGTCAAAAGCTTAATCACATTGCACTTTGAATCTAATTAAGAGGAACGAAAAAGGATGCTGAGAAAGGATGAACCTGTTTTTCCACCTTGTTTCTTTCATCTCAATGCCGTCAAACTCATTTCAATGAGGCTCAGTGCTCTCGAGCTCCATGTTCGAGTTTGAGATGTTCAGATACAGATTTTTTCCTCCGCGTCCGCGCATTGCGATGGTTGGTATGTGTTGTTAGTTATGTATACAACTATTATTTTTCTGGAACAAAGAAGGCCCAACACGCCCTTCATGTCGTCTCTCGTTCCTCTCCAAATCTTTCCACATCTTTCTCTCCTCCGTACTCAGCTCGCACTCGCAGTTCGTCCGCGTCGTTTGCTTGGGCTTGGGTTAGCTCAGTAAACTGGAAAGTCTTGTGTCAATTGCGCCTTGTAATAATTTGGTATCCCTACAACTACCTTGGCTAAAACTTACGTATTTTGATGGGAATTGAAGAGTTTTAATGGCGCTGCGCAATGAATCGCAATCGCGAGCATCCAACGCACAGACATTCTGTATATTTGGATTCAATAATTTCATTCATGATAAATGCGAAGATACGTTAACCCATCTTAATCTTAACCATGTCCTTACCATTTCGTAAATCTTGTCCATTCTCAATGCAATCTAATGCAGCATCTTCTTTCGCGGTTCATAATTCAAGAAATTCGATTCATTCTTTCGCTTTTGCTGCAGTTTTTTGCCTCATTCATTCATACATTTCTGTTTACGCATTTCATTGTAATCGTACTGCATTCTGGCTCTGGTGCGTTGAGACCGTCAAGTCAGCTGAATGGGTTTACGTGGAATTTAATTTTAAGGTAAAACAGAGACAGCGATACAGGCATTTAACGCTACGCGAGACGGTTGTTAGAATTTGGATAATGCGTTTAAAGAGTGCGGGATAATGCTATGTGTGCATATTAAAAGCAGGCACTCGGAATCAAAAGTGCTCAAGAATTCGAGGAGAGTCTTACAACCATGAAAACGTATTATTGAATGAATCCCTACCGAGAGTCAAGTCCTTCTCGTTGTCTCCTCTGCACTGAAAAGTTCAATCCATCTTTCTTTCCCCTGTTTCTTGAAATCCTTTCTTTTCATTCAATTTTTATTATATTTTCAGAGATTTCAGTCCTTCTTCATCATCCTGCTCACTGCCTCGTCTATTTTAAATCGTAATATTTTATCCAAGTCATTCCGACTCCATTGTGCCAGGTACACAGGCACGACGCATTCTTTTCTCCTTCCTCTCGACGATCCGTCGCGGAGCAGCGTCATATTTCAGTGAATATGAGCTGGCTGGAGAGGAGTCAAGTCAGTCTTGTCTGTGTCTCCTCAGTACATGATCTTTCCTACTGTTACATTACTGCCTCGCTTCTGTTGATGATTTGACGCGACACTGCGCGCATTTGCTTATTAAGCTGCTGCTGCATCATCTTCTTCTTGAATGTTTTATTTGTCTGTCGCACAGTGTGAACTCTGTTCTCTGCTGTTCTTTGAGTCGATAATAAAAATTGTGAATGTTCTGCGCCGTCGTTCGTGCTTCTGCCCCGCTGCACTGCTGCACTGCCGTTGGGAGTCAAGTCAAGTTAAGTCAATGAGAGCGATGCGCAATGTGCGACGGAATGAAAATGAAAAGAGCCTCGCCAGCAGTAGCACAGCGCAAGGCAGCGAACGAGACAGATGATGAAATGATTTTAAATATTCTTTTTGCAATGTCAACGACGACGGGACTGAATGAGTGGGCGGATTCATTTCGTGAGTTCAGCATTGACATTGAAATCTCGTCGAGTGTAGGCAAAAGGAAAGGTGGAATGGAATGGAAGCGTGCAGTTCACTTCATTCGACAGATTTGAATATGAATGCCTACGGATTCTCAGTCGTGTTATGGTTTGACGAAGAAAATTGGATAATAATGGCACAGCACAGTGCAGTGCAGAGAGCGTGTGAGACTCGACTGCTCATTCTTGTCTTTGTGATCAAAGCTGACGAAACTGCAGTGCAGGGCACATGATTTTTCAATTTTCAAACAATTACTGTAGGAGTACGGCCGGGTTGAGCTCGACGGAGCGATTGTGTGCGGTGTTTCTCACGATTTACTTGTTACCCGCTCACAGATAAAAAATCAACTCATAAATTCCATTGTTTGATTCTGCTCAACTGACATTTTATCTATTTATCCACCATTTCTCATTAATTTTGAAGGATTACGCGGGGAAAAGTCCATAATGAATCGAAAAAGCACACATGCGGAGAATGCGAGTGCGAGTGCAGTTCAAATCTCGTGCCTGCGCTGCGATGATGATTATGAGAAATATATTGTAGAACTAGCAAAAGAGCACGCAGCGAAGTGCAGTTGTTTGCTCGCTTGGTGTGAGCCACTCGACAAGACTCCAAAAAAGTACATAAATTACGCTCTTGCAATTCGCGACAGGTAATAAATAAATAATATAATACTTTTCTTGTTTTCCTTTCTTTGAAGAATGCTCAGGTGAAAAATGATTCCTGAAGAAAAGCAAAATGAGATCCAAGATCCTGCTTCTTACTAGCATCAGTTTTATATTACCGAATACCAAAGGCCAAGGGATAATGCATCGGAATGCGGTAAATTCTCCGGCGGGCTAACTAATTCAGGGAATTCTGAATGCTAATATGAAATTAAGGCTTTCACTCGGATTCTGGGTTTAATCGTCCCGGCCAACACGACGTCGCATACGCGAGAAATGTCGTGATTTATTTTGTGGGCATAAGCTCCATATTATAATGAGATGGTAATGAGCAAGGCGAACGAACAACGCGAAGGGTGTGGGCATTCGAGCCTTTCGGCAGAAGGAATGCCCGGCACAGCATAATATTTATCATATTAACAGCGTCAGCGCAGCCGCAGCGCTGAGCTCTGAATCTCTGAAGAGAGACGGCACAATAATTTCTAATTATTCCGGTCCTTGTTGGTCATCATTTTCCATGACGGTCTCTGTTTGTACAAGATGCGGGTCTTAAGCATGAGAGCATGACCGAAGTGGCTGCATCATCGTCTTCGTCTTCGTATTAGAAATTGTAATAATGGTTTACCCGCCCGCCTTACCATTCCATTCACTGCCTTGCCATTGTGCAGGTACCCTTTAATCTGTTCTGCTGCTACCAGCCTTCAGCTTTGGAGCTGGAACCGCTTTGGCGTTATTGTTGTCACAAGTTCTCATTTCTTTGCTGCATGGCATGGCAAGGCTTTATAGATTTCCCCAAGAAATCTCGAGTGGAGGAGACTTGAAGTCACTTTCATACGATTGTACCACTAAATCTTTTCTATCTGCCTCACAACGGCCTACCCTTCAAAATAATTCAATCTTGAGCTCACCTCGACCGTGAATTCATCGTGATTGAACAAAACGTAAATTGGAACCGAAAGAATTGAGTCTCTTCTTACGCCAGCCTTTGAATGCAGTGGAAGTAAATGATGACGGTACGAATATTCTCTTGCCTGCTGCTTCCAGGCCGGGCCCAGCGAAGAGTGAGAACAAGAAATTGATATGAAATATTCCACCGTCATTCTGAGTTGACAAAATCGGGCTCTCCAGTCGTCGTCGGAAATTTATCCTTTGCCTCGCCACCGTTGCTCCTCTTTAGCTTTGTTGTCTATTTTCATTGTGCCGGCCGTGTGAGAAATCTCCGGACTGAATGAACGAAGAAAGAGACAGAAGCTACCGTAATTCCTAACCATGCATGCCACGCCGTAGAAGGAACGCGTTCAATGTATAAGATTCCAGTTGCAGTCCAGAATTGGGCAAGTGCGTAGCAAGTAGCACCCATCTTTGAGAAAATGACTTGTAAGTTCTTCCGCATGAAATTATGCTGAGTGCATTTTTGGGAGAGTTATTTTCAAGAATCTGGAATCTCTTTCATGACCATATTAGAATAGGAGTAGGAAAAATTGGGTTGTTCTCGTATAAATCGTAGCGTAACCTTTTGGGTTTGGAATTTCGAGCCTGGAGTAAGGTTTTGTCACACCTTGTTAAGACGGGTGAGAAATATATAAATAAGGGTAGGTAACGCGTTATTATTAGCGTGTCGGAGAGATTCCTGCGCCTGGGAACAAGGGCTCGAGCTCAGAAATGGGGAAACGAGTATTAGGGAAAGATTAAAGTAATAAATAACCAGGTAAGAAACAGTCAGGCAGCTTTTAAACATTTTTCATACGTTTTTCCACCTGTTCTCTGCTCTCTGAAGCAGGGACCTCATCTTTCCCTTCCTCGTGCTTCGTGCTCTCTCTGCGCATATTATGTTTGTAATTTATTTCCCTCGCATGAGCGTGATGGTTAATAATAAGCTCGAGTGCGAGAAACTAGATGAGTGCGTGTTCCTTTTTATAAATCACGTAATGACTCCGAACTCGAACCAGAAATAAAACAAAAACCAGAGTCAGGAATATGCATTAACCACTTTGAGTGTAATAATTCTCGTTTTCCTCGGCCCGAACAAGTCGCCTTAAATCAAGAATCAAGAGTTCGACAGTACTGAAATAACCTTGGATTGGTTTCCGCATGCGCGTAAGCCAGACTTGGATATCCGCCCTGATTGTCATCTAATGAGATAGGATTTACACTAATAGTGCGAACAAATCCGCCCTTGCACAGCTTCGACTCGTTTCATGGGCACACAAGGCTTGGTGATGGTAACTTGCATGAAATTATAACCCGACACTAAACATTCTTATCGATGAACGTGAATTGCCGTGTTATTACGTGGGGAAAGGCAACTTTTACATTTTCAACTTTTAGTATGTGTTTTATGGGCGTGTTGATATAAATTATTCGTATAACTGCGATATAATGTGAGTATGATCGTGACTATAGCCGAATAATGCTCCATGTCTTCAGTCCCGTGCGAGTCTTGGCCCCAGCTCGCTATATTTGCGTGCGTTATGTCAGTTTGTCTTTGAGCAATCAAATACTTAAGCTATCTTTGGCGACTTTTATGACTCAAGCGTCTGAGGAATTGGCGTGTTAAAAACCTAAAACCTTTTAGAACAACATGCATTCTTTTCAACTTCACTTTTTATTGCTTTCTTACGACTGACCTTTGGGTTTCGAGCAGTTTTGCTGGTAAATCTTCTCGTGACGATTACGTAATGTTGATTGGGCCGCTGATGCACGGATTCAATAAACGTCGGAAGTCTATTAACGAGTTTTGGTTAGTAAACAGAAAGATGCAGTAAATTAAAGCACGTAAAAACTGAAAACGCTTGCGACTAAGAGACTAATTTGAGTTTGAGTTTGCGTGCACGCCAGCCACGCAAAGCAGCGCAGTCTCCACTCTTCTTGCTGCATGATGAGGATGATTAACCACTTTGATACCCTGAGAAAGGTATCATCATCCTTCTGCGCGTCTGAATGGTAATAGTCTTTAATGAAACTGATGCAACTTCTTCCAGACGCACGAAGATGCTATCGCGCTCTTTTCTTCAGACATTTGATATGATATGGCTTTGGGTCTGGCATTCGCTGGAGATGATGATACTCCAAAAATTCGAAACAATAAAAGAAACGAGAAATGAAACGAGCAATGAAGGTGTCGTGCAGAACAGATCATGCAGATGATCATCTTCTCAGCGCGGATTCGTGTCGTGAGTGAGGAAAACGAGAACGAGACCGTGAAAGGTTCGTTGAGTCATAATAAGATGAGAACCGATCTGCTGACTCTTCAGTACAGAAACGCTGAGTGTCTATTTAGTAATGTTCTTAATAAAGAATATGGAAATGACGATAATCGCGTCTTGCGTCTTGCTTCTTTTGTTCGCGTCCTTCAAACAGGCACATCAAAGACGTTTCTAGGTTATGTAATGCGATCTCTGCCTTCAAAGCTCCGTGTGATGCGTGATTGCACGCAACGTACAAATTGAACTTGTGGAGTAATCTGCAGACGCAGACTCTTTAAAATCATTGCGTTGCTTTCATGACCTGTTCTGGTAAAGAGACAGTTTATGACCATTCCGTTTACATAATTGCAATTGCACTTGGCTTGGTCACCAGTTCAACACTGACAGAGACGAGACTACTTGCTTGTTCTGCTTGTGATGCGTTAAAAATTAAAATTCAATGGGCGTCCAATGCATCTAACAACCCACTGCACATTAAATCAGAGTTGGTGATTTTCTCATCATAATTTTCCATGGCCGTTCCGCTCCGCGTCGTCACCAATTCCAAGACTCCTTCGTCATCGTCGTTAATTTAATGGGTCCAGTTAAGCGACGAACTTGCGTTAAAGGAAATTTTGCCTTGGTCCTTGAAAAATTATATAAACCAAAGCATGAAATTGAAGATAGTCGATCAAGTCGTTCGGTGGTTCCAGTACCAAGAAGAGATGAGATACCCATTCTCAAAATCAGAGATGAATCATGGACAAGGGGCAAACTCCATCTATTTTAACTGATCCGAGATTACTTTTTTCTTCCAAGGGTCTCGAAGGGATCGCCGCTTCATTTCATTTATACTCCTAACAGAATTCACCTGGTTCACTGGCCTTTCTAGCGCTCGCTAAACCCGAACAAGACCGAAGAAAAGAAAAGAAAAGGGTTATTTCGGATTGTGTGCATGCCATTAGAGCAATCATGGTTGAGTTCTCAGTCTAAAGTAGTTTCATTTCAATGAGTATTACGTATTTTTGAAGAGAATAGCAGAGGACACACGACAACCACGCAAACGGTCGCAAAGGCGAGGGCGCAGCGAAAAAAAGGAAAAGAAAGGCTTGTCTTCTCCCAACATTTGCTTTGGTCGAGTGGAGCACGAGAGCCTGGCCACTCTCCTGTGAATACTTGCTCTCAAATAAAATCCCGCACGCACGTGAGCAGAAGAATCTAATGGTTTGAAATTGAACTCGCATTGAGAAATTGCATTGCATGAATTCCCTCGGCTGGACAAATCCCACTATTGACATTACTGGCTGAATTGCGATGCGAGAAGGAAGGAAGGAAAGAAACGCAGTCAGTCGCGACCAACGTCTTGTGCATAATTCTACCGGAAAAGCTTAACCAGAATTGGCAATGCAAGCGAAAAGAATCCGAATTCTGAATCCGAACCCAGAAAGAAGACATTCTTTATACACTGCTGCGCTCGGCTCGCCATTCCATTGCAACAGAAGTTTCGCTTTCTTCACAAAAATTTAATTTAACTTATTTGCTGCATCTTTGACAAGTTATTGGGTGGACATTTTCATGCGAGACTTTCATGTTTCATGACGCAAGTGCTTTCCAATCGAGAGACCCTTCCAGTTCAATTTTCTTGCGATTTGTCGGAATTCACTGATTATAAAATTCCATGGCGGGCCAATTTCTTGTGGACGGGGTTGCTGAAATTGTTTCAACTGACTTGATCTCTGCCACGCTTTAATAAAAACGTACTCAAGCCTTTGGCTGCTTGAACCTGCCCTCGACAGGCTGCTTCCACTTCCAGTGGGCATTGTTTAAAAATGGTAGTCGTAGTCGAGTTTGCGTTTGCAGTCAAGTTAATTGAAAGATACTCAAAAGAGCAGCATTAGACAGAAGATTTAAAATAAATTGAGTCCATTCCATATACAGGTAAAAGTTAATAAGCATAATGGGCAGAGAATGGCGAGGCAAGAGGGACGAGAGAAGAGATCATTTAAAAGTCAACAGTCTCTTTCGCCTGCCTGTCATTCAAACAAGAGAGAAGAGGGAGATGATGAATGAATGAATATAATCGATTATGATTATGAATTATGATTCGATTCTTTTCAATGGAGGGTTGAATTACAAGCCTGCCCGCCTGCCTGCCTGCACTGCAAATACCAAGCACTTATCGCATCCACTGACGACGACTATTTATCGAAGGCTTGGTCGGGTCGGTCGGGTTGAGGGTCATGATTGTTACTCGTTCGCTCTGAATACGGATACAACATGCTTCTATTGTTACTTAACAATCCATGCAAAGGATCCGTGCTCAGTGCTCACTGCTCACGCTTTAAAAGGGGACGCGATTATTATGACTCTTTTGTTTAGGCGAGACAGGGTGTCAAATAGCAGCAGCAGCAGCTCCGTTCAGAAAGCAATAGTAGCAAGGGCCGAGCCGGAGACGTGTTCATAATCGCGTTGCAACCCATTGAGAACGATCTTGTTATGATCCTGCAGCAGCCGTTATGGTCCTGAAGCACGGCACAATGGACCTGAGTTGTTAAAAAATATGAAATAATGACAGCAAGCACAAGTCAATTACGTTTGGGTTTGCCACATTCACAATTCCATTATTGTTATTGTTGTGTGAAACCAGAATGGTACAAATAGGCTGACGCTTCGTTTGCTCTTCAGAATGCGCGTACGCATAGACACGTTCGACCGATTATTCGTCGCTCGTTAGTAGTGGCTTGGCCGAGCCGAGCGCGAGCGCAAGTTTGAGTAATTATTGGAAAAGTCGTGCGAAAGTGAAAGTACAGCACTTCGAGTCGAGTAAAAGCTGCAATTACACACGCGCATTTGGAAGATGTGAATGCGCGATACATTTCATGGGACTCGAATGGAAAAGATTTCAGGGTGCAGCAACAGCTCGGGCAAGCTAAGCTTTTGGCTTTCAGGCGCAGGCAGGCACTATCAGTATCGTCATCACTCCAATTAAAACGCAATACAAATTTAGAATATAAAATTGAGCAAGTGAACCATGGGCAAATTGGATTTTCTTTTCCAACCCATGTCGCCTGTTCTAATTTAGCCTGCCTGTGAGTCTGTGCCTGTACACGACATGTGCGCATTGCAAAGGCACACGCATCGTGCGTAGGTTTGTAATCTGCAGATTTCTATCTCATTTGATAGAAAATACCTCCAGGCAGCATTGCTACTGCTGCCGCCGCCGCCGTCGCTACCAAGCTAAGCTACTGGAATGACTAATGAGTGCTTCACACAATTTTTGTCTTGCAAAGCGTACATCCTCAGGTAACAATCGCTAACAAGACGTGTAATTAATTTAAATTCAGAAGACAACACTTCCAGCCCAGCTAAGATTCGTGCATTCTGCAAGCGAAGGCAATCCCCCGACTTAATGAGCGATCGTTGTTGTAATATCGCACCTCCGAAATGATAAAATGAACAATTGCTCCGCTCTTCCATGATCATGTTCATTTCATACTTTGTACGCAGTGCAGGCTGCCTGGCTCGCTCAGTTCATAATGTGCTTATTTATGACTGCTGCGGTGATGCAACTGATCCGTGAAACACGGCACTTTTTCTTTTCCTGCGCCACGCCAACGCTACTTATCGCGCAGTGCCGAGTGTGATACACCGTAACTGTATGAATGGACCCTCTTCTCTCTCGTGCGTACAATATTTATGAGATATGTATATTTGATAGAAATCTGTCAGTTTGACACGAAACTTGACTTTCTTTTCTACCAACTCGTGTTTGATACTCACCTCACGCGTTCGCCAGCCCAGCGAAGGCGAGCAACAGCCAAGTCATGGTCATGAATTCTCCGCTGCTGCTGCTCAGTCACACGATATACGAACAAGGAACAAGAGGAGGGCCAAAGTCAAATGGTCAAACGCGAGCTTCTACCGTGCCGTGGACTGGCAATCAATACGAGAAAGCTCCGCTGTTCACGCAATGCATAATTAATTCGATTCTGATAGATTCAAGAAGATAAGAGCACAGAAAGACATGCAAGGCTTCAAAATCACGACCACCTTCGCAAGGCGCAAGAATTTCCTCCGCCGAGTGCAATAAATCTTCCAGCGTCTCGTCCAGCAAAGAAAGAAATGTGCTTGTGCACAGATTCATTTCATTAATTGAAATCGTCCCGTCTTGCTTTACTTGAACCTCGCACGCATTCGCATTATTTAGTCTGCACTGTTGAGAGATGAATAATCTCCGTTTGAATTTATTATTCAAATAAAATGCAATTTTCTATTATAAAAGTGCATGAATGCTAATAAAACGTGGTCAGAAATGATAATTTATTATGTCGAGATGGCAAAGCATCTTCAAACTGTGTGATTTATTGAACTCATGTTCTGTTGAGTCATTTTGACTACTGTCCATCCACCGGGCGTGCGTTTCTTGCTCTGGGCTCTGAGATTCCGTGCCCATGCGAACGCAAACGCGTCAAGACAGATTTTTAATTTGAAATGAACACGCAAAACCGCTTTTGAATTTTCTAATTAGAATTTCAGCTCAGGTAATTCAAATTACAAGAATTTCGTGTTCAATCTGAAAAATCTTGGCCAGTACGCGAGCGCGACACTTGACAGCTAATTGCTGCTTTCTTTTGTGTGTAATTTATTGAGCTGTTCATGCAAAATGGCACTCAGGCACCTGCAATTGTAGTGCCTGGTTACACTTCATGTGTGTTATGGACTCCAAGATTGAACGACCGGAGAAAGAGAAAGATTGATTGACGAAAAGGTGTTTACTTTCCTTCCTTTTTCTCAGTCAGGCAGTCAAACTGGTAAGGAATTAGAAATGAGCTGTGGTGATGAATTTAAGATTGTACGACACGAGTATTTATGATGCTGGAATTCTTTTCTCTTCGTATTCGTATGACGGACTTTCATAACTTGGCCACGGACTTGAGGAATTTCTTTTGACTTGTGCGTTGAGCAGAATACCAATTTGGGAATATTTCTGGAAACTGAGCGTAGGTGGTTCACTATTTGAATATTTCAAATTTCGCATTCCAGAACGTACTGCCTTGCTCGGCTTGGCGTGGATCGGATTTCCACTGGCTTTGCCATGTTTGTTACAATGCAGTATAAAATGGTTAAAATGGAGGTTCAGCAGGAGCCGAGTCGTCTCACTGATACAAAATAAAATGCAAACAGAGTATTAAAATGGCTGCCTAGAATTTTTCGTTGATAAATATGAGTGCCAGGAGGACACCGACGTATTACAAGCCAATCTTTGAGCCTTGTACGAAGTAACAAGGATAATATTTTGTCTATTTTTGCCGTGCTTGCTCTCGCATTCTTTGTCCCCGTCGTATTTATTTTGTCATCCTTTGACCCCAACATTATCCTTCTCATTTCCACTGAAAGGAAAGGGTTGCATGCTCCAACGAGTTTCAAAAGCCGCATTACTATCATTAAGACTACTTTTTGTCATCGGACATGTTACATTTTAAATCCCAAATAAAACCCGAGGCGGACGCGACTGCGAGATTGAATTCGTGTATGCTCTCCGAGTCCAGCGTAGTAGCGTAACACGACACGACAACGACCACGTTTATATAAAGTCCAAAGACAAAATAAATGCAAATTTGTTTGTAGAGATCCAGTTCGTTGACTGAAATTGTCACCCGAAATAAATTACGCCATTTCAAATTTAACAAGCTCAGCGTTCAACTGGACTCGTTTTCAAATTGCGTGTCGCTTTTTTTTTACTCGGACGAAGTTGTCGTTCAGGTTTCAATTTGTGGGACTTTCTCTCCTCGCTCTGCTCCGATTTTTAACAACCAGCACGATTATGCGAATCACAATACCTGGAGATGACTGCCGCTGTTGTCGTAGTCGGAAGGTCTGCTGTGACATTATTAAATGTAGATTTGCTTCGAATCATTCTCCTCCGTCGTCGCTTGCTGGTTGATGTCATTTCTGAAATAATACTCTTTTGTGTGCACTCGAATAGGAGCATGGAGAGTTGATATCGACACAAAAGAAGTCCAAGTGAATGAGTCTAATGTACTGCATTGTGTAATGCTTTGTATTATTGTAATATATTATGGTATTTACTTATATGAATTGGTTTCTGAGTCCGGGGCATTAATAAAATAAGGAAAGGGGTGCTTTGCTTTCTTTATTCTCGGCACTCAGCACAAAATCTTTTTATTCGACTGCGACAACGACATCGACATCGTTATCCCTTATTTTTCACATGATAGGCATTTTATTGTGCACGTATTCAGAGCAAATTGGTAGAAAAGGTAAATCTGCTCCGTTTGAGTAGATTGTTATTATTTTACAAAAAAATATTCCATGCAAGATCAAGTTTTACCGTTTTGCTGTCACAATCGTCAATGTTTCTCTAGAAAGTCAACAAATCTGCCAAGTCGAAGTGGCACCGCAGAACACACAAAAGCCTCGTTATCAATTTCCAGAATGTCGTGCCCTATAAGTGCTTAACTATATCACGAGTCACAACTATTTTTCCGTTTACCCAAAAAAATAAAACGCAGAATATTTATTATTGTTAAGATAGCATCGTAATCTGATTTCGTTAAGCGTGAAGCGTGCACGGTGAATGAATGCAATGCCTTATTAGATTTCCTTATAAACTGGAAACAGTTTCTTTTTATTTCTTGTTTTGCCTCATTTCGTCATTTCGTGAACTTCAACTTCACCTGTTTGCCTGTTCTGTTTTGGTTTGCGTTCCACGTGAGTGTGTGCCGTGCTGAAGCGTGCGTGATTCGAGCGACAGAAAGAGAACCTTTCGTGCAACGAGATTGATAATTGTTACGATTCCATGCATGCACGATGTCGGTACCGGTACCGTTGCGGTGCGATACAGCAAATACAACTCCAGATTCCTGTAAAATAGAGGAAAGTGGGGAAGATAGATTGATACTTCGTATGTGTTCATTTTTATACGCCGACACGGCAGTCGCTTTCAACGTTGCAACTGCAAGGCAAACAAGCGTCAGAGTCAGGATCTTGTAGATTACAGGTTTGTATTACTGCAGAAGCAACAGCAAAGGCATTGTAGCCTGTTACACAATTCACGGCTCACAGGTTTAGAGATTGAAATAGAAGCCGTTTTCGTACGCTACACTAACAGCTTAAGCTGCTTCATTCTGTGTCTGTTAGTTGCACAAATATTGAAATCTGAGAAGATGAAGACCGAAAACGGTTCGGTACAACTGCTGAAAAGGAATCGTGAATAGACAGACGATTATGGAGTGCGCTGTCATTACTGCGATGAGACGAGACGATATGCTCTTGCTCCCAGAATTTGTTACTTCTCAATTTCAGACTCGAGCTCATGGGAAGTTGAAATTCTGTATATTTGAGCATCTTACCATGAAAGACGATGACGATATGGCATTTTACAAATGCGTATGTTGACGAGGTCTGGAGCGTGGAAAATAGGAAATATTCTGGAAAGCGTTTTAAATCAGTTTCACTTGACTTTGACTTGACGAGTTTTATTTTTGACCCTCAGCCATTTCCAACTTCTTTCCGGCCGTGTGTCACACGTGCCTGTCGTAACCCACAACATGTTATTATCTGAACAGGTAAAAGTTATCCCCTCGTTGATAATTATTACTGCCGTCGCTGAGTCAGGAGGGCGAACGGTGAAAGTCGTTTATTAAAGAGTTCCTTTTGTACTACGAAAAGGGAAGTTGTTTATTAGGAAATTTTATAGGATCAATTGTTTGCGTGCTCCCTCGAAAGGCGAAAGTGGTGCAACGAACAGACCAGCACGTTGCTTGATCCATACTCCGATGACGATGACTTCGATACCCTGACCAAGATCAATTTTGACTTCCGACTTTGTACAGCGAGTCGATAATGCTGCAACGACAACGGCAACGGCTAGTCTTGGTTTGGCATGTTACGATTTTGTATTTACGATCTGGCAATTAACTGACACCAAAATGAAAAGTCAAAGTAAAATTCGTCACAGAAACCAAATGAATACATTTTGCCTTCATTTCCAAGCCTTTGGCTGTACTTCCAGAATTAGGTTCAAGAAGTCTCCTATAAAACTGAAGTTAATGTTTTTTATCGCGCGGGCATGCTCTGCTCGGTAATGATGCAATAAGCTTTGGATGAAGGAAGGATCGAAGTTTATGGTGGAATTGATTTTATGTGTTGTTTTTCCAGTTTAGCCTTTCTTTATGGAGAGATTGTCGTCTCTAAAATGGTTATGACGTCGTATTTTATGCCTGTACAGAGTATAAATACACATAGGCCGTCTTTGCTCTGACTCCGAAGTCAAGTACGAAGCTACCACGCCTGTCACGGTCGGTGATTGCGTTAACGACCGCTGCTCCAGATTTTTTCGATCATAAAGTACGGCGTAAATGAGCAAAGGAACTTTGTTTTTGTTTCTAGTCAGTAAATATTTCGCAGTTATTATCGCCCGGCCCGATTTCTTAAATCACGGCCAAGTCAGCTCGATTTTAAGACCCGAAAATTCCACAAGAGCTTGAATCTTAACCAAAGTGGTGGCGGGCCGGTTTTCACGGAACAAAAAAGCCTGAATGCTTTTACGAAATGAATGAAACGTACGGCAAAGTAAAAAAAAAAAGAGCAGATAAATAAACCTCACAGCCTGGTACTTCATACAACTCACCAATCTACAATGGAAAGGTGAGAACTTTCGAAGGATTACGTTTTGTTAATCATGAAATGGTAAGCGGTGCGAAAAATGTAATCTTTTCTTTCCCCACGGTCTCGGATTTAGGCTGTAGCTTATGGCCAAGAAGGAAAGTAGAACACGTCGAATAATGTTCTCGTATTTATCAGTGTCATGTCATAAGCTCATATTGATGCGCTGAGCTGTTTGCAGAACGATACATTTAAAAATGATTAACGTATTGCGATTGCACTGCACTGCACGGGCGCTGGGAAAGTTTACTTTGACCAAATGGTGTTTAGTTAAGGGTTACCCACGCGAGGTGTTTAGTCAATGTCAGCTCGGAATGGGAGTCAGACTCGTTTCGTGTCACAGATAATGGTTATTGTTATGAGCGTCTGGCGCACATAAAAGTCACACTCGCCCGCATTTCATGCAGCAAGTCTTGCGTGTGCTGTGGCCTTGTACAAGGTAATTTATTGGATAATCTTCAGATAGATATTGCATAATTATGCAAAGGAGATGATGAAAAATTAAATTAATCCCCGTGTAATAATTCTGGCGATAAGCGCACTTGCGCTGTTTATCCGTCTCAATCTGTTCCCTTAAAGGAATGGTGTCGAGTGCACTCGACTCGTAATAAACTGTAATTTATACCTCAATTTTTGACTTGGAATTCGTTTTAATGTCTACATTAGTTATTTGTCTGAATCATTGTGTACTAAATTCAACAAACTGCGCTGTGCTTCGTACCAGTCGTGAATCTCTCCAGTTGAAGCTGAGTTTTATGTGTTTAATCTCTGAAATCGATTTCCTTTGTTCTCGAAGCTGTTATGATTTAACTTGATGGCTGTCCTCTCCTCCGATTTGGTGCCGGCTTAAGTTTCAATGGAATGGAGTCAACAAAGATCACGATTGTTTCTATTGAATGTTGCGTAATGGTGTCGTTTGAAATTACGATAATTACGTGGAATTTTTTAACATTATCCGGCTGTCCCTGTCGAGTTTGTACAGATTTTAGAAAAGAGAATGAAGCCTTTGGCCTTTGCCTTGACTTTGACTTTATGTGCGACGAATTGACGTCGACGTCTTTAGATTCTCGTCAAAGTTGAACATTGAGCGTGGAGCATGGAGAACGTTGAAAATAAGAATGGACATAATTTCGTATAAAATGTCACATTCTTGTCGCTTGAATGGCTTGGGCAAATCACCGCAATCCCACAATGCAATGACATTTGCTTCATTGTGCTTTTATGCTCGCGCTCCGGCCTGAGTTATGTAATCGGTTTCTTTTATGTGAGCAATAATTATCTTCTTGTGCCTAGCGCCTGATTCAAAAGCCAAAAGCCAGGACGTTGCTTGACAATGACGTGTCACTGAATTAGTCAACTCGTTCCTGCCTAATTGAACCTTGTACCCTGCACGAGTTACTGGTAGACTGGCTGAATGGCTGAAAGCTGCGTTGGAAAGATCTGCTTTTGAAATAGAACTTGAGTCCAGAGTACTTCCGTTTCTAAACTTGGCTTGGCTTGAACTTTGGATTACTGTACGACTTTTTTGAGGATTCAGTTCGACTCGTGGAGTTTTAGAAATGCATGAATCACGATTTATATCTTTTTTCAATCATTTCATGTAATATAATAAAGTATCGCTGCAGTATAGTGAAGTGCTTATTTCGCGGGAGTTCGGCTCGGCAGGAAGAAAGAGGTCGTCGTCGGAGCGCCGCTCCAACTCTAAAGAATTTGTAAACTTGGCAATAAATCTTCTTAAGTGTGTCCTTTGAGAATGAATGAAGTACGAAAAAATCGTCTCCTACAACACGCCGAACTGTGTGACTACTTTTTGTATCCCGGTGATGTTGATGTTATTATTGCTAATTTCTACCGAGCCGTACGCCGTAAGCTTGAGGCACGCGGAAGATGCGCTGCGCGGTGCAGAGAAGGCAGAGTCGAGCGTGTGATTCGACGTCTTGTAGCTTGTCCAAGTCCCTGGGTGGTAACACGGCCTCAGCTTCGAAAAAGGTGGGCAGATGTGCACATTTCGCGACTGGCGACAAGAGTTAACACTCGCTTCGGCCATTAGTCAAGTCTAGAAACAAGATTTCTTGTGTTCCGTCGTCTCACTCGTCCTCGTGCAGCGCGTTAGAGGCAAGCTGCAAAATGTGTATAATTGAATTCTAATATTATAATGCAAATATATGCAGATTCATGTATCTAATAAAATACAAATTTGTATTAATGTGCTTAAGATTTTTAAAACTTCTTTAAAATATTATTACATGCCAGCTTCTTCTGCTTCTTCTTTTGCCAACGCGAATTAAATATTAATTTGTTCTAAGTGAAAACGAGCGAGAGCGAGAGTAGGCCGTAAGAGCAGGAAAATGGGATGATGAAGTGTTGCTTGTTTTCCGAGAGACAGCAGCAACCAGATACGGGAAACACACAGGCAGAGAGGAGAAAGGCAGCGAGACGTGTGTTGGTGAGGACAAGTGAATTATTATTTCAAGACAAGAAATATTATGCAAAGAGTACATTACGAAATGAATTAATTCCGCAGCGAGCGAGCGAGTGCGTAGGCAGCAGGCAGACATCTTCACATTACACATTACACGAGCAGCCTCAGCCTCAGCCAAGAAACGCGAAACGCATTACTTTGCACTGGAAGTGTGAAGTGTTTGCGAGCTGCGAATGATTTAGTGGAAAATGTGAGGAAAAGAGTTATGCTCTCGGAGATGCGACCAGATAGGCTGACTTGACTGCAAGTATTTCTGTTGCAATGCATGGAAAACGAAGAATTCTGAAAAAGGCTTCTTCTTAGCTTGTGTAGTAATAATAGAATGCAAATGAGGAGTGCTCACTTGACTTAACTGGCCAGGCCATGGCCGGTCCGAGCGAGAGTGTCGCTACGCTGCAAGATTTATGAGCCTTGCCTTGTCCGGTTATATTTGCAGTAATGAGGAAGATTCTTGGAATAACTTGCTTAGAATCCCTTAATAATAATTACTCTCAGATACTCGACATGCGACCTTTTATAAAAACGCATTTTAGGTCGATTTTAATTTGTGCCGGCTTCCGTATAGAATGGACTTACGTTGTTCAAGTTTGAAGAGCCACCCGTTCTCATTCGGTTTAATCGATAAATTCTCCACGATGCTCGTCTAGTCTGGCTGGAATTGACATTGCATCTTTAAGTACAAGCTTGCAGAATGTTGTTGCTGAAAAACTAAAACCGATCGACGACTTTGCAATTGCCGCTCCCCTCTTCGCTCTTCACCGGGGTGATGAAAGCCTTTGAACTTTTCCGAATTTTTTCCCCAGCCTTCCATCGATAATTTCTCGTCAGCCTTGTCACTTTGCCTGATGCGACAAAATCAAAATCAACTCAACACTAATTTTGTAAATTGCCTCTTACGTCTGCATAGCATGGTTAGGAATTAATTTTCATCCAAATCGACGAAATCAGTTTGCTTAGAAGAAAAAATTATTAGTAGATATTGCGACAAGTCGACTCAATCTCTCTGCTGGTCGTTGCTGAATGTAAATATTCACGATCTCCTCAGAGGACGAGCAGGAAGGAATTTGAAAATTTAAAATGGATACTCGTGAAAGCGGCGAGTGTAGTTGTGCGCATTACTTTGTAATAACAATGTTATTGTACATGTACGTTCCTGAATACTACGGACAATGCAGGGAAAAGTACGCAGCACAGTAGTCGGGTAGTCCGAGTCGGAACTGTTGGGTGGGAAAAATTGGGATGGTTCAGCGGCTGCGACTGGACAGGAGTTTGTAGTTTATTGGTTTTGGTGGACTCACTCTTCGCGAGGAGAAAAATAGAGAAGGAGAAAGTTACGGGAGAAAAGAAGATTTCATTGTGCTGGGGAAAATGAGCTTAGAGCCCAGCCTAGGAAAAAGAGCGGAATTTTATTACGAGGGGGAACGCGGCGGTGACGGCGAGTCTCCTCCTTCTTTCTCTCCGCCGCGCTGCTGGCAACATCATCGCATCATGCTCACGATCAATAATAAAATTCTGGTCCAGCGCCTACTCTGCTCGTTCGGATGCTGACTGCTGCTCGCTTCCCCCGCTCGCGCTCTCGCTCTGAGCTATTTTCAACGCACACTTTAAAGTGGTGCGGAATTGCTTGCTGTTGCTGCACGAGCGGCAGAGGAGAAATAAGAAAGAGAGGAGAACGAATGAAAGTCTTGCCTGCCAACATCGGCCTGACTGCACGCCTAACTTTTATTCTTTCAGCGTACGCGTTCCGTTCCCGTGCAACAACCAGCCATGACAATGCAACGCTTTGAACATAAACTCGCAGTTAGTTAGTTTACATATTTCTGGAAAGTTTATAATGCCATTCCATTCCCGTCTCCCTGCACTGCACTCTGCGCGTTATGCACGCATTGTGGCTCGCTCCGCAACAGCAGCCGAGTCGTCGTTATTGTTGCCTAACCGTTTTTAACGATTTTGTTTGCTGCTTCTCATCTCGAGAGCGCGACTGCGACTACCGACTCGTGCTCCGATGGCGATGGCGATGGTGGGACCAAGTACTAACTAACGAGTTGGTCGGTTGCCGGTTTGCTTGCGAACGAAGCGCCGGAGACGACGATGATCTTTATTCTTGCAGCATGACTGAACATTGGTCAAAGAGTTTTCGATGTGACGTTATTTATTCATGCGGTATAATAACATGCATGCATAACTAAAACTGACTTTCAAATTTCATATTGCGCCTTACTGACGAAAGAAATGGAAAATTCACCTGCGGAAGAAAATTTACATTTTATTCCGAGCTGCAGAATTCCATATTTTGTGAAAATAAAGCCTGAATGATGCAATTGCAGTGAGGCGAGCTGGTGTTGATGAGCTGGCATGAATTTTGTGTAGACGACGACTTTCTCCCGGTCTGCATGAAAATGCGAGCACCGGAAACGGCGAACGGCAACGCCAAAAGCTCACTTGCGATTAGAATTTTTATCATTAACGCCAGAAACGACAAACGAGTAAGAACGAATAATCAATGCTCATCGACCAAGCAAGAAGCGAATAGAAATGCGTTGTCGCTTTTCTTGCCTATTGTTGCCTGCATCGTGTTAAGTGTACAAGGTGCAGTATCTGCTCTGTTGCTTGAAATGAAGCAAAAGCAGCTCATACATTCTTCGGATGCTCTTTTCTTTACGTTTGCGTGTAGCGAGTATGCATTGTGATACGTATTCCTGTGCATCGGACTGAATGCATTGCAATTGAAATTGGTTAAGTACATTTGGGATCTTTTGTTTGTCTACTTGCGTGTAGCGTACGTGTAACATTGCAATGTCTTGTGTGCCGATAAGGCAGGACTCAGATTGGATCTGAGAAGAATAAATAAATTCTTCTCAATAACAATGCTCTACCCTCAGTTCAAAGGAAGAGATTTTGTCGTACTCTTTGGCCATGTGTACTTTCATGTCCAGTAGCTGAAGCGGAGATAAGCGATTTGTCATGGCTCAACACCTGAGCACAAACACACACGAATTATCGTGCTTTGCTGTAGAAGAGACCGTCCCGTGCTAAGAATATTAACGCTGAAGAGTGGCCCACCAACCAAGTCATGCCTGCATTGTTTGTCAAATGCTTCGTGTGCTTGGAAAGATTGATTTGGTCAAGGTTCATTTGTGCCACGCAAAGCATTTATGAATACGAGCTCTTGTGTAGTGCAGTGCTAACTTTTGAACTTAATAAATCTTCCTCAAACGCAAAAGCTCAATTCATTCATTCGCCATGCTCTTTAAGTGTGGGCTGAAGATGATTGACTGATTGAGACAAGATGCCAAGGCGCTTTTCATGCTCCTCTCAAAATCAATCGCAATCGCGTTTATCACGTAAATTAGGAATGAATTCCGCTCTTCTGTCATACACATATCATACACGTCTTTCTTTGGTTTTCTTTGTGCCTTGCCGATACCGGCAACTGGAGCAGATGCATCATGTCACGTCACGTAGAAATATAAATAATTACACAAAGTGCGATTGAAAACGAATAACGAGCTACGCCAATGCGAATGCACGCGAATTTAGAGCTCGATTCGTATGAAATTCTGTCCTCCGTTATAATTTTGTTTAGACATTTCAACTCAGACGTAAAATCATTGCGACAGAATCGGAAAATATTTTAAATAAATTGAAGTGGACTCATCATCATCATCGCGTCATCGTACAACGCTGTCTCCTGTGCCACTTCTGACGAGCCGCCTCCCGCTCTGTATTAAAAATGAGAGGTCGACTAACAATGCGCGCGTAATGGGCATTGATGATACGGTATTTCATATAAAAAGTGAAGCAAGAGCACTCCGGCTTGTTCTGCAGTCTGCGCTGCTCCTGCATTAAAACTTTTGCTATTGCCTTGCCATCGCGCACTGTGTATAAATAATAAGAAGGGCACGCGCCAGCGTTGTAGCAAATCAGATTGGGACGCCTGAGATCTCGCAAGCACCGCCTTTGATCTTTTGCCGACAGTCGCATCGCATCGTACTCGGCTCTTTCTCTTCTCTCCCATCATCTACTCTGCATTATCCACAGCTCTCATCCTCCTGCTTCTTGCATGCTGCACTGCTCTGCTCTTATAAAACCATATTAAATCATCTTCCCCCCTTCTCCATCCGTTCTTCGTTTCGTTTGTTGTCACCGTCGTAGTCGCAATTGCAAATCGCTTCCCGTCCAGTCCAGTCGTCCACTGTCAACGTGGACTATCCGTGTCCAATGCCCATCGTCTCGCTTCTTATTATTTCACGTTATTGCATCTCGTCGCGTCGCATTGTTTCTTGCAAACTTTCCCGTGTTTGGTGTTTTCCTTTCCCTGATCCGATCTTCTTGAGATCGTATAAACAGAAGAACACTAGACGGACGTGGCATGGGCCGGAATGTAACATGTATGGATGGAAGAGCCTCGTTTCCATTTCAAAGAAATTTCTTTCTATTTGGAAATCATTACGTCCAATTCATTCCGTGTGCTGTCGGCATTCCGGCCGTGCTCCAGCGCACTCAAGCAGCTTTCCCCTACTCATCCAGCACGGAATTGCGCAGAAACATGATTAAAAGTTCAAGTCTATTTTTGAGAAAGGAAATGCCGACAGCTTCGCTTCTCTTGCCTGACTGCTCGAAGCAACAGCCAGCAATTCCTCTTTATTTAACAAGAGCACAGCACAGCACGGCGAAATTGAATTTAAAGAATTAATAAAATACGAAAAACGAAATTGGAATCATTAGCAAGAAAACGAGCGTCAGTGCAAATACGAAATACGGACGAGAGAATGAGAATTCTCAATTTAATTCGTGTTTACTCTCAGGACAGAGCACAGAATACGAAATACAGAAGCTGAAAGAAGTACTTATTAAAATTGTAGCAAAGAATTAAGCCCTTTGCTCTTATTTCATTTTTAATTATACGTTTTGCTTCTGATTCTGCTGGCGTATTATTGTCATGTTACATTTTAATAAGAGCTGCCTCCATTTTTCCATTTCGACTCCTAAAAGCAATAAACAATGGGCTTCCATGCAGTCAGTCAGCGCTTTGCGATTGCGATTACATTGTGTTTGCGTTTGCAAAGATTGTCGGATTATTAATATTATTATTACAAAGAGACATCAGCTTGGTATCAGGGGACATGTGAAAGGAGGACATTAGTGAAATGACAAAAAGGAAGATGCAGCTGTCATGATATTGACCTGCGATAAGACAGCAGCAACGTTTCAATTCCCGTCGTTCTGATCCCGCTGGCCGGCCCACCTTTTCCCTTCTGTGTACTGTCCCCGATGTTGATTAAACAAACGCAAACGCTCAGCAGCAGAGCGCAGCTTCTGGGCATTGAACAACTTCACAAATAATGAAGTAGTCTCTCGCTGTTTGTTGTTGCTAGATTAAGTGTATACTTTTCCTTTCTTAATCAGTGGCATTATGAGAAGCTGATTTCGGGCTCACTGTCCCGTGTCCCAAGCATTTGCGTCCCGAGTCTGCTGCTGCTGTGCTGTACTTCGACTGTTTATACGAAACAGTCACACACACTTTGCGACAATAATTTCTCATCCGAGATAAAATCTTTTTACTCTCGCGACTCCGACCCTAAATTACCATTGTGCAGGGCGCAGTGCACAAAAGAGGCTTTTTATCAGCAATTGGATTGAGTAATAATCATACAAAGTTCTCTCTTCTCCGTGAAAGCACAATTATGTCCGACATTTCCGTCTGACTCTTTTCATGTTTGGCTCGCGTCACTCCATTACGTAAATCACATGTTGATACTGGACAAAACAGTCATTACCGAGGCGAACGCATGTATAATGCTATCAAACTTACAGCACAGAAAAATACGACAAATCTGTAATTTCTGATCCGTTTGAACACGCGTCGCTAATGTACTCGATTTTTGTCAGAGATGAGATTATAAACTCGCCCACTTCATAAACTCATAAAGGCACTGATTTGTACGCAGTATTTCGTTTTTTGGATTCACACGGGCTCCCGTTGCCTAATTCAAAATTCGATCAGCAAACAAATAACAATCGACAGCTTGGCAGTTTCCGTCCAAATCGAAATTTCCGAATTCTCCACACCGAATTTACGTGCATTTTTTTGATTTGTTGGCAAAGGTGTTGCAACACGGGCACCAAGAGCCCTTTGAAGTCGTCTTATTGTTTTCTGTTACAATTTCTGATTGCGACTTTTGTATTTGCATTTTTTGTATTTTCCGGCGATGATAAAAGCGTTTGACAAAACAAATGAAATTCCTTTGTGAAATATCGAAATCAAAATTTGTTTCTTTGAATATTTGCGGGGATTGTTTCATCTCTGATAATAAAACTACGCAATCTCAATAAACATGGTCAAAAGGCAGCGAGATTCGGTGCCGGTGCACAAGCAAGCAACGGAGCGACTCTCTGTTGATGCCGACATGTCAAAAACACGCGTGGGGCAGACTTCTTCTTCAGATATTCACGTTTGCCTTTTTCATTCGCATGCTTGCATTGTAATTCCAGGTGAAAGTGCGCTGATTGTGTTTGATTTTGGTTGTTGACGACATTGCCGGCACGCCGCATGCAAAAGAGGCAGGCAGGCACACCGCACACGATTTCGATTATCGACAGGCCCAGAGCGCCTTTCACCGCCGAACCTTATCTGCACGCTCGACTGTGCGGAAAACGTTGATAGCTTGTCAAATGCACTAAGGCGCCTCAAACAAAATATGAGCGAAAAGGAATGCCGCAATACAGTAATGTAGTTAATCTTCGGGGCAGGAACAGGAACAACATGGCTTGGATCCGTGGCCGTGGTTTTCCACATTTTCTAGGAGGTCGCGGTTTTTCGGCGCGCTTGTTGAGAACAGTCAACGGTTTTAATTAACAGGGTTTTTTTGTAGAAGCGAATGCCAAATTTTTAATTCGAAATGTGGCATTGCATCGTATTAATGCTCTAAATGGGATGTTGAGGACAAATGAGCGAATAGATTGAATCCTTTCAATTTCCTGTACAGCCAATGCTCACTGCATTAGGCACTTGATAATTCATTCGACCATTAACAACTCATCTTCAACTATTTTCTAGGCATGGCAGCAGCCACACAACGCACAGCAGTGTTGCCAGTGAATCTCAAGTGTTTGAGCATTAGTGGCTGGTACGCTGCTTGACAAGCACATTAGGCGGCTGCTTCCTTTAGTTTTACTTTCCCCGTCTTGCATAATACCAGCGCATCGACGGCCTGGCTTGAATTATTCAGTGAAAGAAATTCCCCAGTGCATCTCCCAGCGCTGACTGCTCTTGCCAAGAATTTTTCCACTTGCATCATCAAGTCTTGTGTAATCCGCTGCCATCAGCCCTATGCTTTAGACTCTAATAAGCATGAGAGTAGAAATAAAGAGCTTTCTTCCTGAATGAAGTGCATAATTTGATATCATTTACTTCACTTCACTTGCGACTTGCCTCTCAATTCGGCCTACGCGTACTATGCGTACGCATTACTTCAACTCAACCAAGTTCAAGTGGTTCATTTGTATCGCGTTATTGATTCCGCTCCGCTGTCGAGAGATTTGTTGACCGGATTGTGAGAATGCGAACGACAACGACAGAATTGAACTCAGTCAGAGTCAGAATACGAATGTCAAGTCGAATCGGAGGAAATTGCATTAAATAATTCATGCGTCTCCTGAATTGGAACAGAAAGACGAACTTACGAAAATTGAACTTAAGTTGTAATCAAATTGAAATACGCAAATAAAAAAACGGCTGGCTCAGAAGTCAAGGAACCTCTGCCGTACATTTTTAATTGAATTTTTACGATGCCTGCTCTGAAATTCGCATACTTTCGAATATCGCGTGCGCATTGCTTAATTTTCCTAAAGGCATTTAATGACTCCAATCTGTTCCGCTTCGGTAAACGTGAAAAAATGTGCGTGCAGTATTTTTCGAGAGACAGATTGCACCGCTCCGCAGATTAAATTAAGCCATTTTTGTGGCATGCCTCAGAACAATGGAGGCAGCCACCTGACTCCTGACATGACAGTACAGTAATTAAACGCGAAGAACAAGCATTAATTTCATTAATGATAATTGGAAGCACTACAAAGCTGTACGCTGCCCCTTCCCTTTCCACGCCATATTGATAATGACGTGTTGAGTGTCGGTTCCTGTAATAAAAACTTCCATTTTTGCATTGCAGAAACCATTTGGACTCAATCTCCTGTGCAATGATGGACCTCCTCCTGCTCACATGGGAATTCCTCCTTATCATCACCTGGACCCAACCAAAGCTGTTCATGGTAAGTAACTCGCATAATTAGAGCGTTGTGCATTTGCATTTGCATAATTATTCGAGTTAATCGCCGCGATAAAGAGTCGACAGTCGTCGAATTCCGTTAACAACTTCCCAACGCAACTCACGCCTGCGTTTGCATTTGCACGTGTAATCGCATAAAGCAAGAAGAATGGAAGCAAGCAGTTCCGCTTTCGAGTTTCAAGTTTTATTTTGGGAAGATTAATTTTGGCAAGTCCGAAAGGGAACCGTGTCAAGCAGGCAACGGAAGCAAAGACTAAAATAATGCATTTAGGCCAGAGGCTAGTTATGCCGGCGAACCAGAAGAACTACTGCAATTTATATTCTTATTCTAGCTGCGTGTCACACAGTAGGCAACAATGTGACAGTCGTGACGTGACAAATGTGTGTCCTGGGGTCAGAAGATCCAAGCACGACGAAAGACTTGAATAGCAATACAGATTGCATGTGGCGCAGCGTCTGGAAAAGATAAATAAGATTCGTAAAGAATGATAACAGGTCGAACTTCCAGGTTGTTCTAAATGAAAGAGAAGTAGGACAAGCGCGCCGATTCGACGGGCTTAAGAATGCGTAATGAAATGGACAAATGAACAGTGCACGGCAGCGACAGCAGCAGGACGTGTCCGTGACACTAGCGATACTCGGGCTACTGAAGTCCGTCCAAGAACGCACAGTGTGAGACCGATGCGCGAAAGAGGAATGTGATTCCATGCGATAACCGTTGCTGGCATCGTACGCAGAGAAACTAGCAAAGTTGCCGTCACGTCTTTGATGCAATGCCTTGTCCGATGTTTCAGGGTGGGATGTTCTTCAAGATGAATTCGTCAATCCAATCGATTACAGTGGAAGTGAGTTACGAGAAATCGCAAATCGCAATGCTTTACGGCTAAAATACACATTTGCGATGAACTCTACTAACACACGGCTTCAGCGACAATAATTTTAATTGCTTTAATTAATTTCCAACAAGTGCAACACTTTGACAAGACACGCCAGGGAAAGACAAGTTTAAAACTTTTTTTCGCTTCGGGATTTTGATTTCAAAAGATGAATATTTCACTCGCCTTCCAAGCGCAAGTGTTTTGATGGCTTGGCGTGGCGGTGCAGGTCTCGTCAAATTACTGTTGCTGACACCGTATCACAACATAATAATAAAAATAATGATTTTTAAACAAAATCATGCGAAAACTTTTCCTTTCATCAACTTTCACGACGAGTCTCCTCTTTCAAGTCTTCCAGCGCCGGTTCAGCAACATGTTTCTGTTCGTGCGCACACGATAATTGCTCTGAGAAACTGAGAATGCAGATTCCATTACAATAACAAGTTAACGTGCAAGGATTTCGAAGAGCTGCTGAACCGTAGAACTTCCACGGCGTGTCGCGAAGAATGTTTACGGAAGTAATTTGACGATGAAAGTAATGAGAGAAGTTGGTTGCTCAAAGAGAAACAAAAATTAATTTCAAATTACGTTAAACTTTTGCAACAGTTTAATATTAATAGAGCACGAGTTCAGGAGCTCCTTCTGTGCTGGAGTTTTGTCGGCTCGAGGAATTTATGTCAGACGCAGCTGTTTCTCAGATTAAGTCTTGGCCGATCGCAGCGTAGCGTGTAACGTGTAACGAGTTTGTTCTGGCTAACCTGCAGTTGCAAAATGTGATAATTAAAACGTAAAGTTTAGATCATTAGTTTTGATTAATTTCGAGAGTCGAGCAGACATGACAGCGAGTTTCAGCGGGAGATCTCTTTTGATCTCGGATTCATTTCCTGACACTCATTTCGTTCACGTGCTGCGATTGCGACTGAATGTTCGCTTGCTGCTGCTATGCTGGATAGAATTACTGTTGCTTTCACATTCTGACGTGAACGAGTATCTAGTAACGATACTGATGCTGCTGACTGGCTTAATTCCTGACTTCAGCATCCCTTTGGAGGTGACTCTTAATTGTGAATTTTGTACTCACGTTACAAGCTCCAAGTTCGGGATCTGCAACTTGGTTAATTGATGAGATCGACTGCAGCATCGCCCGTCGTCAATTAATCATGCTGTGAATTCGCTGTTAACATGTTCTTCTGTCTTCGCAGGTTTGCCCCGATCCATGTACTCGTTTGGCAGTCAATATCCCTACCTCCCCGATGTCTCTCAGGTCGCTGCTTCGTGGTAAGTACAAACACAAACGCCAAGACGCGGGTTCCACAAAATCCGCAATTTTAATTCTGCGCTTTTCCGAAAACTCGGAAGCGAATTCTCTTCCTCGTCGTCGGAAGGATTCACAAACTGGGGTTTCGTTCTATTTTTATCGTTCGCCTTGTAAAGTTTCCTCGAGATTATTAAATAAATATTGCTCTCAAACGAACGCCTTTGAGGTTTCTGTTTGTCAAAACAAAGTGGGACATTATTGAGTGGATTATTCATGCGCTCCTTAATTTTGAGATGAAATGAGGCGAGTGACGATGACAAGCAGGCGACAATCTCGGATTCTCACTATTTTTCTTGGCAATCTCTTCCTCGCAGGCATGCGTCTGGGATGTATCCGATCTCAAGTTCTGCGAATCCAGCTAATCCGATTGGGTTCCGTGGCACCTACCCTCCATCACTTTCAATACCACCTACGTCTCTCCCGAGGTAAGCACCGCGTCGCGTATTATCTGCATGTGAATCTTCTGGCATGCATTTCATGCGCAAATTCGCAAATTTCGAGAGGTCGAATTTGTTTTCTAACTATTTGCTGAATATCTTTCTTTTTCTTTCTACTTTTCAAAAAAAGTGATTTTTATAGATTTTCACCTGGGAATTTACTGCAAGGTTCAAGTTTAGGACACCACACAAAACATGACGCTCATTCTCACCACAATCTAAACCATAGGTAGGCAAATTACCCTCTTGTCACGGTCCGAAGGGTTCTGTTCCTGGCCCAAGTATGAAAATTAAAAATGAGAACCCACAGAGCGCAGACGTTAAGCAATTGAGACATAATAATGATGCTGATGAGCGTTTTGGGATCTCTCTCTGTGGTTTTGCTCGTGATTTCGTGGTCGCTGTAATTCTCGTAGCCACGCACTGCCAATCAGGGATAATTTTACCTGGGCTTCGCATATAGATTCGAGGATTTTAGGAGTTTTGTATGATTAAGCACGTAATCGTGACCACAAATAATATTCAGTCTTGCTTGTTCAACCAGAGAGTTATGATTTCTTATTTAAATTTTGTTTGCACATTGCAATGAAGCATTTCTTGGAAACTTTAACAAGCATACCAATCGACTTCAGCCCGTCATTGTTTCAAATTAGTCATTAATAATATTTAAAGTACGTTGCAAGGGGCAATAATGCGAGCTAACTTCAGAGTCGCAGGATAGGGAGGGAATTGAGGAGATTCGGAGTCAGGCCTTAAACTTTGGGGTCCTCTTTTGTGGCCGAATGCCAATTTTGTGCTCCGCCACTTTAAGAAAAAGAAAGTGATTTCAAAAACGAAATTTCAAAATTAAATTCCGGCTTTTCTTTTATTGATACGGAGGGACGCTGTCAAGTGCCGCTGGTTTCGGTCTATCGCATCAAAAGAACAAGTCGGAACTAAAATGCAATTAATTTTTGTGTCCATTTTTGTCAGGTCCTCCAGTTTGTCGGATCAGAAGTCAAGTTCTGAGACGTCAGGAATCAAAAATGCATCCGAGTCAGGACAATCGAATAATAGTCAGAGTAAGTCCTTTGGCGAGTGAAATAAAATAATTTCCTTCCCTCTGAAATGTAATCATAATTGAATTACAATAAAAGAACAAAATAAGAGGATGAATTCGGAGCGAGGGAGAAAGAAAGGCTCATATTGAATTTATTGTCCTTTCTTTCATTTCGGCCTTTCTCTTTGCGCAGATGATAAGAAGAAGCCGCACATCAAGAAACCTCTTAACGCTTTCATGGTAAGTTTATATTTGTAGAACAGGTACATGTACAGGCTTTATATCTTGTATGCTGTTATAGCTGTACATGAAAGAGATGCGGGCCAAAGTCGTCGCCGAATGTACGCTCAAGGAGAGTGCTGCTATTAATCAGATCCTCGGTCGTCGGGTGAGTTCTTTGATTGACCTTTCTCCTCTTCTCTCTCAAATTGTACTTATAAAGAACGCATTTATCTTTCCGTTGCTTTTTGTTTCCTGAATTATGATTCATTCAACATTTTGCACCTTTGTTTTTCTCGAATGTGCCATTTGTCGTTCGTCCATCTCACAAAATCCCCGTAATAGCAATAGGAAAGTAAGGAACTCAACAATCGCACGAATTAATTGTGCTCTTTCGTTTTCCGTTTTGCGTTGACCCACGCCAATCCATGACTTTTAGTTTCGTGCTCCACTGGTAATTGAATTAAATTGTAGCTGTAACTGTAAACGCATCCTGACCAGTTTTATTTCCGTGCATAACATTGAGTGTAGCACTTCCAGCCCTGATTCTTGACACATGACGAACACGACGAGCCAGACCGCATTGTTGTTGGCCGGTTAAATAACTGTCCCTCTCTGTCTGGCTGTAGTGGCACTCACTGAGTCGAGACGAGCAGGCCAAGTATTACGACAAAGCACGACAGGAAAGACAGCTCCATCAACAGTTGCATCCCGGCTGGTCGGCTAGAGATAATTACGGCTACGGTGCCAAAGTACGTTTTAATTATTCAATGTATGTAATGAAGAACAGAACTAGTAATGAGAAACAAAACTTGTAATGGGAACACAGCTTCAAGGCGAAATTTATAACTAATTTGAATCAGACTCAGGATAATCTTGCTCATCGTTATGTTGACCGACACCAACAATCGAGTCAGCAATTTCGATTTTTTTAAAGTCTACCGCCTTAACATGAAACCTAGATGAATATGGTATGTCACAAGTCCGACCATGTTGAATTGTACATCCATCATTCAGACAAATCAAGGTGTTGTTATCTCTTGATCCAAGAATGTAAGCTGAATGAAATTTTGCTGCATTAAGAAGCTGACGCATATTACAAAACTCAGGTTTACGATTACAAATTTTCCAACAGCAGTTTCCTGTTTTCAGTGGATTAGCAGCTAACCCAAAAACCTGGTAAAACAATTCCATGTAAATATGTAAAAATATGAACAAAATCTGTGCATTAATTAATGATCGAAGTACCTGATACCAAGCCATACTTCACAAGCTGGCTTGGCTTGTAAGAAACCATACATCAAACTTTTTCTTGCTGGTTCACCGTCACAAATCTCTCTTCTAGTTTCCCCACGTTTGATGTGTTCACTGAATTTTGAAGTTCGTGAGTCCATGTTGACATTGAATTCTAATAATTGAAAATAATGAGATTGAAATTCTGTTCCGAGCAAGTTTTGTTTCTCCAAACTAGTTTTGCGTCTGGTTAAATGAAGACACAAAATCTGATGTTTGCAATTTTAATGCCTTTGTTTGCCAGCAGAAGAAGAAAAGAAAGAAAGAAAAAACTTCCGATGGAGGTATTGTGCATTCGAATTTCTGTTTACAATCTCGTTGTTCATGTTCGTGTAATTTGTCAAAACTGCATGACCGTTTTGATGCGTGACACTGAATAGCCACTCAAAGTGACCAACCCATCGGTTTAAAGAGTCCAATTCAGCGGCAATCAATTTGCGTTAGAATCATTTCGCTTGTTCATTCTTGCCCAAATTAGACCATTTTGAGAACGTTCTAGAAGTTGAAAACATGAAGCTTCAATGCACAAATGCTCCTTCTGTAGTTTCATTCTGATTTTGGTTCATGTTTGGTTGAAATGATTCTTTCTTTTTTGCTCTCTCTCGGATGGAGTCGAAAAAGAAGGTGCAAAGTGTTACGAGAAATGATCATGATCGCTCTCTTCGTACTTTTTCTAACTTTTCCTTTTCCGTGCGACTCGATGATTGAATGAATTCGACTGTTTATTTTATTTTATTGAACCCCATCTTAGTGGCATGCACTAGGCCGGGAAGAACAAGCGAAATACTACGAGTTAGCTCGTAGAGAAAGACAACGGCATATGGAGTTATATCCCAATTGGTCTTCTGCACAGTGTAGAACTCACCACGAAAAGAAGCGGAAGAAAAAACAAGAAAAATTTGATGGAGGTAAATAAATAACTGCCGAGACTTGAATTCGATCAAAATTAGACCGATGGGTTGGCTTTTGTAGTGCGTCTTGACCGCTGCTCGAAGGAATAGCCCGGTTTTTGTTGAGGTGGGCGCTAAAATTGCTTCTCGTGACTTTGCAGGCAATAGCATGAAGAAGTGTCGGGCCCGCTACGGACTGGATCAACAAAGTCAATGGTGCAAACCTTGCAGGTGAGTCCAATCTGCGTAAATACTTTTCTTCTACGTTACTGGTCACGGTGTGCTACTAACTTTCAATCTAACATTTTCAAGCGCTGCTTAACGTAATTGCGTAATTTTCTCTTTTCCATCTAAACCACATTGTGAGAAGACACGTACAAAATAATTCCATGTATTTTTCGTTCGATTTTGTATTTGACTGCTACCTTTGCATTGTCCAATGCTGGCTTCCAGCTTTAAATTACTATAAGTTTGTACTTTAAATTTGTATGCTACCTTATTTGTATTATCGAATACGTAAGCCATGACCATGTTATCAGTGCGATATGATTTTATTCTTTTACCGTGATGACGGTGAAAGACGAATGATGAGATTTCAGAAAATGTGTCTTCCCACATTTTACATGAGTTAAAAGTTCACTGTGAGGACGGAGAGAGAGACAACGAACACACTCAGTACAGAATACAGAAACAGTTTATCAATAGATTGCTGATTGCGCAATAGATTATGGCCGATGTACGGCTATTTCCCGAATCCAATTTATGCCTTTCTTTGGAATTCGTTCCTTAACCCTGTGCGCAGCTCCGCGTCCGCAGCAGTCCGCGGTTTTCCATTTTTGTTTTCTTCATGACACATTTTCTGAAATTTAGGACGTAGAAATTTATTGCCTAGTTCGCTAGAATAGTTTTATAGCGCCAGCTGTAGTAAATGTCAATCACGAGCATGATTCTTTGTATCTGCATGATTTCAGGCATCGGTTAGCATTTATTTTAGCTGCACTAAATTATTATGTAGTAATTTTATGTTCATTTCGAATCTTTGTCCGTGTCTTCGAATCCAATGCAAAAAATGCAAACTAGAGTCCGAAATGTGAAATAATAACGGCATGCGATGGCAAAATGACGATGAAGTGCATACTTGAAGAGATTAACTGTTTCTTATTTTGTATGAATTGTGATTTGTTGCCTCTCTCGCATCAGTCCTGATCAAGTGCACTCAACGTCACTGAGTTCGCTCGGGAGTTCAGTGAGCTACTTGAGTGGAGGAAGCAGCGGACCCACAAATCTCATCGTTGGCGCTCATAACAATCTCGCACAGTCATCATCACCGGCGAATATGATTTCGAGTAGCGGTGGTCACAAACTGGCCATGATTTCCTCCAGTTCGCTTAGTGGCCCACCCACCTCAACAATCACCTCTTCGGCCCACCTCATTCACCAACAGAACCAAGCACAAAACCTGCTAGGGATCCTAGGCTCCTTGTCCTCCATGCATCACCACCACCACCCACCAACCTCGTCCTCCATGGGCCACATTGCCCAATTACCTGTACCTTCCCCACTTCCCGAACCCACTTATGTCAACCTTTAGTCAGTTTCCTTTCTCTCTAAGCCTCTTTCTTTGTTGAACCTTTGTTTTTACCCACCAGTCAGGTTGTTATTGTTTTGTTCTTGTTCATAATCATATTCCGATTTTCCGATCCTGGGGCATTCCAACTTGTAATTCACTGTGATATAAGAAAACGGGCAGCGTAATTGTGTTTGAGCAGTCAAAATGTAATTCTTGGGCTTGAATTTAAATCTGAAGGAGGTATTTAGACCTGATAATCAAATCAAGTCGCATGCGATTTAATTAAGGTCATAGTTTTTGTATCGTTTTTTTTGCAGAGCGATTACTGAATCTGGAGTTAATTTAAGAAATTCTATCTCTTTACTGTCTGGGTTCTGCTTTGTTTAGTTCTTGCTTCTTAGCATGGATACTGATTCAAAGATTCAATTGGAAATGTAGATGCATGTTGAGGTTTATGGCGTATTCGCTAATGTGATTTGTATTTTGCAGACGCAAGAAGAAGTGCATTCGGTACATGGAAGGAGAGCGAGGAGAAAATGGTGGAGGAAGCAGTGGAAGTCCGGATAATTTGGGTTCAGCTGGAAGCACGGGAGAAGCCTTGACTCCTGATTCAAAAAACGGGCTAGATTCAGATCTTGATTGTGGTAAATCTTCAGGTAAAAAACTTTCAATTTCTTATTTTATTCTTTACTTTCCAAAAGGTCTGCTTATAACTTTATAAAGCCCTTACAGAAATGTGTAATGCGTAGTATTCATGAAAGCTTTTGTTTAAAGTTAGAAGATAACAACTGAGAAATTATGTTATACATGTAGCACAAGTAAGTATTGACATGTTAGCCAGGAAGACAGTTAAAAGCGCTTACATTACATAACAGAGCATAAATTACTCACATGAATCCTCCTTCTATGAGCTACCAAAGTCCAATGGCTGAATATTTCATTACGGTGAAATAATCCAAAACACTGGCGACGTTTCGTGTTGTGATCCCTCACACAATACTTCGTGGTTTTGTTTGGCCAGCACACCAGCATCACGTTTATTTCGTGCTGTTAGCAGGGATTGAGCGTGTTTAACTTCGACTTTTTTTTATTGATTATGATCCACTGAGGTCTTCTGCTGGAGTTCTGAACTGTTCTACGACAAGCACCAAGCATCTGCAATTGCAATGAAATTGATTCAGTAAATAGAATAGTGAACAGTCATCGCTCGTGTAAATTCAAATACGGCATTAGGCTTCTGATTTAACACGAGAAAGACGATTTTCTTATTCCATATAATATTACATGTAAAGTATCTTTCTAGTTTTTAATAATTATATGTTTCATGTTCATTTTAGAGCTCGGCATGTCAAGCCCAAACTTTAGTCTGACTTCTCCAGGTACGCTGATGTCAAGCCATATGAATCCTGCTCGTTTCATGACCATTTAACTTAATTTTGCTAATGATTTCGCAGGTATGTCGTTGGCTTCACCTGGCATGTCGTTAACCTCACCTGGGATGTCGCTTCCGTCTCCTGCCATGACATCGCCGTGTCCTTCGGGCATTCTTCCATCTCCAGCGAGTCTGACGAGTCCCGCCGTTAGCCTGCCTAGTCTTCAGTCTCCAATGACTCCTCTGGATGACCGCCATCCTATTTCTTCTGTCAGTTCGACTGCCAGCTCTTCTATCATGAATTCTGCCTCTACCAACAGTCACCTGAATAATAATAGCATCTTCAACGCTTCGCCCTCTGCTTCGATTTCGCCGTCGTTGTTGTCCTTCAACCAATCAATGTATCAAAAGCTAAGCTACAATGCAAATCACAACAACCACCACAATCCTTTGCACCAGCTTGGACAATTCTTCGGCTCAAATGGCGGCTTTGCTTTCGGCTTGGGTTTGAAAGCGCCTCTTCCGCATCGCAATCCAGTCGGGGCAAACCCACATGACATAAACAATCCTCTCAGCGTTAACCAGTTGACAAATAATAATCATCATTCGGGTTCCTCAGGTTCAAATTCTAGCTCAAGCAGGCGGAGTGGAAGCAGCAGTAGCAGCAGCACCAGTTCAAAGAATTCGAACAATGACAACGGACAGAAATTATTACAGCATATAAAAACGGAAATTCCACTCCAACTGTGATCAAAATGAATTATAAGTTGTATTCGCTACGCTAGCTGCAATAATGAAAAGTTCGTTCCTATCGTTGTAATACTAATTCAGATGACTTCAATTATTGTAAATATAAATTCTGATACACAAGCTCGCTTTCGTAAGATCGAAGCAGACACTTTTAAAAAATCAAAATCACAAAATCTGAAAGTTCAGGCACACTTCTCTCGGCCATTTTTGCTTTTCTGCGTCCAGCTGCATTCAGTTTTGATTCTGACTACCTGATCTCAAAGCAAATGTTTTGCAATTTTCGATGAGGGTTGTTTTAGTTGACTACAATAGAAGTTCCTTCCACTTATCAAACATTAAAGGTTGGAAACTTGATCTTGACATATTTTTATACTTGTAACGGATTCATGATTTATGTACTCATTTGTCGGTAAACAGAATTGATCATAACGCAAATTGTGCCAATTGAGACTCGAATTTTGACATGGTGTGAATGTGAAAGCTGAAAGCGTTTGATTAGATTCCCTTCCCTTCTCGTAATAAATCATGGTTGTACTTACTTTTGTGCCATTTCCTACCGTGCAGTCCCTTATACCGCCTTAGGCTTTTGATTAACAATTGGTTGTTCTGAAAGGAGATAGTTAAACAAAACACATAACATTCATTATGAGATTATTCAGATTATGATATACAAAACTTTTAAAACTGAAATCAGTTGTAAAAATGAACCAATTTGTATACTTCTTTGTTTGTACCAAAGGACAATCAGATTCACAATTAACCTAGAGTTCTAGAGCCCATTTAGACTAAAATATATTTTATTACTGGTGATACATTTTGTTTCTAGTTTTAGCGTGCATTCTGTAGCATTTTAACCGCAAAGAGCAAACTATTACAGTGTCCTGTATTTGTCGCTAAAGACCCGTACTGAAACTTGATGTCAATCACTCACTGTTCACTCTTCATCGTCTTTAGTTTCAAATTACGTTACTTGGATTGTGCTCTAAACGGGAGTTGTGCAATGTTGTCTCATCATTTATGTTCTGAACAATTTTTAAGATTACACAAAAGTATTCGTAGCGGTAAGGAGAAATTCAATCATTAAGCTAGAGTCGATGTAAACATGTACAAAATCTTAGAACTCATTGTTGTTGTGTAAAATATAATGTATTGGTATCTATACATCTTAGGAGATAATTTTCTAAGCAAAATCTCACAGCATTCCTACTCTTTTTCAATATTGTAAAGAAATTTTCGAGTATATGAACGTAAAATTTGAGAAAGGTGAAAAGCCAAAAGGAAAATATTTAGATTCATCAGCCAACCTATAATTAGGAAGTGTAAACTGTAGTTTAGCAGCAAGGCCATAAATTGGCGTTAGAAATCTGATACTAAATTATGTCCGTTACAATTTACAATGCTACGCTACGAAATTCGTAGATCCTAAAGTATTATTGACAGCAACAAAGGAGACCGTCAAGAGAATGTGGAGAGTTGGTTAGAGAGTCGTAATCTAGTATTTTCGTTATCGCGAAACTGTAAAATGTAAATGTACACGTGCGTGACATGAAGTAATGTAAGGAATTATTATTTTTCTCCTACGTAATAGAAAATACAAAGTTAAGGCTCCTGTACCATGGAATACCAAGTTATTGATGTAATATTTAGTAAAACGTTTAAGGTCTAGCTTATCGTCATACAACTTATATTAACTTATTGCAAACTACTATCTATTGTATACTGTAATTTCTACTGTCGTAAGCGTTAGGCTACTTGATTGTTATTGTCTCCAATCATTTGACAAGGCGTGAGAAGCGAAGAAGGTGAATAAAAACAGAAAGTTGCGAAAAACTGCAGGCTATGGGCATTAATTTCAATTTGCGCATGAGACTTTTAATAATCAGTGAGAAATGAAACATGAAAAATGTTACACGATTTTAATTGCACTCTTTTATTCATTCAAATAAAACGTATAAATCTACGAATAAATATTCCTGTAATCATTTTAAATGCAGAATTTATAATTTTAAGTTTGAGAAACTTTTGAGCTTTGAAGTCGATGTTTTAGTTCCTTGCAAGGAATAAAATCCGTGCTTTAGTGTCAAAGTTTAGTGTGGTTGGGCGATTCCGTTTCGGGGACGTCAAGTTCGTCAGGTTTCACCGTCCCTTCAAGATTTTGGCCACCATTCTGAATTTCTATGTCCACCTTGAGTACTTCTATGTCAGTGTCAGGAATTGGTTCACGCAACGCTTCCACTTTCAGCTCAACTAATTCAGACTTATTTTCGTCAGTCAACTGAATTGAGTCTAACTGCAATTCCAGGCTGCAAGCGCCAACTTTATTGGTAGTGCCATTGCCAAGTATGACTCTCTTGGGAGCGAAAATGACACTTCGAATCAGGGTGCTGCAGGTTGATGGGACTTGCTTCTTCTTGTGTGTTGCCCATTCGTCTGTGGTCGATTCGTAGTTTAATGCAACCTGTCAGACGAAAAAATGTCTGCTTCAAGCTCTGCATTACTGCGAGAAACCTATGTCATCGATGGACAACGCACTGCGCATCGTAGCGCAGTGGAATGGAATGATTTACCTCTCGGGCAACGGTCATGAACAAAGTCTGGAGATCCATATCGTAGGCGTGTTCGCCAAATATTTTGCAAATGGATTGGATGAACCAGGATCCCCTTTCCGGGTGTCTCCAAGAATAATGGCCTGATAAGGAATGAAATTGTAAATTCAAATTCAAGACGGCCCTCTCAGCAATTCTTGGCAAGTGAAAGCTTACCTAAAGGACAGCTGAAAGCAACAATAATGTCGGCTGCGTTCGGGATGACGTACGAGAATGTCGCTGAATCAGTTTCATCGACGATCGGACGTTCTCTGTCGATTGGTCTGCCTCCTGGAGCAAGCGTCGTTCCACTGTCGTATTTCTGTCCTCGACATGCCTGTGTCGCAGGGAGTTTCGTTTTAGAAACTTGAAGGCATAAAGTCAAGTTGCATGGAGAAGGATGTACCTGTACGATGAATATTTTGGGCTTTCCAGCCAGAGAGGGACATGCGTGAGCCTCGAAATTTTCCCAAATTAAGTTGACCGGTATTTGTGTTCCGTCCCGAACAAAAACCGTGTTTCGTTCTCCATGCGTGAAAATTGCAACAACGAGACAGTCAGCGTCTGAGTGATCTTCTTGTTGGACTAAAAGTTAAAATACAGGACAAATATAATTACTGCTGGAATGAAAATTAAACTGCAAGAACTTACGATCTTTCAAGATTGCCCACATTTCCAGGTTTCCACAGTTGTCGTAAGTTTTAACGTCAAAGTCTAGTTTCTTCAAGCAATCAGTCAAATCGTTTTTATCTTTCTCTGAGCCTCGCCGTGGTTTGAGCTCCAAGTCTGGAATCGTCGTATTGTCCTGCACGGAAAGAAACGGTAACTATCACAAATCCACCGTCTGCTCAGAATAACAGGCCATTTCAAGCTAACTTACCCAACGATCGAAGTTGAAGATGACGGCTCTTCCACGGCGAGAATGATTCATATTGTAGAAGGGGTCATTCTTTGAGACGGGCATGTACGCCACGGTTTCCAGCGTTGTTCCATAGCACTGCGTATCAACAGCTTCTTCGGACTGTTTGCAGCTGCAAAAATGGCATTTCATATTTAAATACATTGCTCTTGCAGTCACAACTATTCGCTATCCGTGTGCCGGTTATTACTGGAATGGAAACCAGTGCACCAAGCTATACATGATTTGAAGTTGGCATTTGTTAATTGTTATGCTTCATTGTCATTTTCGTTTTCAAGTTGTCCAACCTTCACCCCGCGATATCTTAGTCATAAGATTATCTTAACGGTTCATCGCAACAGACGTTGTTTGTCAGAGATAATTCATGGAAAGCATGCGTATGCGTACGTGTCACGTAAAGAAGGTGGATGGGAGGCTCTTGGCACGGTGATCTGAATCGCAATAATTTACTCTGTAAATCATTTAATGAGAGCTCATAAAATTAAATGGAACTGTCCAGTCGTGAGCACCACGACTGGCGCGACCGAATATACGAAATTAACATCAACTGAGAAATCTGACTAAAAGATTGAAAGCTACACAGCAGCAAGAGAAGTTTTAACTACCGCCTACTAGACGCCGTTAGAACGAACAATTCAAAAACGCCATATGCACGAACACATTCAGTTTCAGCGATTCTTTTCGGTATAGTCATCATCAGTTTAATTGCTGAACTTACCAAAGTTGTATCTTATTCTGTTCCGATTTCGGATTAGTACCGTTCGCCTTTTTGCTGTGCCCGTGCCCGTCTTGAGCATCCATTTTGAGTTTTTCTCCTAGTGTGCCGTTTTGATTGAGACCGTTGCTGTTGCTGCTGCTCTTGCTGGAGCCCTCACTTTTCTTTTTGTAGAGACGGCTCTTCGAAGCCTTTTGCTGCTGCTTTCCAGTTCCAGCCGCACTCTCGCCTTTTTCTACACTCTCTTTGTCTTCTTTCGACTTCCGGAAACAGTTCATATCATTCAGAACCACTTAGGATTGGAATTTTAATGTTCAACTGCTAAAATCACTTATGTGCAAGGCAAAAGTATGAAGGAACACAAATAATTATTGTCATAAATTCAATTTAAAATAGAATTCAGGAAAGAAGGACTTGGGTTTTTGGTTTTTGGCTTCTGTATTTGCGATTTCAATTACAGGAAGTGTAACACGTGCACCGACATTCGTGGAAGAAATTCAACTGATGAATTTCGCGTGACTTATTTCGGTGAGCAATGCAGCAATGTGCGTGGTAATTGTTGAGACCAAGACTCTCACTGTCACTACGTCTGTACGTCTGCTACCACAATGCAATGTGTGCAGTACGAAGGTAGTTAGACACAGGTTGACCATGAGCACACAGCTTCGTCTCAAGCAATCTTAAACAGTCTCAAGCAAATCCAATGCGTTGAGACAACTCCAAGCTCAAATGAAGAATACCCGGAGGCCTAAACTGAATTTGGCAGAGTTTGTCAAGAGACTGCATACAACAGCAGCAGCAGCACATGATTATGATTATATTTAGAGGTGACTACTACAAACAAAGTAGCAAGTGATTTTTTCTTTCTTTCTTGTTGGGTCTTGCAAAAAGTCAAAGAACTTGGCCTGGCCCACAAATCACAAGGTCACGTCGACGCGACTGCGGCTTGCGAGCGTCAGGCGCGTCGCGCGTGGGACGCGGTCCGAAATTAATCATACTTCCTTTTCCTTCCCGCAAAGTCACAATTCTAGAGGCTAGAATCACCAACGTTTGCAAACGGTTGAGTTCGGTTATCAATGCAGTAAGCAGGGAACAGTGCACGCATACTTTGCTTGCCGCAAGGCCGAGAGTCCTGCTTGTCCTTTTTGTCGCCTGTCTCTGCACCTCATTTACAATTATTAAAATGCGAATTTACATTTATCCAGCATGATACTTTCTGTCGATTTTGATGCACGCTCTCGCTTTTGTACCTCTGTCTACGCAAGTGGCGTGTATGGCAAAATAAGGTAGAAATACGACTGGAAGTATCATAATTACGTAAATAGGAGCGAATATCGTACATTACACTCAACACTCGCTAGCAAACAGGAAGCTCGCTTCTTTGAGTCTCGCGTGTTTTCAGTTTTCGTTCCGAAGAGTAGAGCAGTCTTTATGCATCATCATCGTCATCATCCAATATTTATGTAATTACAAACTGCGTCTATTTATTTACTCCAGTATCGCATTACTTTCCATCGTACGCTGCGTTTGTGTTTAGTATTTTGCGGTTTGAGACGTTCAGGTTCCGACGACACGACCTCGTCAGCCCTCGGCCGCTCTTTTCATGAAGTTTATGACTTCTCACATTTTACTATTGCTGTCGCTTCTTGTACTTGGTCGTTCTTTGGTTGGGGGCAGCATGAAACCAACTCCAAACTTCAGGCTCGGACTCCGACGTTTTAGTTTCACATGAAAGCGGAGAAGTTCACCAATTCACATACACGTGGCCAGGAACTGATGCTAGAATCAGATAAGCCAGTCTGCGTGAGGTACCGTATTTTCGTACCCGAGGCCTGGCCGACCCTGAAAATTGTAATCTGGCGACTTGGCACATGGGAAAGTAGAAATGAGTCACATTCACCTCCGTATGGTCATAATTAACAGGCACCCTGACGTAATCCGGAACGTCTATTTTTACAAACTCGAACTTAAATTTAATTTCGCGTTGTGTGCATGTGTAAAGTGAAGGTTGCATACCAATTTCCCATTTCTCTGAAAAATCACCGGCAATTTACGTAGTACGGACGTGATGAAAATGATTGAAAGAAAGGTGATACATGGAATACCTGGGTAATCACGAGACATTTAATCACAATAAAATTCATGTTCATCGCCATCAGAGAAGACAGCACCCGATAATAAGTTAATCACAACGAGTATAAATTCATAATTACAAGCCAAATTTTCCTGTGTACGTTAAGAGCGAATGAAAGCCATGCACTACATTTCATTTCATAGTTAATATCATCTGCTAAAATCATTTACGCAAATCATCGAAAATCATCACGTTCACAACTATGCATTAGTTCTTCAGGGACTGCCCGACTGGGGTTGATTCCAATGGTGCCGGTATTCTGAATAATGACGTTGGCAATGGTGTACAATGCGTTGATTTGTAATCTACCATGAGACGATCAGCCTGTAATGAAAGAGTAAAATAAGCTATGTTTCAGCAAATTCAGCATAGAAAACTGCCCTAATGTTGTAACTTACAATAGCGGTCACCAGCCTCGCCTTTTCGTTCTCAGACAGATTGGCGGTGTCTTCTGGGATATTTAATTCACTAGTTGGAGTGGCTGCAGTTGCATCTGGGATTGCATTCAAAATTAAATTCATTTTGTTAGTGAGTTGGTAGGCTTTATCTTCATGAATTACAATCCAAAGCTTACTTGCTGCGGCATGCGATTTTGCCAACCAGTTACTTAAACTTCTTTCAGCAGTTGGATTATCTAGAAGTGACGGAAATCTTGTCTTGATCACATCCACCAGTAAAAAGCTTCCACGATTTTCTGTTAGCACGCCAGGCGGATCGGCGATAATCTCATCATCTGTTCGTCGAATAAGAGTCAGTGGGCCATCATACCCTCTCAATTCCTTCTTTACTCTGAGATCAACGTGATTTCGAATGGTCGCTTCCACTATTTTAAAGTGCAATAAATGTCTACGTCATTTCAAACGCGATAAATGCTATGCGCATTTTAACTTACCAACACTTGATAGGACGGCCGGCATCCTCGGCAAGGCTAACGGCAATACGTCATCGAACGTGGCATCAAGAATCTGTTGGAGATAAAAGTAGTGGAAATAATCTTCAACATTTTGTCAAATCTTACCGCCAAATTACAACTTACTAGTCCCTTGACTTTGGAATGACGAGCTGCTAAATATGAAGCAGGATAACCTCCAATACTCCACGCATATAATACAATGTCTTCTTCGCGGAATCCAAGTACCGTAGTCGCATAATCAAAAATTGCTTCAGCCGCGTATTTCTCATTTGAAGGATACGGCATGCCCGTCTAAATAGAAGTTATCACCATTTTGATTCTCTTTTAAATAACACAAAAACACGTTCCGCACTTACTGATCCAGCAAATCCAGGGTGATTCCATCTACGAAGTTCCAAAATAATGATTGTTTTTATAATAAGAATGTTTGGTACACATAATGCAAGGTGAAATTTTGAACAATTACTTACCCAAGAACGGAATATGACAAGTCTAGCGCAGTGTTAAGCATTCCAATTTCATAGAATCCGGCATTTCCTTCGAAGCATATTACCAGCGTCTTCCCGTTTGGATTCAAGTCCCTGCGAGAAAAACGAACTATCTACTGAGTTTCAAGAACTTCGGGACCATAAGTCAAAGCCCGCATTACCTTCTATGGTCGAAGAACATCGTGTCTAGCGTATTCCCGTCAGCTGTTCCAATTCTAGTTCGTATACCACGCTGCGTTACCACTTGCTTAGCTCGACCCTCCTGAAATCATAAAAGATAAAAGGCTTAAGGAAATTCCAACGCGTTGATAATTGATTTTGAGGACATCATGAGTACCTTACCTCTAGACCTACTCTGAGAAGAAATGAGAAAATTGTTCCTGGGTATATAAGACGGATTCCGATTGTGTGCGCAACTGCATATCCAATATACCACAAAGGAGTAGCAAACGCTCCAGTTCCGTGACAATTCACCGGCGATAGAGGTGGATGTTTGGTAGATTTAAAGCTAATTGGCCAGTGTACAAATTGAAAGTCATATCGGCGCAGGCTCTCTGCATTTTCGGTGTTAAAACTTTGCTGTGCTTTCGACAGAACTTGTAGGAACTGAAGATATGACGCATTGACTGATCTCCCAGCAGCTCTCAGCATGTATGAAGCAACAACCAAGATCCCAAGATAAAGAGCCAAATTGAACTTCCGTTGCCAAACGCAAAACACTGTCCCAAAAGGCAACAAATACGTGACCAGCTGATCGCCCCATCGTTCCGCAAAGTTGGTTTCATAAATCTGACCCTGCAAATTTGGAAAGTTCGTTACCTGTTGAACACGACGAATTTAATGAAAATGAAAGCGACCTACCAAGGAAGGTGAGCCGCTTGATCGTCCAGGATATGTCCGGTACAGTCTGGGGGCAAAAATGCAGCTGATAAAGTTGCCCATGGCCCTCAGCATTATAAACCTCCTTGCAGAGCACTGTCAGGTAGTCTTGATTGAAAGTCTTGATTATGGCTCTTATGTCTTATGACTCTCGAACTTCCCAGCGATTGAATGACTGGATCAGTGAATTGGAGCTTTACTGATTTATTACATTAATTGTGTGACCACTCAAACTGAGCCTGACAATGACAAGAAAACTCAAATCTAAATACAAATGCCTTTTTAGGTCAACGAATATGACTTGTCAATCGATACTCTGTTGGTACACAGTGAGAGTCTGATATAGAATACAAAAGGAAGCTTTCAAAATGCGCCGCTTGCAAAGTTGCAAAACACTCATTTCATGATTTGCAAAGCGTTTGTTAAAAAAGATTGACAGCCTTTATTTAATTGAAATCATTGGCCATTAAATGTACAATTCTTAACACTATGTTTTTGATAAAAATCGAGAGCTGTGTCTACGCGAAGGACTGGCCAGTATTCGGCAGTGTTATCTCTTCGTCATAATTTCCCCACTCGTCCGAGTCGTCATCGTAGTACTCTTCCGCACTGTTGACTCTGTAGCCTGCTCCTGCCCCATTGTTATCGAGGGACTGGTTTTGCCCTCGTGGAGGAGGAGGTGGGAGGAATTGCGGTCTGTTTGCCGAACCCCGCACTCCTCGTCGAGGGCCGAACCTGTTTTGATTTGGAGGTGTTTTGGGTATCGGCGGAGGCTGTTCTTTTATCGGAGAAATGTTTCTGCCCGAGTAATTGCGTGGAAATGTCTGCGACGACGGTGGGGCCTTGGCAGTTGCCGACGGTGTTTTGCTTGACTGTTTGCTAAATGGGACAATGTGGCTCATGTCGCTGTAAGTCTCACTTTCTGATGATGGAAAGTGGTCCAGTCGAACAGGCGGCAGAGGAATAATCTTGCTTGGTGGCAGCTGCTGCGTCGAACTAGGCTCGGACTTCGCATTTCGGAGTGGGGGACGTGTTCGTGCTGATTCTGACTCAGGAATTCTCTCAAATCCCTCTGGCGTCTGGCTCGGTGAAAATTGTTCGGACCGGCGGACGCCATTGGTGTTGGAAACATGGTACGGAGTTGCCTTTGCAGGACTGCGCTGTGCTTGAAGTGATTGTGGTCTCATGGTCGTATTGGGATTTGGCCCAGTTCTCGACACCGACGCATAAATTGGACTCATATTTCCTTGCGTAGGAGAAAGTCTTGGATTTATGTACGTATTCTTTTCTCTTGGCTGACGACTCTTCGGAATTGGCTCTATCGGAACACGGTTTCGATCAACTCGATCGCTCAGATTGTGAGAATACCTTGGAGGCAGGAGACCAGAGTTTGCTCGGGAGTAGACGTTCTCATGCTGTTGCAATTGCGGTCTCTGTTTCGCTGGGGAATTGAAGTGTACTGGACTCACTGGACTGGCAGAGGAGTTCGTAAAAAATATTGGCATGTCTTCTCTTTCCGGACTGATTCGCTCCTCGACATTGCTTGGCTGTGACTGTGGCACGTATGTTCTATTGTCGAATCTGCTCGATGTCTCAGGCTCCACACCTACTGATTCATTTGACACAGGACGTCGATGATCACGTTCTCGAGTCAAAGTGCTGTGATTACTTTCCAGAAATTGCCCATTGCTGGCGATCAACCGTAGTGTTCCGTTCGTTTCTTGGATGTAAGCCTCGTTGATAAACGCATTTTGAATCGGAATGGAGCGCGGAGGAAAGTTTGTTGCTGGCTCGCTTACAGGCTCCGCGGTTGACGGCGCCACTGCTGGAGTCACTGGTTTGCTGATGTATTCTTGCTTCTCAGTGTCTTTCCTTTTCTTGTCGTCAGCCGCTGCGTTTGCCTCTCGCTTCTTTGTTGACATTGTTGACCAGCACCAGCAGATCACAACAACAAGCAACACAACAAGCAGCAGAGCAATGCAACCAATCATAACCCAGAACACCCATTCTGGAAGGCAGCCGTCTCTGATTGTTTTGCATTCATTGCTGGCTGCTTTAATCTCGTCAAGAACTTCGAATTCCAGAACCATTTCGTACAGGAACGAAGAAAGCGGACCTGCATTACCCGCAGAGTCAATTCCCAGCAGTCCGCAGTAAAGCGTCACGCTTGTCTCGTCCTCGGGCAACTCGGGCTTCTGACCAGAATAGAATGCGTCGTACATGGCGACCAGGGAAATGACACACTCCTGCATGTCGTTGTACGGGACGGGGCTGCATCTGGACGTACTGATGTCGGCACACATTGTATCATCCAAATTGGCCTCCTCCGACTCTGTGCAGCACGTTCTATACCGGTCTACTACTCCGAACTTGTGTTCAGAACCCGGAGCACGGAATTCCAGAGTAATGTACTCCCGATCCTCAGCAATCACTTTGATTCTGGACTGAATGCGTGAGGGTGGAATTATGTCTTCGCCAGGACCGAACGGCTCTCCAGTGCGAAACGATGGAATGACGCGCAAGTAAGTTGCATACTCAACGGGAGAGGCTTGCGAATCCAAAAAGGATACTGAGGATCCGCAGCACTTTGAGTTTGCGACCGGATCCAACAGCGCAGCCTCGTTCGTGTAACCCTGAACGCTTTTGGAGTTGCCCGACGTGGACACGTGGATGTAGCCAGAGTGGAATGACGGATTGGAATTGAACGTTGTGAGAAACCCAGAGTACACGCCATCGTCCTTCGTTGTGTCGGGATCTTCGCCATCGTCAAGCAGTTGGACAGAGTTTCCAACGTAAATTGTGTTATCACTGAGCTGGTACACTACCTTCAGTTCCACATCAGCATTTACAATGGGTTGATCATTCGCGTTTGTAATCTGAAAATGTGTGGACACAAAAAATAAGAAACGAGTAAATGAGAAATTACCAGATTAGTGTTGGCTGGAATCATTTCATTGCTGCTCACCGCTGCATGAATTGGAGAGCGATGGTTCACTATGGGAAGGATTTCCTTTTCGGATTTGAACCCGTACGAAGTGAGTATCTTCAAATCGCGAGGCGTGCCTGAAGTCTCCACGTAACCTCGGATCACATGCGTCCGCCTCATGGCTATGTCGCTTCCGGTTATCGAAACAATCCAGTTTCCTGCCTACACATCCGTATTTCACATACATGAATTTACGAACAGAACAAGAGTACAGCGAGAATCGACAGGAGAAGCAATGGTTTACCGAATAGCTGGTGTCGGGGCAATTGAGAGTCAACACACCTTCATACTCCAGGAGCTCCGACATGTCGCAAAATTGAGGATTTCCTTCCTTAGAAATGTGCACCTCAGTAAACTTGTCATAAACAGGGATAAACAAGTGGAAGTTTTGCCAGCCTTGGACCAGACTGGGAATCTCGAAGTTGCCTCCAAAGGTCCCATTCGCGGAAGCGTCAATAACCTTGAGAAGGCATAAGACAAGAAATGCTCAAACGGAGAAGTGAATAAATTACAGTATACAGTAACAGATGGAAGAATAGAATTACCTTGTGAAAAAACCGCTGTTGCTCTGTTCTAGGTTTCAGGAGGTTCACAAGCTCCAGTAAATGGTCTGTGATAAGAGCACTTGTCCGACCGTGGCATATTGCTTCCTGTAGCGAGTAGCAATGGGGCAAGTGAATAATTTTCTGTGTGTTGTGAATCGTGTTGAATGCAAGCCACTCCCTGGAGTCACTAAACGTTAAAATAGACACGGGAATATTGGTGGGTCGCAACACTTGCAGGGCGTCGGCCACTGCAGTGGCTGTGGGAGGGCTGCTGACAATCAGCACAAGTTCCCATTTTCTCATGTTTTCTGCCTGTACAAATGCATGAGGGCTTTAGTCAACGTCGAATGCAGGTATGCACGAATGTAAGTTAAAAACGTAACTCACATTAATCTGGCTTATAGCGGACGCAAACACATCCCTCAGCGCGCGAACAGCATCGGCATAAAGGAAATTCTCGACATCCTGAGCATTACCTTCAAGCCTGTCCTTCAGCGTGTTCATTATCGCAACCCTTTGGACATCGTCCAGTCCATTGTCAACGAGTATGGCCAGCGATGAATATTCTATTACTCGAACCAAACTTCCATCTGAAGCTAATCGTAAAAATTCGGCCATTGCCTGATTTACATGCCTCAGTCGGTTCTGTAAAAAAATGACAAATGACTGATTCGTTCTTATGAACGTGCATTCGTGCATTGTCAAGGAATTGCTTACAAATTTCCGGCTCTCCAGCGAATCTTCAATCACGATGAAGTAGGCAGGACTCAAAGTGTTCTTTTGCATCACAAATCGAAGATTCACAGCTCGGGACGCTTTGGGCACCAATGAATCCAGTTGGCCAGGTTCGACATTCGTTGATGGCATCCCACCGAAATCCGAATGCGAAGTCATCACATCTGACACGCTTTTTCTTTCGCAAAGAATGTTTTGCTTTGTTGGAGTAATGCCGTTATGCGTAGAGCTGGCACACAAGAGATCCCCCTTAAAATAGAGAGCAGCAGAGATTATCAATTTGGCTGATATCGACAAATGAGTTCTGAAGGCGATGTGGTCCTCGTTTGCAATCGAGTCTTACATTATTCAAGAACGGATTATACATGATGGACACATCCCTCGTACTCAGCTGGGATCTCAAATTAATCGTACTTTCTTCTACGAGTCGTTTGCATTCTTGAGGTGAAATGTCTTCGTTTTCGTCTCCGACACTTGGCAAATCAGAACAATGAAAGAATAGCATAAAAGTTTCATTTTACTGTAGATTCCTACTTGTTGGAAATTGGTAAAATTTCTCCATTGTTGCTGGTGCAGCTCGAATAAAAGAGCATTTTTTTCTTCGTATAACAAGGCGAGTAGACGGAGTCATCGTAGTAGCCGTGCTCCTCAAACACTCCGTATCGGAGTTTCATCCATTCGTGCAACAAGAGCCTTCCTTTCGTCGCAGTGTCAAAGTCTGCCGTGTTCTGCAAGAAGTCGGGCGGAATAAACACGGCTTCTGCGCTCTCTCCGCATCCTCCGACCTGCTTCGTCCACGGAGTGCTTCTGGCAAACGGGTGGCTTGCCGTTACCTTAAAATCTTAGCAGGATAGTAAATAAGTCCCGTGATAGTGCTAGTAATTTGCACACAAGAGCATTTAGCATTAGCATTACCTGCTTCTTCATACACGTCATACGCAGAATCAGCCACGTTCGAATCCGTGAGTTCACAATTAGCCAGTTGGGTTTGCCATTTCCACGGGATGACGACTGTAATGCTGCCAAATGTGGCTCCATTGACCCTGGTCTCGAGGTACGCCGAAGACGAGTCGAAGATGGTCTAGCCAACAGTCCAGTCAACAGTCAATGATTGGCACGTCATTCAGCCGCATTCTCTCTGTACATTGCACCTTGCATGCATTTCAGTATCATTCTAACCTGGAGCTGCATGATGATTTCTTTGCATGACGCTACGTCAAGATTTTCGTCCAGTCCCACGAAAATGTTGTTGTACACACCATTTAGGAAGGTAATCTTCGAAGTCCGGCTTTCAGACGGGAGAAGTTGGCACAATAGAAAATATGCGCACAAAAAACGTCGCATTTTTGAGTTCATGTTAAAAGATTCTGTTAGTGAAAATTGTATGAGGTGAAAGTAATGCCTTCTTAGCTACAAAAGTGAAGTTGGAGTTGGATTCATTTCGCTGGTTTGATTTTAATTAGAAATTCTAATTAGGAATTGTAGAAACTAAATGGCAGGAGGTACGGAACTCGAAACTGCGCCGATGACCGTGCTTGTGATTTACCATTGAAGCAATGCAAGAGACTTCGCCAACGGGATTTGAGAAATGATAAGATAAGAATATGATTCTGGTACGGTTACTCAGTGCAAATGAGGCCAATGCGAATGCAGGCGGGGTAGAGGTGATACGTGGAAAACGGAATGGAATTCAATTCATCATCAATGTGTTACAAAAACGTGTTCCAATTTGTATGAGCAATTTAATTCATTGGCAAAGATAACCGCATCAACTCAAGGTAATGTTTAAAAGCCTTATCAGAGGTGCTTTCGGTACTTTGGTGCAGGTACAACATACCAAGCCTATATTTTGAAATCAAATGTTAATTCTTCTTAAACTTGGCCAGTCGCTGACGGATTTCTTGCATTCGTGAAGAGCTGAACTGTGCTGGAATAATTTCTTGAATCGATTCTTCTGATGGCTTTTCTGCTTGCTGCTCTTCCCCGAGGAAATCTTGTTGCAAGTCCTGCAGGAAATCAGCCTCAGGTAGCTCCCCGATTATGTTATCAATTTGTTCACGTAGTAATTGGTCTGCCGTTGAAGGATTAGAAGGGCTGGGTGATAATGACAAAAAGAATTCAGCGCTGGTGTCCATTTCCATATCGTTGTGCTGATCGGGCTCTGCTGTTCCGAGCCAGGGCGCTCGGCCGCTCGATGGGTCCATGTTTTCAATTTGGCTATCATCTTGACTTTGCCGTTCATGTGCTTCATCAACTATTTCAATTCTTGGTTTCTTGGTGGGCGGTGCATGACATTGGTCGTGGTCATAAGTTTCTACTTCGACCTGAAAGCTGTCGTTACTCTCGTTACTGATTTCATGCATTACATGTCCATATCCACTCGGCGTGGAGGAGTGGGAGTGTGGATCCTCTTGAAAGCTCATTTCTTCCTCCCACAGGTGCTCCAAATTCAGTTTTGAGAGTATTAAATGCGCTGCGTAGAAAGGTATAGTCTCAAGATTTACGCATTGATCTCTAGCAATCAGTAGCCAACAAACCAACCTTGCGTTTTGTACTCCTCTATCGAGTCTTCAGGGAAAGATGTGTGCAAAATATTTTCTTCTGCGAGCATATTGAAACCTTGCATAGAAGACTCGATAAGCGATACTGCCATGATACTGTCCATGAGAATGACTTCCCTTCGATACATCAAACGAGCGTGTCCTTCAGCCAGACGAATTAAACTCTCCAGCAACCTTACAGTTGTCCGCGCAGAATTTCTAGTCTCCGACCTTCGTTGAAACTGGTAGTACGCACTCAATACTTCATTAGCTCTGACCAGAATTGTGAAGCACATTAGTACATAGTTCTTAACTGCGTTCCATTATTAATTTGACATTAGGCATTACCTGTCCGTTAATTTTGGATTCAGCTCCTAAATGAATTAGGAAAAATTAATAATTGATTCAACTAACGACAAAAAAATGTATAAAGAAGCTCACCTTCACCATTACCAAGTATGATTGCAACTTTTCCACATCCCACAAGTCCAAGAGCGTTGCATTGACAGTTTTATTATGTGGATCCTATTTAGTTAATGTACAATAGTTCAGAACTTACACAGGGGATTCATACCCGCTAATTACCTTTCCCTGAAGAATAAAGTCCGCCACTAGGCTGTGGAACAAGAAACCGCGAGTTAATTTTACCTCATTCAATTTATAATTTTGGTCTTCCCCTTACTTGTCCCAATCATAATTTTGCGCATCCCTTAAGACAAGTAGTACATCAAATCTTGAAAGAAGTGGACCTGCATTCCAAGCGGTGATGTTTTATTAATGACATTGTCAACAATACAATACATAATCTCACGACTTACTAGGAATTGCAATATTCACAGGCAGGCACTCATTTGGATCGTATTTTCCCTTCGGGTTAGTAGAAGCGATTATGGTACAGCGCGTTGTCAACTTGCAAACCATTCCAGCCTGCCGAGTGGGTGAAGGATGAATTCATGTGACTTTAACTTAAAATTAACAGCGCGTGATGGGAATCACGGCTTCCACGACTAACCTTTGCCACACTTATTGTTTGCTGCTCCATAGCTTCATGAATGCTCGTTCGATCATGCTCCTTAATGCAAGAAAATTCGTCAATGCAACATACTCCTCCGTCAGCCAACACAAGTGCTCCTGCTTCCAATTGCCACTCGCCTCCGTCCTTTTCCAAGATAAGTCAATACGCATTTAAACTAAATGCCTTCACATGCAAGAAATGAAGAAATTACCAAACCGCTAACCTTAACTGCACTGACTGTGAGGCCGGCGGTCGTGGTACCGATTCCGGTGGTCTATTTCAAGTATACAAGGTGAATTTAGCAAGCATTCAGTTGTTCACTCTATCTGCAAACTAACCATCACAGATCGGGGACAAACTTTTGACACATATTTCAGCAACTGCGACTTTCCCGTGCCTGGATCTCCAACAAGCAATAAATGTGATTCTCCTCGAACTCGACTGCCATTTCGTTCTTTCCCAACACCCCCACAAAGTACCACGCATAAGGCCAACTTTGTAATGTACATCCCGTAAATCTGCCAAATAATTATTTCCAGTTAAAGCATTACTTGTATCAAAATGGTTACTCGCAAACTAACCTGAGGACAAAATGATGCCAAAATATGATTTCTTCCATCCAGCGGATTGACACTGTGTTTCCTCCAAAACGACTTGATGAATTGTTCCGTCTCTTCATTTATTAAAATTGAGGCCCTCTGATTGTTGTTCACCTTTACGAAAAAAAAATCGTCTGAATTTAGGGAACCGAAGAAAAGAAAGATGCGGCAAAATAAAGACTTTAATGCGGCACTTTAATTACCTCAACAAAATTTGCTTTAAAACAAAGTTCTGAATCCGCTCGGCGATCCGACCTGAGACATTTCCAACGCAAAATGACTTCTCCACTACAAAATAACGACATTCAAGATTCAAGTAACAATTAAAGAAGGTGTCACGAACTCCTTACAAGATCTCCACATCGTCCCCGGGTTTGCACGAGTCCACCAAGTCGTCTTCTAATATAACGGAAAGAGACTTCGGCATCGCACCAAATTCAAGTTTCTGGATTTGTTCCTGGATTGATAAATGAAGTGAACATTAACTTCGTTATTGAGGAATTCACATTGAACTTACCTGTAATTTTATTTCCTGGTAATCGCGGTATTTTGTAGAAGAAGCGCCGCTTTCAGTCGAACTCGAATCCTCAATTGGAGTAATTGTAGCATTAACACAAAGATTTACTTTGCACTTGGTCAACTTTCTGGGGAAGGTATGCATTGTTTCTAAATTCGCCTCCACTTCGAATGTCTGTTTACATCTTGAACATCGGTAAAGCTTCGAGTACTCAAGAAGCTTCGGACTTGAAGTTCGAACAACAGTCCCCAAAATGCAGATGAAACGTCCAATGTCCTTTGTAAGCGGAAACTCTTGTCTAATTAAGTGAGCTTGGTTTGGAAGTTGTCGTACACGGACGTGGACATTTTTCTTTAAAGTATACTTTTTTCTAGCGGAGGCATCCGAACTTAACCTCTCATATTGAAGGGCAAGGGCGCGGCGAGCAGCAACATCGAAGCTCTTCAATGCAATTGCTGGTTCATTTAATATTGCGTCACCAAGAGAAGTACAAATCTCAAAGACCCCCATGTAACTGCACCAGAACCAGAACATTGAAGTTAATTTTGGAATTCAGGGAACACATCCACTTTGTGGGTATTATTGAGTTCTGCATACCTCACTTCAATTACATGATACTGATCATTCAGTTCTGCCGCCAAGATCCGTGTTAATTCTTCTTGGCAATGTTGTTGCAAGAATTCTAGGAACAGCTCTAAAAGAAATATGAAAGAGCACGCGTTAATGGCCGCAAATCATTGATGCGTGTAAAGATTGAACTGATTCTTACCTTCGAAAACTTCACTTTCATTATCTTTCTTGGAATGCATAGCCATCTTAATGTTTCTTCGCCGGCTGAAAGGCAAGTACCAATCTAGAGTGCAGTAAGATTAGAAAGGCGCTTTTGCAGAGTTACGATCATCCGCCTCAAATAGAAATCCTGATACTCAATCGGTAGAACTTTCAATTGTGAAGCTGCTTTGTCCAGTGTTCGAAATCCCTGGAAAGAAAAAGATGCCGGAAGGCAAGTAGAGCAAAAGTTAAAATTCTAATAAAACCAGTACTGGATATTACCAGTTGAGCTGGAATCACGTCATGATTCCCATAAGTGTCCTTCTTGTCGTATTTGTCCTTTTCCAAATTTTTCCAGAACACATTTACGGATATACTGAAACTTAAAGCTGTGATGTTGTGGCACCAAAGCGCAGGGATGAAAACGATGTCTCCTTCTTCCAGTAGCCCTTCAACTCTTTCTATTCTGAGAAAGTCCGGATACAGTTCAGGATCTGGGTTGTCGATATCAATGACTTCTGATTTGTCCCCATCCAAGTACAAGTTCAAGGCTTCCCAAGGAGGAAAGAATACAATCCTTTTTCGTCCTTTAATTTGTATTAAGATATTATCACAGGTGTCGTAATGAGTCCACAGTTGCAACGTTGGCGAAGTGATTCGGAATACGGAGGAGAAGAATGAAGACGAAGGAAAGAAGGGCGGAATTCTTATGTCTTTGCTCAACTCAGGAAAATGTACTGATAGATCCGAAATGTCTTTCCCCCTGAAACAAAGCAAATTAAGAATTAAGATTTAACATTACAGCTGCTTTCTATAAAATACTATTAGCTTTGGATTGTGCCTTACCTGGGATCATCTCCTAGTGATCTCAGATAATAAAAGGCCTTGCCGTTCGTTTCTTCGTTCAAGCCGTCTTTCTCTTCAACGCTGGAATCCAAAATCTGCTCATTGATGGTATCTCCAAATTCCTGTCCTTCACTGCTGCAGTAGTCGACGAGTCTATTGAAAGGTATTGTCTCGTACTTGAAATTCTTCTTCCGGAAATCAAGCTGCGCAGACTGACTTCGATGAACTTTCACAAGCTTGGCTGAAATCACGTTTTTTAAATACTCTCCCGTCCACTTGCTTGTACAACACCCAATGTTCAATCCTCTGATAATCACCGGACGTCGGGCGGATCCTTCACAAATCTTCGTGTCAATTACCTGCTGAATGAATCTTGACTCCTCGTCGTCGTGAAGGTTCTTCGTTACATCAAGAGCCGGTTCATATTCTTTCAAGAGGTCTCCACACTTAGGTCTAGCTTTTTCTGTGCTGAAACAAATGACTTCGACTTGCTCCGGAATTCTTCGACGAGCGGGACTGGGACCGGCCTTCGTGTTTGTTTCAGTGTCAACTGATTGCATTTGGCACGATAGACTGACCAAAATCTACCAAGAAGTCAAAGAAAGATGAAAGTGTGAATCGCATGGATCCAGTCGCAAATACGGTTCGAATTCGCGGGAAGACGTTACAAAATCAAAAGAAAGGAAATGAGGACCGAAGGCACGGAGTTGAACGCTAGTTGCTTTCTCCAGTTCTATGAACTATGAAATAAGAAGTTTTATTCTTTTTTATTAAAATGATAACGTTTTTCTATTAAATTACTACTCCTTTCAGCATTCACATATTTCTGCACTGCAATGCTTTGTTCGCAAGTTTGCACTCAGCCAACTTATTATAAAAATGTAATATACTAAACAACATGGTAAATGACGAGTGATGATAGATTTAACAGCTAGCCTTATAATATTGCTGCAATCCAGGATTATTTAATTACAATTACAATAATGCATCGAAAAGTAAGCACCAAACTTTGCTGACTCCTGAGTTTGATGTCTGTCAGGAATTTCCTTCAAGTGAGTTTCAAGTTGTTAATTGAAAACTGAGAAACAACGATTTTTAAAATTAATATATGACACGCGCAGAAGTACTTTACTAACTAGCTGTTTCAAGCAATTGCGTTTAATCTAGTTCAATTCTTGTTCTTAGTACAGGCTGTGCACAATGTGCTTTTGACTCTTGAACTTTTCTGACCGACACTTCGAAATCTTTCATTGTAATGGGTCTCAAAGTCATCGGCGAATTGCTTCCTCGACCCACTCCAACGCTGCCCTCGTACGTCACCATATTTCTAGAAAACAATCCTGTCGATGAGAAGGGATTCAATCTTTGAAGCCAAGACGGCGATGAGGATTCCCTTTCGTCATGTTCCTCCCCACGAATGCCTCTGTAAATGAATATTTAACTTAGCAAATTCAAGGACAACGTTATCACTCATCACTTCATGCTTGTTCTTTACCCATTTGAAACATTTGGATTTGACGAAGAAAGTGCTCCGTTAGTGAACTGCAAGTCTGACAGACAAGCAACGGCTGCCGCGCGCGCCACCTCTTTGAGATCAGAACCGGAGAATCCATCCGTCATTTCCGCCAATCTATCGAGATTGAAGTCCGAGGCTACCTGCTCCGTCCTGAGAGTCAGGTTCAAAATGTGTTTTCTTTGATGCAGATCAGGCGCTGGGATATGGAACTTGGAAGCCATTCTTCTCAATATAGCCGTGTCCATATCCTTCGGTCGATTAGTTGCACCCATAACTATGACAGTCTTCTTGGGATCAGTGATGAGACCATCCCAAAGCGACATGAACTGTGCCTTCATCATTGCTGTCACCTCATGGTCTTGCGATGCTCGTAAACGCAGCAGTGAATCAATTTCCTGCAAGGACATGAGATAATTGATTAATTTGACAGAAAAGCACCAATGAGGAAATTAAAATAAAATCACGTACATCAATGAATATAATGCAAGGCTGAATTTTCTCGGCAAGACTGAAGACAGCTGCAGTAAGCTTCTGAGACTCTCCGTACCATTTGTCTGTGAGGATCGAAATGTCTAAATTGATGAACCAACATTTCGCCTCCTTCGCCATAGCTTTTGCGATGAGAGTTTTCCCACATCCTGGTGGCCCATACAACAACACACCTGAAATAGGAAATTAAGATGAGTACTCTCGGCATTACTCTCGGCATGGCACGACTAATTGACTTTAGAGGGAAGCATATCTTAAAACCCTAAAGTACCTTTCGGTGGCTGAATCAAACGGCTCATGCGGATTTGCTTCTGGTGGGCTAGAATAGGATAAATGACCGTCTTCTTTAGTTGTTCTATCACGTCGTCCAATCCAGCGACATCAGCCCAACTAATTTTCAGTTGATTTGGATCGACGAGGTGACTAGCAATCATGACTTCGTACTCAGTCAGGCGAATGTTTGTGACGCCCAATTTGTTCATCATCTCCTTCGCCTTAATTTGAGCCTTTTGTTTTTGTTGATAAGTGGGGTCAGCATCTGAGGAAGACCAAGTGCCAATTGAAATTGAAAATATGTTAATGATTAATAAAAAAGAAAACCTATTGCTCCAATTAAAGTTTTGTAGAACTTACGACGAAGAGCCCAGCGGACTAAATAAAAGGTCAAGATTCCAATGGCTCCAGCTCTAATGAGGGCAATCACAATTTCTTTCTTAACTGGAACTTCCTCTGGTTCTATCTTGGACAAAACTCCGCCAGTCATTTTGAAGGGTTGCTGTGTCGTAGTTAATAACACAGCTGCTCAGATTTGATTAGATTATGCACCGCTTTAACAAATGCAATAAATCCAATTTTCTGCACTAATTAAAGCTGAAAGTCGTAAATCTTAAATGTTGTAAATGTTCAAATGATTTTTACGCAATGTGGAATGGAAATCAAATATCTTTCCTCGATTGACTGGATTGATTACGTCCTCACGCAGTGAGAGAGCGAATGTAAAGTGAATAGGCCCGCAGCATGCTCACAAGACTTGCGAAAAAACCTTCCTCGCATCTCGCAAACCAATGCACAGTAGGCTAAACTCTCGGCACAAGGAAGAAAGAAAGAGCCGAAACCATATGTATTTTTGCGCATGATGCAAATATTTGCTGGCTTTCATTTCATCCGACACGATTTCGTGTCTCGCACCTCACATGATCATCTTGACATTTCAGATTCGGACTCAACGGTCCTTACTTCATGCTCACGCAAAGCATCGCCCGGTTGGTGCCATCGCGCACTGATGCGGAAACTAAAGGCTCAGGGTCACGGCCCGCTTTCACTGATTTGGAAAGCCAGGATCTGAATCAAGATTCCAAATTAGATACCAAGCACGGCAAATGTGTCTTTCGTGCTGGGTGGCCCTGCATATGAGAAAAGAAAGCAAAAGCAGCAAAGGGTGAAAGGACACGGATGTGCGAGTAGGCTCTCGGTCTCTCTTCCAGACTTTCTCCGGTGGTTCCTTATCAGCGCAAAATGAAAGCCTGTGAATCCGCATTTCTGCATCTTATCATTCCTAATTTGTGGAAATACACTGTGGACACTCCAGTTGTCCAACGTCACAAATGATTGACCTCGACGCGATTTGTCGATCCTTCGGCTTAATACAGGTGAGGCTGGCAGTGAGGTCAAGTCAATGGGTGAACCACGAACAGGAAAAGGGAAATGGCAAAGCAAAAGGGCTTTGTCTTCATTATTAATGATCAATGCATGTGCGTTAGTGCGTGTGTCGTGCGTGAGTTCAGTCGGTGTCTCGTTCTCTGGTATTTTCGTACATTGGCAAGAGAGCATGTGGCGTTTCCCCTTTGGGTTTTTGTTTACCTTCACTTGCTCAGCAAGCTATGCTTTGCGATACGCGAAAGGGAATAGCCGAGCGAATAAACAACGCGGCAGGTTATCAAAAGCAAGAGGCTTAATATTCCATCGCATTCGATATCGTTTTGTCGGCTTTTGGGTTTGTAATTTGTGAGGAAATATTTGAGTTGTTTTGACTTTGCTTTCGCTCTTCGAGACTCTCTTCTCTACGCTGCTGATTGGACCCGTTTGTAAATTACAAGTAATCGCTCAATAAATTATTAATTAGCTGGTTCAACTTGTAATACAAAACTTGGAAGCAACTATTCAGTGGTGCGTCGTATCGAGAGTAAGGTTGGAGAGCGTTGGTTGAAGTGATTAAAGGTAAAGTTACATGATTTCTTCGTAAGGATTTCGATTTTAGACAGAAACAGTACCCTATTCCCTGAATGAAAGACGCTTTGGGTGACACTGTGATCTGTGAGCGATCACTGATCACTACACCAGGTTTAAGGTCAAAGTTTCTCAGGACATTATTCGTATCATTGTTTCCGGTCTACGACGTTAATCATTATTGTGTTGTTTTGCAGGTCAAAATGGGAAATAAGAAGAGATCTGATGACGAGCGATCGCATGATTCGGAAGGAGAGAAAGAGGCGGCTGGGTCAGGTGCCGAAGCGGAGGAAGTAGAAGATGAATTCGTCGTTGAGAAGATCTTGGAAAAGCGTATCGTACATGGCAAAACTGAGTACTTGCTGAAATGGAAAGGCTTCACCGATGAAGACAACACTTGGGAACCGGTTGAGAACTTAGGTTGCCCGGAGCTGATTGAGGAATATGAAAGAAATCTGAAACAAAAAGATAAGAAGAAGCGCGCAGTGCCTGAAGCCGATGACCGTAAGGAGAACACCAAGCGAAAGAAGAATGCTGGAAAGGTACATAAAATTACTTCAAATTATTGATGAGTTCGGTTCCAGCAGTGTCGGAGAATATATTCAGAGTATATTATTTCTTCTTCAAGGAACCTACTCGAGCTGAACAGACTGGATTCGACCGTGGACTTCAAGCTGACAAGATCATTGGCGCTACGGACTCTTCTGGGGAACTCATGTTCTTGATGAAATGGAAGGACACTGATGAGGCTGACTTGGTTCCAGCTAGACAAGCTAATCTGAAATGCCCCCAAGTCGTCATTGGATTCTACGAAGAGCGCTTGACTTGGCACACCAATACTAACGAAGAAGCCGCCTGATTCGATGATGTGGTCTCAGTTTGTCTCAGCATATTGTTTATTGTAGTGTTTGTACGATTTTACAGCCAATTTCTTTACCAGATGCGTAGTTAAACTCTCATTGCTGTTTGTGTAATTGTATATTGTACTAGAACTTTCTGTAATTCGGGCGTCTTATCTGTAACTTATGTATTCGCTATTAAACATCATGCGAAGTAAATTCTGAAATCCCCGTTTTATTTGGCTGGTTCTGAATTGTTCACTGCATTCGTTCGCGCTCCATGCGCCTGCTCTCGATTAGCATCGTCAAGTCGCAAGTCGGCAAGCTTTGAAATACTATAATTTATTGGCAATGCTGGGCCAAACCAACTGATAACAGATGAAATACAAGGGAGTCAGTCCAAGGTGCAAGAGTCAAGTGGTCCCCTAGTCCCAATCCAGCTTTTATGCAACGGTGGTTCGTGGTAGTGGTTCCTAATTTTAGTCGAACCAGAGAGTGCAAGTTAGCAGCAGTTCCAATTAAGCCTGAATTCACAGCCTGCCTGTTCCATAATGTCCATTGAAATCAACTTTTCGGGCAAGAAGGTCCTTGTGACCGGAGGTGGAAATGGTCAGTGAAATTCGTCTCTTCAGTTCTCGCGTATGCTATTTCCTATGCTCGTATTATAATATTATTGCAGGCATTGGGCGCTCCATTTGCGAAAAGCTGCACAAACAAGGCGCCATTGTTTATGCGCTGGACTGCAATGCGGGCGCATTGGACAAACTGGCGAAGGACTGCCCTGGAGTGAAGACCGTCGTCGCGGACCTCCAAAACTGGGAGGAGTCCAGGAAAAAGGTTGCGAGCGTGGGCCATGTGAACAGTCTTGTCAACTGTGCCGGCATTGTGCTGCAGGAGAATTTCATGGAAATCACTTCAGAAGGTTTTGACAAGTACGCAGTTTCAATCTGAGCATGCACGATAACGACAAACGCGACTGTGATCACAGCGGAGATGCTATTTGCTATTGATAATAATGATGCGTTTACTATTACTGAAGGTTGGTCGGCATCAACGTGAAGGCCATCATTAATGTGAGCCAAGTCGTGGCACAGGGAATGATCGACGCAAAACAAGGAGGCAGCATTGTGAACATCTCTTCAGTGGTAAGATGTACTTCTTACAAAGAAAGATCATCGCATACAACTCTTTTCTCACTTTCATAAAAGGCATCGAGATTTGGGACACGGAGTTCGGTGGTCTACAATTTGACCAAAGCCGCTGTCGACATGCTGGTAAAGTGGTTATTACTTTAATTAATTAGCTCGAGTTTTGTCATATCCCGAAATCGTAGCTCTTTGTGAATTTAACAGACAAAAAGCATGGCGGTTGAACTCGGACCACACCAAATTCGGGTCAATTCTGTGAATCCAATCATCATCATGACTGATTTGTCCAGACCCATCTTGGAAGGAGTTGGAAAGAAGACGAAGGAAAATGTTATCGGTTCGTTTCTTTTAAAATTTTGAACCTCTCTCATTTCTCCTGTTCCATGCACTTACTAGTTCAATTTTCCAGCGAGAACCCCATTGGGAAGAATTGCCGAACTTGACGAAGTGGTGAACACGATTCTATTTTTGCTGTCGAACGTTGCGCCCATGATTCATGGTGAATCTGTTTTCATCGATGGTGGTTATTCGGCAAGCTAACTTGGAAATGAGAACAGTAAAAATGCCATCCAAATGAAAAGAGTAAAAGAGAGGAAAAAACAAGCGTCCTGAAAACAGAATACGATTCTAGATTTATTAACTTGTGATGTATAATGGCAATAAACTAATAACAGTGACGCAAGATTTTAATAATTAAATCATGGTGTCTGCAAACTAATTATGAAAGAGTCTGTCTGGTACAGAGCAACCTGAGCGTGGGTTTAATTTATAGCGTGATTCGGAGTCCAGATGTACTTTTGAAGGAAGTCGTAGTTGTCTGAGATAGTCACAACGGAAAGAGGCGCTGTTGGTTGGCGATCACAGTTTGGTCCAGCTAGCAGTATTCCCCATTGGTAAAAGCGTTGGGAATTGGCCAGGCAATTGATCGGTGACCCTTCGTTACCCTTGAAGATAAGCACAAGTCAAATTATCCGTTGCCCACTTCAGCATGCGTGTATGCTTCTGTGGTTCGTGATATTTTATTTATACGTTAAACCTTAACTTACAATGCATCCATGTCCCACAGCACAAGTTGATGTTGGCGATCCTGCAGGACATCCGCTCGATTGTACAGAGACGTCTCCGATGGCCAAATAGGTCCTTGACCTCCAGTGTTGCATTTCCTAATTCACAAGCGGTTCACAGTTCGAGTTCGCCTCTTAAACTATGCTTTAAGAGCAACTGAAATAATTTACCGGAAGTCCAGGCCAGCCAAGTGCTTGGCAGAAGTTCGTGCCAACAGATTGCTCACTGGACGGACTGATGATACAGACAGGGAATACGTGCGGGTACAAGTCAAAATCGACGTTTTCGCTCAAACGCAGGAGACCGATGTTGTGAATAAACGTTTGTGGGTTGTCCGGGCTAAACGAAGGGTGCAGAACGGCAGCTCGAACAACAATTTTCAGTTCGGGTAGAATCTGATGTCCATCCACGACGTTCCAAGCTCCAAGAACAACTTTGAGTGCTTCATTCCTGGTCCTGTATTTCAAGATGCAAGATGCCGTCGTTAGAACGATGCTCTCGGAGATCAATGTCCCACTGCATAGAAAGGATTCGTCGTCCAACAAGATGGCGGCCACCCATGGATACTAAAAGTACAAACCAGACGTTAGAACGATTTCATAACGGCCACATTTTGCTTACTTGGCCTGGAGCCGCTTGTGAGAGTCGAGAAGGGTCGACTTTGGGACTGTAACCGCAAAAGCGCTTGGCTTGGAATAAGATTCCATCACCAAGTTCAGAAGAATGCTTGAGGTCATTTATGCCGTTGACTCCAATGTCACGAGCTTTCACATTCTGTTGATCGTTGTTTTCATCTGTTGCCTGAGTCGACGGATCGGACCCGAACATCCAGTCAGCTCCTTTTTCCTCTTGCGAAATGCTCCGTTGCACTTTTTGAAGGTGGTCAGCCAGTTGACTGATTGATGGGCCGATTTCCTTTATTGTTTGAGCCAATTTCTTTACATCTTCCGGATTCAACTTTGTGGAATCTAACAACTGCTGAACTTGACCGGATGTAATTGTATCCTGCCCAAATCCTACCCAGATAGCCTGAGTCAGGCACAAAATACCTTGGGAAATTCAGAACAGAAACTTAATCATAACTGATATTCATGAAACAAATAATAGTACTTAGTAAGTTCAAGGTATTCTTACCCAAAACAATCTTCGGCATCGTGCCCGGCTAAGAGCAATAAATTGATGTGAATCAACTTGAGGAATGAAAGCAACTAATCCCGAATCTTAATTCCAGGCCAGAGCGAGAGGCCACGGACTCCAATGAGTCTGATGGCATGGAGTGAGCGCAGTGAACAATAGACTACACGAAGGATTTGAGAGGGCGTACCGTAGACGGTGTGCCATTTAATATGAGAACGTGATATCACGCAAATTTAATTAAGCTTAAGATAACCAATTTTATGCAAAGATAACTGACGACCTCTAACATGCACTAAACATTTTCATTGAATGAGTGAGCAGGGCGAACCTAAATTCGCCCTACAAGTGAGTAGACAACTTTTTCCGCTTTAACTTAAAATTCCATGGGTTCAGGTTCATCTGCACCAGATCTGTCCGGACCAGGCGCATCCAACCTCTCGTGCTGAAACTTTTCGTCCAACTTCTTGGAATACTTTCTTAAGAGAGTTTTCAGGCGTGAGACTTCAGTCTGTCAATAAATTATCTAATCAGGTTTCCAGCCTTAAACATTTTAGTGATATCGCTTACAAAATGAGGTATATGAAGTATCGACTCCAATATTTCGTCGATAAGAACTCTAATTTGGTTAGCTCGTTCTTGGGTCACAATGTTGAGATTCTTGAGTATCTTGCTCATTTCGATATTGTAACTTCGACTGACGTCTCTTCTGATTTCACGAAGTATTTCCACAGCCAAAATTTCGTGTAGTGTCTTGTCATGTTGGAAAATATGATCAAACAAGTTGCAGTTCAAGAAGAAAATCAAGTTGACAGATGCCTTACCTCGCTCTTTTCTACTGATTGCAGTACTTCTGAACTCGTATTTTCAATTATAAAGTTAATGAAACAGCTGGGGTCGACATGCTCGAATCGTTCAGCTGAGTCATCTCGAGCAGAATAAAGTTCATGCAAGCTTGAGTAACATAAATCAGCTTTAGTATATTAAAGAAGGGCTGCACAAGTGTGAAAATTTGAAAACTAACCAAGTGATGAATGCGCTAATAATCTTGATTCCATTCTCTAAACTTTGGCTGAGATAGAGGGGCACAAAACATCCGATACATGAGGCGTTTATTGTTCCTCCTTAAAAACGCAAACGTATTAAGTCAACTTCTCGTACAACATTAGGTCGAAGGCACAAGGCGGCCACTTCTTTCCATACAAACCTGTCGGGTCCGCGTAAATCGATAACAACTCTTCGAGCACTCGTTGATTTGTCAAGCGATTAGCGAGAAACAATTTCACGTAGGCTTTCACTTTGAGAGTCTGATCATACTGATTCTGTTAAACAAAAGGCGAAACAAACATTGAAATTATACGAAATTATTGAAGGGGCCTTCAACTTCTCTTACGGGTTGCCTTTCCAGGAAGGCTGTGGAGAGTGTCGTCAGGAATGAATCCGTAATTTCTTCCGCGGTAGCATCAGGACTATTCAACGGTGGCTCCATGTCTTTAAGACGGGAGCAATATGTAATTATCAGCACATTGAGCCCAAAATTACTCAACTGCAGGCGACAGCCTCCACATACCGTAAATGTCGACTTCTTCTTGGTCAGGCAGAAAATGCTCGGCACTGTGATGAGTGGAAAGGTCGACAACGCACTTGACTGAAAAGATAAATATTTACCATCAGTAAGCTGAAATATTAACATGAAGTAGGAAGATAGAACATTGGAATCGTACATGCGGCGTGACGAATACATTCATGAGGATCCCGCCGGAGAGCCTGTGGAATTGTGTCGAAAAGACGACAGAATTAAAGTCGTATCATCATCATGAAATAGATAAACTTACTGCTAAACAGACGTTCAAAGACTGACGGAGTTCTAGTTTGGATGATCTGTCACTCAATCCAATGAAGCAGTTCACGTATATGACGTACTTGCGGATTAAGAAGTCTTCCATCTACGGAAGCAATAAGGATTAAATCTCCAGAAAACGAATAAGAAACAAGGTCTCATTTGAGTTGAATGCTCTCAGAGCGCCTTACATGTAAATAGTACAGAAGGAAATGGTTGTATTCGTCTTTAATATATTTTGTGATGCGTCCGCCACACCTTAAGTAGCCAGTTAAAATTATAAGGCCTCTCAATATATTAGAATCAGTTAAGCTTCGAGGACTCGCCGCGCTGCCATCATCATTATCTTCGACGTCAGCTTCATCGACCAAAAATGGTGCACAGAGCTCCTCGCGCTTCTGAACGGGAGGTGAACCCACTAAGTTGTAATTCTGGTTAACATCTTGGCGACTTATTTCTGGAGATCGGGGATTCTCTGTCAATAGCTTTGCGGTGGCCTTCGAATCTAGTAAGTTCTTCAATTCCTCCTCTCTACTTTGTACAGCTGCCAGTTGTTCCTCAGCTTCGACGAGTTCTTCGTTTACACCATCCTCATTCACTCGTAGTTCCTTCTGTACCAATTCCTTCCATGAAATTAGTTTGTGCCTCTGAAGTCGTACACTGGCCAGCTGAAGGAGAACAGAAAAACATTTGTGTTTGAATAGAATGAATGTCAAGTTTAAATTCTAACTGTACCTCTTCCTTCAGTTCTCTCATTGACGAATCCCTACCGACTGACGGTGAGCCTACGTCACCTTTAGTTGAAGTGTGGTTTAAGTTGGAATTTAAAATAGACATTCGCCTACTCATTGCATTTGGTATCACCCGAGGCGACCCTGAGAAGAAATCGTTTTCTGTATAGATTTACTTAATGAACGTTTTAAGTTTTAACTAGTCTTAATATATATCTAACCATCTAACAGCCTTGATTCTTGTGACATCTCTGCCATTTCAAATATGCTTCTTAATGTAGTTTCAATAACTTGTTCAGTTTCTTCCCGCTTCGACTCTTTTAGAAACAGTAGACGTATTGCCTCAAAAATCACAACGCAGAATCGAATCTTTGGTTCTCCCAATATGTGCTTCATGATTTTTACTAACTCCTGTCTGAAAATCAGATCGATATTTGAGTATTCCCGAAGTTTGTATTGGTTAGTTTGTTAGATTGAAGTCTTGCGGTGGCTAACCTTGAACCTTCTTCATCAGGCACTATCTTGGCTATTCGCAATAATTGGAACAAGCACGCACTGAGCGGTGGCATCTCTGTCGTTTGCTCCTCCGGCTCATCGCTGCCTCGAATTGCTTGTAGTAATCTAACGAAGTCACAGCTCATCAAATGCTGAAACTTGCTTCAGCTTTTCAATGGTGATTTGAACAAACGTGATCTTACTCTTTCATGAGCTTGCATAAAGCCCCAAGATTGGGAACCACCTTTGCTGAATTATCCGGGCTCTCTTGGAAGGCCTCACATAGCAAGTACCAAATCTGGCTATTTGTGGAAGTTAACTCATGAAGAGGGATTATGTTTTCTGCATTCAAAAAACTTCTGTCGACTTCCTGTCCAGTTAGGTCATCGTCGTTCCTGCATAACAAAACGTATATATTTGGCCGAGGATGGAAGACTGAGTTTGAGTTGTTGAAACTTGGAGTACCGGTATGCTACTCGAGTACTAAACTTGCCACTTGCCTGAAAAGTCCGTTAATGATCACGCGAGCAACTTGATTCCTGCCGTGTGGATTGATTTTCTTTAGAAGATGTACAACATTTTTGTTGCAACTTTGGTACCACGACGGAAGCAAATATTTCTTCACTGTATTCTGGACTCTTACTGCAAGAGTTAAAGAAGTGTTATAGACAACCAGATTTATGTTTACATTGCTTGGAAATAATGAGTCAACTCACAAGAAGGTTGTGATAATCCCCAGTATACTAGTTTTTCACGCTCATCTTTACTCGGAATTTTGCTTAGAGGTATCTTGGACAAGGCAATGAAAGCTTCCACTCTTACATTTTCGGAAGTATCAAATATCCGTGAACAAATGTGGCCCAATTTTGTCTTATTACTGTGACTCTCTCCCAGCACGATAATGGCTTGCCTACGAACCTCTATATTTGGATCCATCTGACCATGTTCCAGTAGCACTGGAAAAAGACAAAATTAAAAGTTAAAAGATGTAGCTTAGGTAAGAAGGAACCGATCATCAGCATTCCAAGTTATTACCTTTACGAATAGCTAGGTGGTGGCGAAAATATTTCATGCACTGAATAGCGATAGTACGCACGCTGCCCATCTTGTCCTAAGCACAGGATATCACAAAGAATAGTTACCCAGGATTGAAATTGAGACATCTCTCTCTACAGTCTGCATCCATTCTTGAACTTACTTTTACGCGTTCGTAGAGAATATCCAGGACTAAGTTGAAAAGTGGAGAATCTGGATTAACTGCTTCGGAGAACCTTTCCAAAGTATTCTTCACGAGTTCCATCATTCTCATACGAACGTTATAACGAATCTCGCCATGACACTAACATAAGAGGGAAGAGCAGGTAGTTCAAGGACACCGAGCACTGAGCATTCAGGTTCTTTTGTGCTCAAGAACCGAGACTAGAATTCTCACCTGTTTAAGAAATTCGAGTACATGACAATACAGTGGGGGCAAATTTTTCAAGGGATATTTATATTCTTCCAAGTCTTCGACAGTGCCAGTGGAAAGCACGAACTTGGTAAAGAACTTGATTATCCTGTCAACATTTTTGCTCCGGTCATGCATGAATGGAACCAGCATGATTCTCCACAAAATGGAAGCGCAAAATTTTTGATGGGCCAAAGCGTTCTACAATGTAAATTCGTAAAATTACGTACTGCAAGCAAGTATATACTCGTGACCCTTACATTACCTTTTGACTGACTTCTTTGTAGTAAAAGAGTTTCATCTCGTGTAAGAGCTGCTTATGAGATCGTGATGTGTACTGAGATTCATTGAGCTTAGTAGACAAGAATTCCAACACGATGGTCTTGTTGTTCGGATCTCTAGACGAAGCTGCTTCTACATTTGATTGCTCTTTCAATGGTCCACGAATTGAAGACACTGAAGACGAAGGCATGTTGTCCGTTTTGGGGTTAGGCCTTGGCATTTTACTTTCACTTCGGCTTCTTGAGTCGAAACGAATTCTGACCTGGATAAATAATGGAATAAGCATGAAAAGCATAAACAAAGATCAAATATATTAAATTGTGAATACGTCGATTGAGTCAAACCTCGACAGTCCGTACACCGGCACCGTGCTTGCCACTTGTAACGGAATTGATTGGACAATCCTGAAATGTGTATGCAACAAAACCTAACTCCTAATTACGATCAAGTTAATATCGTTCAATTTTATTAGGTGTCGAACACACTACACAATAGATGACACGAAGATGTTTACAAATGCCAAATACCGATTACCGCACAAAAGGACGAAAAAGTGAACGGCTGATTCAGGGCTAAGCTTGGCAGAAAACAACGAATGAAATCCCAGGCAAGGATGCTCGCAGTTGGCTCAACCGACTTTTGAGAGACCTTTGTTCTACTCGCATCAGTCTCATGAACTGAGCAAATCCATCTTTACTGGAATTGGATTAAAGTGTTTGTGCGATCAATACAATGGTTTTTACAACATTGAATGTTAAGCATTTGAGACCAGGCTCTAACTGGCATAAAAGACTGAACCAATTCCATAAGCCCACAACCACCTGCCGCTTCAGCCGTTTGAGTGCCCTGCCATTGCCACTCCGAATAATTTACGAGGCCGAGCTCGCTGAAGTGTTTACAATTAGGAAGCTCGATTTCAAGAGTATGTCAACAACCCAGCTGCAGATTATCAGGCCAGGCTCAGCTTTGACATATCAGTTTTGTACTGAGCTTGTAACAACACATCTTCAAAAGCGGAGGCGAGAAGAGGTCAAATAAATACCGTGGCTCATGCTAGAAAGCCATTACTTCACATCGAACTGTACCTCAGGGCAGGTCAACTTGTTCTGCATCAGCGTAGCCGCAGCAAAACCTAAAATCTCGAAAAGAGCAAAAACTTTCTTCTGGTCAAGTGTCTTAAGATGAGTACCACGTGGAAGTTCGTACTCTATCTCCTGTTTGAGATATTTGCCAACAGCCCAGGGACACATGGGGGCAAGTTTAGTAGCTACAGAATGGATAACACGGGTTCGGTCCTCTTCAATCTTGGCGCACCACGGAGTGAAGGTGTTTGGTTCGCAGAAGGACGAAATGGAACCAACATTGGTAAGTGAAGTGATGCTGTGTGCTAACTTTGCTAACTATTACTAAAAGCTAAAGCGTGTGTCCTTCCACTGCAGTCATTCGAGTGCCAGCAAACGTCCCTGGTGGGATCTTCACCGATCTCGATGTCGCCGGGTTCTCTCCAACTCCAATTTATTCCCATTACAACGACCTGGAGATGAGATGGGTTGGTCGCACAGACTGGAATTTCACGCGGAACTTCAATGGTAAGCCCTTGCAAATCCTGTCCTTTGTCGTAAATTGTTGAACAAAATCTAACGAGTATTATTGGCATGAATTACAGTTGGAAGCGACCTTCTTAATAAGGCAGAAGTGCGCCTTGTGTGTGAAGGGCTTGACACGGTGTCAGCTGTGTACATCAACAACCAAAAGGTGGCTGACAGCGACAATATGTTTGTGAGATATGAATGGAATGTCAAGAGCTTTTTGAATGTAAGTAGTAAGTAGTCTAGGTCCAGGAGGAGCCATCGTAATTCAAATGTGGGCCTCTTCAGCGTGTATCCTTTCATCCTTCGTCCCGTTGTTTTTGATTTTAGTCCGGAAGCAATCAAATAAGATTTGCCTTCAAATCACCAGTCTTATACGTGCAAGAGGAACAAGAAAAGCACATCACTGAATATGGCTATCCGGTATTACCACTTTCTTTGGTTCCCGAATACCAAGGAGAGAACATGGCACAAATGATAAGAAAGGTGCAAGGTAATTTACAGCTGCATTTACATGACTCCTCTCAACACACGGCCGGCAAACTTTATTGGTCTCTTCTTTAAATTTGCAGCCAGTTTCAGTTGGGATTGGGGTCCTTCATATCCGTCCTCTGGAATTTGGTATGACACTTGTGTTATGTGTTCGGAAGCTTACTTATGAAACTTATGATGCAGTTGGGCACTTATAATGCTCCGATTCAAAAGCCATTTCTATTTCTAAGGTTGGATACTTATCTGCAAGGAATTGACCGCGCAGTCATTCGTGATGTAATGATTTTCAACACACCAACTCCGGCAATTCCAGATGAGACAGCATCGACAACATGGGAGTTGCAGGCGCGAGTGTATTTTAGCTCGACAGGGTCGGCGAGTGGTACTCTCACACTTCTGTCTCTCGATTCTGGCAACTATGTCACTGTACCTGTTGTGCCCAATGACGTTGACGGGTTTCCTGTCAATATTACTGTTCCGGTTGGGCATAAATTGAAGCACACATGCACTATAGAAATAGCCAAATTGCAACCTTAAAGCTTGATGATTTTAGGGAAATACTGTGAAATTGTGGTGGCCCAACGGTCACGGCGAACAACCATTGTATGAGTACGATGTGATTTACATTTCGGATGATGGCGATGAATCGAGCACCAAACGGATACGCGTTGGATTCAGGACCATTGAGTTGGTGGAAGACTTTGTTGACGAGAATGAGGAAGACTTGGGTGAGTATCTTGATCAGATTGGAAATATGAAATAGTCAAGTTATGCATGCTAATTTCATTTCTATTAGGGCGTGAATTCTTCTTGCGCGTAAATGGAAGGCAAATTTATAGCAAGGGCTCAAATACAATTCCAATGCATGTTTTACCGGAGGAAGAGACGGAGGAAATGACAGATTGGTTGCTTCTTTCTGCAAAGGAAACTCATACCAATGTTCTTCGAATTTGGGGCGGTGGAACTTACTACAAAAATTACTTCTATGACGTGAGTTATACATTTCAGCTCCAGTTTGCAACACGTTCTGCTGATGTTAATTGACGTTTTATGACCCTAGAGAGCCGACGAACTTGGAATTCTCATTTGGCAAGACTTTATGTTTGCATGTGCCATGTACCCGGCCAATCCCGACTTCTTGGCCACGGTAAAGAAGGAAGTGGAGACGCAGGTTAAGCGATTGCAACACCATGCTTGTTTGGCCGTATGGGTAAGTTGCTCCACATTCCACATCGTCTTGTGTGGATCTTCATTTCTAATACGTTGGGCCGTTGGGCGTGATCATTTCAGGCGACAAACAATGAAAACGAAGGGGCATTGCGAGATAATTGGTACGGGACTGGTTATAATGAGACTATATTCGAATCCTACAAGAGAGATTACATTAAACTCTACATCGACACTATAATGAATACGACACTGGAGCTTGACCCATCACGGAAATGCTTACCAAGTTCACCAACCAACGGCATCAAATCAGAAGAAGAAGGCTGGATTGCGCAGTGGCCGGGAGACTGGAAATACGGAGACAGTTAGTAGAAATCGACATCAAAAATCATAGCCACAGTCAATGACTGAAGTTCACTAGCATCTTAATTCTTCATCTTAATTATGTCCCTTTGCAGCACATCCGTACGATTATATGAGTGACAGTTGGAACTGGACCATATTCCGCAAAACACGTTACGCGTCTGAATTTGGATATCAATCATTTCCGGCCTTGGACCTTTTAGACACAGTTTACGACCAGCAAGATAAGCATTGGTTTTCCAATATGATGTTTCATCGACAACACCATCCACACGGCCAAGATGAAATACCCCACTTAATCGGAATGCATTTGCCACTGCCAGTGAATTTCAATACGTCAGAATTCTTTCCATATATGCTTTACTTGAACCAAATTGAACAATCGGTCGCGCAAAAGTCTCAAGCAGAGTAAGTAGAAAGGCTAGAACAGTTGGGAATGGCGAACTGACGTTTTTATTTGCTGCCACAGATCATACCGCCGTCTTTCCGATAAGTTGGATTATTCCACTGGATACGGCCATAACATGGGGGCCCTGTACTGGCAATTAAATGACATCTGGCCAGGCGCTAGTTGGGCCTCCGTCCGTAAGCTCATGGCTCACACTTAACAGAGTGGTACTCATGACATGCTTTACGCTAGCTTAAGATTGTCCTTTTACATAGAAATTGATGGCCGCTGGAAAATGCTGCACTACTACGCGAAGAACTTCTTGGCACCGGTTCTGCCTTCGGCATATGTCGCTGATGATGGGTCGGGCAACGTAATTGTGGAACTAATTTCAGATTCCTACACTTCATTCTCCGGCTCATTGAACGTGCAACTATTCAAACTCAATGACATGAGTGCTGGATTATCTGAAACAATTACCGTCACAGCGGTTAGTTGACCTTGTGCATGCGGAAGTCGACACGTATCACTAAAATGTTTGTGTCACAGGAAAATTTGACATCCAGAGAAGTCTACCGCATCAGCAAAACTTCTGTTGACAATTTTTGTGACCAAAGGGAAACTGCGTGCTTTGTGTACATGACTATGGACGGAGTACCAGATAATTTTCTGTTCCTCAACTATCCGAAGGAAACATCCTATTTGGTTAACCCAAACCTTCAGGTACGATCTAAAGATTTTCAGTAAAATTGATCAGAATCTCTTGTGGCATACTCTCCTCTCAATGCAGGTTTCAAATATCCGGCTAATTCCTGATGGAAAAAATACGATTGAATTTACACTCAACACCGAGGCCATCGCTCCGTTCGTATTCCTCAACTTGCCGACTCACACTTCTGGCTGGTTCTCTGAAAATGGGTTCATTTTGACTACTCCTTCCAAAACAATTACGTACTCCCAATACAAAAATCCACTATCTGTGCCACAATTTCAGCAGCAACTGGAAATAATGTCCTTGTACGACGTGGCAAAGTTTATTGATGAAAACCTTTAACGAGTTTCTTGTCTGTCCACTTTTTTTCAAATCACAAATTGAGCCAAATAAATGCCAGCAGCTGTTTAGCGTTAAGCCTGTTTGTTTGAGGCGTCAGAAATGGATTCCAAAATTCAAATGATATGCAAGTAAAATAAAATTAGCGTCTTTTCTTGAAGTTCGACAATGCAAGCCTCTTCTTCCAGACTCCCGGTATTGAGTGCTGCTGCACCTTGTCTTTGTTTCATCCGCATCTAAGCCGTCGCTCACCAATACAAACTCCGAGCGCTATTTAAATTCACAGCTCGCAAGTCACAACCAAAACAACCCACCATTACGTTGATCCAAGACAAAGAAGGTCACTGAAACCGACTTTCGAATTGATGCGTGCGTTATTTTCAACTCTTGCATTAAAGTCCTTGCCCTTTGGACGGAGGCAGAAATTGACAGCAAATTCACGTCACCGTGCCACATTAACCGAAAGCGCAGGCGCAGTGCAAATGTCTTCCACTAAAAGTAAAGCGTCCCGAACGGGAAGTGAGTCATACGAGCCTAACGAGGGCGAAAACGAAGTACCTGTCAAGAAGAAGGTGAAGCTAAGCGGAACCCTGGATCAGTACTTCAAGAAGCAAGTGATTTTGAAGCAGAATGGTAAAAATGAAGAAGCTCCTGTTCGCAGTGTTGATTTAATAAAGGAATGTGAGGCTGAGCCTGACACTAACTCCGAATCAACAATAAGCGTGAGCATTAGCAGCAATGCACTCCTCACACCGGAACAATCTTCGCTGGTCAAAGAAAAAGCAGTAAGTTCGTTGCAAATGCAAGACCTTTTGAATTTTGGATTATAAATGATATTGTTTAATTTCTAGCTTGGGGCCAAGCTCATTAGAGCTGCGAAGTTGTTTAACATTTTGGATCCAAATATGGGCAAATCATGGTTCGAGGCTCTTGAGGGAGAATTTCGGAAAGATTACTTTGCCAAGGTAGGTGGAGCAATACCAAATTATTAGACTTACATTATTGCGGCCGTCTTCAATAAAATTCTTATGTTTCCGTTACCTTTCTTAATTTCTAGTTGGATAAATTCGTGACTGCCGAAAGAAAACAAACAAAGATATACCCCGAGCGTGATAACGTTTGGGCATGGACGAAGCATTGCGCTATTGACGACATTAAAGTCGTAATTTTGGGTAGGTATCCGTTCGCCCGGAGCCGATGAGAAGATTAAATAAATTAACTAAGACTTCAATTTACAGGCCAGGATCCATATCATGGGCCAAGACAAGGTAAATGCCCGGCGAACCCGAGTGGTCGTTTAATGATTGGTTTAACTCGATGTGGAAATGCTGGTGCTAACTGTAAGCTTCTTGCCTTCAGCTCACGGCCTCTGCTTCAGTGTTCAGAAGGGCGTACCGCCTCCGCCAAGTTTGGTTAATATTTTCAAAGAATTGCAGTCGGATATTCCAGATTTCGTGATTCCTACACATGGCTGTCTGCAAGGATGGACGCAAGAAGGTAGTTGCAAAAACATCCGTTTTACTTTGAGGACGTTCAGATCGTTTCAGTGATATTCCGATATCGTTTCTGTTGCTTCCAGGTGTGCTGCTGCTTAATGCTGTGTTAACTGTTGAGGCTGCAAAAGCCAACTCCCACAAGGACAAGGGATGGGAAAATATTACAAACGCAGTAATCTCATGGATTTCAAAGAATTTGGACAATGTTGTGTTCCTTCTTTGGGGAGCGCATGCACAGAAAATGGCAGCAAACGTCGATAAGGTAAAGCGGCATATAAGATGGTCACATCGGTCCAAGCTGTTCATCAGAGTAAATTATTTTTCGAAGAGTCTGTATTTTCAAATTATCTCAATTTCAGAGAAAGCATCATTTACTGACAGCAGTGCATCCGTCTCCTCTTTCCGCGCACCGTGGATTTCTAGGATGCAAACACTTTTCAAAGGCAAATGAGATCCTGAAAAAGGCTGGTAAAACACCGATCAATTGGAACAACTTGCCTTAAGGTTTATTTGGAGAATTGACTAGCATTTTGAGTTTTGTACATTATGACTGACTTTGTAAACTAAAATTGCGAGGTTGGAATTTCAGAAATTGACCATTAAGTTTAAATTGCTTCAATTCCAATACCTTGAATAAATTGATGTTCCTGGGCAAGTTCAAGCGGTTTTTCTGCCCTGGAATGTATGAATGAATGAATACATTGTTGACTAGGACTAACTTCGCCAGCTGATTAACCGGGTACTACAAAATAAGCGCCGGAGCGTTGCCTCCTATCACCTCATGAATTGTACTTGCTAATCTTTTGGCATGGCCTAGCACGCACGATGAAGTTGACAATCCCAGGTGGACACAAAAAAGCTCTACACACTTTATCTTTGAGGATAGTGGTCCAGGAAATGCTTCAGCGACCAGACGCCTGAAAATAAGAAGTTCAAGTTGCGATTACGAGATGAAAAAATTATATGCTTAAACCAAACGATTTACCTGTAGAAATCACCACACAGAATTCCAGGCAACATTGGACAATCATCCCAGGGAAGTTCAGGTATTGTTTTGGCTGCAATTGGCTGACCCTAAAAAACCAGCACTTCAATGTGAGTTATTTGATACAAACGGTATTCCATTCAGATAGATCGGTAGATCGGACCTACATTTGTATCTTCGAACCACAAGAAATGCGCATACGAAAATGCATTATCTTTCCAGAGAACAGAAAAATGGCCTTGCTGAAGATGTTCCCTTCCAAACTTCACCATCAACCAAATCTAAAGGAAACATAGTAAGATACGTAAAGTTTTCACCAGGCCAGGAGAGTCTTTGATTCGTACATACCTTCTCTTTTGTAAGCTTGAGAGTGTCATCCGACCCAAAATCCAGTGTTGGCAATGTCACACTCTGGCGGCTTCGGTCAATATAAATGAAGTGCACCATTCCTGGGAACTCCTCAACGTATTTATTAACAGTCACGGAATCTTTATGCTCTAAGGTTCTATTTCTGGGCAATTTGACTTGCAAAAAGTAAAGAAAATCTTCTGTGTCAGACTGCACTTTATTCGTAATAAGCTCTAGATCGTTAAGAATAACTCCTTTCAAGCATTCCTTCTTGTTAAAGTAAGTTCTGAATAATTTCGAGTAAATATCTATAAGCGGGTTCATTTGGAGGTGAATCATGTCCTTAGTCTTCAAGTACTGGTTGAATTTCACTTTGAATTTGTCCCAGCAAATGCTCATTTCGTTTCGAATTGTCAAACTCTTTTGCTTTTTAAGTAGGTCTAAGACTTTCTTCGTTATAGACTCAAACTGCTCGTAATACTGCTTGTCTTTGCTGAAGTTATCTCGCCTGGAATCATTAAACTGATACGCCAGTTGTAATCCAGTGATAATTTGGGTGAGAAGTGAGCTGTTGTTTGTCTATAAAGAAAAAAGAAATAGCGTTGAGTTCATGAACACACGAGTCGGTATATAGTATTGGCATTGTGGAATACGGAAAGGGTTTAAGAAGCGCGTAATCTTACCTCACAAACTATGACGAAGTAGAGACCATGGTGTAACATTTGTATGTGAACACGGTGACAAACAAGGCTGACGCCATTTTTAAGGAGAACGCAGTAATGCCTCATTGGATCTAATTGAAATAACAAACCGTAATTAAAAAATCAACCTAAACAATGAAATTTATTCCGGTTAATCACGAATTACCAGGACTTGGACTGCTTTCATCGAAGTAGCTGTCGTCTTCCAACATTTCGTAGTCTGAAGAGTCGCAATCGTTTAGTGTCTTCGGATTGCGTTTTGATTCATGGTTGAAATCTTCGTGCGGAATGGTTTTAAAAATTCGACGAGTTCCTCTTGTGGAACTAGAAGCTGTCGATGTGGATGCCGAGCCACCCACACGTTTTTCTCCTGAAATTCTTTTCCTTTTCCTTCGAGTACTTTGACAAAGTATTATCAAGAACAAAATGTCTTCGGATGTTAGCTGGTTTGCCCGTTTTGTGGAGTAGAGACTAAGCAATTTTGTCCCCACAAAAATTAATGCATGAACTGGATTGCCGGGCGGATTGTTACTGCTTTGGGAAGTCGTTGCGGCATTTTGTAAGCTTTTTATGAGTGAGGAACTGAGTTGAATATTCACCAGCATCTGTTCTACAGCTTCGACCAAAAATATTTGATCCGTAAAGAAAAGTCTAGTCCACGTATCAAGAATAGAATCCAGAAGATTGGAATGATGCTCTGAAACTTTAAGTCTACAAGAAGTGCAAAATCAATTAAATGCAACAAGATTCGATTGCTATGATACTTACAACCCAATATCAGCTCCACAAATGTATGTAATAAATGAAATTGACACACTCAGTGCTCTTTGAAGGAATGAAATTTCGTCATCTCCAATTCTTACGAACAGGAACCCCAAATACTAAAATAAAGTGCCGCAATCAGAGGCGATAAATGTATCACTGTCCCGAAGGCCTAGAAATGACTTACCTCACTGAATACAATGTTTACCCCATCTTCACATTGGACAGAACTGTATGGATTGCCAAATTGCTCCTTCATCAAGCGATGTGAGGTTACAAGAGGTAAGAATAATTGGACAACCACATTTAGATCCACAGCTTTCTTCCCCTTCTGCAAGGTGAAAAGAATTTGTAACCACTTTGTCATAACCCCAAACCCATCTACAACCTACCGAATGCTGGAACGATGAATGTCCAGCTTGCACCAGGCCTTGGGCCTCCGCCAATTTATTGACATGTCTGACAAAGCAGGAGCAGCAATTCAAGTACACTAAATCACTTAATTGGTTGAATATGAGGAGACTTCGCATTATGCTAATTTTCGATGTATGTCACAGTTTATTTAAGTAGTAGACTGTAGACTACTAGCTTTTATTGAACTAGCCAGTCAAAGCCAATATTTATTTCCTTCCCCCAGCTTTCACTTTCAATTCATTTGAACTCGAATTCACTTCGTGAGAACTCATTGCTGGCAGGATCAAGATCAATCTAGCCAATTCAAATTAGTCAATTCCGCCAAGTCAAGTGAACCAAGTATCGGGTCAAATTGTCCAACTAGCCAACTAAAGACAACCAGTGCCCAATCAAACTAGACAACTATCCAACTCCATTTTAAAGAATATGCCAGTGGCAAAAGTTTCCAGTGGTGGCTGACCACAACGGGTCTCGTGCCCCGAATGGGATGGTGTCATTCGTGCCTTGTGCTGAAACTTTGACATCAGGTCGGATAAGAATTTAAATGTTATCTAACCCATATGAGTTTTAAGCACACTACATGCACGGTGATTTTTATTAAAATGACGCGTATTTCAATAATTTGTCCTTGTTTATTGTAATAAATTGTATATGGAAGTATGGAAGGAATATCAGGATTGGCACAAAACTCTTTGGCTCAATGGCACGTCACTACCTGCAGTAACAATATAATTGTTCCACTGAATTAGAAACACAATTAACAGGCGAATTAAACTTGCTCAGTCTTTGGATGTTTGGATTAGCAGGTAATTCGAAAGTTCCGTTGGTTTTTGAATAGAAAATATCAGTCTCGAATATGAAATCACCCGGTTGTGTCTGAAACGTTATTATGTAGCCTGCCATACTCCTATAGTTTTGGCTAGTTATGGTTAGAGTTGAGGCTCCTAATACTTGGCGCAGTTGTAATGGCTTGCACGCGGTTAATGGTATTAAATTGCTGTTGATGTAGTCTATGGCAAATGCTGCTCCACTTTGAAGTTCAGGAGACTCCTTGAGTGACAGCTTGACCGGAAGCGAACAAGCGCAGTATGAATCTGGAATTCCAGCCTCTTCGCATGTTCGATCCACGTTCATTTCTTTAAAAAATGACTGTCCATACTTTCTTGGAAAGAGCACCCTGCTGTGATTGAAGGCATCCACGTTTCTCTTCGTGGAAGTAAACGTGTCAAGAATATCCGAGAATGTCCAGTACAAGTCGAACGGAGAGGTGAGTCTTCTGCAGGTTTAAGTTTAAAATATTAAAAATTTCAAACTCCAAGGACTCCTTTTTGGCTTTAAAACTTATTACCTTGAGTTCTTGACTAAATTATCACGCCAATGAGTATGTTTCTCTTGTAAGTCTTCACTGATCACAATTTTCATATTTGGGAGCTTCGATTCGTACCACCCGGAGAAGGTTTCACGAAAAGGTCCATAATTGTAGCCATGATCTCCCATGAGGAAGAGTATGGAGTTTTTCAGGAGGTTCTTCGTCTGCAATCTTGTTAGAAACCCTGAGTAAACGTCATCAACGTCGTGAATTTGGTTCCAACTATCATGCGCTACCTTGTCCAAGAGTAAACGCAATAAAATTAAGTGAGCATGCACGAGGGAAGTTGTTCGCTTACATTTGTTAGCCATGAGCTCAGGAAAATTGGTATATTCAAGCTGGTGGCCATCTCGAGAAGTTGTTCCATGTACAGTAGCAGAAATTCGTCCACAGTTTGGTTTCCGATACAATCAATGACTAATGGCTAGAATAATTCATTATGACTTTTGACTTGACATACATTAAAATCCACCAAACATGTCCCCGTGATGACACTTCATACTTACATAATTCCCTTCGTTCTTGTACACGGCCAACATGAGCGTTCGCAGATAGTAATCAGTTGGTTGTTGAACAAAACCGACTTTGAAATTGTTAAAGGCCATCAACAAAGGAGAATCTTCCACATGCGCGGTTAAATAATTTGCTTCATCAAATCTCTTCCAAACGTAAGGGCATAAATCTTGTTTCGTTTCCGACGTGTACATGCAAATTTGTCTCAAGTCCTCTTCAGAGTAGCCGGAAAAGTATGGAACCGAATTTGGGAACGTGTTGTACCCAACTGAAATTCCGAACGAGAAAAGGCGATCAAATTCAAACCATTCTTCGGCACCTCAACTGAAGAGTGGTCACCTTTGGTATAGCCGAACATTTCAAACACGCCCATTTCTTGCACAACCTGATGCGTCTGAGGCATTTGCCTGTTGAAGTTTAGTCTAGACGTGGAGTCCATTCCAACGATGATGACGTTGGGTGGCCTCACTGCTGTTTGTGGCTTCGTTTTCCAATACTCGACTTTTCTCTTTGTATTTATACTTGAAGCTGGTTGAGCAATTGCGTGGAAGTATTTGTAGAGATAAATGTTCTCAAATTCATTCACAAGATATCTGAGTTTGCAAACCACGACGATGTACTCATCCTCCGGCTCATTCACTTCACTCATTGGCACACAAGTGGCTGAAAAACTGGAAAACCACAAAAACAAAATCATCCAAACGTCCGCCACTGTTCAAGTTCCACGCATCAACTTACAATTGAAGTGAGTATTATTACCTCACTGTGCTATCAACTTCGCCATCGTACTGGTCAGGATCCTGGAGCACTCGGTCGATTCGCTTGTAGCAACAAAGAAGCATGTGAAGCGGGTACCCTTCTTCCTCCATCCTCGAGGTGTTCAAGTACAGAGTCTAAAATTTGTCATGTTACAATTACATGTTGCGTCGTTGTGTACTCCAAGGCAGTGCCTTGCTGCATTGGCACATACCTCACCAATGACGTAACTCCAACGTCTGTTCTTCACGCAGTCATACTTGTGCGGTTTCACAATGAGTGGAGCAATTGACGAATGCAGGAGACCAATGTCGGGAATTTTGCACACCGGTGTGTCAATGATGAAGCCCATTTCCTCGTACTCCTTGCTGTCCAAGAAATCTGCGCAAATCAAAATTTAAAACGGGGTTAACTCAACTTTCTGTGGAAATGAGAAGAACGCTGGGAATACGATTAGATGGACATACAGTTTCTACTTTTTGACACAGCAGATTCCGGAGGATGAGGTTGCGAAATTAAGCCAATGAGAATTCGTGCAAATAGAAGGATGCCTACAATTGCTAAAAGGATCTTGGCGAATTTCCGGCAACGGAAGATCAATTTCCTCATTCTTCAGCCTCAAATCACTACTCTTGCCCTTTTAACCTTGAACGGATTCGAGAGCTTCCACGTACCATATTACCGTGTTCATTAGCTCTTCTCTTCGCTGAAGTTCACACATGATATGCTGCTATACGGCATAAGCTGGACTCTTGGACGAATTCCTCAGCACGGCACGAGGAAAAAGCCAACTGGAAATTTTTTTTCCACGAAGTAGAGCTAATGCAAATCAATATGCTAATCAGAATGAAGTCGTAGTCTACCGGTTTTTAATTCAATTCAGTAAAGTGCTGTTACGCTATCACTTTCGCACTACAGATTTTGATTCAGTTCGAACTCTGATGGTCTGCTCTCGTCTAGGACAGACGTACAACTTTAAAACTGATTCGTAACTAACTATTGTAAATAATGATAAGTCGAAAATACATACTAAATACGCACAGACAATCGGAGCGCAAACAGAGGACAAATACTTAGCTAAAATGCATGGTAAGTTAATACAAAGCAGCCCGATATTGTAAAAGCAAAGAATAATGTACAGCTCCATATAGGAATTATCAGTGCTAACACACGCAAGGTACGGATATACCTTATCTTTGTCCGTAAACAGACGGAATGGTTTATCGCAACCTAACAATTTCCAATAGTTCATAGCCATGCTCACCGTAACATCGCTTCATTGCATCACAACTTATTTTGCCGGCTGTCGGTTCATACAATGGATCGATCAAATATAGCAAATGAAGCAATGAAGGGCACTGTTTTGTATGTGAACTTAATGCGAACACACTGAACAGTGACGCAGACGTCTTACTCTACATTAGCGGCATTGAGTACCGGAAAATCATCGTAAAAAAAATGGTGTACTAAAAATTGAGAAGGGATAAAATGCTAAACATTTGAAAGAAGAAAAATGGGTTGTTGAACTTAAGGAATATTTAACCCAAGCTTCATATTTCAGTAATTCTAATTCATTGCTTTCATATTCGTCTATTGTTGAAAGTTAATTATTAAATTAGTAAATCAGTATCCCCATCGATGTTCGTGTTGAGGTGTTGATCCTTGTTGAATGTTGAATTTGTGAGAAGCACTGTTAACGGGATGGCTAGAACGCTTCACCAAAATTTTGAGGCCATGAATTGAGTTTTAGCGAACTGGCGACGTCTTTGAACTCGTTCTTCCTGAGTTACAAATCACAAAAAATGCAGCAGAAATTACGACAGTGAAATACATTCGTCTCCTACGTCCTACCTCATGATAGCCAGCTCCAGTTACCGGATTTCCACCATTTTCACGCGCATTACCCATTGGCGCATCCGACTTGGCGCCCGCTGGAGTGACTCGTCCAGGCGCAACACTTTGTCCCTCCTTCTGTTTATCGTAGTGTGCACTCCGTTCATATTCTGGACAATCGCCCTGACCTCCTTCTTGCATGCCAGTCTTTTCAACTACACACTGTGGAGCAGGAGTCATTTTCTGTCCACAAATAATAGAAAATTAAGAACTTGCAGGTAACCGGTAAGTGAGCAAGCGAAATTCATGCTCTGAAAGACGTACCCGCTGATCCCAGCGCTGATCGTCACCTGAACCGCATCCAAATTCAATGCCAAAGATGTCAGACTTCATATGATTGGCCCTTCTACTTATGCTGGATTGCTCAGGAGCCCCAAACAACCTGCTGTAACTGTCCAGATTTGGTCTACTTCCACACCTAGTTGGCGTCAGCTGAGGAGTGTAGCCTGATGATTCCGATGTTGGACTCGTACTGCCGCTCGATGCTGCAGATAATCGAGGTGGAGATGTCAATTCGTTGACTTCGAATCCAGGTAATTTCATTCTTGCCATTTCATCATGCAAGCCATCCAGGTCACTCTTAGAGACGTGTCCCATATCTCCCTCGTCGCCGCTTCGTGCACCAACGAGTTCATTATAGTCGACATTGCCGTATCTATATCCACGACCACCTCCAGGAGCCTGATTTTGCACACCGCCATTAAGAGTCCTGTCCTCAGACTGCTCTTGGCCGTAAGTATTCATTGTTAAATGCTAATGTAAAATGCGCAGATTAAAATATTCAATTGCTATTAAAACTGTCACGTAATACTTATTTGCCAGGCAGAATAATAAAACCTCTCTCTTCAAGGTTAACTGAAGCCGCACCTGATAACTGATAATTTGCTTCGTTTCGAGGAATGTCTTTATACACATGCGCCTTGTACTTCTTTCTGTCACAAAGCAAAGTCTCTGTTGAGTTCCTTGAGTACATCAGACAATCTAATCGGGTTTGGTACGTCGTCGCGTCGTACTTGTGATTTAGCAGGCGGTGTTTGTTGCCACTTCGTGAGCGTTGCGTTGCTGTGCTGATGACTCGATCGTGATTCCAATAAAGAAAGCCCACTTGGGTTGGTGTCAGTAAAAAAGGACGCTGCGCCGCACCGGTACAACTTTTGTGATAAAGACGAAAAACACTCTGATGTCAGTAGTAAATGTGCTTACAGCTTCAAGTCTCCTCGCTACTCAATTCCAATTGTTTCAGCGACTAGAAACTTCAGCTTCCAGCAGTATTTTATTATTGCGCACGAAGTCACAATACAGTGCAGTGGATTTTTCTAAAGTACAATCGCATTAATAGCCTTCATTTATCACTCGAACGTCTCTCATTCATCCTTTATAATTCTATTTTCGCGTGCTTGGAACTGCACTGCTTGCTTGGCCGAGTATCAGTACTTGATGGTGCTTGGAGTAATGGCTCATTCTTTTGTTTTTCTCTATTGCATCCATAATGTTGAGTGTTCAGGCCCGACCCGGTCCGTCCATCCGAATGCACAGCCAATGCTGAGGACGGAGCGGCGCTTTTTATGCAAACCAGGAGTTTAATCAAATTCAGACCATCATACCAACTATTTTTATGCCTCTTTGAGTTAAACCCACCAAGGCGCTGCGCTGCCCCAATTTTCAACGGGCTGGACGAAAGAATACTGAAAAAGAAGTCAAGCCGAAGACCTTTTTGTGAGGAATGCAATTTCTGGGCTAATACGTACGTCGTAACCGTTACCTTGAATCGACGGGCAAAATTTTTTGATGCGGGCAGTTAGCAGTTGCGTGGCTTGGAATTGGAAGCGGGATGCGCCTGAGACAAGCTGAACTCCGACTCTGACTCCAGCAGAGTCATGTATATAAGCAGAGGGCATCCACGAATTTGTGAAAGAATCTTTCTCAGACAGTTCTGGATTCCCGACTTTCTCCTTTCACTTGTGCTTTCGCTCCAGCGTGGTTCTCACATTCCCCCACCAACCAGTCGCTTCCAGATCGCAGACGCAGTTCGCCTCTCGTCTAAGCTCTTCGCTTTTTTCCAATTGCCTATTATCTACCCGGGTTCCGAATCCACAGCTCATTGCGAGCGACACTTAATCCGCTTCAAGTCGGAGATTTACAAGACGACACACGTCAGGCTGCAATATTGAAACCTAAACTCCGAGAGACAATTTTAACTCCACTCTCTCTCCGCTTCATTTATTATTGGGAGTCTCTTATCGTGAACGGAAATCACAAAGAAATACATCTTCGCAATCTTCTGTCTCTCTCTCCATCTTAGCGTACCCCAAAGTGTTATTGTTATTGCTGCGCGATTGACTTGACTTTCTCTCACTTTCTCTAACGTTTGTATCTCAACTTGCTGACTTCGAGCTCCAGTTTTTGGTGTGATGCGGTGCGGTGATGGTTTATTGTTTTAAAATTGCATTTCCAAAGTATTAAGAGAAGTCATCGAGTCATCCTTCTCTTGACTTTCCACGAGCAAAAAGAAATCATTAAGTGAATGTCAAACTTGAGTGCAAGTGGTAAACCAAAGTTTGTTGCTGTTTAAAAAGTTGGAACTACCCCGATGGCAAAGCCATGTACTTATTTGTATCATAACTCATGTCGTGTAGCTTCTGCATTCTTTAGGATTCATGCTTTCGATGTTTCAGCAAGTTTTAACCTTCTCGAGAAAAATAGTTACCAAAAACGTCACCGCCAGATTTGAGAAACTTCAAATTTCACAGCCCACGTTAACAATTAAGCCGGAGGCTTAAGGCTTCCTTCACCATTCTTAAACACCAAGTTCAAATCTGTCCGTTAATTAAAGTGCTGATTGATTCTCAGCGCTACAAGAAGCCTCAATTAAACAACAAAAAACAAGCTCAACGTTGAAGCCGTATAATGAGGGCTGAGTTGTTGAAAGGTAGGTCATTTCCTCATTCCATCTTCTCAGGGATTCGAGTAGCGCTGTCTAAATTAATGCAATTCGCGTACTCGTTCGCTATTGTAGTCGATTCCGCTCACGTGCTCCGTAAAGCTTCGTGATTGCTTCAAGCACGCTCAGGTTCACACCAAAAATACAATACATTTAACAATTCTAGGAACCAGCCCTCACTCTAGCTCGGACACAGCTTCTTTCACTTTGATTCATTGATTGCCCATTGTATTGCGTCAGGAACACAATACTAAACAACACAGTTGTGAATTTTGTCACTAACTGTAGCACTTCAACAACTTCACATGACACAATCCTAGCAGCAGTTTCAGCCAAGGAGCACTTGTCTCGTTGTAGCAGAACTAAAGTTAACGATACTATTTTCGAACGTGCTCAATGGCAGTCAGCAGTTAGTCGCTGGGAAATTAGACACAATTCGAGAGGGAATTCGATTATTATAAAGGAGTTAGTTTGGAAGAATTGGTACCAGTGTCCTTCAGCGCTTGCCCTTCGATGCCCTTGCACTCGACCAAGCCATTGAATGAAATTGTGTCGAAAATAACAATAAAGAAGGAATTGCAAAGGAAAGTCGAATGTGTCTGGAAAAAGTGATAAAAGGAAACTTGGCTTTTAATTTTGCAAGATTTTCTTCAAACATCTCCAGACTCCAACTTTTGTTTGAAATCCTTTAAAAGGATCAGACGCGAGAAAGGCAGGAGCAGTCTACTTAGCTTCAGTTCTGAGTGTAACTTTGAAGTTCATTCCAACAATCCTCGAATAAAGTCAAGAAGACAAGCAATTGGATAAGCGAGTGCTAGGTACAAGCATCTCATGTCATTCTCATTTTCTGTAGTTTGTAACCTTTTATCTTAGTCTGTGAAAACTTTTAGAAAAATTATTATTTGCTAATCGGTCAAGTGGGGTCGATTTAGGCAGACTAGGCCCGAATTTCATACCGCATGGAAAATTACAAAGTACGACGTTCCAAGCTCAAACTTTAAATTAAACTTAAACGAGTTACGAAGATTACATTTCCGTTTTGCGCAGAGATTCTGCTGGGATAAAGTAATTCTCTCATTTAACACGCAATGACGGTAATTACACTGAGCAAATGGTCCGCGTGGCATAGCTTAAGTTCTCCATGCACCATAAGCCATACGGCGAGGAATGTCATGAGTTTGGCACGGTTCCGAGGATGTTTCGGGTGTTTAAATTCAAGCTAGCCAACCGTGGAATATTGTTTACTGGAATAACTGCAATCACGAATAGTTTCGCGCCTAACGCCTTATTTCCACCAGCATTGCCAAATTACATTGGTTCTTGCTCGCTGGCCCACAAGTTGGGCGTACGTATTTTTAAAGAAATTCATCTGAAATTACGTGCAACTCAAGTAGTACGACGTAAACACCTGGAAATCGAAATACGGGCTATATATCTATGAGCCTAGTTCAGATTTTCAACCAGGTTCTAGTACATTCTCGATTCTCGCGAGATTTATTGAGGTAGCTCAAATAGCAAATAGAGTAGGTACTCATTGTTGGTCTTACGTGTTTGCCCATTACACTAGCAAATATATCTCACACGGACGATCGCCTGGCAGTTTGTGTGAGCTCCCGTTTCGTAAAAATGATTTATTCATTGCAGTTAAAGCGAATAGTGAAAACTTGAAGTTTATGAAAGTCTAAAAGTATTACGGAGAACACTTCCTGAGTTTTTCAATTTATACGCTCACTCACTTCGCACGTCGTTAGCAAAAAGTGACCGGCAGAACTTCAGTATCAACTTGGGTAGTAAAGAATGAACTTTTAACAAGTTTCAGTGCAAAAATGAAATATGGAAATAAAATAGGAGACCAACACAAGAAGGAGTGGGCAAAAGCCAAGAACTTGACCATCATTATTTTGGCGTTACAAGACAGCACGAGAAGACGAAAATAATGCGTTATAATGGCAAAAGAAGTAACTCGACCCCGGTCCAATCCTGATTTCGTTTCTCAAATAAGAAGAGAGTTTGTTTTGATAGTGGAGTGGACACAAAATAAATCATCCAACTTTTCTTTTTTCGTTCCGATTTTGACATCAATTGAGATGTTGCGTATTATCGTCGGCTATATTATTGCGAAGCCGCAGAAAAAGATAGCAAAAAATTCTCACGAAAGCGTAAATCTTGGCGTGATATGAAAGCAGGCGGTATTATTGAGCACATGGGCCCAATAATAGACACTTTATGGCTCGTTCAGATTCGCTTTCTCGTTTCATTTTTCTATTCTTCTATTTTCTTGTTTTTGCATCGTTTCAGTTTTCTTCCTTCTATTTTTGGATCTTGGGCATCTGTTCTCCCGAGCCATGGCCACCTCATCGTTTGGTCATCCTCAGAAGAATCTCGACTTGTCTCCTCTAAACCAGCTGCTGAAAGGGGCAACAAATGCGACCTTATCCAGGACAAAGAAGAATCAGGCCGAATCCTGTCCACCAGGCCAATTCGGCTGTATCTCCAACCCGATGCACTGCATCCCGCAGTCTCAAATCTGCAATAAGAAAGTCGACTGTCCAGAGGACGGAAGCGATGAGTTTCATTGTGGTACGTGACAACTTCCATGCATCATTTAAATTCATATTCATGCTCCTTTTCGCTGGATAACCAGATTGTGAATTTAAAGTTGTGGTGGATTGAATTTACTCAACTGTGAATTCGAATTCTTTCTGCTGGCCATTCCTCTTTCTTTTCAGTGCCTGACAGTTTTTAATATAAAATTTCCATTTCTACCTTCTATTACATGACCAACATTCATGAACAGATCCCGGCCAAAAATCTGAACTCCGGATCTTTTCATCTCCTACCCTCGCTCTCGCCTGCCTTGTCTCGTCATAACCTTATTTTTGGATTTTGTCCTTGCGGATTCACCGAACAATGAAGGAGAGAAAAATTGCTTCTTCCAACGCACGCATTTCACCCAGTGTAACATTCCGAGAACTATAAACACGCTGTTACGGACAGCTGAACTTTCTTCCTCCTTCCTTCTCCTCTGTCGTCAATCTTGCTAATGTTTTCAACATTTTCCACAATCGTCCATTATTTCGCAAAGGAGAGTTTGTACTTCGCAGAATTACAAGCAAAGAAAGAGCAGGGAGACATGATAACATAATAACTTTTGATACGGTGCATTTTCCATTGTCAGTCATACGTGGAGTGTGCATGATTAATACAAGTTGATCATATAGCAATAACGGCTCACTTTCTACGACGTACGACTGTGGCTGCCACGCTGTGTAGCTATTCTTACGCACTGCAGGCGCAGAGAAGCACTGACAAAAGCAACAATGCGAGCGAAGAGAAGCAAAAAATTTGATTAATTCCACCGTCTAAATCTTTATTTAACAGATAACATTCATGAGAGGGACTTTTGGGACTCATATTTTCAAAAGCGACCAGATGCGGATTTCGACAAAAATATTAGCTGCAAATGTAAGTCCTCGCTACGGAAGAATGAACACTGCCACATCGGATTTGGTTAGACTGTAGGGCCAGGCAAAATGCAGAGAAGAGCTAATCGGATTACTACATTATTAGTAATGGACACTATGCATGCAATATTGAGTCCGACCTTTTGCGTTTTGTCGGCCTTGACTCTAGTCACTCATTGTATTATGGAGAACTTGCAGGTTTCCCTTTTCCTTGTATAGAATTCTTACAAAAATTGCAATCTCGCTTTTCAGTGTAATTTGATCATGCAAGAATTCGTGAAAATGCTCTTGTTTTAGATAATTTCAACATCACTCTGAAAAACCGACACGCAGAAGATTCAGCTAATAGTCAACGCAAGACCGGCAAAATTGGTTTCACAGGAACTCTTCATCCTGAAGAGCATCATGAAGGACACTTGACCGGTAGCAATGAAATTAACTTTGGGTGCCGTTGCGTGTCAGAAAAAATATTTTGTCCAAATCTGCTCTCCAACATTTCTTCTCACATCCTCGAACAGATACCAAAGGAGGTGGAGTTTCTGTAAGTTACACATACTAAATTCTCTTTGCCTTATTCGGAGAATTTAAAAGGTCACTTTCATCATATGCAAACAAGTTTTTTGAGAAGTTACTCACGCAAAAAGATAATGAGCATTAGAGCGAAACTTTCATATACCTGAACTTTGGGGCAACGCTTATTAAAATTATTGGAGCAGCTTTTTCTTATGTACTCATAAATTTTTTGGCTAAACATAAACCACGCATAAATTGCAAGCCTAATGTAGTGAAGTAAGAGGCTTCGGGCCTTGAATTTACGAGGAAGCGAGCTATAAATTAACATAAAATTAATTCATGTTCCGCCAAGTACGAGCGTGGTCATAAGTTTAGCCACAGCTACGTGTGGAAAGTGGATCTTCGTCGTGAGGACAGGCCTAGCGGCAATTTAGTGTGAAACATAAAAGGGACTAATTAATTAGAAGTTGCGATTAACATATTTTACGAGTTTCACGTCGGAAATTTTCTCTGAAAGCCTGCACCCACCAAATGTTCCGTGGGCCCACCAAAAGTGCTCGTGGGCCGTGGAGAAAGCTGTCGGAGAAAGCTTCTGGATTTGCATACTGGTTCAGGTCCTTCGGCCATATAAATTATAATCCTGCACGGCGAAATTGTTTTTGCGTATTAATAATGAGGCACCAGAATATATGAGCATGTCGTTTGACTAAAGTTCGCATTATTCTGTTTTGCAGGAAAACACACAATTTGCACAATGCTCAGCACACACATAAATTAAGTTGTTTAGGAGCACCATAAACAGTTCAGAGCTGTACAATTAATCCACATGTAGAGTAGACGCTGGCTTCGTTCGCATCCCAGAAGAGAAACACTCATGGTATTTCGCACTTATTCATAGACATTCACGGTCGGGCATTGTCTAGTGACGAAAATTGATGGGTTCTCCAACGACGGATCGCTTGCGTCATACATCAATTTGGTGCTCAATTCTAGGCTATTTCAATTTAAACTGAGGCTGAAGGTTCAACACATTCATTCATTTATTGAAGCGCGTCGTTCCGAAATAAATTCGGTAGTAGCTGTCTGTAACAATTGAATAGGAGACTTAAATGCCTGACATAAAGGCGACTGAAAAACGAGATTGAAATTCTTAAACATGAAACTATGCAAAAACAGGAAGCAGATGGCAGCCCAGCAGCCGCCACGCTGCGAATTCCGTTTGCATTTCTTCTGAACCGCGTTTATAATTTCTGGCGCAAGTCAAAATTCACTTGCACGACAGAATTTCTTGGCGACAGTTGAGCGGTGGTGGTTTGCCTTGCCAAATATTATTTTATAATTTCTTCTGTTGCGAGAAGACCATCCGATTCAATGCTGCCGCACTGTGATGTAAAACTTTAATAATGTATTCCTGTGACAACTCTTGTCATTTCCATATTCTCGTGAATCAAATACAGACGCGCGGTGTGCGGGGCTGCGATGCGCTCAGACGGAGATGGAAAGACATTGCTCAATTTCCTTTCTGTTTTTTGCGAGATGCAGTTCGTGTTGAAGGAATTAAGCGTCTTCCGCCAACTGCCAGTTCTGCACTGAGAAACGTGCCAACTCTGAGCGGTCGACACATTTTCTCACCATCAATTTTCTATTTTGACTAATTTCGGTTGAAAATTCTCTACATGACCCCACGCTGCGTTTGTTTGTCCTCAGCTAATGCGGCGATATTAATCTTCCATTTTTTACAATGCAGGGACCTGAGTGGAAGTGCCATCAGGATTCAAGAGTTTGCTCGCGTCGAGTTCCCGCGTCTCCACACGCTGTAAGTCTGCCAAACTTTCTCCCTCCCTTCACTTCATGTTGGCGATGTTGGCAGTTAGCGGGTAATGAAAGGGGCATATATAAAGTGAGCTTCTGCGAACAATTTCAAAAGTTGTGGCCATCAATCGCTTTCAGCCCAGTGCACCATATGCACTTTATTCGTCAAGATGCCGCGGAGTCTTTGAAAAGACTTCCGATGGGTCGGCCGTTCTAATCACACCACTTGCGCCCCAATCGTTTGATGCTCATGCATTGATTGAGAGCTGGTTTCTATTTTTGGCTACCTAATTTACTTAGGCCTGTCTGATTTAATTTTATACGAACTTTTGCTCTACTTGTCTTAAATGACACGATCAACGGGTGCGGGCCTGGTGAGGGTATGAGAAGCACTGCCAAAACTTTTAAAATGAAAAACTGTGGACAGACGACTTGATTAAGTACAAGAATTAGAAGTTGTGCTGCTTTCATCAACGTGCTGTGGCTGTTTGGATTGTTTGTGTGCTTTCACTCTAGTTTCTCGTATCATGTCCTTTCTTAATTCCAAATCAAGAATTCCAGTCCGGCTGTAGAGTTTAATGCGCATAAACTTTCTCAACGTCTACTTATTCACGCTCACGTTCCGTTTGGCAAAACTTTTCCGAAATTTAAAGTCGCAATTAAAAGTGAATCCTGCCACAAGCATCGCCACGAACGCGTTTCCGCAACCAGAATCATTTTTGCCTCGTTGAACCAACTGAGTTTGGTATCACTACTTTCCTCATTATCAACATTCGCCTGCCTTCTTCGTTCTGAACGGTTGTATTTCGATGCTGTGTAACGAATAAATGAAACAAATCTTGAAATAAATGTCTGCAATTCTTTGAAATACGCCGCCTTAAGCCTTGCAAATAGCTGAGCTATCGAACGACCTTACGGAAATCAGGCCCACATTATTTCTTACTACCGTGCCGCTTCTGTGCTCCGGCTACTATTGACCCGGCCATATTGTTTTACCCGCAGAATTTTATCCCATTGCTCGATTGAGGAACTGCCATTGGGAGCTTTTGCGTCTTTGCCCAAGCTGGAAACGCTGTGAGCCAAAGTCAAATCATTGCTTTCTCGAGTCTTGTTTTATGACTACATGAAATACGACTCCGTACAGGCATTTGACCAAGAATCGTCTTAAAACAATACTGGCCGGAGCTTTTAAGAGCAACCGGAATTTGGTCAAGTTGTTCCTTTCACACAATGAACTCTCCTCCATCTCAAAAGATGCATTTCAAGGGTTGGAGTCGTTGCAGCAGCTGTAAGTCCTTTTATCACGCCTGCCTGGTTTGGCTTTAGCTTTAGCTTTTGCTTTCTTATTAGCACATCTTATGTGCTTATGGATTCGCATTCCTCTATGTGTGTATAACGGGTTATTACTTAAAAACTTGTGGACACTGCTCGAGAAAATGGGATGAGCACATATTGATTGTTGAGCTCATCGTTTCTTATTACGTACGAACGGTAGCAACTAGCACGCGAAACGCCAGATCAGAGGTAGTAGTGTTAAAATCGCAGCAATATTGTGAAACGAGTTGAAGTACAGAATGGTGAGGTGGCAGCGATTGCAGCAACGCACACCGGATGGTTTCTAAGCTCAACCGATATAAACATGTACCAATATGCACCAGTTCACAACCCAAATTGTCTGTATGTCTAATACTGGGAGCTCCTAGTCGATGGCGAACCTGTGGCGGCAGCGGATAAAGCAATATCCTAGAGCTCCTTAAAATTGATCGTTATTGAACTAATTTTTATAAGACAATTCTCTTATACAACTTTCACTACAATCCTGCTTCCAAGTGAAAAACAAAGCGAAGCAGGTCTAAAATTGGACCGAAGTCCCAGATTTAAACATGTCGCGAAGGAAGCATAATACTTTCCATTAATTTACAGCTCCGGAACGTCGTTAACATCAAACGAGGAAGCAAGTGTGTTTTCCTGATAATGCTGCAGGTTCACTTTGTGTTTTCCTCAGGTTTCGTTAAATTCAGCTACGAAATTGATACTGATCGTGCGGCTTCGTATCCTATGTGCTTAGATGGCTGACAATTTCAGCTAGTAACGCCCACAGTCTTACAAGTTTTCCTTACTCTGTCTCGGTAGCTGCGTTTTCTGTGTTTTGATGGGACACATTCATTACTTGTAATGAGGCATTTCTATACAGTACACTATGTTGTGGGCTATACTTTTGCAGAGATTTGAGGCACAACCAGCTGACTGGAACAGAACCAGACGTGTATGAGCCACTGAAGTCACTGCGAATACTGTAAGTGCGTGTTAGAAGGTTTTATTAATACTTTCCAATTATGATCTCTTCGTCACGGCATTTTACCAACCTCCCAGCAGAAACCTCGGAAAAACCTCAAGCATTATTTCTCAATATGTCAAAATTTATATCTTAAATCTAAAGTTCTCTCTCTCCCTATCAAACACTTCTCGAACCCTGAAGAGATATTCAAACTTTTCAGATTCATGAAAACTGGAAAGTTTCAAACTTCGGTAATTTGATAAAATCGTTACCCTTCCTCACTCGCATCCTCTTTTACGTTTGAGGTTGCGAAACTAATTTTTCCTGTCAACAAATCGTTTAAGATTTCTTCACGTGCACGCCGTGACTTGTCTATTTTCGCTTTGCAGGCAGCTGACCGAGAACAAAATCAAAAATATCGCGGAGTCCCATTACAATGGCCTCAACTCGCTGGAAATTCTCGATCTGGGCAAAAACACTGTCGACTCTGTGTACTCATACTCGTTCCACAACATCCCCAACTTGAAGCAATTGTATTTGTTGGACAACAAAATACGTGAGCTTCCTAACAACACGTTCTGCAACCTGGCATCACTTCTGAATTTGTAAGTTTTTCTGTACAGAGTGACAGATGATGCGTAGGTTGAGTGTCAGGCAACGTGACTTTATACGGACAAAGTTGTACACGTCAGACAAAAGCAGAGATTTGATGGGTGTGAAAGTTCTTAAAAGCATCGCGAGGTAGGCACTCACTGCCAGGTCGCACATTACATCGCATCGCAAGTCTTCATGCATGGGTAACATTGATTTAGTTCCTACATTCCGCTTGACGAGATGAGAAAACAGCATCACTTTCAAAGTTGAAAACGGAATGATGAAAGTGTGATCAAAGATGTACACGCTTTATGGAATAAATCAATAGATTGTGATCTACATGATAAAATAATGACATACGAGGGTTGTTGCAAAAATAACTTGGAAATATCAGATTTGTACATTCTACTTTTCAACATGTGATCCTCGGAGTCTGACGCATTTTTCGCAACGATTCTTCAGGTCTGAGATGCCTTTGGCGTAGAATGCCGAGGGTTGACGGTTGAGCCATGATTTTGTTACTTGTTCGAGCTTGACATCGGACAAGTACCTGTTTTCCAGAGGAACTTCTTCAGATGCGGGAACAAATGATAGTCGCTAGGAGCGAGGTCAGGACTGTAATTTGGGTGGCCTTGAACAAACCCAAGATATGCTATTGCTTCTTCTGCGTTTTACGCACAATATCACGTAGGGTTAGCCGCCTGACTGCTTCTAGAACATGCTGAACCTTCGTAACGTTGTTGTCTGCTTTAGCTGTTCTTGGTTGTCCCGCTCTTGGCTAGTCAGCCACGCCTTGTTCATCTTCACGAAATCTCTGGCACCATTTTCGTACGGTCTCCGCTGATGGGCAGTCCTTGCCGTGGCAGATTTCATCTCACGATGAAGTTGAGCCGCGTATTCTCCAGAGTTGTTCAAAATTTGATGACAGATCGGTACTCGATTTTAACAGAATTCATGTTCACAGAATGAGAGTCCTACAAGTGCTGCAGCGGCGCAAATGAACTGATATTTTCAGTAGAGTTGCAGTAGACTCTTCCCAGCGAGCTCACAAAATAGGGCAGCAGGAAGTTACCGTTAGGACAGATACGAACAATTAAGGTTTAAAATTATTTTTGCAACATCCCTCGTAATCCAGTTATAAGAGGATCGCAGAAATACCACGCACGAGATTTGCCAGTCATGAATAAAATGAGAAGCGCGTACTACAAAGAGTCGATAGTCTTGTCGCGCTGGGACTCGTAACACATTCGCAAAGATGACGAGGGAGGCTGGAGACTGGATAGAGACGCATACAAGCAAGCCAGGCGATCGCTTCCTCTTTCACGTGCTGCGTGTTGTCTCAGCGCGAGAAGTTTTCACTCAATTCTTGTCATCCATTCTGCTCATATTTTATTGGGAGCAACTTTTCAATTCAAATTATTTATGCTTCGCCCAACCATCAATGTGTCATGGGAGTACAAAAGACGACGTCATTGTTCCGATTTCTTGGCACTGCGCTGGCTATTGTCGCTGTCACTCGCTTATTTCATGGAGGCAAGACGTGGTTCGATTTTAAGAAGCTTTCACCGTCTTGCTTTCCAAAGCTTTCCTGGAAGCAAGCCGGTAACAACAATATCAAACTATTAAATGGCTTTCCACTTGAGTTGCTTCATTCAGTCGCTAATGAGAGCTGAAGCATGTGGTTTTGCTAATGTGCATAATGACAACCCAGGTCATCCAGCCCAGCTACCAGCATCCACACATCGTTTCGCAGTCTTATGCCCTTGAGATTAAGAGTAACTGCCGCCAGCACTGATACTTAAAATTAGAATGCATATGGTAATTGGGCACTCAGAGAAGACGCACGACTGTTGACCCAACGTTAGCATATTTATTCACGGATGCACAGAAAACGATTCATGACGACGATTTTGACGATTCCTGTAAATGGAAGCTTTTTTGGACGAAACTATCAGGCAAGTTAGACAATATGAGCCACAATATGAGTCGAAGCTAGGGGCTCTTCAATGAGAGTGAGAATGAAAGATATATGTGAGGATGAGAACTTAACCTTCCATGAAATTCGGTGCCTGTATGAGAAAAACGATCGTCTCTATACAAATGTCAGTTTGAAAAGGGAAGAGAACGAGAAACTGCATTAATTCTGAATTCAAAGCGAGATTTCTTTGAAAACGAGGCAGAGGTGGTTGGCAGTAACATTAATATTACCTTAAACACGTCAATCTATGAAAAAATCCTACACCATCAAACGCCACGCGTCCAGAATGCCATGAAGTAACAGCTCACAAATCGAAATGAATGCCAAAAAATTGATTTTTAATAAAACGTTCAGACCCAGAGCGTTCGATCACTTTCCCAGAAAAAATTTCGTGCCGTAAAATAAAACAAACAAAAGGGTCGGTCATCTCGCCGGTCTTGCTTTCACTGAACCGAGGAGAGGACCTTTGTCTCCTTTTCTACTTCCGATGCATCCAAGCAAATTCAATTCAAGGTCTGCAATGAAAATGGTCTTCGTAAAACGTAAAACTCGGGCACGATTTTCAACGGCTTGCTTTCCAAGCCCTTCTCATTAAAAACTTCTGCTAGCTAGAACGTGTGCGTGGTAAATGATAATTGCAAAGTTCAGCAACATCAGGCCCCATGCCATAAAACCAATTACGAAGAGAAGCTGTTATGGCCTGGGCTGTTTATCTTCATTGACCAGATGTCCCGTATCACGTTCGAAAGATCACACACAAGTCAAGAGTGTCGCCAACTTCCTTTAGAGTGGAGTAAAGGCTCCCTGACGATCATAAACGTTTTAAACATTAGCAGACGATCCAAGCCTTGGGTTTTGGAGTATGTCGACGCACATAATTTCACTACAGCAAAAGCAGCAGCTTTCGATTAACTTAACTTCCTCCGTCCCAGCGATAAATTGGGTCTCCGGATACATAAATAGGCTACGCTGAGTTATTTAGAATTTTGGTCTTAGTCTTCAGTACGATACTCGTTCACCTGCGGTAACGAAATCAACTATAAACACCCCTCCCGCTGATTCACTTTTACCCATCGAGAAAGTAGAATTGCCATTGCTCCTTTGACTCTCAACGAGAAAGCAAACTGCCAGACGATGCTGAATTTGCATGGAAAGAGAGTTATTATGGTTGTCTTATCGAATAAGAACTATTAAGCAGAGTTGCATGCGCAAATGCGGTCATAAAGAAGAACATATCAATCTCTCATTACTTACGCTTGGAAACGCAGTGCCTGCGCCGCCTTGCTTGCTGTATTTCAGAAGTTTAGTCATTTCACGTAACCCGAGATCATCATTTTAGGATCACAGTTTTGACTTAGGACCTCTGCACATGGTGCAACGTAAAACAATGTCACAGTGGCTTTGGCATTTGGCTCCAGCACTCTGCCGTCTTAATAGGAAATGAATGGTAATCTGCGTCTGCCGCAGGCTGAGTACAAAACATGCCATGAAACCAGAAGAGGAGTAATTCTATTACTTGTGACTGTGGTTTCCCTCAGCACGAGCACAACTCCAAGTCAGGCTTTAAGTTTGTTTTGGCATTGGCCTTTCTTAACTAACATAATTTCATCGCACGCTGTCAAGAGCAGAGTGAATAGGAACTAGGACGGGGAAGGTTTAAGTGGCGAACGCGGAATTTGATACAAAATAATATTTACTTACAGCAAGAGGAAAACATTCTTAAGCTTCTGTTCCAGCGTCTCCTCCATCAGCATCTGCCTTCTTGTCTGTACGCGTCTCAAAACAACAACGCTGCGCTGCTGTTTTGTACAATCGCCCTGTGCCTTGTGTCTTTTTGCATTGTTGCAATAACGCTACGCTAATCTTCTGGGAACAATTTGAACATGTGCTCGTACTGTGCGTGCCAGGGTTTTATGAGTTTATGGCCACGTACGTAGGAAGAGGAATAATTCAAATGTCTTTCGGAAACTTTAAATAATCCCACATGCTCAGGTTAACAATATTTAAAGAGCAATTTCTTATCTGCGCGCCTCAACTCGCATAATCTCGCGAAATGGTAATGGCAGCTATTTATTATTTTGGACTCCATCCTGTCCTGTGACGTCCGCCCTCAGATTTACGAATTCAAATTGTTAAGCAAACAATTCGCTTGACGTGCGATTGTGAGATTTGACGTTTATTGCGTATAAAGACGAAGAACGACTTGCGATGCCCTTCGGCTCCAACTTTCTCCATTCTCTCCGCGCGCGCGCTCTGCTTGATAAATTCAGTTTCCAGTGCGGGAGCACAGCAGCCTGAAATCTGAAATATAAAAATTCTTATTCCGCTCTTGCCTTTTGTATTTCCCAGGAATCTCAAAGGAAATGAAATAAGCCGAATTCACTCTGGAACGTTCAGTTGTCTGGAGAGCCTGGAATCGTTGTAAGTACCTCTTCACCAGAAGTGGCGGCAGCAGCAACAATGTAATGCGCTATAGTAGTGCTCCCTGTCCCGGATAATCCACCAATCTTGATTCTTGATCTTCTATATAAAGAAATCACAAGGAATGACATTTTAATTTAGTTTGCTCAAGCGCCCAGCAAGAAATTCTAAAATTCGATTCTCGGCAAGCTGAATTTAATTAAAACCCGCGGCGGCGTTTTAAACTTTAGGATTTAGAAAAGTATAGTAGACGCGCTCATCACAGATAAAACAGAATTGAGATCAAGCAAGCGTGCCAGCAGCTTATTGACAGTTAAGAGCATTTATGTTAATGTACATAAGACTCGAGTCTTCCGTCTCACTGTGGCAAAGCGTCACACGAGAGACTCGAGTACGAACCTGAGATATAAGATTCAAGAGTCTTGTGTTTATCTTGCGCTTGTTGACTACTTGATTTCAAAGAGCAGGAGTGATTTTTCGAAATTGAAATCGAAGACGTGAATAGAAAATTTGGATTGATATTCATAGATGAGACGCTGCGTTAGAGCATTAACAACAAATATTTTCGACTTCACGGTTCATTGCAATTCATGATATCAGAATTTATACTCGAAATATTTCTACTCTATTCGACTTGACTCATCCGCGTTCGCATTCGCGTCGGAGGAAAGTAAGACACTCAAATAGGTAAACACGAGAGCGTTGCTTGTGCAGCTCAAGAAATCAGAGAAGAATCTCGGAGCTCAAATCCTCTGATATTGATAGCCTTCGTTCGTCCGAGCCATGTCTTTGTCTATTCTTTAATGTAAAGTGATGACGTTCAAAGTAATGATATTAATACCTCCAAAACCCAAAACACGCACATTCTCCATCTTCTTGATGATTCCCATTATTCTTGTGATGCGTCGCGTCCTTTCTGCTGCTTCTTGCCTCTTGCTTGCGAGGAATCCTGACGATCAACGATTCTGTAAATTGCAGAAATTTGGAGCGGAATCGATTTGGGGAGTTGGACCAGCCCAGACTCATTTTTGAAAATCTGACGAAGTTGCAGCACATGTAAGCCACAAACTACGACCCGTTTCTTCTTGCATGAGGCACTTTATTTGCTCTTTGCACTTCGCCTTGGTAGAAGGGAAGTATTTTCTTCCTTCTACGGACGCATTAATTCTTTAATACATACACAAAATGCAATTTATTACCTACTTGAAATCTTGGGCTCAAATCTCGTCCGAACTGGTTACTGGCCGTTCTATCGGAAAATCTTCTCGTTTCACTGCATTCTTGGTCCGAAATAGGCCACTTTATAATCTGATGTGAAACGGGTCCGTTTCACGTCTTAAGCAGAAACTGCACAAGCGGGTAGATTTTTCCATTTACACGTTGTCAATAATTCACTCGATACATACCAGCATATGTATTTACTGTTACTCTCAAAACCAATATTATTTGAGATTAGAATCACAATATTATGCCGCCCGAGTGTGTCCGGTCGTCCGGTTCAGCAGGCAACCCAGGCTGGTAAAAATGCAATACAACGCTTCAGTAGCATCGCAATAATTTCATTTTATGTTCTCTCCGAAGTGTGGTTGGGTGTCAGTTTGTTTGCTCAGTTAGCCGGAAAGAGAGATGGACGAGTCCCTTGCGCTGCCATATTTTTCTTTCATTACACACCAAAACGGAGTAGTAAAAATGCGCCCGACACGATATAAATAATTCTGATAAATCTGGACCGAATTTTTACATGTCAGGTTCATAAACGAGCGCGGGCGTTCTGTTTGGAATTCGGGGCCTGGTACGCTTAAGTAAATTATACAGACCTCGTTCAGGGAATTCACAGAAATGATAAGAAAAATTGGGATGGAATTCTGAAGGCAGGGAGGCCGCGACTGCGGTCTTCACGCGTGGTGTTTACCAAAGACTCTTAAAAAATCTTGTTTAGGTTTTTTCCGTTTGTTTACAAGCACGACCTGCACCACAGCGCACGGTAAAGCGTACACGAGAAACAGAAGTAGCAAGTAAAAGTCATAACGAGAAGTGAAAGCAGTCAACAGCTAAAAAGGCAGGCATTCTATAAGGACTTGAGACAGACTGCCTCAGCGGCAGAAGCAAAGCAGAAAAGAGAAAGTCGTGTGCAAACGTTGACAGAAAACAAAGTGAGGAAAAATACGTGTTTTGGGTTCTTTACATCGTGACAGTGACTTTGACTTGCGACTCACGAAGAGAGGATGAGAATGGCGGCGCATGGTTTTCTCCGCCACGCCGTTATTGCATTGTAAAGATTTCTGCATCATTAGGTTGATAGATGACAAGTGGCTGACTATAAACTATGTATTTATGTATTACGTCATGCACTCTGCTGTTTGTTGCATGCATCTCGCCACAAAAGCAAGAGCATAGCACAAGAAAAGAAAACATGTTATGTTCCTCACAGCAGATTTCCAGGAGGCTAGTCTAATACAATTAAGCCGGAGACATGCCGCGAATCAGACACATTCCGCGTGCACAAGAAAGAATTGATGATGGCTGGTGTCAGAGTTCAAGTTCTCCACTGCTCTTGGCTGAACACAGATTTGAGTGCAAAGATTTCCTGTTCAACTTTTCCTGCAGTTTGTTTTCAATTGACTCTTCTACATGCATACACGTGGACGATTTTTATGTAAAGTTTTGGATATTTCGAAGTCAATCTTCTTCCTTATGCAAAAGATATCACCATTGCTTCTTTGATCTATGATGTTCTTGAAAGTATTGCAATTATGAAATTTTTCTTTTTTATATTCTTCAAGATATTTTGATCAGTTTTGGATGTGCTGGTGGGCTTCGCATGTTCGTGACTGCGAACCGAAAGGAGACGGAATCTCTTCAGCTGCGAATCTGCTTGATAACATTTTGCTGCGCACATGGTGAGTCGCGATTCTTCAACCCTTTTGAATTTGATGCAAGGGCAGGGCAGTTTTGAATGAAGATTTAATAATAAATAAAGATGATAATTTTCGAGTTTTAAAATAATGAAAATGGGAAACGTATATTCCATTTGTCACTTCTGACTCGGAAATCCTTTCAATCTTTCTCTTGTCTTGTCTGGACAAGCATTTGACCACAAGAAGTTTTGTCACGCGTACCACACGTCTAGGGTTAAATTATGGGTCTTTTGTGTTTGCTCCATTTTCTTGTCACTGTCAAGTGGAAGGCAGAGTGCGACGACGGACTCGAGATTGTTGGAATAGTTTAGCTACGCTTTGTCGCACAAAGCCCAGCACGGTGCACGGAACGACAGAGGTTTCGTTGATAGCATTTTCCCAATGCGCTCCATGCCAAGTTTCTTCCTTTCCCTTCAGATTCGCAGTCTTTCGCCGTAAAAATCACCATCATGACCGCCTCATTCCGCCAAATTGAATTTGAAAGGAGTTACGGCGATTTTGCAGGTTACCCGCTTGCAAGCCAAAACAAAACCTTCTTTGACTAGCAAACAATGCGCTATGCGCTCGTTTTCCAGGACCTACAATTTCTGAGCCATTAAGTATTGAGTTATGCATTTCAAAACGAATCTCCATAAATCTGGTTCAATGGCCCATGGTCAGACTCATAAAATCACGGTATTGGTATTTGCAAATAATAATAACAATGCAATGCACTGATTCTGATGTCCCTTGCAGTGTTTGGATAATGGGCTTGCTCGGAGTTGTGGGGAACGCATTCGTCATCACAAGCCGTTTTATCTTTCGGGAGAAGAATCGGGCCCACTCTTTCTACATCAAAAACCTGGCTGCTGCCGACCTCCTCATGGGAGTCTTCCTGCTCTCGGTCGCCGTGCACGACGTGAAGTTTCGTGGTCACTTTCTGGCGCATCAGCATAGCTGGAGACACTCAATGACTTGTCAATTGTCTGGTAAGTCTGTGAAATGCTGTTTTATTTCTCCTCGACTGTGCGTAATCCATGATACCATTCACAGTTATGTGCGCATAATCGCTTGAGTAATTCGCGAATTATGAAACAGGCACGATGTGTAGGCATTTGGGATTATATTTTATGGCATAACTGCACGCTGAGTTTTGAATTGCGTGCCGTTCCTGGCGAAATGGCGAAATAAAAGCGACAAACTTGTCCACAGCAAACTTTTTATATGGCTCTTTTTACAACCAATTCAGAATGACAAATTGCAGTTTCAGTATTTCAGAAAGGGACAATACTCGGATCTGGATGAAAGCTGTAGGATGTGGTAATATGATGTGATGATATGAAAGAAATGATAATTCTGAGCTGGAGCTGGATAAATGGTTGTCTGACGCTGACTGCTATGAGAAATAGCCCGAAAGATAATTACTTTTTGTCTCTTCCTCTTTTGGGTTTTTGCTGGCTCTTTTAAGTGTCAAAGTTAGCGAAATGAAACGGCCACGAAAGCTGGCACGGATAATTCCAATTCCACGACTTTCTCTTTGATCCTGGAGCACTTTTATCGCTGCTTTTTAGTGATTAAATGATACAGCCCGCTCAGCTCAGCTGTAACATTGGCTAGTTGAATTGATCCTCTTCGTGTTTGTGTCGTCGTGCTTGACGATCATTAACTGCAGGAACGGGAAACAACCTGCGTGTTATTTTACACGAACGAACCGCGGTTTTCATTGGAATGTAATTATACCGTGGGCTTTATGTAATTTAAGTTATCTACACTTGGAATCTGATCTGATTGCCTTTTCTATCTTACTCGTTTTGTAGGAATGCTGAGCACTCTGAGCTCGGAAGGTTCTGTGTTGATTCTGACGTTAATTACGCTGGACCGTTATTTAAGCATTGTCAAACCCTTTGCTGAGCGAACTTCTTCACTGCGTCCGGCCATCGCAATAATCACTGTGCTCTGGATCATTTCCTTCGGACTCTCTTACCTCCCACTCACCGGACTACTGCACCACTACTTTGGTAGGGACTTCTACACCAGCAACGGTCTCTGTCTTCCGCTGCAAATTCATAATCCGTACGATCCTGGGTGGGAGTACTCGTTTGTGTTGTTTGTAATTCTCAACTCGATTGCGTTCTCATTCATCTGCTATGCGTACTGGCGAATGTTGAGAATCATCCAAGCCTCGTCAACAACGCTCCGAACAAATCAGCAGAATCAGGACGGAATTCTGGCCATGCGATTCGGTCTGGTAAGAACATCGTGCATTCGTGTAAAGGTTCAAGCTTAAAACCGTACTGATGGCGTTTGCTGTCGCAGGTTGTCGTGACGGATTTTATATGCTGGGCTCCAGTCATCATTGCGAGAATACTCGCCATGTCAGGTACAATTCAAATATACTTTGCCCGATTTTATTTGACCAAATCCTCCACTTTGTCGCGTCGCTCTTCCGAGCTGCAGGTACTTGGACTTTGGACATATGACTTTCGTGTCGCAGCATTGACTTCCACGCTATTTTCATTGGCGGAGTACAGATTCCATACATGATGCCTCACGTTGACTGTTGATTTGTTTGTGCGAGGGAGTCACAGCTCCATGTTAGACTAGCCGTCAAGATTTATTTCACCGTTCTACCGTTTAGCCATGAAAAGACGTACCATGTTATATTGGCTTTGCTCCTGAAAGAATAGAGGTCAAGAGTAAAATGGAATCACTTAGCAGAAGCTTGAGAACCTAGTTCGAGTCGTAAAATATGTGAAGCTTGCAAGGCAGTAGCAGGATAATCACGTGAAATCGTGAAGTGAAAGCAGAATGGACAAGGCCAGGATTCGATCAAATTGGAATCTCTAAGGAGAAGGCAGGAAAAGCTTGCGTCATGAGCAAAAATTTTCCATCCCACTACCGGACGCGAACTGGCTTTGGCTTCTCGGCTCGGAATAAATTCATAAACAGTCTCCCATATTTTATTTACAGGAGTCGAAATTCCGGCAACATTTTATGCTTGGATCGCAGTCTTCGTGCTTCCGGTGAATTCTTCTCTTAACCCGATTTTATACACTTTGACAACAAAACTGTTTAAGCAGCAAGTAAGTGCTCTTGCGTCTCGCCCTGTTATTATCGTTCTCATGATCATAATTTATGGCTCTATTAAATGGGTTGCTTTCTACCATTTACCATGCCATTAATTACAATTTTTTTAAAGCGTAAATATGCACTGGACACGTTTCAAGTTCTTTGCTGTCTTGTTTGTGACAGATGTCCAAGCTAACACTCGGCGTTCGCAAGCGACTTCGTCGTGGGCTCACCGACGATTCATCTGCGTCGCTCTCTTTCTTCTACCGAGCCACTCATCGGGTACGTAAAGATCACAAGCGTTGGCTTCACCGACGCTGCTGCTGCTGCTGTACTCGAAAGGGGTTAAATAATTTATTATACGGTCGCTGGACGATAAATTTAAAAATCAACGACAAATGACTTGTGTTATTTACGGAAACATGCCGTACACATTGCATAATGCGTGACTTTTCTCTAATGTGCACTTCGTGTGCTTTATGCATATGCGCGACCTTTTATTTCGAGCCATGAAATATTTGTTCGGACACTCATTTATCAATTTGGAGTGAAAACACGCCATGTCACACGAGCAAGAGTGCAGACAAATGAATTGTAGCAGTGGCAGCAGCCAGGCAGCTAGGCCATTTGTTGTTTCGTTTAAAACTTCCTGTCCAACTCACTTTTGGCCTTTTCTCTTGCACACAGACGACGACGACGTCCCTGGGAAACTCAATGTCCATAACCAACAGTACAACGAGGCGGGCATTTGCAAAAGGATATTCGGAGAGCGAAGGCCAGCGAAGAGGGCAGAATGCCACATCATCAATAAAAAACGGAAGAGAGAAAGTCATAATAGAGGACAATGGACGAAACAACGTCGTGTCAACACCGGCAGCGACCACTACTAATGAAACTGTGCTGACAACCATCTCAAGCAACGTACCTGAAACGCGTCCGGCCGATACTCAGCTGCTTGAAAGTGATTCTTTATAAAAATGAGTGATGATAAGACAAGATTTAAAGACCTATTGATAGTGAGTTTACTTTACGCATGGTGTGCGATCCCTTGCAAGATATTAATCCGAATATGTTGTTGTTGATGTAAACCTTATCTTAGGAAATATATTAATAGAATGTAGATTTAACTGGCATTTCCTTTGATTAGTCTGCTACAACAAATTCCCTGACCAAATAAACCACAGTTTCTCTTTGTGTCTGTCCGTGTTATTTTAGATTAAAATTAGCATTGAAACGCTCTAACGAATGCTTTGTGTGGAAACAATTTCCTGGGAACAATTATCTGGGAACAATTGTCTGGGAACAAAATTGTCTGCAGACAATTTTATAATTTACTTAGTTTATCCAGGCTAAAATCACTGAATGAATGTAACCTGTCCACAACCGACAATTCGAAATCTTCTGCGTTCTAGACCTTATTTCTTGGAAATTCTGAACCACTCGTGCTGGATATGTACCAACACTTATTTGCATTATTATGTAAATTATGACACGAGCATCATTTTGAAGAGGTGCGCTATGCCTTGAAGTTTATAATCAAGTTCATGTCAGTGCACACCTGAGGTTGTTGGTAATCTATCAGCATCTACTCACGACCATCTTCCCACTCCAACTTGTCTTCTGTCGTTTGTAACGCAAAGTGAACCTGACGCGATTCACGAAAAGGAACGACAAGCATGAAAGTTCACAACAGGATCGTCTTTAGTCTATGCGACTGAAATCTGCAAGCAGGTGCAGAATGTTTCAACAGGAATCTCGGGACAGATGTGCCTTGTTCAAAGTGTCAAAGTATATTTCAATAGTCCTTTCTAATCCTGTATGCTTTTAAGGCACTGACAACGAATTAAGGTTACAAAGACATGCTCATGGTGTCTTAAGGTTCAGGACGTTGATCTTTTGCCGGTTCTGTATCTTCATCTTTAATTCTTACCCACGTCATCGTCACCGTCCGAACTGCTGCCGCTTTCACTGTCACTCGGAAACAACTCTTCGTCGTCGAATCGTCCTGGCCACTTGTCCAAATACTTGACAATCTCCTTCCATACTTGTCTCATCTTTCCATACCTCGTCTGTTCGCGTACGTCACCTAGGAATTCCATGTAGTTTGTTTTCAGAAGCTCGTCGAGTGAGTCGCTCTCCGATTCATCAGATGGAGGGCCAAGTTCCTGCTGCTCTTGCTCTGGTTCGTGTATGAGCTCCCGCAACTCTTTCTCATCTCTAACTGTTATGATTTCCCTATCAGAATCCAGCGGTTTTTGCAGTGGATGAATTGACGCTACTGTGATTGATTTTCTTGAGTTTAACGTGGTGCGCCTGAGGCGAAGCCCCTTCAAACCGCCTTTGCGCCAGATGTTAATCGCCTTCTCAATCGCACGACCGCCAGGGCGCTCAAGCGCATCGGCCGTCTTGACATTTGCATGCAACGACATTGCTCCGTAATTGGTGATGCTGAGCCCAGTGCGACGTCGAAGAGTTCGTCCACCTGACATACGGTGGGCGGCAGGGTAGAAAAGCGTTGAGAATCGACCCTGCAGTTTGTGGTTTCATTCGTTTCAGGTTTCATCAACAAAATTACGGCATTGTTGGCCTTGTTGGCACTGGCTTACCTTCGGAGTGGCCGTAACTTGATCAATCAGAGAGAGCAAAAGGATGAACAGCGGCAAGAATATTAGCATGTAACCGAAAAGGTCATTCCATCGTCTTCTGTCGGTGTGCTGAATGAATTTAGTGCTGCTATGCATGTAAGTGTTGTAGCCCAAGACGAACTGTATCGGGTAGAACGACAGATGCCACTGATAAGCCGAGCATGAAGGTCACATTTTCTGGCACTTACCGCAAGAAATCCAGGCAGAATAAATTGCAGGCAAATCAGCAGATATATTCGAAAGTACATATGGCCAATAACGCCCATTTCTTCAGCATTATCGAGCAGACGGTTTGCCTTATAAATCCATGTGACTCCAATGATCTTTTTTAGACCGAAATTAGATTATTACATGCGATATCAGTGACATTTAGACCACAGGAACAAGATTTACCTGTATGATAGCCATGGCTGGCCATACGAATTTAACTAGGAAGTATTCATACTCCCAAAACAACAGAACGCCGCCTGTAAATACGATTTCCTGCTCAATTTTTAATGATTATTTACAAGTTGTTATATGCTGTTCGTCACTGACCATTTCTGGTCATTGGCAAAGTCGCTGCGAAGCCAAATAAGCAGATAGCTATCAGTGACGCAAGACGATGTCGCCGCAGTCTCGGAAACAGATAAGTGACAGCGTCCAACGTGTTTTGAACGAGGCGTAACTGTTGTAAGCATTACATTTCACAAAGTAGTGCAGGCGAAGGCAAGCAATGAAGAATCCAACTAGATCTCTGCATTTGCAGCTGACTTACCGCCGAGTCCATTGAGAACGACGTGATCATGAAGAAGAAAGTCAAGACCGGAATGGTTTGGTCTCCGATCAGTGTCAGGAATTGCGTGTACATGATGTACCCGAACTCCAGGCTGGAGTGATTTGCTTCGGTTACCAGATACTCTTTGAATGGAAGATGCTGCATCTTGTACAAGATTCTTGTATGTCCAATCGCACAAAAGCATATTAGTGTTGCGCATGTAGAGCAGAAACTGTTTAGAAGCGCTGCGGTCAAAGTGTCACTGATGGGACCGAAAACGAATAGAACCTTAGAATCAGCCATAGTGGGCCAGTTGCCTCATTCTCCTGCGTTTTTCACTTACGAAATGTAATTGTGCTCCTTCGTGTTAAATGTGCTTAGATTAATTAAGACTCCATTTCCGATGCCAATGCTAAAAGATGATGGATGACGAGGGTATCAATTGCGACATTGCGAGAAAGAAGTACGAGAATTTGCCATGTTAAATTACCAGGAGATCACTTGCATCACTGCATCCACCCAGATTTCTGGCTCTGCTAGCATAGGAAGTCCTTTGCTGATGGAACTCAGCTCTTTCACTCCTGGACAAAGAAGGTTTTGTTCCGAAGAAACTTAGAAAGTGCAAGAAGTCCACCCTTTGGCCATTTACAAAATTTTCCAAGCTTCTTTCTACCTTCGAATGCATGTGGCAACGCCAGCGCCAGAAAGGTGAAGTACAACAAGGCAATAAATGGAGCAGCATTCAACAAGTATGTAACGAATGACACAGCCAGGAGTCCTGAATTCAATAGAAACAGCAACAGAATTCCATTAAGATTGACTTACAAGGCTACATGTGAGATTTAACAACCTTCGTGCAGAAAGAATCCGATGATTGCATAAGTTGTAATGCCAAACACAAACAGTTCGTCTTCGCTCGCGCTCTCCTCGTCCTTCGTGTACTTGTACTTTAATTGCGTGGTCCGGCTGTCGTCCTTCTTCAGACCACACAAACCCCCGCTAACATAAGCAAGCAGATCGGATTAAAAAACTCAAGAGAGTCATTCATGCTGTCGTGCTACTTAAGATTGTGGAATTCTACTAGAAGTATTCAACCGAGGCATGAACTCGTTTCGTGTACACCGAGAATTTTTCTCCCGTCCGCTCTCGGCAAGTCTTGGTCCCGATGATTGGTGTGGAGTTAAATTCGCGACAGAAGCGGGTCAAATTGTAGCATGTGAATTTGTAGTACAGTTGATTGTAGTCGCGTTCAAATATCGGCGGACCACGAGTGCCATTTGGGTAAAGTCGTCGCTTATTGAGTTGGCGAATGTGCTGCAGCTCGCAAAGTTTGTCAAGCGTGCCTATCATGGACAGCATCATACATCAAGCGCTTGCAAGATTGCTCAGAGATGACCAGGAAGAATACCTGTATAACAAGTTTCCGAATTGTAATAATTGCCCTGAAAGCACGTACGCCAGCCTTGTTTGCAGCTCATGGCGTCATCGGAGTAAAGTCGCGACCAGGAAATCATCATGGCGTACAGCCAGCATGACGTCAGCGAGTTCCAGGCGAGGATGTAACTTATTCCTGCCAACAATTAACCAGACATCATAAATGAATGCATAGGGCCCATATTAATTAGTAACGGCAGATTACCCGTGAGAATTGGCGCCAACTCCCCAAACACTTGCATTGACCCTAGTGCATGGTATTGCCCGAGAGTGAATTCCATGAAAACTCCAGGAATGTAGCAAAGCAGCATGACGATCCAAAATGGGATGAAGAACACTGGGTGGTACAATAATCAAAACGTTAGGAGGCAGACAAACAAAAACGGATCAAGCCATGTAGGTAGCCAAGTCGAATCGAGAAATTTCTTACCACCGCCATACTTGTAGCAGAGGTACGGAAAACGCCAGAAATCATGAATTCCAACTGTGTACCCGACCTAGACAACATTTACGGTGCCAAAATAGGTCTCATATTGAAAAATTATAGCACTGTATGCCTTACAACTGTCAGCGTGAAATCGAAAGGCCTGCGCCAAGTGATCCTACTCTTCGACTCAGGATCTGGTGGATTCAAATCATCGTGATGCGACTTGCACTTTGCATTGACGATTGTTTTTCTTGCTGCAGTGCCAGATACGGGATTCTCGTTCTGACTCATTTCCAATCACGAATTCCAAGTCACAATTTTTGGGCACAAAACAAACGAATTCCGCTTCAAAAATGAAAGTCACGGTGATCGGCACTATTTCCAAGTTCAGCTGCTCCCTCATCAAGACTTCCTGGAATGTCATGCAAGTAATACCCTCAGGCTCAACCCCAGCCAAGTTCCATGGGGATCCAAATATGGCCAGGGGCCTCGAACTGATTGCGAGAAGGTTTGAAAGACATTACGATTAGCTAGCTTTGTTGTCAAAGTTTCCTTCCTGTAGACAATTAGGTAATGAACGTCCTTCTGTTGAATGACCATAAACAAATTCTAGTCGAATCGGGTTTAGCCCGTCTGTCCTGAGATTTGCGCGCTGTTCCTTTGTTCGGTTCAGTTTTAATTCAGGCTCTTGGAAGGAATTGACCGTTTACAGGCTTTCTCTGAAGGTTTTTTGGACAGCCTGCCTGTACCGAAAGCTTGTGATAAAGTGAAAATCGAAAAGTTAACGAAAGAAGTTCAAAGCAGAGGAAGCTGCTCACAGCTCAACATTTGTTAATTGCCAAGCGCAATCTGAACTCAGATGGACTCCGCCCCTCCCAATGAAGACGCGCAGATGCCACAAGTTGGAAGCGCTAACAATGACGCATTGACATTGCCCCCGATGGTGCCAGAATTCCGGAACATTGATGATAGACAAGAAGAGAATAATGTAGCGAACCGTGACAGACCCAAGCCGGACATTCTTGATCAAAACCGCGAACGAGAGTTCCAGGACATGGCATCCGCGAATGTCCTTAACCCAGTCGTCAATCCAGTTGGAAACCCAGCTTGGTTCCGAGATGACCCAGTTTTCATATCTGACAAGTAACTCGCACTGAGATTACAAGATTAGTTGTGCGAGAACGTGCATTGCGTGGGAAAGTAATTCCTGCATCTGATTTTCAGTGCTTTTATGTCTCAACTCCCTGGACAGTATATTCAACCAAACATGCAGAGACCACAGCCACAGCATCCAGATTTTCTGGATCCCCATGCTCTGGCTCTTGAGTTGAGTCGAATGAACTTGACGGCACCTCAACAACAACAGCCTTTGCATTTTTGCAACCAGCCTCAAATTAGTCTTGGCCATCAAATATACACGCTCTTTCCGGTTGGGCCGTCTGTGTCATTTGCAGCCGCTTATGAACCGGCCAATTTTGGGGTGCAAGCCACAAGAGTTCAAGGACGGCCTCCTCAAATGCCTTTTAGTGGGAGCCATGTTGGTGTGACCGGAGTGGATGCGACTGCGGGCCAAGGACAGCCACCTTATATTGACGAATTCGGGAACATCAAGCCGGAGATCATGGCCGTGTTCCAGACACAGAAACTGAAATTCCCGGAGCTTCCGCTAGAAGCACATCGGAAGATTCAAACGATGCCCGGATACCAAATTACAACCATTTATCCCGTGACGCTAATTCGATTTCTGTCGAGCACTCTGGTCGAGTCCACCAACTCATTTGCGGTGTTCACCAAGAAGCCCGAGACAGGTTCGCGTTGTTCGATTAACCAAACAAAATGAAAAATTGAATCAGTGAATTATGCTGTTAAACACCAGGACAAAACTGGCTGATGGCATTTGCTGTGAAACGAGATCGAATCAAGGCAGCCGTCAAATTCAACCGACTGCTTACCGCGCACCTGAAAGTCACCGTTGTGGGTGAAACGGCTGTTGAGCTCGAGTCGTCCAGACTGTCCAAGTCGTTCATGGGTGAACAGTATGTCTTCATCCTACGCAGCGCACAAGAGGCACACTCATTTCTTGAGACGTTGGACTACGGAAGAAGCGAGATTTGGACATGCCACGGGCAGCAAAAATATTGGAATGCCAGGCACAATTTAGCTAGAACACGGAACAATTTCGGTGGTCAAGGCCCGGCAACAGTAACACTCGACAGCAGCAGGCCAGGGCCATCGACTGCACGAACAAGCATGCGGTCGTCATCGACGCCACCACGCTCTCGTTCCAATCAAAGGTACTACTTCACACTTGTGCGTGACCCACGCGAAAGACGCGAATTGGCATTAACAAGGCATTCATCGCAGGTACCAAAGAAACCCGCTCTTCTGTGACAATGAAATCCTGCGGTCAGTGGAGAGTCTGGAATCCGTCCCCGAACCGAAGGAAGAAATTTCGATCATTGCCCAACACATAATCTTTTCTGCCGATGTGACCTTGTTCATTGACGATTTTGTAATCACTGCAGCCGACGATGGGCACGACGCCTGTCCGCTGCCGGTCGTGAATGAAGTCAACGCAGGACTACGTAAAAAATGTTCTCCACAGCATCTTCCTTAATTGAACTAATTATTCCTTAATCTTTGCTCTGAATTCCCTCACCAGCTTGCAAACAATTTGGCTCCGGCATGCTTTGCGTTGTTGAGAGACCCGGCACGCAGATCGAAGTCATGTTTGTGGTGAACAATACCGAAATTGTGTGCCAGCACAAAATATTTGCGTGGAATGAAATTGTGATGGACAATGAACGCGATCCAGACAAAATCATTTGTGTCTGGAACTGCCTGCCAGTATTCGCGAACGAAGAGAATGCGCTTCCCAAACTGAGACAATTGCTCGTCAAGTTTGAGGATCATCAAACTGCTTATGACTTTCACAATGCCTTTGCAGAGGTTTAATACCCGTTTCTTGTTTCTTCCTCCTGTCCACGCATGATGCAAATCTTGCCAGTGTTTTTAAACTTGAGATTTTGCTTCATGTATTTCAGGCAAAGCTTAAGGCGACCGAGATGACAAAGAGATCCAAGAACACAACCAGCACAGTGCAATAGATGCAATAGTTCACGTTTCCTCCATAAATCATGTAAGTTCTTTTTAGTACATGCTTAATCCTTATTCTTCCACAGCACAGTGAAAAGAATGGCAGACGTCAGAATGTGTAAATTCCCAGTTCTCACGTAGTGTGTATCGCTTTCGAGTTAGTCGCCAATAAAACATCCCTCAGCCGACGCAAGTTTATATTTGGCTAAGGACAGAACTCCTGTTCGCTGTTCGACTCTGTTGTTTATTTTCTAATTAAGATTTTATTGCATTTGTGTACCTTCATCGTGAAGTCGTTAATGGCTGTCGCCGTTCATGTTGGACACCGGGCACGCTGTCTCTTTGATTAGGGCTTCAGGCATCTGCTGCCTCTGCCTGCCCTCCATTCCATGGCATTGAGCAAAAAAAATACCACATTTTGATCTCTGACTTGCTGTGTGGCATTGCAGCTGCAGTGCAATTCCACCGCCGCCTTTCACATACTAGATGCCACTTAGCCATCCTCAACCATTCACATTCGGCGTGGGGAGCACTGATCATCATGCACGCAAAAACATAGTCGTAATGCGATGAATGAAATGTAACTATCGAATGACGCAAATAGAAGTTAATTGTTTGTCATAATATTTTTACTAGTAAAAGCAGTGAAGAAAAACGAAGTTCGAGGCAGTGAAAAGAACAGACTTGAACGACTAACAAACACAAACGAACGGCTAAAATTAAAATATGCAATCAAGCCACCTGAGCGTGAAAATTACCAGTCATCTTTGAAGTATTCAATTATTGAATGGAAATATTTACTTGGAAAACAAGCTTAAGCAGGCTTCCAGTTCGGTGCAGATGTGTAAATTTTTGCTTAGAGCGTCAAATATTTTTTCAATAGTCGCTGTGATCGTCGGTAAGCACTAATTAAAGTACAGCAACTTGAAGATCTTGGGGCAGCGTATGCAACCGCGGTGTGCTTTGTGCAACGCCGGCAGAGGGGCTCCAGAGAACGAAGAGAACGAGCATTTGTTCAACGAAGAGAAAGCGCACAACCGAATCGCGATTCGCAAGAAGAGCTGAGCCGTCTCCACCGACCTGAACCCTATCTGCATGACTTTCACCTCTCATAGGTTTAATTCTCAACAAGAAGTTGAGACTGACACATGTCTCAGTCTCACACGGCGACACGACACATGTCGCTAGTCTCATTTGTCTCCACGAGTGAAGTTCAGTGCGTGCGTGACGGTGAAAGTGCCAAAGTGACATAGGCGTGTGGTGTAAAGGGCCTGAGAGAGTCGGGACGACATTGGCCAATTTGGTTCCACGATAGAAATGTGGCTGGCATACATCTTCACAGTTATAATTTACGTCGGTAAGTAAGCGATTTCAGTCATTTACGAGATTTCACTCTAATTGATCAGAAATTGACTTCAATGTTGGCGACTTCATGGAAATCGTATCTAGAAATTCGATTCGAGGTTATAAAGAAGCCATACAGCGAAATTGTGACAGGATTGAGTGAAGAGGAGTGAATCTCGCCCAGTGCAATATTGTGCGAAACCTGTAAAATTTGTCTCAGCAATCTTCGCAATAATTACGAAATAGATCAGCACGTGTGTGGGAAAGCGGGTTAGGCAGTTAATGTGATTTCTTGGAAAGTTATTACAATGTAATCACAATCTTTGCACTTGGCTTAATAAATCTTTTCACTTGCATAATCCAATAGCAAACTCATTACAGTTTGACAGGGAAGCCCCGCATATGCTCACATATTATGAACTCAGCTTTGTCTGAATTCTTGAAACGTAACGTCATTCGCGTAGTCTGCCGGCAGGCTGATGTGATCGCTATTGCAGAACTCGTTAAATTGCTGCTCAACCCGTCAAGCGTAACTGTGATTGACTCACAATGGTAAATGATAAATTTTTCATCGCAACCGCGCACAACTTTTATAAAAGGGAATTTAAAATAGCAGCGCTTGTTTTCGTTCGGGACAAAATCATAACGAATTGGTCTCATTTCCCATGAGAAAATCCAAAATCCGATTAGATGAAGGATTTGGGACGAGGGATTTTACAACAAATGATGAATAGCCGCTCATCGATTGTAACACGAGGTTACAACTGTACAATTGCAAGTCAACATTACACGCCAAATTGTCAGGCTTGCAACAACAAGCAAGATTTCAGTCGTGCCACATTTCCTAATTGGATTGCATTCGCTCGAAATTACGCCAACCTCACACGCAACCCAAAAGTTCAAATTAGTTCTTTCTGACTTCGGAAGTTGAAGTTGCTTGCACTTTGCTTGCCGAATGAATGACAGGCTATGTTGTATGAAAGTTCTAATGAATATCATACTTGTGAAAAATCCGACGAATCGGCTAAGCAAAGTTTTAAAAATGAGAGCATTTGAGTGAAAGAGCATGGCAGGCTCGTTTTCCGTTTCTGTTGCTTAATGCAATTGGAAGCGAGAAATCATAATACGCACGCTTACATAATGATGCCACTTTGTTCTGATATACAATTTAATGTTAGGCGAACTGGGTAGGCGACGCACGCTTTGAGCCTGAGTGCAGCGAAGCGTTAACAATTTGCAATGCAAACCTGAATCTTGATTCCCGAACTGCGATACATGCGAATTGGTGGTTCACATATTCTCAAATTACTTTCACACTCTTTGGACTCACTGAATCGAAAAGTATCGAAAATGCTTCGGAACTTTTCAATTTGATTTCTCTCACCTTTCAACGCTGCGTCTGCTTTGCTACAAGTCAAGGCAGAATTTTAAACCCATTTCTCAAATGCAAATAATTGAAATTCCGAAAGAATTTTTCAAGAGCCGAGTGAAGTAAGAAGTTGAGGAATTGCGGAACCCACAAGTACACGAATTTCATTACGGCTCAGTTGACAGGGCAATTTGCTTGTTGAAGTTGGTTTAACTTCAAAGGACGCTGGCAGAAAACACGTGTCTGATTCAATTGTGTTGTAGCAGTCGGCCTCGAGTTACAAGCCCTACGGAACTTCTCTCAACAACCGGAGCCGAAATTCATTTCTGGGAAGCTGGTGGAGTGCCCTTTGGGATATTTCGCATGCAAAGGTCATCCGGATATTTGTCTGCCTCAAATACAAATTTGCGATGGCGAACACGACTGCCCGTGGCCGGATATGTCAGACGAGCAAACCTGCCGTAAGAATCTCTTTAACACCTACCTTTTCATGACACGACGAGATAATTACCAAATTAGCACGATGTTTAATGCTGAAATGTTAAGTGAAGATTAATTTACAGTCTCATTAAACCGTTTGTTTGTTGTTTTAGACAACACGCATGACGATTTATTCTGGGATTCGTACTACCCACCGAGACCCGACAAGGACGCAGACGAGGATGAAGCGTGCAATTGTAAGTGGGCAAGAAACCAATTTGAGGAAACCATCTAGTCTGTCTGTCGGATCGGATTTCATGGGCTGATTGAATCGGGTCTAATTGCCTGAAAGCATTCGATGGGCAATTAATTCGGTGGAGTTGGTAATTGAGTCAAATGCTGTTTATTGCAGACAATGTCAGCGGTTTATTTTTCGAGATGAGCAAAGGAAGCAGTCTAATTAATGTTATTCCTTCGTCTCCGGCATCATCCGCGAACGAACTCGCAATTAATGAGAATCCGGACGAGGAGGCCGAGTGGGTTCTTGTGACAGAGGAAGGCTGCTTTTGCAACAGAGAAAAACTCTCATGTCAGAATCTACATATGGCGAATCTCAGCTTCGTTCCGCCGACTGTGGAGTATCTGTAAGTTGATACGACAAGACTTTCTCGGGTGCAGCGCAGGCCACATATTTCTCGCATTTCCAATACGAATGCAGTCGGATTAATACACTGAGCCGAGACCAAATGTTACATGCATTGAAGTCAAATCTTTTTTTGTCCTCTCTTCGTCCTCGCCTTCGCCCACAATTATTTACATACGCATTATTTTCTTTAGGAAGATTTTTCAATTTCCTTCCACAAATAAACTTTTTGTCGTTCCTGATCTCGAATAAGTTTCAACGGGCATGGGCAGCCGTATTTATCCCTTTTGTGGGAAAAAGAGAAAGGAAATCTGTTCCCTGTATTATTCTGTAATTCCTTGTCCACTTGCATTACAGAGACTTGTTCGGGAGTATTGTCGAATCACTGGACTTCAATGCGAATCCCGGATTTCCACAGCTTCAACATTTGTAAGTGCCTGCTGCAGTTTGCAGTTGCTAAATAAGTTTCGCTGGGTGGATTACAATGCCATATTAAGTCCACGAAAAGTCGAGGCGTCAAGAACTTCTTCTACAGCCAGTCTTTTATCGCCATGCCAAACTGGTGAAAAAAGGAAGTGCTCGTGCTCGTAATTCTTACTCTGAACAAAATCTTGAAAAATGTAGAGTGGTTTATTAGCTTGTGTTGCACTTTCACTTCTGAATACAGAGAAAACGCACGACCGCATGTTTCGGGTCGTATATCATTTCTGCACTCGCTTTTTAGCTTTACTTGGACACTCGAGCAGAACTCAAACCGAAAACCTCTTTCGAAGACACAAGCCGATTACGTAACGCGAGAACAATTATTTCACCAACTCAAGTCGAGGCTGAGGAGGTACTTTACTTACTCTTTGTGCATAAGCACAGTTTCTAGATTCTACGCAGAGGTTTAATTCAAGGTTTCGCATATGAACAATGCAAGCTTTACATGGGCTTCGGAAATTCCGAAATTAATCCTCCGAGACCAGTAGCATCATGTTACTGTCCTATTTGATAAGTATGAATACGAAACTGAAGACATTGAGCATTATATCTCTTGTAAAACAGTGAAATGCTTTTCAAATTCACGGTTCATGCGAAGAATAAGAATTTAACGGGTTATTCACCGTTTGGTTGTTGCGTTCATTTTTTACGGCTTGTTATCAAATGTGGATGATTTTCTTTTATGATGATGATGACCAATTCCTCATTTCGCAATAAACAGGAGAGAAACCACCCACATTGCATTTGCGCTGAATTTGTAAGCAATTTGGTCATCGCCGCTGTAATATTTGCTTTCTTGCCCTTGCCTCTAGGATCTTGTCGTCGTGTGAAGTCTCGCGAATTGAAAATGGTTCCTTCTACAGGCTCGAAGTGCTTGAGACTTTGTAAGTTAACATTTCTCTTTTCTTCTACAAAGGCTTGGGACATAATAAAATCAGGAAAGGATGACACAAATAATCCGCTATTGTGTTGAGCATCGAAAGTTAACAATGGAACGAAATTAATAACTTCTGGAGCAATTTTTTTTTTAATCCGAAGCAAAATACATTCTTAAACGCGAGACAAAATAGAAGATCAACAAAAGATTATTATGAAATGTCTACTGCTTGGGAAAATAGTCTCTACAGACGTAAACAAGGTTATCTAAAAAGTAATCTTCATGTTCCAGGTATCTGACAGGCAATCAGTTAAGCGAAGTTCCTAATGGGACTTTCTCAACGAACAAGCAACTGCAGAAATTGTATCTCGGATTCAACAAAATCTCACGACTGGACACTTTAGCATTCCACGGGCTAGAATCCTTAAATGAACTGTAAGCACTCCCACATTCTTGTAATTTGTCATTTTACTCGCTTCACGCGCATTTGGCCACTGACTCAAATCTTTACGCTTTCACAGGGTAAACGCTCTAATGCTCCATCCATTAACACTTGTTTGCGTTACAGGGATTTGAGGAACAACCGTCTCTCTGGGAAGGAGTCGAACGTGTTTCTGCCGTTGAGAAACCTGAAAATCCTGTAAGTTTGGCATTTATTTAGGGCATTCGGCAATTTCTTTGACATTTCTGCGATTGTAGCTTAAAACAGCTAGCGCGCATCAAGACTTTCATAATTCAGAAGGATTTCCTTCACGCGAGACATGTATTCATTTATTAAAGTAGACAGTTGAAAGCAAATCTGTGCAGTCCACACTTGTTTAGTAAAATGCGAGATGTGACGTCTTTTCCAGAACTGTTCTCGAGTTTAAACTTTGACGATGTAATGAAAGTGGACTGGATAAAACCGTCACTGGTTGGTCTGCCCGCACCTGCAAGAGGCAATTACTGACCTGAGTCCGAATCTTGCTTGGTGCTCATGAATTATTTAAATGAAGACTGATCCACACAGAACACAATACACACTGCAGAAGCCGACAGTTGAAAATTCTGGATGCGAAATAACTAACAAGCGCCGTTTCAACAGTTCTACCATGAATATCGCAGTGGTATTCTTGCGGACATGGGCATCGTCTTGAACGATGCATGATGTAAAAAAGAGTAATCAATCAAGTACACAAAGCTAAGAGGAAGTCAGAGCCTGAATCCTTGTTTCCGTGCGATTGATTTTTGACTTTACTAACGATCCGAATGTACTCAGAACAGGAATTCAGGTAACTGCCTAGACTTGCTAGGAGTTAATATTGTCCATTCACGACTCGAACGGTAAATTCCTTGGTCTCCAGCTGTAACGAAGGAGACCTTGCTTAAATACGAGAACGATGAGAAGGGAGCCAATCCCGATTTGTAAGAATCTATTCCTATAGTTGGGTCTCACTTTAAACAACCATAGGAACTGGAACGGACACGAGGTTACAAGCAGGAACACCGATTTTAGGATTTTAGGGCTTGTGGGTTTGGAAACCTAGGGCTGATGGACGAGATGATGACGTCTCTGATTGCATTTTGGACAAAAGCATTGTGAAAGCACTATAATAATAGCAATCGAATTACTAATTAGGCAATATTTCTATGCAAAGTAAATATGTAGGTTGAGAACGGGTTTCTCCTCGGTGCGTCCGAGGCAGACTGAACCTGACTGCTTGTGCCTGTGGACGCTTTCGTTTTTCACGCGGTTTTAATTAATTTAGGCATCGAAAGGCCTCTGTGTCCCACAACCCTGTCTGGTTTCGCACCCGCCATGATAAGAGCAACCACTCGAGTCCCGATGTGCCATCGATTTCGGGCCGCAAGCTGATTTGATGCGACACAGTCAGCCTGCGGTCGTATCATTTTGTAGTGCCTGCGCCGAGGTTGGCTCGACCTCGGATTTAATGCTACACTTTACCGCAACCAATTCTGCTGGTTCTGGAATTCGGCCCGGAGGTGGCTCGAAAGTGTACAATTCTGTACTTATCTCACCATTGAAGTCGAAGTTTTCCCAACCGCGGTACGAATGCAATGCCTGCATTCATGAAAATAGAGTGCGCGAAGTAAATAAAGCTGGAGACGCAATTACAATGCACAAAGAGACTATAATCCCTTCACTTTCAGTCTTCAGTCCTGTTTTGAGTTTTCTACGAGAACAAGACAGGCTTTTTTAATCGCAAGAATCGTCAGTTTAAAATATAACTTAACACAAGAGGCAGTGGAAAAATCGTTTGCTGTCGTAGAGATTCTCGACGACTCCACTGTGGAAGTATTTTATACTCAGGGCGACATTCTTAATAAGGTTTTCTGAGGGTAAGGGCGCCCTTACCCTCAGAAAACCTTATTAAGAATGTCGCCCTCAATGGCTTGATAAAAATAAGTCATTTTGTCATTGGCCGTCATCAAGGAGCCCATCATTAAAAAAAACTGGTAATTACTCACTGCAAGCCCGCAAAAGACTGGAAAGTGTTCAGGTGCCAAGTGTTACGCGTGTATGATAAGCTTTACCTAAGCGAGGTCTAGTTTCGTAGCAGCACTGAGTTGTCAATTAACTCGATTTGCTTAGATGATTACTCAAAGGCAAGAACAGGAGCACTTAAAGCTGAGGCAACTGAGAATCTCGAGACATCTGGAGTAGATGCTACACCGAAAAAAGAAAAGAGCAAGAATAGTGGTTCCGGGGATCTCCACGAAAAAGCAAATCCAAAGCCTCTGAGATACGAGTCAAGTCGGCAAGTGATTCTCTGAGTTCAACGGAGTCTTCATCGGAACTTACTGTCGCTGATACAATTCTCACTCTGCAGCCGGGCAGAGAAATTCAACAACCACAAGGAAGCTCCTTATCAAGAAGAAACAGATTCGGTTGGGTTCAATCGACGGCTAATCGTATGTGTAAGTGCTCTGGATGCACATTTTTGCACATGCACATGAAAGGTTTGTTGAACATGGGATTGCGTTTGATTTACCACTTGATCCGCGCGCGCATTCAGTAACTCCCAGATATTTAACAATGCAGTATATAGTGGCGGTGCTGTAACTACCTTTGATTTATCGGTAAACATTTTAAGGAAGCTCAAGTGAGGTCTGGACAAGACATTTGCAAGTTTTATGAGCAAGAATTGTTTTACTACTACGCTAGTACCGAATGTGCTCACTATTTCAGTTAGTATAGACGGCATATCTGTATCTAGAAGCAACAATAAGCAGTTCTGGCCAGTACAGTGTCGCGTCGATCAATTAGTTCACAAATCCCCATTTGTTCTTTCAATATTTTATGGGGAAAGTAAGCCAACCGATACTGAATTTTTAGAATCCGCAATCAGGCAGTTTTCAAGCTTAGAAGTTGCTGGTCTCCTTTTTCAAGAAATTCTTTACCAAGTACGAATTTCATGCATATTAGCTGACGCTCCTGCTAGGAGCTTTATTAAGGACATTAATAATCACAACAGTTATAGCGGATACGAACGGTGTACTCAGGAAGGTGAATGGATCGGCCGAGTAATTTTCCCAGAAACTGACAGTGCCCTACGGACTGATTTCGACTACACAAATAGAACCAATGAAGGCCATCATAACCCAAATTCCAATAGCCCTCTCGAAGTGTTGCAGTTAGGACTGGTTATCCAAGTTCCACTTGATTACCAACACTTAGTATGTCTTGGTGTAATGAGGAAACTGGTAAGGCAATGGGTCCCTGCTTCACCACATTAGGAATCCCGACACAATTCGTATTCCCAACGTCTTTTAACTTTCAAATTACCTTTGGGATTTCAGCGTAAGCCAAGATCATTAATTGACATCGACCATTATAAGGCCAGCGAATTAAGAACGTTTTTATTACATACGGGCTTTGTTGCTCTAAATGGAATTCTTGATCGAAAATACTTGGACCACTTCATGAGTTTTCATTTAGCTATGTTCGTTCTTCTTTCAGATAAGGCTTCTGATCCAGAGTGGAATACTCTGGCGAAAGAACTTATGGTGTCATTCATAATTTAGGCAAAAGGAATTTATGGTGAAGAATTTTTTGTTTATAACGTCCACACCTTGCTGCATATTAGTGATGGTGCGCTTGTTTATGCAAACTTGGATAACATTAGTTTTCCATTTGAAAACAATGTGCAAAAAATTAAGTGTCTGCTATATTCTTCAAATTTTCGACTAGAGCAGGTATCAAAGAGAATTGCAGAATCGGACGGTAAAGAAATTTGTAGCTCTATGGTTCAGTTCAGTGATCCACGAGGTTGCCCATTTTTTAAGTTGACTAGGAAAGGTAATAACTTTCTGGCAATGAAAGCAGGTAGGATAATTGTTGTACATTCAATTCTTGAACAGGAATTCGATTCCATTACTGTAATGTGTAAATAATTGATAAAATAGACCAGGGTCCAGAAATAGACTGTCCAGAGTATCCAATAGACAGCAGAAAGGTAGGGGTTTATGTCGTAGCTGGTTAAGCGAACCATTCAGGTCTTCAATTAATTGTTTAGATATGAATTATAAATGCGTTCTGCTAAGTTTAGACGATTTCAAATATGTTTGTGTACCTTTATTACATTCAGTTAAGTAAGAAATAAAATGCAATTGTTCAGTACTGTTTACGGAAACATTCTTATATAATCGAATCATCGAGAATAAGACTTCGGGCGGAATTCGGAATAACGTTCGGTGTCACGCCGGGAAACTTCGGCCCAACTTCTAAAAAGGTTCGGCGCATGGCCGAGATTAAGCTGTAGCCGACTGATGGCCGAACATGTCTTTCGAAGTCGGGCAGAAGGGAGATTTGTCGACAAACTAGTACCACGGGCCGAATTGAACCCGCATCGATATGGCACATCGGGCGTGTTCCTTCTGACATTCCGAATGCAATTCCTAAAGGTTCAAGAGGCTGTTGCCGTCGTCATTGTCAAGCTGGTTGGTGTGGGTTTCTTGAGATCAAAAATCGTTCCATTTTGCAAGCTTTTGGGAAATTCATTTATTTTAAGAACAAGCCTCTAGAATAAGGAAGCTGTTTACGGAAATATGGTATTTGTCATTCATTCAGATGACAAGTAACCCTCCAAAACCAGAGACAAGTGTTTATTCGCCATACACATTGCATTTGCGACTGCGAAATAATAATGAAATTCTGAAAATGTCAAGTGGCACGTATGAATAAGCCAGTTGCGGTTTTGTAAACGAGAGTTTCGGATTACTGAATGGTGACATGAAATGGTTTAATTTTGGAATCTGACCTATGCACTTGAGTCCCAGTTTTGCATATTAACCAATGGCTAAAGCAATTTGGTAATTATGAGGTGGATTGCGAAAACAGTTGCAGTCGAACACATCAAAGGCCAATGAGAAATAAATTCGTGGTTTAATTATCAGGATTGGATGGAGAAGTGAGCGATGAAATCTATGTGTGTTTGCTGTCTGCACTTTGACGCTTTAGCGTCTTCATCTTTTGCACTCAAAGTTGATCAAAATTTAATCAAAACATTTTCTGACATCCGCAATACCACAATTCCGCAGGTACCTGAACCACAATTCGATTCACGTAGTAAACTCGATGTACTTCGCTGGGCTGGAACACTTGGAAGTACTTTCACTGTCCAACAACAACATCGTCAGGATCGAGGCTTTTGCCTTGAAGACACTGACGCTACTAAAGTTTCTGTATGTCTCACTTTGCATTTTGAATTGATGAACACAAACCTAACCGGTAGCATCATTCTCTACGCTTCAAATGAAATCAACAGGTATCTACCATGGAATAAGATCCATGCCCTGAAGAATGGAACTTTCGCCCACCAGCATGGCTTGATTGATCTGTAAGTGTAAATTTCAATTGCTGTTTGGTTGCGTCACGCATCTTTCGTAACTTTCTATTTTTCAATCAGACGATTGAACAATAATAAATTGAGACAGATTGAAGACGGTGCATTCAGCAACTTGAACAACCTGAAACTATTGAATTTGCAAAAGAATGTGTTCAGAGAATTGCCCAGTCCGCGGAAACTGTTCCAGAACATGACAAAGCTGCAGCATGTGTAAGTTTTGATTGAGTCATCGTGAATTCGTGAATGTGGAGAGTAAATGAACTCACCTTGTGTACATGAAACTTCTACTATTTGAGTGGAGCTTGGGGTTTGGACTCTGATTTAATTTGCAGATACTTTGATGCATTTTGGATGTGTTGGTGGACACCACATGTCAGGCTATGCGAGCCAAAAGGAGACGGCATCTCTTCGGTCGAGAATTTGCTGGACAATCGAGTTCTTCGAGTTTGGTAAATTGTCTCTTCTTTCTCGTTTCACACTCTCACGTGATTCTTAACTTCACGTTCTACTTTTGGCACGTGTCCATGTAATTTAGTGTTTGGTTGATGGGACTAATCGCAGTTGTCGGGAACGTGTTTGTAATCATCAGTCGCTCGGTGTTGCGCGAACCAAATCGTACGCACTCGTACTACATTAAGAATTTAGCCGCTGCTGACCTTCTCATGGGCCTATTTCTCCTTTCGATTGCTTGGCATGATATCAAATACCGTGGCGAGTTCTTGGCCCAACAGTTTTCCTGGAGGCATTCAGTATCTTGCCAGTTATCAGGTGAGATGACGCTGAATAATAAAGCCGTGCCAGTGGCAATGCGTGAATTTTGAATTGTTAATTAAGAATTTACTTGCAGGGTTTCTCTGCACTCTGAGTTCAGAAGCGTCCGTGCTAATTCTGAGCCTCATCACCCTGGATCGTTATTTGTCCATCGCAAGACCGTTCGCTGACAAATCATTCATGACTTCATTCGTATCAGCGTTCATGTTGACAATGTCTTTGTGGCTGGTTTCATTTTTGCTGTCATTCATCCCACTCACGAAAATATTTGAGGAGTACTTTAGAAACGAATTCTACACGACGAATGGACTGTGCCTCCCGTTACAAATTCACAACCCCTTCGATGATGGCTGGGAATACTCATTCACGCTGTTTGTCGTCATCAATTCCATCGCGTTCGTATTCATTTGCTTGGCGTACTGGAAAATGCTGAGAATTATTAAAAGATCGTCTGTAACATTGCGAACTAATCAGCAGAAGCAAGATGGTCTCCTTGCGAAGCGTTTTGGCTTGGTTGTTCTCACTGACTTCTTGTCTTGGGCTCCGATCATCATTACAAAACTCATTGCCATGTCTGGTGAGTTCGTCTGCATTTAGCACGACGACAAATAATTCTCGGCTGCGATGAATTCTTGCTTCTTGCAGGGGTTGAGATTCAGCTGGAGTTGTACGCGTGGCTGGCAATCTTTGCGTTACCCATTAATTCAGCCTTGAATCCCATAATTTACACGTTGACAACTAAAATGTTCCTGCAGCAGGTCTGTCATGTTTTGAACCAAGCACAATCATTTTGCAATCTCAGGGCACCCTTTTGATTTTAGTTGTCCAAATTCGCGATTGGATTTCCAAACCCATTCAAGAGAAACGGCCCGCTGGATGACTCATCAATTTCAATGTCGCTTTTCAACCGGAGCAGAACGCAAAGGGTAATGACACGATTTATGAACTCCTGAGACGAAAAATGGAAACACGGAATGAACAAACTCGTTAGCATATTCGAAGGGCTCAAGTGGCGAATTTTTTCAGATAGGAATTAGATTCCTAAAAAATTTTATACTTGAAAAGTGGGACTGCTGACAATTTATTGAGGCAATTCTCCCAAATTACAGAGAACACTGACTTCAAACGTAATTTCTTTAAAGAATTATGAAAATGGAAGCCGGAAGGAACGAATCAATTACCACGTGGCAGAACGACGGACTCGTGGGTCGGACAAAAATTAACTCGAAGTCGTCTTATGTCTGGGTTATTGGCGAAATGGATTCTACCTTTACAGATTCTGTATAATCTGTATTACGAAATTACGATTGCGGCTGATGACTGTTAAGACTGTTGAAGTATGTATAATTCTTGATTGTAGTTTAATAATCATGTTTATTGTATATGTCATAATTTAATGAGATTATATCAGAATAAAACGGTCGAAGGAGTCAGCAATCGTAAAGTAGTTCGACTATTTACACGCCTCATTCCGCACGCGATCGCCTGCACTCTGCACAAAGGATGCGCCTACGAACCGGTCTTGTGCATCTTGTCGCTCACGAAGCTTGTGCTTGTGTTTTGCTTTAGTGGTTTTGCGGTGGGAAAGATTCGTCCAAATTTCTCAGGCTCTTTGATGCAATTGTTAATGAAGAGTCCGAAGTTTGCCATTAAAGGAGACAGGAGATTCATTGGTACGTGAGTGATAAGCACGATCAAGAGCACTGGCAGCCAGTTTCAAGAACGTGTGGTTGAAGTCAAACACTGGGTTCTTAATTCCCCGTGGACCTTGACGCCGGTGGTCCTCGGGATTGAAACGCCAAGCATGGCTCTGAGGCTATTTAACTCTTTTGCAAGAAATGGTAAGCAAGTGACTATCCACTATCATACCACACGATTAGACTTAGGGCTTAACTGTGTCGAATCGCTTTTGTGTTGTAGCAGGCTCCAAGAACGGGGCGCCTCAAAATTGGAAACTTTATTCAACTCCCAGAAGTGCGTCAAAGTACAAAGATTATGATGATGATGGCAAGAATCATACCTCAGAATCACAGTCTGATCAGACCCTCGGCTCCAAAAATTACAGACTTGACGAAGACGATACGACAAAGAGGCACGGCGACGACGAGCATGATGCAACAAGCAGCAAATCTGAAATCCTGGAGGCTGCCTTGAAGTACGTTAATACCAAAGGTTGGACAATGGGCGCAATTCGAGCAGGTACTACTTCATGAGTTATAAAATTAAAACTCACTTGACGCTAATCAACTGAACTGGTAGGATTGATTGACAATAACTTATTTCAGGTGCTGGGGAAGTATACGCTTCGGGCGAGATTGGAGAAATTTTTAATGAGTATGATTTGGTAAAGTATTTCATCACATCCTGCAACTATGATCTCGAAACGCATTTGAGCAAGACGCCTTTAAACTTACAACAAGCTTTGGAATATCGTTTGGGCAAAGTGGTTCCTTTCGCACCGAAATTCAGCGAAGTCTTAGCACACACCACGCATCCAGCCAACGTGGCTCAGTCTGTGGAATTGCTGTTAAAGTTATCGGACACGATTGCCCACTATACTTTGAAGGATACGTCAACTAATGTACGTTTTCAAAGGCCAGACCAGGCCGTTCGATCCAGGCAGTTTTATGAAAATTAAATGCATTATGAATTTATGCATCTTTCTTGCAGCTGACTTGGTACACTAAACGGCTTGGAATTGCGTCCATTTACGCTGCGTCAGAACTTTGTTTCGTTCAAGACAAATCGTCCAACTTCACAAATACCTTTCAGTTTCTGAAAAGACGTGTTCATGAATTTGAGCAATTTAATGTTGGATCTGGGACTATTCCTCTACCTGATGTGCTGTCCGCCGGGTTCGTAACTCTGATGAATATTTTGGGTCGAAATTCTCCTCGTTAGATTATTGAAGTTTGTGTACAACTATCAAAGCAAACTCTGCATTTGTTCAAGAATAAAAGTTCAGAAATGTAATATAATGCCAGTGCAAATCTGTGCCAAAATGAAGATTCATTGCAAAGTTAAAAATGATGCCACTTCGTCCATTTCAGACTCAAAATCAATTGTGATGCTCACGCACGTTCTCTCTTGAGATGATTAAAAGTGGGGACTAGCACGAACATTAATTAGAATTTAACAAGCTTCGAGTGCATTGAATGCATATTCCACTTGACTTGCAGCGATATTCACGAATCTTGAAGCCTCAAATCCCGTACTTTTCTTAATTTCAAACTTCAACACAACTTGTTTCCATTCTGCTCATGCTCATTACTCATTTTGACAGCAAACGTTTACGTTTTTACGTCTACATCGCACTTGCATAATAAAATGCAATTTCTTCACTGCAGTACAATGCATGCACAGTTAACTTGAGTAATTTAGTTTGCCTTTACCACTTTGCCAGATACCTGAATTATGTCTGTGGTCATTGTGGTTACATGGCTCCATGCTCAGAAACAATGTTAATTTGACATATACGCCAAAGAGTAAGATCTTTCAGTATACGCTACGTCTGAGTCTGGTCTGAACGCGCGCATGAAGCGGAAAGAGAAACCACGTTAATTACTATTTTCAAATTAGAATTAAGTTCTGTGAACTATTCGAAATTTAATCGGGTTCATCTTGAATGAAGTCACTAGCCAATCTTGATCTTGATTTGAAAGGCTTGTTCATTTCATTAACGCTGCCCGGCTTGTTCAATGGAAGATACAAAGAGAGCAGGGAATTGAAGTGTTAGAAGCAAAAGTGTTTGAGAATCGTGAATGTGGAACCAACCACAGAGTCTCTGCATTCCGTTCTGTGTTTTCTACGGGACGAGAAAGGTTGCAAAAACCAGCTGATCGATTGTACTCTTTCTAGGCCACAGTACTTTTTGCAGTCAGCGTCGATCGACAAGTTCCAAATATTTTTAGTGATTGCGTGTTGAGTTAAGCGCAGCAAAGTTAAGCAAGGTAAATTAATTCGAGTGAAAAGTGCATCTATGTTTACTGCTGTCAAGCTACCAATGCCAAATGCTAATCGTCAACGCAAACTGGACCGAAGACTACTATTGTGTTGCGGAACGCTGACTCTCCGTCTTAAGGAATTACACGACTAACACGACTGCATCTGATCAACCTTAATACAGCCATTTTGCTGGCCAATTTCGATTCCTATTTTTTACAATCTGCTCAATAATATTTGACTGACAACCTCCAAGCCTCGACGGAATGTGAATTCGCAAAAACATTGCCCACCTCGGTATTCTTGCATTAACCAGTTGGTTAACGAGGACGATGCATTCCGAAGTGAAATTCGGGGTGTAGTTCTCTAACTTGCAGAGCAAGATAAACCCAGCTTTAATTAAATACTCGTAAATTGGAACACGAGCATCTGCCTCCGGCGATGACGATGAATCGTCAGAGTTCAGCAGCTTCAATTTTATCGTCGGGAGACTTTTGCAGGTGCGTATATTATTATTGTAATTTCTAATACATATTGCAACTAATGAATTTAAGCGTTCTACGTGCGATAAACATAGAGCGGATAGAACATCCGCAATAATAATAATGCCCGCACTTATTCCCGGAAAGTAAATACACAATGATTTTAAGAACGTTTCCCTTGTCAGGGCTATTAAACATCCACATTGCAATTTGCGCTTAACTCTAGATTATAAATGTGATTTTTTCCAGTGAACTGCACAAAAGCATAAAACAGAAACTTTAACGGCAATTTACGTGCTCAAACTCCAGCTCCAAGAACCGATAGTTCAGAATCCCAAATTGTCCCAGATTGTGAAAGAAGAATCATACTGACCTAGCATGCATATTTCATGTATATTTTTCTCAGGGACGCAAAAATGAAAAATAATTTCACAGTTTGCTTACATCAACTTAGCACTGAAAAATCAATACATGTGCGAAATTGCGAAAAGAGTTTATTTATGGCGTTTACAGCTATGGCTATTATTGACGCGTACAGATTTTGAGAAAAATGTGTTATTTCCGTTTCAACGCACACGGTGCTCTTTTGCGCGGTGCAAAAATAAGTGCATAAGCGACAATGGGATCATAGCAATTTTGTAACCCCATTTTGTGGAAATGTGTAGATGGTCGAGACAAAAACAAAGACAGCACAATTTTGGAACTGTGAACACGTTGAGACTTTGAACCTTTTAATTTCTTTTTGTAACATCCAATCATCCAACGCTGCTCTTTTCTTTTCGCAGAATTTGCCATTGCGACTCTTCCTGTGGCGAATTAATTTCTCCATGTTACTGCGCCGGATCATTGAGATGGGTGCATCAAATATGCCTTCAGCACTGGATTCGGGCGTCAAACAGCAAGGCATGCGAGCTATGCCGGTACCCCTTCATCATGAAGACGAAGCTGAAACCATTCTATCAATGGGAAATACTTCCAATGACTGGGTCAGAGAAGCGAAGATCCATTTGCTCAGCATTCTTTCACATTATCGCTCTGTCTTGTGTTATTTGGTCTCTTTATGTACTTATTGGTAAGTATTGTTGTCAACCCAAACCCAGAACGAGACGCGTTTTACGAAGTGTCAATGTGTAAACGCCCATTTGTCTGTGCAGAGCGAACAATCGTCGAATTCCAACAAGCTGATTTGGAATGGCAATTTTGGACGAAGATTGTAGTGGAGACAATAGGCTGCATTGGTGCTTTTATCCTAGTTTGGGTCTGGGGAAAGATGTACATCTCACTCATCAGAAAATGGATTGCCTTCAATCGAACATTTGTTATAACCAACGCGATTCCAGCTCCAGTGAAACAGAAGCCATCCACTTGTAATTTGACAACAATTTGTCCCACCACAAAGAGCACGAGTACTTGCTCCACGTCTACTCCACCGCTTTATCACAACTGCCCGACTGATGTTGTAGTGGTTATGAACTCTCCTACACATTCGAGCGCTCCAGCTCCAGATCTCCATTGTCGTCCTCCCGAAACAGCAACCGAAACGGTTGCAATTGTTGCCAATACCGAAGACAAGGGTGCAAGTGGGGACACTCTCAACATGGATAACGACTGCGAAGCGAAGCCTCTCCTTCTTCAGTCATCTCAAGTTTTCACGGAAGACTGCGACGTTGGCGGTGACACCAAATCAGAACTGGATAATACATAAACAAGATCTTCACGTGCGCACAACAATCGTACTTATCCCAGTACTTTGCTACTCTGCACATATTTGATGCTGCGCTTTTACTCCATTAAACTCGAATCATATTTGAATCATGCTTGTTGCTGGTTCACAGCTATGTATGAACAAAGTACTTTAACTCAGTTAATTGCCCGCAGTACTTTTTACTTTTGCACATTTTGAAGTATGTAACCGTTGCCATTAGCACTTATAGTATAGTATGCTAATTAGTTAATTAGTGGTCAAGTCTGTCAAGTCAAATGCAAGCTGTCCGGTGCAAGCAGCAACTTATCTATTGGCTAGTCTTACGTTGACCTTAAGTCAGTCGGTTTCAAACCTTACGGAAGTCAGATTAGGATTTATAATGAACTCAGTATTTTAGAGATTGAGAATGATTATGCTGATACTCACTATCCTAGAATTTGAGCCGAATGTAATCCCCTACCTCGGAAATCCAAACACAGCAACTAGTTAACCCTTTGTATTTTGGCTGGAATGGCTTTAATTTATAACTTTTTTACGTCGTTTTACGAACTAGCTGACTCTGACTGCTGCATGAAGTCAAGAAATGACTTTTAAAGCAATGCAAAAAGTGGGTGCTGATTTTTCTTGTAATCTAATTGGTAGGGTAGTCTGGTCATGTAGTCTTTAGTCCTTGTTATATGCGATGAGGGTTGAATACGAATTGAAATGTAAGAAAATGTGTGAGGTGTCTAGTTACATAATTTTTGAATGTGATCATGATCTGGCCAAATATAGTGTTATTTTCGATTTTATACCTTAAACTGTTGTTGTTTCCTATTTTACTTAAGTTGAATCATACAAAATGTTACTGAATTGATACAAATAAAAGCGATTACAAGTTAAATCAAGCTGAATAGATCTTCAGAGATGAGATGAAATGCACACGGACACTGCTTAGTGCGCAGTGGCTTTCTGAAGAAAGGATTACGAAACTGGCATTTCAAAAGGAATATATTTTATTTGCAAACGGGGATTACGTAAAAAGTTAAAAAGCGGATTACAAATACAAAATTAATCGTGACATGCGTGTACCAGACAAGAAAATGCCTACAAATCGGGTTTGGGCGTCTTTTCAGCGTCTCTTCTTGCTCCGATCGTTTCTTTTCTTGTGCTGATGTCTGTTGGGGTTGCTCGAAGGACTTCCTTGTAGGTCTTCTGAGAGATCATCGTCGCTGGAGTCGGAGTCCTACGCATAAAGCAGAAACATCATTTAAGCTGGGACCAGCGAGCCACTCTCGTAAAGGGCGCTGGTAAAGCGACGTCATTGAGATTGACGCCCTATAGAATTTCCTTACGTTTAACGGATCGTGAGTGGTTGAGTCTGGCCAAGCGATTACTGCGCCAATGCATATCAGCTGAAAAACTGCACCCACCATGAGTCCGTACTTGAGCAGGATGTCAATGATGTCTTCGTGTGCCGTGAGCGCCATTCCTGTATTAGAAATTACCGACGACTCAAATAAATGTCTGCGCTGAGTTCTAAATTTTGTGGCCAATATCTGGTGAGATCAATCAATTCAGTGGAGCCAGGCTTCACTCAGAATGTGCCGGTAATGACGAACATTCTCAAGCCCAATCAATTAAATCAATGCCTAATGCCGTTTTGTCAAGAGTTCAGGTTGTCGATGATTCCATGGGCCATGACATATTTCCTCGTATCTGCAAATAGGCACGTTGGCTTTCAATATATTTCGTCCAACTTGAAATTCAGACATTCATGCAAAAGGTAAAGCAATAAAATTGCTTACAAGTGTTCTCCAGGAGTGCGTCCTCCTCAAGTGTCACTAATGTTTATAAAATTAACCTGTCTGAATAATTTACTGCACACTAGATCGATTCCAAGCTTGACAGTTCAAAACACCAAGAAGAACCAAGCGCATATGATCACGAGCAAGTATTCTTGTGTTCGGAAGCAAAGAGCTCCAAGTTCATCTTTGGCGAAACAAACGTGAGACTTGAATCGCTTGAATCTACTTCAACTAGTATGGTGGTCTTGTCTCACGGTTTCACATTAATTAATTCTTCAGCTCAGCTTAACAATTGATTAACTTTTTAAATTGCTACTCGTGGCAGTGACCAATTGCCTGGTGCTTGTCCGAGCGTCGAAAATACGTGACATCCTATACGCACTTGCAAATTCCACGAGTTTGGTCTTAACCCTTCACCCTTCGTTCACCGGCTACATTCGTAGATTCACGAGATTTACCAAAAGGTAATTAATTACAAGGGATCCACCACTTTTTCCGTGGCACTTCACCGACTTGGCATTAATGCGAGTGCGTAAACTAATTTCGTTGTGCTAACTGAACAGGGCTAAGATTGTCCGCGCGAGATCATTGGATTGATCAATTAACGCAACGGATGTCGATGTCGTACCCAGTTGGAATTGGAAAGTCTTAAGCAAAAATGGGAATGGATCCTGCTGAATTGAGAAATGTATGCCAACTCTACATTGTGGACAAGTGCCAGTTTTGAATGCTTGAGTGTGCAGCTGCAGCTTGTAATTTTTCTTTCATTTTCTTTTGTTCCAGCTGAAGGATTTTCTGACACTCTTCAACAGACTTAGTGAAAAATGCTTTCGAAGGTGCGTGTATGATTTGGGACAAATTGTGTTGAATAACAAAGAAATCTCCTGTGTGGACACTTGCATTATGAAACATGCCAATGTGAATCACAAACTAATGATGCTGTTTGCTGACATTAATCCCCAATTCCAAGAAAGAAAGGCCCAAGAACGCATAGCTGAGTTTGAAGCAGCACAAGCTCAGCAGGCCCAGGCCGCCCAGACACCTACGGAAGTTAAGTGAGGTGCTCTTATATCGTATCAACTCAATTCCAACCCCAACTCAACAATGAAGATCACACTCGTCGCGCTGATGGGGCTCCCGTCAAGTGGGAAATCCACGCTATGTTCCGAGATCCTAAGTCAGGACTACAGGTTTAAGGAACCAACAAAAATCCTTCAATTTGTGTATGACGAATTTGTCCCCATCTCAGTTCAGCGTGAGTACTCAACATTTTCCCAGGATAGCGAAAACGTCGCAGGCGAAACTGGACTTGCTGAAAGTAGTCTAACTTTGGCCAAAATTCTAAGATGTCGATTTTTACGAACAATTGAGTATCTTATAGAAAAGCTACAAAATGTCGACGTTATTGATTTCACCGAGAGCGTGATTTCAGAATTGGACAACACACTGGAATCCGAATTCAGTACGAAGGCAGTTTCAGAATCGTTTGGCAGCAGATTCTTTCGTATCGTTGAGGCAGTGAATTCTCAAGAGTACAAGAATATTGTAGTGCTTATCGACGACAATAACTATTATCACAGTATGAGAAATGAAGTCTATCAAATTGCGAAGAAGTTCAAGACCGGCTTCTCTATCCTCTACCCAATCGCATCCCTTGAGGAGTGCCTGAAAAGAAACTCCAAGCGTGAAGATTCTGCACGCGTTCCTGATACCGTCATTCGTACGATGCACGCGAAGCTAGAAGAACCCGACGTAATGAAAAACGTGTGCGACGCATTTTGTCTTCAAATTCAGAACGTGCTGGATGCTCGAATACATTCTGAAATTCTGGCTACGCTGGAGTCATCGCTCTCGAACCCGATTGATATCGAAGTAGAAGATAGAACGGAGGAAATTGAAAGAGAAAGGCGAATTTGTGCCGAGAACGAAATTCATCAAGCCGACCAAATACTGAGGAAGTGGATTCACACTTCCACGATAACTTCCAGGCTGGCACCAGGCTCGACTGATCAAAATAAAGAGAGCCTGCGATTATTCAGCCAGAGCCTACTGCAGAAAAAGAACGCGATAATCAATGGCCTTCGGAGTGGGACCATCACAGTGAAATCGCAAGTATCCGATTTCTTGGGATTCCAAAAGGAAATCTTAGAATTAGCAAATAGTAGTAGTCAAAGCTGAGTGCTTGTATAATTTATCTACTTATCATGTGTAAGAGGCGTGTAATACAGAAAAGGCCGTAATAGTCAAATCACTAATAAATTAATTTGAAAGCAATAAATAAAAATTACGCCCATGATGCATAATATCAGTTCCAACGAAGTCTCATACCGATTTTTTGGGGCTGGGTGTAATATTCCTGTCCTGTATCCTTGAGCTTACAGCGTCGCCTAAATAATGCTCTCAAGCATGGTGCTAAAATGTGAATGCGGTTTCATGCAGCCCGGCCATACTGCTTTTATGCTGTATGCATATTGCACTACAGCTCTTGCTCTCCTCATACTCTGTTTTCTGCTTACTGTATTGTGAGGTTCGTGACAGTGACAATTTCTGTTGAGACTTAATCACTGCTGTTAAATCTTGGATTCTCTTGCAAGTTAACTTTCAACAGTTCGTGGAACACTGAGTGGGAGAAGAAAAGATGGTAAGGCAAACATTTTGCATTTAAGATAAGGTCACAGGTTAAGAATAGCGACACATGCAAGTAACTTCGCACCCAATTACACTCTGACTCCAAAATCGGTACTCGTTTCCAACTCCGCCATGGAGGCTTCGAGACGTTGTACATTGTAAATGTAAACTAATACTGTCGCCGGTGTTTCGTTCGCAGACTTCGAAAAGAAGGAACAACGGACGTTCAAAACATGGTCGTGGGCATGTCAAACCGGTGCGATGCACCAACTGTGCTAGATGCGTTCCAAAGGATAAGGTAATTTGATTGACAGAATTCACAGCCGTGGCCAAATGTTTCTTGTTTGATGGTAACACGAACCTCTATGTATGTTCAATTCTAGGCGATAAAGAAGTTCGTCATTAGAAACATTGTGGAGGCTGCAGCAGTTAGGGACATCACGGAAGCCTCCGTTTACAATCTCTACCAACTACCGAAGCTGTACGCCAAGTTGCACTACTGCGTGTCATGTGCTATACACTCAAAGGTGGTCAGGAACAGGTCCAAAGAAGACCGTAGGATCAGGACCCCTCCGCCAAGATACCCACGCCAGGTAGGAAATGGGATTAGTGACGATACTGACTATTGACCGAACTCAAACTGATGCATAACCATAATTCGTAAATATTTAAATTTCAGGATGCTAACCGTGCTGGACCACCTGGTGGCGCCCGCAACTAAGCATTTTGTACAACCTACATCTATCCTATAATGGAGAGTTAATGAAGAGTAACAAATAAACTAAGAACCTTTATTTGTGACTTTAACAATAATGGCAATAGTTGACACTTGTAATTTATTTCTAATCTAAAGATTTATTCTATTGTCCTTTGCCCATTTCTTCATGACATTGAGAATTTTTTCCACATTTTGTCGAGAGGACTGGCGAAGCAGCAAGATAATGTCAGGCAACGATTCCCTGTTTGTAATTCATACAGTTAGCCAGGCAGAGACAAATTCAACAGCCGATAGTCGAAGATAGTAATTTCTTACTCACTTTGGTTCGTGCCCTGCAATGATAAGCTGGAACACCCCGACGCAGGCTCCACGCTTGCCCTCCCAATTCTCTTGGCTTGGGTCATACTTTTCCATCATGTCAAATGCCTTGGCTGCATAGTAAAACTGGCCCGTTCTGTAGCATTCATTTGCGATTAACTGTAGGAAAGTATAAATTAATTAAAACTAGGAGTCACATCAATTTTCTTCGGCCAAAGCATTACTTGAAGCAATTGGAAAGATTCCGGGCCAGTTTCAATCCTTTCGTACATGTCCCAGGAAACTCGCGGTTTCTTGTTCATGATTACTGGAAAGGAGATAGAAGTAGATTAGAAGATCATAAACAAGATAAACTCGCTTCGAGAACTTACAGCATCTGGCCAACCATTGAATGTAAATGAAATCATTCCGCAACTTCTCATTTTGTATCATCCCCAGCACACTTTCTGCCTCCTGATACTGTTTCATCATTCCTAAAACCTACAAAAACATGATGGTGCCAATAGTTGTGCGTATTACTAGCACTGGACAATAGTCGAACGAAGTCAGTCCAGAGAGAGGCTTGTCCGCTTGTCTTGTGTTTTACCTGCGCGTAATTGAAGTTGAACGTATCATCATTGTAATAGTGCGTTCTGATTGAGTTTAAATACAGCAGACACTGTTCGTAGTTCCCATTGAGGAAATGTGCTGAGGCCATGCAGAGTCTTCCTGGAATTGTGTCGTGCTCCGTTTCGAGCGACCCGATTCGGTTAAAGTAGTTTTGTGCAGACGCCAAGGCTTCTCTCTGATTTCATTCAATTCCAATAGCAATTGGCAATTAGAGACACTTATTACGGTACGGAGTTGAAGCAGCATGAGCTTACATTTCCATGCTGTTGTCCCAAGATAACATTCACAGTCGCAGTCAAAATATACTCCGCCATTGTTGTTGGAACGATCGTTTTGGTCAGAGCGTGAGCGCTCATTACGTCGTCCTAGAACAGGAACGGCAAAAGCAAAGTCTCTTACATGAACTCAAGATAAACACAAGTGGATAAGGCTAGCCGTACCATTTCCAGGTAGTAAATTATCAGATTCAACTTCGCTTCGGGAATCACATCGACGAGCTTGGGCAGAACTTGGAGGGCGCCTTCGCCCTTTCGGAACACGACCAGATTATGCCGAATCAAGTCATAAATGTTTGAGAAGGAGCCATGTTTACTCTGTTCATCTTGATGCTATTCATAAATGCAGGCGTACAATAACGTATTGAACGTGCAACGGGATCATGTGTATTATGCCTTATCTCACCATAATATTCAAGAGCGGTTTCAATTCTTTCTCCGCCGCAGCTCCAGAATACAAGCGGAACGTGTTGCAGGCTCTCAGGTTGAGGGCAATGAACGAGTCAGGATGCGATTGCAAATAGACTGCGAGGACTTCTTGAGACACGTCGTAGTATTCCAGTCGATGGTAACACAGCGCGACGTAGACATTCAGAGCCAGGAGTTCTCTAAAGCAAAGAAAGCGGAAATCACATCACGCCCGGGTCAAAACAACCCTAAAAAGTGCAGTTGTGCAGTGCATCACCGACAAGACATCAATTTTGTGATCATTTCTAAATCTTCGGAGCACTGGTCATCAATTACGCTGGTCAAGTCAGCAGGGAGAGGGAGAGAACTTGGCCTTGGACAAAACAAGAGTTCAGAGACAAGGCAAGGAGAAAGTTGAAGTTGGCATGTTTGCGTGCTTGAAAGGAGAGAGCCAGGCTGGAATACCTCTTATCAAGGAGAATCTTTTTGTAGATGTCAATGGAGTGCTGAAAGTCTCCCCGCATGTAATGCACTGACGCGAGTGAAAGTTGGTTCTCGAGAGTTTCCTCCAGTTCGCGATGCAGCGTCATCAGCGTCTCGTCATCGCCCAGTTTATGAGCGAGGTGAAAAAACAGCCTTGTCTTCAACCCGCAGTCATTCCCCTTCTTGGCGGCTTCAAGGGCTTCGTTGTACATCCCCAGCGAGAAGTAGCACGCAGCCAAATTCAGCCAGTTTCTCTCCTCGTCCGCCTTGCCCCATTGTGGCCCGGCTTTCTTTTGCTGTTCCAAGTACTCGTCCAATGCCCGCTTGTGGTCGCCCAGGTGGAAGGCGCAGTACGGGATCAGCGACTCCGAGGCGCTCGCCTTTTCTTCGGATTTCGAGATACTCTTTTGAAACTGGAAGAAATTGCACGATCGCGAAATTGTGCAATAATTTGTAAAGACTCTGCGTCCGTCCGTTCATGGCTCACCTCTAACAATGTCAGAGCACCAACGAAATCCCTTTTGTCGAGGAAATCTTGCAGCTTGGGTAGCTTGTGCGATGACTCCGGGTCCGTAGTCGGGGCAGTGGGTTGGCCAGCGGGCCTCGCTCGTGAAAGAAGCTGGAATCAAGATCGGTGCATGGATATTATGATAAGGCCAAGCTCTTTTATGAACATGGATTGATACAAGCGATGTTCATAATTGCTTACCATTGCCGGCTAGTAAACGTTCAGGAACAATCGCAATCGGACGCTTCCTCAAACCTCAGCCACTCGAGGCATGCGTGACACCTTCGATCCAGAGAAATATCCTTCAAATCAGCTTCAGTTGGCCAATTGCAAAAAGGGTAATAAAAATGGACATACACATGGCACAAAATACATGAGCCCGGCAGAGCAAAACACAAGGTAACCCGCAGCAACCGCCCCGAACTAGGACAGGGCAGTTCTTTTCGATCATTCCACGCACGCACGGTGGATACACTCTCGTGTACGCCAGGAGAGTGGTTTCATGCACTCGAGCTCTTGATTTTCGTTGGAGACAAGGACGCGGATTACACCGTCATAATTCGCAATATCGCAATAAAGAAGCAAGCTTAATTCGATTCTTGTAACTCATTGATTGACGAATGCTTTATTATTACATACTCATTAATAATAATAGCAAGATTTTGTCTTAAACTAATCACGAAAATGAGCCGCAATATAATCACAACGTACTTTATGTGAGGTCATGTCAGCAACAATTACAATCTTCTCAAATCCCCATCATCACTTTTTTAATGGCAGAGCTAAGCTTTAGAATCTTCAAGGTGTCAGCGTCAGCGTCCAATCTTCACCGACCAATACAGCTGGCTTCCTTATCACAAGTGGGTCGAAGCTCTCGAATTCCAACTTGGTGGTTCCCACAGCTGAAATAAATTGAGAACCCGTGTTAAAGCTTATTCAATGTAGCTACTATTGAGTAGAAGGACTTACAATGACTTGTAATTTGACAGCTTGTTGGTTTGTAAGTTAATCCAATAATGACTATTCTCTCAACCCACTCCGGAGTTTTGAAACCTGAATTCTTTACCCTAGTCGTAAGAATCAAATGCAGAATTAGTAAATTAGCCACGCGAATCCACAACAGAATCCCACCAGCATAAATCCCTCTGCCAATATCCCTTCACGATATAACCCCTCCAAAAATGTGCAAAAAATATGGTTTCAGATTAACATGGTTTGTCACAGGTCCGAACTAAGAATCTTCAAAGCCGAGTTCAGTCTTTATCATTAGCCACTGGACATACTGTTCAGTTTGTAGAATGAACAGCTTTTAAACCTGCATGTACTCATTTACTGTTCAAATTTTATGTATTTCTTATTTTATATTCTTTTTATTAATTGTTTGATGTATTTTTTAAAAATTAACTACTCTTTCTTTTATAACGTTTCGAATTGTTATAAAAATTGCATGCTCGGCTTATTCCAATTTTCCATACCCAATGTGCTCAATTAGCAGCCCGGCCTTGTGCCGGGTTGCCGAGTTCACAGGCATTTTCTTTCTTGTCCTTCCTCTTACCCCTAAAGCCTTCGTGTTTGTCTGAGATTATGTCGGGGAGGGATATTGTCATGGAGGGATCTTATTGCAGGTATTTTGTCGTGCTACGAGCCACGCAGTTTCCAGCTGACTGACTATTCACTGAGCACTTACGTTGATTTCAGCTGGTTGTTTTTATACTCAAAATTGAGCAGAAGATATTTTCCGTTTCTGTACTCATATGACTCCTCATCGTCGATGTATAATGTTCCGTTGGCAAATCCCTAAAAGTGGTAGAGGAAGATTTCATTTACTGGTCTGCGAGTTGGACAGCATTTAGTTTACTTACATTTTGATCCACGGCTACGTACAAAGTGTAGGGATCGGACTTCATTAATTTTGATGCCCTTCTGACTCGCTGTTTTGTCGGAATAATGCTGCCTCCTCTTTGGAATACTGGAATCTGTCACGTGCAAAGACTTAAGTTTTTAAATCTATGGCTTAAGAAGCTTTGCTATTTGTATTCAGTGAAAGCTCATGCTTGCGATCCTACCGTTTCTTCAGTCACTGATATCGAATGAGACCCAGACGCATATGCTTTATGCTTGTAGAAATCATACCAGATTCCTTGAGGCATATAAACATTCACAGACGACGCTCCTTTATCAGTCACCGGATGCACGAGTAACGCATTTCCTATACAATTGAACAAGCATTTTAGTTCAACCACCACAAACGAATGAAATTGCGGTTTGTCTCACCGATTAAATGCTGGTCCTGAATATTAAATGTATTAACGTCCTCGGGATATTCTGCCCATAAGGGCCTCATGGGCGGAGCAGATGTCAGTTCATTCTGATAGAATAATGTGTACCTGAAAGAGAAGTGGATACGTCAAGCCCTATGCAATTAAGTGGGCTTAAATGATTTTAAATGAGTCTTCTTACCAGAAGGGCAGAAGAGCATAACGCTTCCTGACAGCCGAGCGTATCAGCGCTGTGTAATGGTCGCCAAATAGCCACGGCTCTCTGCGTTTTGTTTCAATGTGGGCGTGGGCTCGGAAAAATGGTTGAAAAGCGGCCGCCTGGGTAAATTGCAAATTGCAGTGATTATTTAGAACTATCTCTGAGACATATGTATACAGTCAGCATATTCGGGTTATAATACCTGATACCATCGGAGGAGGAGATCTGCCTCTGGATTCCCAAAGAAACCACCAACATCAGCACCACAATGCGAAATTCCAGAAATACTCAAAGTTAAGCACATGGGAATTGAGGCCTTGAGGTGGCCCCAATCCGCAGTGTTGTCTCCTGTCCACACAGCTGCGTATCTTTGCGTACCAACGAAATGAGCTCTGGTCAAAATGAAAGGTCTGAGGCGTCCTTCGGACCTTTCAATGTGACCTTCGAATGTCGATATAACCTAATTCAATGAAACAACATGTAAACACTAATTTGACTTCAGTCTACAACCATAAGAAGCGTGTGCAATGTGTAACAAACCTGCATCAGTCCATACATATTGTGAACCTGCCGATGTTCCCAATTTCCAAAGTGCACCATGTCTTTGGGCATCGTAATTTCCGGTCCATTAAATACAGATGGCTCGTTCATGTCGTTCCAAGTATATAAGTCTAGAGTGGAGCCGACGTACTTGTCCAGACTGAATCTGGAGGCCCAATAGCTTCTTACTTTTGGGTCAAAGAAGTCCAAATAACTTGACGACCCGGGCCAACACCACCCTGTCATCAGCAGTAGGAATTATCAGCATGTCATTTGGCCCACCGAACAAAGAATAGCAGTAATTAACTAACCCTCGTACACTTTTCCGTGTTTATCTTTAACGTACAGATCATCTTTTAGTGCTTCATCGTGAAGGAAATATCCATTATCCCGTTTGATATGTGGGTCAATGATTGTAACCATTTTTCTCCCTTTTGCCGATAGACTGTTAATCATCTCCACTGAATTTGGGAATTTATGGGCATCCCACGTAAAATACCTACAAAGATAGATGCGTGCATAAATTCAATCGCGGTTCAAATTGACAATTCTTACAATTACGAAATGAAAGATTCTCTTACTTCTTCCCATCGGTATGCTCGATATCAAGCCACAGCGAGTCGTAAGGAATGTCATAAGTATCAAATGACTCGTCCACCATTCGAACATCTTCTTGATCGTTGTAATTCCATCTTGACTGGTGATAGGCAATGGCCCATTTCTGCATTAAATAAGTTATTAAAGCAATAAATTCAAATATCATCCCTCAACAACATAAGTCGACCACTGAAATGCTTCATTACTTGAGGCAGAGGCGTTGATCCTGTAACCTTTCCATATTGGCGGAAAACGTCGTGAGGTTTAGGACCAAGAAAGACTGTGATATCAATTATTCCACTCTCACTCATCCACCTACTCTTTCCACCCTTGTCTTCAGTTCCTCCTAATCAAACCAAATCAATGAATCAACAACTATTGTTTGGTCACACTGCAAGTTTGGTTGATAAGCTAGTAGTTCCCACCTCCGACCAAGTTAACAAGTGAATCAACCAAGCCGTCAGGACCGACGGCAACATCTACCCACGTTTCTGCTCCGTTTAGCCACAACATGCCAACCGTGCGTTTTGCGCTGAAAAAGAAAGAATATCTTTAAAGACGTCCACAGGTCCAGTGTTATCAAGTTTACCTGTGAGCAACCACATAGGGAATTGACCCGTACAACGCCATTGGCGAATTTAATTCATACTCAAATACATCCAAATTGTAAAGTCTGTAAGGTTCAATGCTCCTGCAAGAAAGACGAACAGTTGGTAGTTAAACTTGCACAAGACGAATGATCATTGTTTATGAAATGACGAAGCTTTACCCTGTGTTTCGAAGTGCGAAGTCATCAGCATGCTCTGGAACTCCATACAAATGGTGGCTCAGGGGGAAATCAATATCAACTCCAATAGACTCAGGGCCACGGGGTTTCGAATCCGTATTTCCCGAGAAAGACTCTTCCCACATCGACGGCTCATCATTCTCTGCCTTCTGAACATCAGTTTCCTTGTTGGCTTCAACTTCTTCCTCTTCAACAGGAACTTCGTCATTTCTGAATAATCACACAGATGTGTCAGTCAGTGTATATACTTTAATTTAAGAAGTGATGCACTTACACGTCCGGCTTCTTCCGCAAGTGTTCGAATTTTAAAGTTTGTCTTCCATTGATAACAATAACCTTTTCACCATCCGAGAAAACTTCAAGATACATTGGATTTGCATTGACTCGCACTTCACCGGTTCCAGACTTTAGCGTCCACGCATCGCTCGACTTCTGAATTTCAATTCTAACAACACGTAGGAATTAGTGTCATTCACCAAACCAATGTCGTTCATGTTATGACAGGCGATACTTACTTGCCACGTTTCAAATCTGGCACAAGGGCGTGCTCCACAACATATCTTGGGTGCAGGGGATTTGCTTCATTCATCTGTATCCGGAAAGCACCATCTTCTAATGCCACCACCGTCAATTTGAATTGAATTCCGGTTTTCTCATTTGTTACTGGAAATTCAACTTCTGATGGATCTGAAGTAATCACATTCCCGAAATTAACAGCATAACGAGCGTCTCCTTCAGGCATTCCTCGCTGACGCCTGTTCATATCAAATACGCGATAAACTGCAACTGCAAACTCCAGAGTGGGATTCGATGCACGCTAATGACTTACTTGCAAAATCCGCTCTGATCACATCTCCTGAACTTATTCTTATCAACTGTGTCACTAAGTAAAGCCATCGATGCAATCAACAAAATGACGGCGATGTGTTTTAATTGAAGCAGCGACTTCTGGACCATATCGGTCCGTAAGGACGTTGGCTGATGGTACGCCATTTATCTAAACGTATGAAACCTCGTGTGCGTCTCCGGGCTTCTAGGAGTTACTCTTCATTCAGTGGAAATGAAGTGAATACCCCGAGATTTGAGATATCTCCAGCTGCGTGCACAAACTCATCATTCATCATGTTCATTAATTCAATTTATGCATGTCACAAAAAATACAGATAAATCAATTACCAAACTTCAGTCTTTGGCCTCCAATCAGCCCGGTGTCGCCGGTGAGGTAATTACAATTAAATCACTAAGCTTAAAATCGGGTCAATTCCTAATGGTCCTCTATATCTGGTACACTGATGTGAGCTCAGCACGTTTCGCCTGACCTTCAATCACAAACAATGGAGAAAGTCAAACAAGTCTACGTGGACCAAACCGGATAGACATAAGTTTGTATTTTTCCGTCTCGTTGATCGTCGCCTTGCTAGATGCAGGGAAAGTGAGACACGAGTCACGAGAGATGATCATCATTTGGCACGCTCCGCGGTATATCTTGGCGAGACAAAAATGTGTATTTGGGAGATTTGGAACCATGCTATGCTTTTCCTCTCTGTCCAAATCCGAAGGGGGTCAAGCCAAATGCCTAAATCTTTACAATTTTACTATTTCGTTTTAGTGTTTTCAATTTTAGTGAAAAGTTTTTTAACAGAATTTGAAAGTTGTAAGTATTTTTAATCAGTGACCACATTCTTACGAAATGAGTCAAGAAGTTCAGGATGCACTTCAGGCGGCAGTTGCTCCAGGGAACGAAGTCAATGGTACGGAACCACCGTCATTGGTGTCGATGAATTCTTCAGAATCTGAAGCAGCAACCTCCGAGAAACGGATTAATGGTCCTGTGAGTCCTGATCCTGTCGCTGTTGGCGAAAAGAAGCAAGGAGATTACAAGAGTTTACAGAAAGAAAATCGGACGTTAAAGGTAATTCTACAAATTATACTGGACATGCATAAATAGACTGGCCGGATGCCTACAGTTTAATGACTGCTTTCATGCGAATTTAACAGGATGAGATTAGGCGCATGGAGCAAAAGGCGCGTGCCTTGGAATCGACTCTCAAGAAGTCAACTTCAATGAAAGATCGACTGGAGTCACTCTGCCGTGAGCTGCAAAAACAAAATAAATTCATTAAGGTACGAGTTAGCTCTTACTCTTACGCCAAGTATTCTATTTGGCTCACGTGTGTTGTTCATCTCATTTTCAGGCTGAAAGCTCAGCTCGGTTAAGCGAGGCCAGCGAAAGAGGAAAGGAGTTGGCAGTTGAGGTGCAAAGCAATTTGGGGTTTATGAAAAGCATTAATGAAAATCTCGAAGCGATAACAGAAGAAAGTCAAGCAGTAAGCTCACGTTATAAGATCATTATCGTTACGCTTCATTAATTTATTACCAGTAGTGCCATTAATCAAAATTGGGTTTGACAGGTGAAGAAGGAAAATCTGGAGTTGTCCACCAAGATCAACACGCTTGAAAATCATTATTTGCAGCGAGAAGAGGTAGTCAAAAACAATTTAGCTATTGGCTTCCTAAATATTTTGGTTAACCTTGCGTTTCTTGGCTTCATAGATCCTACAAAATGCGCTGAAGGAATCCAGTGCAGAGTTCTTAGGAATCCAAAAGGAATTAGCTGAAATCAAACTGCATCATGTTGAAGAGAAGAAGAAACTTTTCGAGGAGATGCAACAATTGGCGGGTACCCTTGTTCAGTGTCGAGAGCAAATGAAGGAAGGCAAAGAAACTGAAATTCAGCTCCGAGAACTTCTCTCCAAGTATGACGAAAGATTCACGAGTCTTCAGAATTCATTGAAGGAAACAAATAAGTCATATGAAGACTTTCGGAAGGAGATGCAGAAGGTTTGAACTGTTTGACTTAGCACATAATTTGACATTTGCCTCGGATGGCCCTCAAAGGAACTTCTGTTGTAATTCTGCATAGGTTCATAAGAGAGCTCAAGATATGGAAGCAGAAACCGTAAAATGGCAAACACGTTGGGAGCAGACTAATGAGACTCTTGTAAAAGTTGAAAAGAGCAACATTGCCCTTCAAAACGAACTCGTGAAGGCGAACGAAGGCCTCGTGAAAATGACAGATTTGTGCAGAGCCTTACAGACTGAGCGCAAAACACTACTCAATGGGCTGAAAGGTGTGGAGGGCAAAGAAAATGAGCCAGAGCCGCCAGCCAATGAAGACAAACAGAAGGGAAAGCAATAAGTCGGTGGAAGTGTGACATTTTTCAGACTTCTAATTGTTGTGCCTGTTGTCTAACCTCAATTACTCTAAAATTACGACCTGCCAAGGTCGAGCTATTTACTAACCAGCTTTTAACTTGTGTGTTCTCACTAGTCATCCCCATCAGTATTCAGTAATTCAGTGCCACTAAATAGTAATAAAGCTGTACAAAACAACCTATAGTTAATTGCGACACATTTTACAAAAAAAATGTGAAATTACTTAAGCGGTTGTCAATTTCAAGATTTGTTACCGAAGTCTTGCGTGGTTCACGTTTTTTTAAATTTCTGAGTGTAGATATATCAATGCCTTGTGAAATCTCCCGAAAGTAATGAAACAATAAAACCAAGTAAGAAGTTCGTTGCGTCATTTGTCCGAAATCCACATGCTCTTTTCTTCACTACTCTAACACGTATTGTCAGAATGAAGCAGCCCATTTCTGCTTACCTCATGCGTTTTGTGTATTTTCATAGTGTCAAAGCAATCAAAATGAGACCATCTTTGATTAGTTTGAAAATGCTCTCATGTGGTTGTGGTTTGATAAAAATGTATCATTGGCTGAATCTCACAAAATGTGTAGCGATATTTGCAAGTCTACTTCAAAGACTCATCCAGATAAATTACAGTATAACTATTTACTTTGTCTAGTATCGTCAGCACTCAGCACAATGGAAGTGCTCAGTGAATAAGACGCTCACGGCAGCATGGACAATCGCTTTGTAATTTCCTGTGTTTCAGTTATCACACGAAGACATAACAAAAGACGCATAAATTCTGTCTTGCCTTGTGCCTATGTCGCGTCTAGTTGAATGACAGTGCGTTTAGTGCGTACAAAAGTACTGCAACTAAGCTCAGATTCATGCGAGGCTAAATGTGACTAAACTGTGGCATCACATCATGAGACAATGCGTTCAATTGACACTCATTGTAGTCATTGTAGCGTACCCTCTTATCTCCATGATTTATGGCTTCCAGCCGTGAAACTGCGTGCCATAAACAATATAATTTACGTGATTACGCACTCGCAATCACAATAAGTACTACTACATGGATGGGTGGAAGGGTACGACAAATTACTTTTGTTCAGCAGTACATTTTCATCGAGTAACCACACAGAAGCCGATCGGTTCTGGTCTCGTTCTAAGCCCGAGACCTGAGAGACTAGACGTGCGTGCACAAAAATAGATCGATCTCGTCATACGAATCCCACACCAGACAGAATCAGACCCAGTCGGAGATTTCGAACAAAAAGAGTGCGAATACGAGCCACCACTCCTCGTGCACCGTGCCAAAGCAAAGAATTATCGATTTCACAGTTATTACAGCAGCAGTCGCTCCTTCTTTCTACTTCGGACTACCGGAACATTTTCAGTGGTCAAATTGTTGAAAGCGGACTTGGAAAAATGTGCTCAAACACTATTTTGCTCGATTTCGCTGTGAATCCGTCAGAGCTGGAGTCAGCAGCTTGTAAGTGCAATTGTGAGACAATTTGGCGTGTCTCGAAATAATCGCAATGCGTACATTGAGACTTGATTGGATTGCAGATGTAGAGGAAGTGCAGAAGCAGATTCTGACGCTGTTGAGCAAGTACTTCCAGTCCGAAGCGTCCATCTCAAATGTGGTCAGCAACCAAACGATTCCGGCTGATCCCAGCCATAAGAATTCAAAAGGACTCCTTTCGGTGTACATTGGACCACGAGGGGCCGTGATTACGATTCGAATTTACAAGGAGACTGGGCTGGTCACAATTAACGTAGAGTATTACAAAAACAGTAATGATGCCCCGTTGTTAACATTTGAGGTAAACTATTTCTCGCGCAACATCAGCAAATTAACTGCCGTATAATTTGGTACATGTGCTGTACAGAATTGTCAGGAGATTGAGAAAGCGTGGTCGAGATGGGCTCAGACTGTCAAGCCGGTGAAAACACTGTCCGCTCTCAGGCGCGGCCTTAAAATTGATACTTACTTTTATAGCTCAGGTAAGAAACTCACATCTCCGTTAAACTGGTTAAATTGCAGCTGCACTACCAAATGGAATGATGGAATTGTTTCAGACTCAAGACTTTTAGAATATGACACAGACATCGTTTTATATGACGAGAGATCTCCGTTCCAGCACATTCAAATTATTCATTGTGTCAACTTTGGCAATCTGCTGGTGCTGGACGATTTTCAAAGTAATGCATACCAAAATTTGTCCAGCATTGACAGTTCTGGCACCCAAGCCCTTGTTTCCTGTAAAATTGCAGATTTGGCAGAATCGGACCTCGTGTACACCGAGTCAATCATATGCCGTGGCGTGGAGAACTATGCAGGCAAAGAAATCTTGATTTTGGGCGGTGGTGATGGAGCGTTGTTGTACGAGTTGAGGAAAGAAAAACCCAAAATGATCACAATGATCGAGGTGCGCACTAAAAATAGTAAGGTAAATTAATTTGTTAATTTGCCCCTAAAATTGTTAAAACGCTCTTAGATTGACGATATGGTCATGCAAGCCTGCAAGGTTCACATGAGATCTGCGTGCGGAGATGTGCTGGACAATTACAAAGGAAGCAATTATGAGGTAAATTGAGACAAGCCTATAAATTGCAATTGGAAATTGATTCCAAACACCTTTTACCTTGAATTCAGATTATTGTCGGTGACTGTGTTGAGTACATGGCCAAGTGCTTTAGCGAAAACAAGCAATTTGATTATGTGTTCGCTGATCTGACTGATATTCCAATCTCACGCACGCCAGAGGTAAAATCAGCCTAATTCATGCTCTGGAGATCTGAGTGTTGGGTAATGAGATTATTATCGGAGTTTATTTCTCTAGGGAGAGTTATGGGACTTTATTAAAAAGATTCTCAATGCATCATTCAAAATTTTGAGAAAGGATGGCAAATACATGACTCATGGCAATGGAAGCTCGTCGCAAGCCGCTCTGAAAATGTACGAGGACGTCCTGGACAAGTTGACTGAACCAGTCACTTTTACTAAAACTCGTAAGCCATTCGTCACAGCGCAGGCATGATCTTTATTGGCAAGTTTTTGACCTGCGCCTTTTCTTTCTTTACTTTCTTCACAGATGCCTTCGTCCCATCCTTCATGGAAGATTGGGTCTTTTATCAAGTGCAAAGAAAGTAGTTTACGCTTGAATCTGAATGAATTTTATCAATTTTACCCCATTTCTTCGTCGTGTAGAACACACGCGTACGCGTGGGTGGCAGGATGCACCAGATTCTGTTTACTAGACTCTACAAGGACAAGAATAAAACCACCACAGATTTTAGTCAAAACACACACGAGAACGAGAAGCGAGTCCAAACAGTAAAGGCTTTATGCCTGCCGTTTGTGCCGACATTGTAAACTTATGCTTTTGATACACGTCTGTTTCAATGTGCCAGAAACCAAACGCGTGACTTTGTCGGGCAAATCGAAGTATGGCCCCTACAATTACATCGATTTCATAAACATGGATAAGGTTTATTGATGACAACGACCTTCAAGAGACTCAACACAATCTCACTTTTACTCAGCCTCAGAAACGCCGACCTCAAAATACTAGTTACAAAAGCTGAGGAACAGAGTTTCACTACAGAAGCATTCGACGTCTCTTCAGCAAACAACTTTCCGATTAATCAAAAGAACCAGAATCGAATCAGGAAGTATCCGGCGACGATTGGATATTTGGTCGTACTTCGATCGTTGGAATTCAGAAAATGAAAAGGCTTGGATGGGTTTTCATCATTTTACTCTTCTGCACGCTTCCAATTTCAAAATGCTCGCATGTAAGGAAAATATCCGCATTGGACCAAGGCGACTTCATGTCAAAGCTGAAGAGCGTTGCAGGCAGCCAGTCGATCCTGCCTGTGAAGCCACTGCCTCCTATCCAGCCAATACTTCCTCTGAAGCCGAAACTTCCGCAACTTCCATTGCTGGGGAAGGTAGGAACCGGAGGATTGTTTTAACTCAAGCGACAAATGGCTACTTTCAACGAACGAAAACGAATTTCTTGTATTATTGATCAACAATTAATTTAATTTGTATCTGTGTTAAGTAAAATAGGCTGAATTGAGTATGGTCTTTATGTAAAGTTAATCTGCACTTAATAAAGCATCACAGGTGATGGCGCTAATGCTGACAATGCGGTGAACTAACCAAAAGCACCAGTAATTAATTAGTAATGTGAGAAAGCACAACTCTAATCGAGATCAAACAAAAAAAACAAATTGAATTTTACGGTTCATGTGACGGTTGATCATAACTACGTACTACGTTACTGTTGGTTAACTCGTTATTCGTCTGCTTCCAACTGGAGTCGCTCCATCACGACTGTGTGCATTTCTTCCAATCGAAGCAGTACGTCTGCGCTAAGTTCATCCAAGGTTGTATATCGAACTCGGTCAAATGAAAAGATTGCCTGAAGAAAGTTGAGGAATTTCTCCTTGAAGAATATGCACAAGTCCTGGAGTTCAGTGTGAGGTCCGAGAAAACCCCACGCTAATGTCGGCATCAAGTGTTCGGATAAATCGTAAAAGTGAGCGATGAAACCGTCTTTGTATCGCAACCATCTACGCTTTGTCTTCAAGACGGACCAAACCGCTGTGCACAGTGCTGTCTCTTTGAATGAGTTTGACAGCCACCTGTTCTGTGTGACGGCGAGTACGGAGGCTGGAGGCGCCTCCAAGTCTTCGAATGCATCAAGAAAGATAAAATCCAAGACAATCTACACGAATCAGAACGCTAATAAAAATCTTTCTCAAACTTAGTCCTCAGTGGGTCAGACGAAAGTGACTAACATCATAGAATGTGAGCGCCCTCAGTCCCCGATCCTTCAATTCACTTTCGGTGAGAACCCAATTTCCAGGCTCCTGAGACCAGGCCACAAAACTATCAAATGTCTGCTCAAAGTCGGTCGGATCCTGTAATGAAACAATGAAATTAGTGTATCATAACACAAAAATTAATGTGCTGTTTACTTTGTCCGCTCTCAGCATGATTTCTTTCAACACTTCTTTCCCGTTTTCAGCAATCCAATGCCTTTTCTCCATGTCCGCCACCAGTCTGCTGAAGGCACCCCTAATATTTCAAAGTTAATCGTGCTTTATCGTGCCGAAATTCTGAGACAAAGTATGAAATTTCCTTCGGGATAAATATATTACCTCAGGCAATGAAGTTTCGCCAAATACTCTTGGTCGGATTTGCAAGACACCATTTCGGTCTTGAGAGATCTGTATGGCACTGTGCCTGCTTCAACTAGTCTCCGCGCAGCTTCGTACAATGGATAATTGTAATTTAGTTCATTTGTATCCAGTGAAAAGCCTGCAGACTGCAGACTTAGCTGAATTTCTTCGTCGTCAGACAAGAAGTCTTCGGCTGACATAAATGAGTCCATAGACGACGCGCTTTTGAGCCTGTTGTGGCCCCTCTCACTGCCTTCATACAATGCGGATGTCTAAACATAAATATTTTTAAAGTGAGCGATGACTTTATAATAATGACAAATCATTGTAAGTTCCTACTTCATCTAGAAACAATTCCTCTGTTAGCTTTTGTAGCTGGTACGCGGCTTCTAAAATCTTTTCTAAATGTGTTAGTGTGCCATCTGGATTTATCCGGTCATCTTCTGGTAGGGCCTCCGAACGGAGGATTGCCACGGAATCTTCCCAGTATCGAATGCATTTCTCCAGGGATTCGATGCCTGTCAAGTACCAAGTGGAAATCTCAATGCTTTAAACCATTCGCACGAGGAAATGCGTAGCTAAACAACGATTACCGAGCAAACCCATTTGAGTGCAAGTCAACTGCATTTGTCCATTGTTTTCAAATATGGAATTCGAAACGAGGGTGGAATCAGTATGTCTCGATGATGCGACTGACATTGTCGTGGAACGAGCTTGACTTTTGGCGTCGTTTCGAGTTCGTGAAGTGCTGGCGACGGAACCATTGGCATCGCATTGGTCAGTCGAGTAAGAAGTACCGTCGACAGAGTTGGATAGTCCATCAACAGCTTTATTTCCACGACTTTTCCTTGAATTGGAATGTGAAGGGTACGCTTTATTCTTCGGAGTCGGACGTCTTAAGAACGTGGATAATGCAGCCACAAGGGCGATTCCAACCGCAATCGATGCAATCAAAACCTGATATTAAAGATACAGAATCGAAGCTTGGTGATGAAAATAGGTCAAAGTCAAATCTTGTCCCACAAACTATACTTACCCTTTGATTTCTCGAACTGCCGCCTCCACCTGAGGAAGTAATTGCAGCTGTCGTTCCAGCCCCAACCAATTTCACAACATTGTCAAGATTAATTGCCCTGTCCATTTTTGGAAATATTCTTACTGCTTTCGTTTAGGGATCAAGTATTTGTGATGGATGACTGGATGGCACATGGCAAGAGTGCAACACGAAAGTTTCAACAAAATAGCTGCCGATTACTGATATAAAAATATGACACTATATACATGACCGCATTCCTGCAATTTGTAAATTGCAGTGCGAATTTCAACAAAAAGTACTTGGAACTCGTTCCATTTGATGTGATGTGCTAATGTCAGTTACTAGCCAATTCGATGAAATTGGAATTCGGGTTCGCGGTTGCACGTGAGAATTCCTTACTCATTCCTTAGTTGCGTTGAAGTGAACGGTCAACTTTCTCGTAGGTGAATTTCATGGCTTATGGTGGAGGGCGCATTGACAAAATGAAAATGTTGGCAACAAGTATATCACCCTAAGTTTCATTAACAAATCATAATAATAACGATGCCGAACTTTAAAGAAAATGCAATAGGTGGGGAATTTAGAATATCTCATCTTCCTTGTATGGGGCTGGCGTTGTATCGGGAAGAAAGTCGACAATAATCGAGTTAAAATCAATTATAAAAACTGCATTTTAATTTCTGTAGTTCTCAGTTAATTTAACTATGATTCAATTAATTCGAATTAATGACGATTCGAACTAAATAATCTAATTCTATGAAGCCACGGCTGCGGGTGTATTGCTTTTCTCCACTTGCGGAGCTTGTGTGACGGAGGATAAATTGGATTTCTCCTTGGTGTCTTTAAGATTTCCGTCCGCCTTCGAGTCACATATAGCAATGTAGTAATCTTTGTCCAGAATGAATTTTTCAGGTGACTGCGCTGCTTTTAATGAACACTGAACAATGAAGTCATGCGGTGCTTTCCCAGTGACCCTTCTTGGAAGTGTATCCTTCATCACTTGCATGAAATTTGACTCTATATCTTCAACCTCCATATCCAGCTAAAATCGTACACAAAATTATGTTTAAAAAGACCAGCTATAACTTCGCATGGTCGTGGTCGTACCTTTCCAATCGGACACTCGATCCAGGCGAAATCTGGTTCCCTGTCCGTCCGCTGCACTTGAATCTTTATACCGCTCTTGAGCTTGCGTACAATGGGTGCTAAATCTACGTCAACGGTGCCTGACTTTGTGCTAGGAAATTTCTTCTTCAATAAACCACGAATCGCTGTTAGTTCAATTACCATCAGTGGATGAGCAATGACATGATCATAGTCGGCTATTGAAAGATGGCCTTCCTGAAATAAGGACGTTTAATACAATAAAAAGGAAGTTCCCAAAATTCTTCGGTAGTTGGCAGTTTCACAGAAGATTACAGCAACTTCAAGACAAACCTGAATGGATTTTATCAGCTCATTACTTCCTGCAGTCTCCGCGCCCGCCTGAACCACTTCGTTAATTGATTGGGTGTCATTCAGACAGAACGCCAGTATCTTTGGTAGAACAGTGCCAGCGGATACGAAAGGTTTCTTCATTTCAACCAACGATTTCCACGTTTCCATCATTCTAATATTCATATTTAACGGCAGAACATTAAAACTAAACCCGGAACCCACCCACGAACTATGTTGAGAGGCGGACTCACTTGTTAGGCCTATTCGGATACACGAAATCAATATCGATTCTACACAACACCGTAGAGGAGGGGTAATTGCGCATTGTCGGATGCAGAAAGTCACGATGGTTCTGTATTGCTTCAGCGAAAGTCCAGATCTTGTCACGAAATCTTTCGTAGAAGAAAACATTGTCCACAGGCTCCGGCAGGTGCGAATTGTCAGGTGGTCTCTGCAGTACATACGCAATTCTGAAATGTAGAGATCGCATCCAGTCAAACTGTGTCCAAACAAGGCTAGGGCTGAATCCGGTTAATCTTACTTTGCTTTCCGATCCATCATTTTTTGTTGAAACGTCTTCTTCACTTCTGGCTCCTTCTTACGTTTCTTCTTCAGCTTCTCTCTTTTCTCTCTTGTGCCTTTCCTCGCGGCATAGTCCTGAGTAGTTGTGCTGATATTCCTGACCTGGGACAGCGGAAGAGGACAGGATGCACCAAGAACCCCAGTGGTGTTTACAATGATTAATTTTGACAAGAAGTAAGACACTGACGTGCACGTAATTGAAGTGTTTCTTAATAAAACAGCCGCCCTGCACCCAGCCGTAAGTATTTTATTGCTCAACATTTTTGCATCTGATTTGGCCACCCTAAATTATGTTAGTCAAGTTCCCTGCAATCAGCCACCCAGTCGGTGTTTCGAGTTCAAAATTACCACATGTTGGTAGAAACGATGCAGTGTTGATCTTTCGAAAGGATAATCTGTTCAGAGGTGGAAAAGGTCCGCCCTTTACAGCTCGGATTGGTTCTCAAGACTCACAAGCCGTACCACAAACCGATGAAATAGGGAATCGAATATTGTGAGCGGTAGTGTTGAGCTTACATAAACTGTCGTATGAATCCAATTCCAATTCCAAACGGTCAATTTGTTTACCTTTCCATTCATTCGTTTTACATATTGTTGCATTCCTTTAGCTGGAGTTCCAAATTCCAGGACTGAGACTACATTTATTATTGCATTCAAAGCTTTTGGAGGTTAGATGCTGGATACCTGAGACCTGAATAAGTGCAATTTTAGCAGCATACTTCAGACAAAGCGGGTAACACCTTTGAGAATTTTCGCACCCTTAGTCAACTTTTTCATATAGCGAGTAATAAAGCAATAAGCAATTGACAGCGCCAGTGCTGATGCAGAGACTGGCACTGGCGGTGAAGGGGATACTTCACTTAAAGATAAAACTAAAACAACAAAGAAGTAGATAGCAGAAATTCTTAGGGCTTAACGTGCAGTTACACAGAAGCGTAAAGCGCGCATTATTGTGCAGGACAATCCAACAGGCATTCTTATCTTAACGTGTTTGTTTTGTTTCAGGACATGATTGCAACTGAAACTGAATAAAGAGCGCGGTGATCTTTAACAGAGAGCGGGTCGTTGTGTTCTGGTGGTGAGGCTGTTCGTCCATTGCTCCGATCTGCAGCCACCACAGTCAGGTAAGTTAAACTTTGTTCATATTAATGAGTTCATTTAGTAATTGAATTAGAGTTAGGGTACGATACGATCATGCCCTGTTTCTTTGCTTCCCTTTGGTTGCTCGGCTTCCGATAAGCACATCTTTTGCCAACGTGTCCATTCATTGTATGAGGAGTTAAGAATTTCGTTGCTACTACAATTTCCGTGTGTGCAGTTATCTTTGAAGAAAATATTATTCATATAGATTTCCTTCTTTATATGCAAAGTTAAGGGAAACCACGGACAGACAGACAATGGTAATCTCAATTTTGGTTGGGAATGTAAAAACATTTAAAACTCATTGGAATTTTTGGAATAGAATTCACACTTTTGAAAGTTAAATAATAAGTTTGTTCCATCAATAACCAATTTCACAATTCACATTTACGTTTGAACATAACTAGTGAGTTCCGTCTGTCATTCTATTCAGTCAATCATTTAGGTTAAACTCACTAAAAGTCAGAAATTGCGAGGCAAGAAGAGAGTTCGACCTTCACTAGGTAATGATGATCGTAGGTCGGATGGGCGAAGTTTCCTAAATCCGATGTACACGAGCTAATTCCTTGCATGAGAATATGAATTAAAGGTTCTCATTCTGTATCAATTTCAGGCATGGCGGAAAATAAGGTAGATCAGAGCGACCCGAAGCGGGTTCCTGTCAAGCCTTCATTTAAGCAACTTAATGAAACCCGGAGACCGATTTTAGGAGTTCAGTGGCCAATATGTAAGCGGAAGAACAAGGTCCCGGCGCTTCAAGCGTCGTCATCCTCACATCTTCCGCCGAAGAATTCCAAATTCAGTATATATGAAGACGGACAGAATAAAGGGGCGTCCGGTGGTGGTGCTGCAACAACAGTCATGAAACAAGTAAATACGTCTGTCTCAGTCTCAGATACCAGCACTGGAACGCTCGGAGAATCGATGAATGTTGATGATAGTCTGGATTTAACTTTCGATGCGAAAAAGCGGTTCTACAGCTATCGTGCACCGCTCAGTGAAATATCATTCAGAAGTGATACCTCCATCATCAGTGATTCCGGAGTAAGCGCCATGGATGACCTGGAAGGAGAATATGACGAGGATGGAAATTTGAACACTGAAAATAAGCACAAAATGCTCCAAGCGAAGCTGAGAGAAAAGAGTTTGCTGCTTTCATCAACTAGGAAGACCTTAGCCAAGTTATGCCAAACTAAAGGTCCAACTCCAGTTCTTCCCACAAAGCCTGATCCAAAGAAAGACGAGCCAGTCGATGAGAACTTGAAAGCGTCGTCGCCCTTCCTCCCTCCAAGTATTGCAAAAAAATTCGCACCAGCAGCGGCGCCGGCGTACCGCCATGTTGGAGGTGTTGGTGGAGTTCTGAGCGAGAGGAAGGACGTACTTTACGATTTTCCCGAGTACGCTACGGATATAATTACATATTGGCTTGGATATGAGAAAAGAGTTAGACCGAAGAGGTGGTACATGGAAAAGCAACCGGACATTTCGTACAAAATGAGAACCATTCTTGTCGACTGGCTTGTTGAGGTCGGCGAAGAGTACGAGATGCACCACGAAACTGTATTTCAAGCAGTTAGTTGCCTTGATCGATTTCTGAGCAAAATGAGTGTGACGAGAACCAAATTGCAGCTGGTTGGAACTGCTGCTCTATTCACCTGTGCAAAGTTTGAAGAAATTCAGCCACCGGATGTGAACGATTTTGTGACCATAACTGACAATACTTACACTAAGGAACAGGTAATTTGATTAAATTGATCAAACGGTAACTGGACTTACTACACGGCCCGTATTGAAAATACGTCGCGTCTCTGTCGCAGGTTGTACAAATGGAGAGGATCATTTTAAATACGCTGGGCTTTGATCTACTGGTGCCAACTCCATTTGATTTCGTGCGAACCTTCTCTTCCCTTCTGTATTTGGATGCAAAAACTACATGCTTGGCGATGTATTTGACTGAATTGTCTTTACTGGATGCTGAAAGATATCTGCCCTACTTATCATCAATTATTGCAACGGCGGCCATAGCTTTGGCTAGGTACACATTCCAGGTAGGGTATTATTGTAGTTTGCATTCTTGGAAAAGGCAAAATGATCTAAAAGTTATATCATGTTTCTTTCTCGTTTCAGAATCGATTTTGGGACTCCAGAATCGCGCAGCTAACAACTCATAAATTGGTGGACATTCAGCGTTGTGCCCACCATCTTTTTAATTCTTTTTACGATGCTCCAACTTTTGCTCAAACTGCTATTTTTGAAAAATATAAAGCTGTCCGGTACTGCAGTGTATCGCTTTGCATTTTACCAGCTAAGCTGCCCTGGAACTCTTAATCAGGGTTAATCTTAAGATGTAATTAAGCATTCAGCTATGCAAGTGTATTAAGGCTTAACTGTTCGGGCTAAGTTGGGCCGCGAACGGTGGTTTCGTTGGAGCCTCGGCATTCACGCTATTATTTAAGTTACAGTCGCAGCGGTCGGACGTCGTACGGTACGAAGGTATTATGATTTTCAATAATGTAAATGACATGATGACATGACACTGTTGCGCTAAGACTTTTACTCTACACGACAATTTATTAATTTTTTTACTTTTGTATTACTCTTTGTGCGGATGTGGACGTTGAGATTGAGAAACCAATTCTTGCCATTTTTAAATCTGTTTCAACGTTTGAGATTAACTGTTTTTGATAATCTGCTAAGCATAAGTTTATGGTTATAATAAGTGCTAATGATTTAAATATTTAGTATGACCAATATTGTTCATAACATGAATTGAAATGCACTTCTGCGGGCGACGATCGATTGATTCCCTTTTCGGTGTGGTGTGCCTGCATTTCTAGCTTTTGTGATTATCGCTTGTCCTTGTCGTTTGTGGATTTGATGTTCCATAAAATTAATTGACTGTTGGCGATGTAAATCATGTTTTATACAAGGTGTTAATAAAATCTTGAGCTTTTCAATTAAAATCGACTTGAAGCCGCAAATTATTTTGCTTTTTCGCCGCAGCACGTGCTGGCTTTCACTCGCGCCCTCGCCTCGCCGGCTTCCTTGAAACAAGATGAACAATGGCTCATTTGGTAGGTGATGGCAAACACCTATTTTTATTATACTTTTGGACCGTGGATGCATTTTATAATTTTAGTACTCAATTTCATCACAATAAGGTTTTGTCGCTTATAATGACGCACTAGATTAGACGTTATATATTTATGGTTTCAGTTTGAATTTTCAAGGAATTTAGCGTTTAAGTTACATATAACACTCTGAGCAATTGAACGTTGACTTGAAAATACTTCTTTTAGTAGGCTCTTATGTTATTTCTATTGCGTGATAAAGCTCATGGAACTCGAGAGACTTGGCGAATCCGTCGAAATTGAAGTTCCAGGCAAGGTCTGAGCTTTTCGGTGTAACGTCTTAAAGGGTTATGAATTTCCAGTAAAGTTAAGCATAATTTCATACGATAAAGAGTATGAATACAATTCCAAGCAAACACCACCAAAACTATGACTCAAAAACAAAAGGGTCCTAGAGCCTCATTCCTTCTGTCATTTTATATTGATTTTCTTGTTATAAACTTTTTTGGTTCATGCTGTTAGCATTAGCACGATTTAAGTTGGTATTAACACTTATGACTACGATCTTATAAATGTATCTGCCTCTCGCAGCGAAACACGTGCACATGAGCATGCATTAATTTCTGCTGCTGCCTTAAACAAAGAGAAAGAATTAGAAATGATAATTACTTCGTGAAAAGTGGAAGAAATGAAATACGCGTACGTTTTCAAGTTAACGTAAAGTTACTAAATTCTAACTACGAGTCATAAGTCGAAATTTCGATGCATCAATTTCGGCCTCAGAACAAATTCCGGTGATTGAAAGGAAAGAAATACTCGATTGAAGTACAGTTTAGAATAATAATCTTTGAACTTGATGTCATAATATCCAACCCAGGATTTGGATTATCAAGATTTAAAGCAATAACTTTCGTATCATAATACTAACACGATTAATTTATTAATTAGCAACGAAAGTCGTAGAGTCTTAATGTTTTTGTGTAGTTTTCCGTTTTCTGTGTTCCAAACTCCCGAAGATAATTAAACGAAGGCAGTCGAAGAAACTGTGCTTCAAAGACTGGCCGTGAATCTCTTACAAGTCCATCTCGAACTGTTCCTCCTGAACTTTCACCGGTTGTTGAGCAAGTGGTGAAGGACCTGAGACGAAAATTAAACAAACGTTCATTAATGAATAACACAAAAGTTTCTACAAGACACGCCGTCAGAATTTCTGTAAGAGTGAGACACTTACGATTTCTGTCTGGAGATGAAGTCTTTCGCTCTTTTAGTTTCTGAGTGTTGTTGTTATCGATGAGACCAGCTTGTTTCGTCGGAGACATGCCCGGGAAGTACTGAATATTTTTCGGAGGAGTCTTGGCCATTGGCGAATTGCGCAACTGCATCAAAAACTGGCGTTCGTAGACAATGCGAGTTCCTGACAGTATAAACAATATTCAGGTGTTAATACATTTCATGAGTAAATTCCAATTCCAACTCATGATTCCATCATTCATTTTACATCCTTCGGGTGAACAGTAATATTCTAGCACCTTTCTCATGTGGATGGTTTTAACCGAGTATACAAAATTGTGCTTGCAAATTCTGGTCATCGTGCGACTGATCTTAATCATGGTTCTTTAATAATCGGTCAGTTGAGTTGGGTCAGCTTATCTGTTTCTCATTGTACCACCTTTCTGAGCACTAAAGTAAACACTTCAGTCGGCCGGTCATTGACAGAAACTCCTCGTTTGCTCAATTTTAGATTAAATGCATGCATACTTGTGAGATTTCCCAGCTCGAGATACACAAGACCATTTTAAGTGACTGTACACGTTTTTGCATGCGAACAAGGCTGTTCATAGTTCCCTGTTTACTCATCTGTGCAAATGCGAACAATGTCGCTCTGATATTTGTACTGATTGATTACAATTCCGCTTGTTGACGTTGATGTGGAGCTTCGCAAATCGCAATTATCGCAAGATAACAGCGCGCGTTCATCTCCATGTTGTGGTTTACGATTTCTCACATTTCAAATACGCATCTGGGCTTCAGGTTTGACTCGCAACTAATTTACTGAAATTTACTCTTACTCCGCCAGTCTTATCACATTAACAATCAGTGGCCGAAATCAATATTTTATTGTCGCTTATCACGAGCTTTGCCTGACTCATCGAAATGCAAATAATCTGCCGATATTCTACTTCGCAATTCGCAAATTACCACCAGACATTGTCAAGGTTGTAATCGGGCTGTAGCTGGCTGAAACATTGAATACTGAACTTGTTGGACCCAATTCGCAGTTTTCACAACGCTTTGGTCTAAATTCCAAATTATGGCAAACGTGATAATGACTAACCGACACATGTGCTTGTTTATTTTGATGGACTGATTAATTTGACGACGAACGAAATTAAATGCACCCATTTACTGACAAGTGTAAGTGGGCTTTTGCATAAAGTTGCAAATTTTGCCGACAGAAAATTCTCTTCCTCCATTGCACCGGCAAATTCTTCGCGTTTGCATTACTTGGATACAATTGACATTCAAGCTGCTCCGAACTTGCAAAAACTCTTATGTCATCTCCTCGCTGTGATAAAAAATTATTCACCATTCGCAAGAATGTACGTGCATACATATTTGTTACGCTTCGTTGTCGCCACAAAGCAAGTTATCGAATGTCTGCAATCTGCAATGAAATTACACACTGTAAACATTGGTGACCTTGAAATCTCTCTTTTCTACACTAATCTTCGCAGCAGTCGCGCTATGCGCTAAAGTGTTCAGTCTGAAGTATTTTTTGCATCATTAACATTGCTATTATACGTATTTATGTATATCCGCTGCCTACGTACATACATACGCGAATATGAGCGTACGACTACGATGAGATACGGCGAATCGCGAATTGCGAACTTCGGCCTGCATGTGCGAGCCACAACTCAGGCAACTGATTTACATAATATTCGCATCCATGAAGCCGAGAAATAAAACGAGTTGTGCCAGAGCAGAGTTTACGATTACGATTACGTATTATTCCATTCGTCCGTAATCTCGTTTGGGTTATCATTGCCCTGCTTGCTTACTTCGAAGCAGCGTTTCTCCACGTGTGCAAAGAGTGAACCGAACGGGCAAACTAAAACTTGCAAGTTGTGCTGTAAAATGCATCGCATCCGCCCGCTCATTGCTTACCATAAAATTTATGCAAGTTGTATCACGGCTAGAATAAACAAAGGCTGAACAGCAGGAGCAGAATTTAAAAACCAAGAGCAGAAAAATCACTCGTAATTTGGATTTAAACCACGTTACGAAAAAGAATCAGATGAATTTCGTTGGTTTTAAAGTTGGACGATCAGCAGCTTTTCGTGTTGAACTCTCTTAAATGGCCTTCTTCCTAATCAACTGGCTCAACTACGTCTCAATCAATTAGCACCCTTCCTCAAGCGTCTTACTAGCGACAGCCTTGTTACATAATTGCATGAAATGATAATGAAGGTGCGACTGCGACATAAACGAATGACGCAGGCGCGGATCCAAGACATATCACAGATGATAGTTATTAAATTGCCATTAAATGCTATGAATGTCTCGACGTGTCGTCCCAGTGCCATTGTTTTCGTATAAAAGATAATCAAGTACGAAAGGATCTCACAAGAAAGTGGATCAATGTTTGTTTACTAGAACTCAAACTTCCTTCGGATTGGCGACGATGACCATCATTTTGCAACTACGCACAAGCAAAACCGTTTTTGTGGTCTCGGAGCATCATTATTAATAGATTCCACATAATACAAATACAAGCGCATAGCGAACAACACGAGACAAAATATGTACGTGTCGCATTTTGGCTGGCATTTCGCAAATCTTGAACCAAGCCAGTAAACCAGCATGCTCCGGTCGTGCGACCGACCGCCTGTGAGAAATTGCGAAGTTAAAGCTTTAAACGTGCAACGCACTTCTGAAACAGGTTCCGTTCTAGGTCAGCTATTCGCTCGCATCGCCATCCCACCCTTTCTCTCAGCAATGCCTGCACTGCACGGAAACTTCGCAGTAGGTTTTTTGCAACGTGTTATTTTCTTTTCATATGTCTTTGAAAGTAACCAGAAGTCAATAATCATTGGCTCCAACACTCAAGAACCGCAAATATCGACATGGTCCTCGTCCTCATCGAAAGCTGCTAAGACGTTGCTATTTGTTTACATCACATCATTTACTCATGCGGTAGATTACTACGCTCTCGCTCTTTCAAGCCATATCAAATCGTGGCGTCGAAGCAAAGGAGACAACGACAATCAGGCCTATTTTCACACGCGCAGCTGGAGCAATTAATTTAAGGAAGCCAGCTAATTGCTAGTTCGACTAATTTCCAAATCAGTCGCGTGGGTCTAGCTCTTGAAAGCATACGTCACGCAGATTATGAAAAACTAACGCGAAAGACACAGTGAACACAATCCAAATGCTAATGTGCACCATGCTTAATTTCCTTATTGCCATTGTTTACCAGATTCGTATGGCCAGTCGTGCCGTTTTATGGAGCAGATAAATGAACTCGAACTCGACCCATTTTTCTGTGTACCTTGCTTTGTGACGTGACATGTGGCATTTGTCGAAAGCATTAATATTTAGGGCGAACCCAACAGCTTATCACTTAATGAATTGGACAAAAACAATTCTCGCCATGTGGGTACAGCTGATGCATGCTTGGGATTGAACGAACTTGGACAAGGACTTTTTGCCCTTCACTTTTGGCTACCTAGATTTGGTTAATTGAAGCAAATCAGACAACAGAAGTCAATGCACTGGACAAAACATCACTAGAAATTGAGACAGCACAAGAGAACTGTAAATGTCTCACCCTTAACTCCTCGATTACTCATATCGTCGATTTTTGTGTTTTCATTTTAGACAGGAAATCATCACTCAGATTTCTTTTACTAATGTTCCTTGGAAATGCCAACATCATAACAAGATAACGATAAGACTCCAGACGAGACAATGAAAACAGCAGTAGACAAAGGGGCAACAAATAATAAATGGGTCTATCAACTGTCAGCTTGAGATTTGCTTAATTTGCTATATGTGACGGTGCGAGGTCGAAGTCACAAGACAAAGGATGACACGTCAGCATTTATGGGTTTTCTATTTCTTTGCAATAAACATAAAATATCAAGACAATTGAGTACAAGTTCAGCCTGCTTGCTCAGCATTAATTTTGCAGTCACAAAACAGCAGCCGTAAGATTTATCGCAACACATAATTCTAAACAATTAACTCTGGTTCCTCGGCATCGGCGAAATTCTCCATGTTTACAGCCTGATTCGCCGCACCGCAATCAAGTTCGGTGGTACTCGCACTTGTCGCACTGCTTTCAAGATTGTACTTTTATGTACTCTTTGACCTATTTGCTTTGAAATTCCGAAATTGGCGAAAATTGCTAAAAATATAGAACTAAAGCTGAATCACGTATTGTTCGTACTCACACTCATCGCATCGTGATTTTGAGAGGGGTGGAAGTCGTGAAAGTTAAATATTGCAAAGGTCACCCGGTTGTGTTAATCAGCGATGTCAAACCTGATACTACGCCGTCAACTCTACTATTACGCTGAACGAAAATGCTTGAGACTGAATCGAACTGTGTACAGGACCTTTGACCCTAAAACTAGAGCGTGAGACTGCATGCTATACTGAAATGCTGTTAACCAACAAGAAATATCCAGAACGGCGAACGGCATGGCATAACACATGATTGTTGTCTGAGTTTTATAAGCACTTGGCTCTTTTACGACTTAAAATTATTACGTAACACAGGAATGATAGCGCTAGTGCGCTGCGACGACTGTATTGACAGTTGAACGGCAAGGGTCAAATCTGGCAGAAAACTCAACAACGTAAATAATGTTAAAAGCCTGAACTTGTTAAAAACACTCCAGACCAGATTTGTTTTCGATATGCTGGGCTGAAAGCTAAATTAGCTAAACATGAATGCAGATGTTTCTATGCTATTCTTTTCGGTTCATTAACGCCTGGTTCCATACTTCATAGGGACGGGTGTAAAGAGGCTAAATCACGAGAATGCAAACACCAACACCATTTTGCATGCGATATCGACACTTCTTTGTGCCTGCGTAACAAAGTAAACATATGATTTGCTGCGAGATTCCCGATTCCACAACCCGTCATCAAACTCTCATGTCTGGAGTTTGGACACTGTTCAGCATTTCGTTTATATGCAATGGTATAATTGAATTTAATCAAAATCTGGATTAACTGCCTGGGCTGCGACTTGACCTTGCTTTTGCCTTGTGGACCTTCATGGCAATGATTTGGATGACTAACTAAAAGCTGAAAATATGCCTTACCTCCAGGAGTGGTTGAAAACAGAGTGCCACCAGGTGTTGTCGAATAATCAGCAGGCAGACTTGAGTCATTTGTTATTACGACTCGGCGAGATGGAATGAGTTGACTCTGCGTTGCTTGCCTGGCTACTGGACTGGCTGACATCTTGAATGCTGCTTAGACCGAAGTTACTGATTGACCAAATTGAAAGGCGAATTCTTTGTACTTTTGTGGAATCTGCTGGCTGATTTTCCTGAAGACCACGGTACCGTAGGATGTAGAATGGTGTAAGGCTGAGAGAGCTCTAGTAATTACTGATTAACTGACGAATGGGATAGTAAGTAAACAGAAATTAATTTCTACCCGATAATCTACTGCTGCGAAAGAGACAGACACACGACACCAAGCTCACCTAAAGACAAAGTGTGCTCTCTGCAGTCTCAACGCAGTCATTTGTACTCACGGCCTGCACTTGGAACTTGTTAGTTTCACTAGTATGTGTAGGTACAACACTTATGCTTGGAGTTGGAGAAGCAGCAAGTGAGACTTCTCTTGGAGACCATTAACGTAGAACGAATGGAGTGTAGTGTGCACATGTATGTAGTTAGTTTAGTACGATTCCATCGCTAAACAAATGATGAAACCAAAACCAAGTTCCACACACGAGTTTTACGTTTACGAATATTAAGTCGCAGTTGGCAAAACCTGCCTGCATACATGCTATATTTTATGTTGGTGACACGTTTTCGGCTCTCAGTAGTGATACACGAGCAGCAACATGTGACTTGCTATGTGCGGTTGTCGCGTCCGTCTCATTACAGCACCGGTGCTAAGTTAACTACGTAATTAACCATCCGATCATGTTCATTGATCAAGATGCTTGATTGTCTGCTTTGTAATAAATATTCGACGAGTCAGAGTCATGCAGAATCTGGACACATGAAATCAAGCTCTCGTTCGCATTCCAGAAATAGGAAAGCTAGCAATCGCCAGTATCGTCTTATCTCATTGGGCATGCTTTCACAAATCGAGTCGTAACTGCGTAAAAAATGATCGTAATTTAGTTGCACACACAAACAGAAGCAGAATGGACAACACAGCGGAGCGGTTTATGCTTGCTCGCATTCTAACTCAAACATAAACAATACATTCTTGATATTTTGGTATACACGTACACGTGGAATAAATTGGACGTACAACCTGCATCTTTTAGCACGGCAGATAATTTCAGTTTCAGTGATCTTGGTCCAATCGATTAATCAGCAATTTCTCTGATTTTATTCATTGAGAATATCGAGATTGATTATCATTAGAATACAGATCATACACACAAGTACAACTGAATAAGAAATCAAAGCTTATTGCAAAGTACAAATTTTCTGACATCGAATTGATTAGACTAGAATCGTTTTCGGGAAGAGGAACGTTGAGAATTGAATAGAACACGAAACAAATCAATGCCTTCTTTTGGCCTGAAATCTCTGAAATTGGTATAATCCCGAGCTGAAACATTGGCATCTCAAATCTCAATATTGTGCATTCTCCTTGTTTCCTTTTCTAACTTCTTTCGCTTCTCCTTTAGTTTTATTGCTACTTTAATTTTGAGTCAATAGCTGCTTGAAGCATTGCGTTGCATTAAAGTTAGACGCGGACACAAATCTTGTCCACATTGCTATCCCGAGACAGTTGCCAGAATAGCGTTGAGTTGATCGATTAACTCGTCGCATCTTGCGCTTAATCCCTTGAGTTCTGATGGAGGAGGGCCGACCATTTTAATCAGGCCTGGCACCTGAGAGCAATAATAGACGGGTTGGATTACAATCACTAGAGAACAGGAAATAAAGATCGAAATACTAAACTTCACGCTTACTTCTGATCGCGCCAAATTACAGCATCGGAGAAGTGACTTCAGGCCCCTCCAGCTAAGTGCTTCAGGAGGCTTTTCTGAAAAGAACTGGAGCAAGGCGAGCGCCACCTCGACCGCCACGTCATCGAAAATCTGAAATCAAAGGAATTGGTCCGATTAGGACTAATATTTGGACGCGAGTTGATGGCAAACTGGAAGCACGCGAAAAGCGAACGAAACGGCAAATATCAATTGAAAACCGAGAGGGATCAAATTCCCAATCCCCGACCTTCGATTTGGCTTTGGCAGGGAGGAAAGCCCTCACTAAAGATGTTTCTCCAAGACGCTTTACGTTGTTTACGAGAGCACAAACATACAGAGAGAATATTCGAATTAGTTACACTTCAATCAAATCAATGTTAAACAGCCTTTACTCCTCATACGATCCCATCAATAGCACATTGCGCGGAGATGAAGAAAGGTCCGAGAAAAATAGTACTCAAATCTCAAAGGTAAAACAGCTAACTACAAAGCTACAACACTTGTTCAATTCTACTTAGAAACCCCACGTCATATCAGATAAGCAGTGAGTGCGTTCCAATTAATTGCATTTATTCCCGGAAGAGCTTTCCGAACTTTATCTCACCCGAAAACGGAAAGAAAATTGCATCAAGTCGCAAGCGTGTTTAGCATTTTGCAGGTGAAATTAGTTGTGCTTGTATGCCAAATTGATGAGAAATTATGGAAGTAAAGATGTTTGACTTACAGCAGTTTTTACCTCTTTTGATACAAGATTGTAAATAAGAGCTGAACCTGTGTTAAATTAAAGGAAGCCGGCGGATACAATAAAAATGTGTTAGCCACTTTCAAAATTGAGAAAGCGTACCGATATCTTTAAATTCCTTCGAAAGCAGAGCGTGAACTCCAACCTTCGTTGTCACGCGGATATTGGAGGTGATGCCACGCCCAGGGCTCTCCCACTCCGAAATGTATCTATTGCATTAAAATTAACAAAAGTTTCAAGAAGCTCAGTTTGTCGTACCGTCGTACGAAAGGAACATCAAACTTACAGTAGCCATTCGGAGGTGGATAAATTCTCAAAGAGGTTGCACAATAACAAAGCAACAGCTTCTTGGCACTGAGGAGATAATTGATCCACATTGCTGGCATAACGCATTAGAACGTGGTCTTTCCTGTCTTGATGCAGAACCAGGATAACATCGTCCTTTGTGACCTGAAACGAAATCAAAACATAAAAGATGAACTGAACTGCGGAACAATTGGAAATTGACATACATAAAGCATTCAAAGTGAAACGTACCGAAAGCCAAGCTAAGACTTTGAGACATTGCACTCTGCTGTCATCTCCAATTCCAGGCTCACCTCCCAGCAATATTCGCCCTGCAAAGCAATTCTTTAAATCCGAAATTCCAAAGCCAAGAGAGCTAAACAATTTCGTACCAATGAGGGCAAGGAAGTCGTCGGAAAGAACCCAAGATCCTTCGTCTCCCAAAGCATATTCTCGCAATTCCCGCAAACATCTCATTTCTTCATCGTTCAGCTCAACATTAGCTAACGACTTTTCCAACTCATCCAGCAGCTCATCGACAGAATTTCCCAAATCCCTGCAATATTGTTATGTGTACAGGGCACAATTCCGATCTCGAAAATACATTAACTACAAGTTGGATGATTTACCGGAAGACAATCGGTGGTTCTCTTTGTTTCTTTTTCTCTTCTCTTTCCCTGCGTTCCTGCTCCTCCACTTCTTCTACCTCGGCAAGAACGTCACGTCTCTTTTTGCCAGACGCTTCGGGTGGTGCACTTTGTTGTTCCTCGTCAGAATTCAACAGAGGCTCTGAGTCTTGACCTTCCGCCATGTCGAAGTAAAAATTGTCCTCGAAACCACCGTTCTGTTGTAAAAGAGGTTGCTGAGCGAATTGCTGTAAAATTGGTCCTAAGGGCCTGAAATGGAACGCCCGTAAAAGTATAAATACTAGAACCATCAGAATGGCGGACGGTAAAAAGAAGGCAGTAAGAAATGTAATCTTACGTGCTCAGTACTCGCTGTGGCAGGTCTAAAATGAAGTCTGGAATTCCAACGCCCGCGAGGAATTGCGACAGATCGTTTGTGAAAGTGTTGCAGTTGTGAGTGAACAAGTCGTAGAGCTGCCCCCGATATGAATGCTGCGCAAGATCTCTTAAATGTTCCAAGAAAATATCTCTGGGAATTTCAGTCGTCCCCAATTGAATTATTCGCGTGGGTGTTCCCAAGATTGTGGTTCCCTTTAAGAGGACAATTAAAAGTCAGGCGTGTTCCGGGGCAGAGAAAATTTATGGATGCGTTCTTTCCAGCAAGACGGAATTTCTAAAATACGAATCGATGCCGGATGCAAACAGTAATCAACAGTTCTCAAGAGATAGGTCCATGTTGTGAAAACTTGCTAGACATTTCGAAAATGCATAATTTGTACGGTAAAGTCTTCCATTCAACGGAGGAATGTCAGCATACTCCATATAGTTTAAGACTTTCAATCTCAAATTTTACATTCTATTTTTAGACGCAACGCATATCCGATCTCGATGCTTGATACACACAGATCGCAAGAAGCACGAGAAAGATCACTAGAAAGATAGCGTGTGAGTAGGATTTTGGAGCAGTCAGTCTGTGTCAACAACCGGCTAGCATTTGCAGGGAGGTAGAGTTAACTCACCGGTGTACAGATTTGTATCCCTAAAACACAAATAAATACGTGTTACGAAAATAGTCTTGCCTCTTCCATATGCATGCTAGACCCTCACCAGCCCCTCCATAAAAATGCTCTCGTCCGTACACAACGATGGCCGTGTGCCAAATTCCTTCTATGTAATGTCCTGCAAAGAGAATGAGACAGGTGTAGTTTGCATCAACGCACTAATTAACACCCACAACTATAATTAAAGTAGAACGATGTCGTCACTTCTTAGTTAAATATTAGTATCATTCATGACCATAAAATCAAAATAAAATTCAAACGAATCGGTACACTATGAAATAACTTCAGTCCCAGTATTAAACTAGAGCTGGAAGGAAGGTTGTAGGAGCATCAAAGGGAAATGCATCTTAGAATGAAGTACGAATAGTTAACGAAATAACAACGCAATTTAAGCATTAAAGGATCTGACCAGACTTACCCAACAAGGCTTGGGACAAAGTATTTGCTAAACCACGGCTCAAATCATAAATGTACAGTTGCACCTCGCTTCCGCCTTGCACCACTGGGCCAGAGTTCGGTGTGGCCATCTTTTCCGATCAGGTCTGTGATTTCGGAATCTGAGAAGCGTGGATGCAGGTCTACGTAAGATCAAACGTCAAATGTCATGCAAGTAAAAGCTGGGATGATACGCAGACAGTCGAATGGTTTAATTCAATTTAAGAAACGGGGGCACACAGAAAACTGCAAGCTAGATTTCAAAATGTGAGCAGTCAGGCCGAATATCACGGAAAAGGGTAGCATTACATACCTGACCTGCGACTTTCACCTTATCTTGGTGGAAAATCTTTTATATATTTTCAAATATCGGCTTTCGCTAATTTCCGGTTGTCGATAACTTCACAATCACAATTATCCAGCCTTATCTGAATCACCACTTTTAACAGAACTGCCACTCACGTATCAGAATTTCTCACGTTGCACTGTCAGAGATTAAGGTATTCTAATACCTTCGTTCCTTTCACTTTCTTCGTCGGTTTTGTTAAGTATAAGTTAAATATTCAAAAGACTACCCGGCACTCAAGCTTTTGAACTGAGCTCAGCATGCATTGATTTCTCTCTGACCACTTTCTATGAGAGTTTCTCTTTGCTGCGTGCAGATTTCTTTGTGCAAGTCATCGTGACATTGCGAGTAGAGCATTGTTGTAAACATAACATAATTCATCGCATTATGAACATGAGATGCGAGCAAGATATCATTTTTCATGTTTTTGTGAACATGACCCGTAAGTGTAAGGATGAAAACATTTTATTAGCGTAGAGAAGACATAACAAAACATTGAGACAAAGATAATTGCTTAATTGCATAACATGAATTGAGAAAGATCGTGTCGTGTTTCTGAAAACTGGACAAATTCCTAAAGCTAGTCGGCGCACTCTCTCAGTCTTCTTTTATTATAGCTTGCATGTCAACTTTTGGTTTAACTTTTATGTTCTTCTCCCAGAAGTTCATGATACTCCTCACGGGACGAATGTCAAAGAACAGTCGAAATCTATCGAAAGTGCATAAGCTTAACATGTAAATAAGGCAGCCTTCTGATGACACATAATTCCACACGCAAGTCTCTTACCGTTTTAGCAGCTCCTGTCGGATACCAGCAGTGAATTTTGTAACTAAAGACATTGTCGCTGCGGCAGAAAATCCGATATTGTACAGCAGGACTAAATAAAAGTTACCCAACCATTCAATTTTCCCATAATGGCCCAATAAATCGAAGTTTGAGATCCCTTTTGAAAATAAAGACAACAATACAGTTAGCGCATGGTGTAAGCATGGTGGCTTCTTCAAATTGTTGTGCTGTGTACCAAGAATTCTTGCCAGCAGTGGCAGAGCTGAGCTCAGGATGAGAACAAGACCACAATTGTAAATGATATGCGATGTAGGAGAATCGGATACAACCGGACGAATCCTTCTCACACCGGGAAGATTGTACAATCCAATTAATGAGGTTGAAATGAAGTAGAATATGAGAATTACTTCCAATCCTGCTCCCCAAACTCCAAGCATGGACATAGACGTCAGTCCGAGAGATATCGTCTGCAAAAACAGAAACAATCAGAATGAAAACGTAAATAAACTCAACTTTGCTAGGCTTAGACTTTCGATGTTATTGAGAACCTCGGCTGACATTTGAAGTGCTTTAAATCCGACAAGAAGTTGCAGCGTGTTTAAGATGACCATCAACACAGCAAGCGCAGTCAACACCAGCACAATCACAAAAGCCAGTGGATACATCAGATTTCGTTTCCATCCAGGTGTCTTCTTTAGATTTTCTAGGATTAAAAATTTGGCAATTCAGTACCTTCAAATTTCTACAGCCTCTGCAACTGAAATAACTTTTACCTAGACTAAGCAGCTCAGCCTCCTTTTCCGAAATCTTTATTTTGAGGGAACCGGAATCGTTCACGGCACTGCTCTGTGTTTGTGGTTGGAGTTTCGTCATGTTGTTGAAGCGTCTCATGAATTCCACATTATTCGATCGCTTTGGTGGAGATGGACTCCGTGTTGTAAATTTCGACTTGTGCGTCCCATTTCTACTCTGTTGTGGTGTAGACAATCGGACATCAGCACTTGACGAAATTTCTTCGGCAAGATTTTCACGCGCATGTTGATTTTTGTATTTATTCTTTAATGATTCCAGTTCCAGATGCGCAGTCTCAAACTCTTCGTCGAGATTTCGAAAAAATTGCGGCCCAACCATCTGCTGGCTTAAGACAGTGAACAGATGTGCAAACCCCAAAGGCGTGCAAACTAAAGAATCAGAGGTTGTCACATGCGTACGCAGTACAAGAGCATGCCAAATGCCAATGGGAGTCAGAATTTCTTACCTAACAGGAGAAGGACTCCCAAAAACGAAATGCAGGAATATATAAACGGTAACTGAACAACAAAATTAAATGACAGAAATCCACCAAACGCAAATCTGTCAGGACTCAAGACCGCTGCTAGAATATATGCAATCCCCCAAACACTAAATCCGACGAGAGCTAAAACCACCACAGCTTCTTGGAATTTTGCAACAAGACCCTGCAAATGGAGTGCTTTTCATTCGTCTTCGTAAGGAAAAGTTTATATCTCGTCTTGCAAACATACCTTTTTCTGCCCAGAAAAGCCTTCAGATTCGATGAAAAGGTAAGCGAACGGCAATAGAATGAACAGTGATATATTTGCGAATAGAAAAATAAGATTCCATAGTCCTTGAATCAGCATTCCGTTCAACCACTGGACATAGTACGTGTTCGGATAGAGGAGCAATACTTCGTTTGAAATCACCGAAATTGGTAGCAACAATGTGGCTCCCATTGAAATTCCCAACGCGAACACACATATCCAGAAGCTAGAAAACGAACCAGCAATCAGACGCTACTTCAAGGTGGAGGACCCTGAAGGAGTGTGAAGTCATCGCACCAGTCCTTACCAGATTCTGTAGACAATTGATTCATCGTCATCAGCAGCCGCCGAAAACAACTGATTGCTGTCCTTCTCCTTTTTCCGCAGAAAGGCACTTATTACCATCCAACTGATTATGCATAGCGTCAAGAAGAAGAGAAGAAAAATCTAAAATCAGGCATTCAGTGTTTGGATATTATGATAATGCCTTCATACCTTACCCCAGCCATGGTTTACTAAGCTTACTTACAATATTTTCTCTGACAGTATTGTGAAATTTTTCTCTCAAATCCCAACTGAACTCGTCATCTGATGAATAATTGTCCTTGCTGTCCGCACTTGTCCCGAAAATCCCATCCATTCAAGATGTCATTTTCTTCTTCTGCATCCAGAAATCAAGGTGTGAAGCCAATACGTTGTCTTTTATAACGCCCAAAAGCACTAGACAAAATTTAGGAACTTACCTACATACCAATATTACAGATGTACGAACGACGAACAGATTGCTTATTCAGATGACTGATGTAAGGCATTTTACTCCAGAAACAGCAGCAATCGTCTCTAGTGCTTAAATATTGGAACGACACTGACATTATGCCTCTGTCCACGACAGTATATCTTATTAAAACCAATACAACTGTAGTTTGCAAAAGTACCTGTCCCGTGTTTACATTTTGCAGTCCAGTGAATACAATAAGGCCACCAACGTACTGTTTTAGGTTTGTTGTTTACACTTCCAAAATCAGTTAACCGAACACATTCATTGACGCATTGAACAGTCAATTGAGACCTCCAAGAGTCGAGTCCCCTTTATAAAATGCAGATTTTGCTTATTTGCCCAATTCATTCAACTGAATTTCCCGCACAATATTCATTCAGAATCCGATGCAATAAATCGTTCACGCAAGACGAAAGCTTCAACAAGGAATAGATCCTCTAATTTATTACATACTCTTTCCTAAGGCTTACAATAGTCTGTAATGGTAATAACATAATTAATCGTATGTTAAAGTAGGAACGTATGAACGATCTGTCTTTACGTTTAAAGTGAAAAAATGGATCGTTTTCCACGATTTGCACGCTGCTTTCGCTCTTGTGCAAGTCCAATCGGTGGCAATTCAGTCCTCACGGGCGGAGCCGGAAACGGTGCCTTCTGCTTCCCATTACCTTTACCTCCGCGGCCACGTCCACGGCCCTTGTTCTTAGTTGCAGGAGGAAGAGGGCCCGTTCTCTTCTCCTTCTTCTCAGTCATTGCGCTCTTCAAATTAATCAAGTGATTGGCCGAGTTGAACTCATCTAATTTCTCCCTACACTTCATCGCTGCAGCTGCAACTTCTGGAAAAGCAAGAATGTAAATGTAATGTAAACACGAACAATTAACTCGGCATTATGTAGCAAATACCAAGAATCCAAGAAATTACAAGTAATTTAATTACCTTCGTCATCGCATCCAATCTGTGCAACAGTCTCTCGTAATTCTGCGATACTTCCAACATTTTTCATATTGCCAACGATGTCACCTGTAAAAAGCATTTTCGCAGTGAAAGGTGACACAAAATCGACTAAGCAAAAAACAAAAACGTGAACATACTTATCATGAGTAGAAATCCAGCAAGAATGCCCGCGTGAACCTGACCTCGATTATATTCATTCCATATGGTTTCCAGCCTTGATTGGGCAACCCGAATCCAATTCCAAATCCCGTCGTCAAAATGCTTAAAAAACATGCCAATGGCTTTGAAGGCCTTTTGGATAAGGGTATCCGATTCTAGTCCTGCAATTTGAAAATTAGCATGCTCTAAAAATTGAAATTCTGTGCTCTATTCCAATCCGGCCGTCACCGACACGTATTGACTCTACGAGTCTTACCTTTCAATTGCTTGAAGATGTGCTCGATAAAGTCGTCGTGGTCAACATTTTTAAACAAGTCCCGGTGGCAAAGGGACTGGTTAGTAAAATTCCTCAGAAGCCTTAATGCTTGCGCTTGTCCCTTTTTTCCACGTTCGGTTACGTATAGCATAATTTGAAAATGAACAATTCTTTTGAAGTTTTCTGCAATAAATCATAAATATTTACATACCACAGATGCGTACCTGAAGCATTTAATGGTGTGATTTTTGGACTTACCACGGTTGAATTCGTTCTTGTGCATGTTAAATGGGTCCGAGTGCTGCAAGAGCAATTCATGCAGGAATGCGAGCGCACGGTCAGGTTGCTGGTACATACAATGTAGAATAATGTCCAGTGCAAGGTCATTCTGTGATCCAACACCCGCACTTGCCGTGCGTTTATCCAGGAGCCTTCCATAATATTTTCCTAGTCTTTTGTAAATGATGTCACTCTGAAAAATATTAAGCATTAGGAATTCAAATTAGTACTGCGCTAAACCTGACTGTGTAGAATAGCATTACTTACAGAGTTCTGCTCAGCAGTAACCGAATACTCAAAATCTTGCAAAATAACATCAGTGAATTGCTTGAACTGTTCAAGCTTTGAATTTTCGATGAATTGAATGAACATTTCCAGTCGGTCTACAAATGTCTCTGCAACTTTTCCTTTTCCTCGTGCTTTATCCAACAGAGCAACTCCGATGGCCCTGAAATAAGAGTGGGATTCATGAGTTGGATACGAGTTTTTCATTGACGAACTTCTTACTTTTGTCTTTACGGAATTATAATTCAACTTTAACTGATAGGTAATAGGTTATCTAAATTAGAACTTCAACCAATCGCTTACCTGGCTAGGGCGGTCGGTGGAAACGCCAATTCGTCTGTCAACGCATGGCAAATGAGATCAGAATTTTCTTTGAGCTCAGCCAAGGTCTTCTGGTGAAAGTATTTTTCCAACACATTAGCAGCCGCCTTAGCCTTCTTAGCATCTAGAAACATGGCAAGAACGAAACGAAAGAGTTTATCCCACGAAGGTTCAAGATCATGAGCTAATGAATTAAACATCTTTGTGTCAGTGTTTAAACTGACTAACGGCAAGTTACACTCACCCACAGAGACAGAACCAATAGGAGCCCATTTTGATGTGCCAGGCTTTGGTGGGCTTTTTGGTGAGTCATATGCGAGTAGATCAGGGGCAATCCTCACAGGAGTTTCCACACCACTAACATCGCGAAGCTTACGCGTATTTAAAGTTGAGTCCACAGGAACAGGTGTCGGAGGAGCTTCACCAATTGCTCTCTTCTTTCGCTGCAGCTGCTCTTCAACTGCTTGAGCACTCTTACGCTTATTCTTATTTTCCCGTGCTCGTTCTATCTGGTGGGTGAGCCTTACTTTATCGCAAGAGGCAACGACGGGCTGAGGAACGGTTGTGTCCCCGATTTTTTCCATTACTTGTTTCCTGCGAGATGTTCTACGCAATGCTTCCGCAGGTGAAGCCACGGCGGTTCCAGTTTCAGCTGTTTCTACCTTCTTGACCTCAGGAATTGGGGTGGGCTCTAGTTCTTGGACTGGTGTGTCCGCAACTTTTTGAGAGGCTTTCATTTTTTTCAGGGTTTCTCGCTTAATTGCCCGTCTCCTTTTAGTACGCTCGTTATACTCTTCACCCTTCAAGGATTCCTCCACAAGTTCTGCAATTTTCTTCTTGCTCATACCCATACTCGCAACTTTTCTTCCACGCTTTCTTGACTTCTTCGCCTTGGTTGTCTTCCCCTTTTGATCAATACTCAACTTCTGCTTCTCTTCAGTAATCTTCTTTGATAAAATGGAGTCCTTTGCGTGAACGGTGATGGTCGCAGTCATCTCAACCTCCGCGTCAGAAACGCTGCCATCAGTGTCACTGAGGCCCAAATCATTGTTCTTGCTGCGTTGAGTCCACTTTCCCTGTTTCACTTCTAGCTTTTCCTTGCTGTTGACATACTTGATTTCTGCTTTCAGGAATTCCTCGTCTTCTGAGTCCGATAGCCGTGAATTGCTACTTGGCAGCATATCAGTTCCAGTATTTGTAAAATATTCCGTTTCTCGGTCAGCAATGAGGTCCTGTGAATTTCCGAGTTCTGTTTTCTTAGTCAATTGATTGGAGAAACATGACTCAGGCTCAGGACAATCTTCTTCATCATCGCTGAGAAGCAGATCTTTTCCAACAGATAAAAGGTCGGGGTCTAATACGATATTTGCCAAACTTGCCACTGCACCTTCATGTCTGGTGTTCTCCTGTCGTACATTTTGCTCTACCACTTGGCTAACAACGCCGTCGTCAAAATGAGTGTCTTGTTCCTTATATTCAGGCTCCTTGGCAAGAGCAGGAACTTCCAAAGTTCCCTCCTTGACTTTCATTAAATTCTTGGTCTTGTTGTATAACTTTTTAAGTTTTGCATGTCTCTTTTTCAAGTTCTTCAACAGATCTTGGTCAACTTTGTATTTTTGCAGCTTTTGGTGGTATTCAGCTTTGAGCCCATCCACGATATCGTTGAATTTCTTTTCGTGGAACACCATTTGCTCAGCTGTCTTCTGGTCCGCCATATTATTAGCTTCCAGCTGATGTATTTTGCTCATAGCCACTTGTAGGTCCTGTTTGAGTCTGACATTATCCTGCGAATTAACAACAAAATGAGCAAACAGCTCGATCAAGTAAGTAACATTAAAATTTAAACATTATTAAGTTCGAAGGTTACCTGCTGGAAAACGTCGCATTTTGCAGTGAGTCGGGCTGTATTTTCTTCAAGCAACCCCCGCATATGCCTCTGCTCGTGAACCATTCGAGCCAACCGGATAACTGCATGACGTCTCGTTTTATCGATTTCTCGGTAGTCCTCAATCGCGTTCAACACGCTCCTGCAGATATTGTCAAATATAAGGTGAATGATGAATTAGATTACTTTAATACTTAAAACTATATCATTCGCGATTTGTCGGATGTAATGTTGCTTTGCACACTAGTCAATCAGTAAAACTGATCAGGTGATTTAGGCACCAACTGGCAAAGAAAAAAAGGTAAATTTCTGCTGATTAGCTAGTTCAGTGAATGCGAAGTGCCGGGGGTAATACATTTCCACTTTAACTTTCTTTAGTATAAAATCTCGCTTGCCTCAGTCTCAATATCAGATGAGTATAGTTTCACAGCCAGTGAAAAGCCAACGAATGCTTAATTAATAACCCTAGCTCTGCTTTCTAATTTGTCCTTAGAAACGCATCTGCTATCTGCCAAATTTGAAGTCACGACGTACGTATAACGTATCAGAACAGAAACATCAAAGCCATCCTTACCCTTCAGTAAGCACTGCTCGATATGTTGCAAAATTACGGGAGCCTGCAGCAAGAATTTGGTCCCGTTCTTGAGCACTGAGAGTAACAAAAGTCCTACTCCCAGGAGTGTAGGGCTGAAGTTGTTGAGGAAAGGCATACTTCCCAAACAAAAGCTGGGACTAAATAACATAAAATTGATCAAAAGGTCTTAAGAACTGAACATGTTTTTTTCATGTTTGTAAACTTGTTCTTACCTGTGGAACCTGTTCAAACTTATCTGCAGCACCAGTCATCACGAGTTGTCCAGGGCGGAGAAAGGCGCCAGATGATGGGCCGGCCGTTGGGGTTGGCTTTCCCAACACCATAGAATTTATAGCCATTCCAGAAGCAGCCGACGAAGTTCCAGCTTGGTCTTGATCGTATGAAAAATCCTGGTAGACTTGCAGTTCGTTACCGTGTACGTACTGCATCGCTAGTGAATTATCGACCAAGGTGTACTCCTGGAATTCTTCAGTTCCAGGGTCATCGAGTACAATATGGTAGCTTTGTGCAATGCTATCGTCGGGGAAGTCAATTCCTGCTTCGTTTCCTGCAATCACCGGCATCAGTGCACTTGGAAGGTCGTTTTCCTCCGGAATTGTAACATCTAAAACTTGTTGACTTTCTTCCACTTTTTGACCTCTGGCTGACCGACGACGGTTTGGCCGAGCGCTGCTAGCTCGTGCCTCCACCTGTGCCTTTTGTGCTTGCGAAGTACCACCAGCTCTTTTCTTGCCGACCATTGTTAAAATCCTTAGCGGTCTGCGCCACTTAACTTCACGTCGCGAACCTGCAAGAGCAGAGAATTGTGCTGCTTAGTAATTTGGCATATTAATCACTAATCACCGGGTATCGGATTTTTCGGAGTTCTGAACTCTTTTCTCTTTTCTTTAACGACACACGATATCTAAACTTTTATATTGCACAATTCGGCGAACTCTATACAGTTCGACTTTTGGTGAACATGAGTAAAATTCAAAATGTGTGCATTCGAATTGACACAACCTTCTTACCAATGAAATTGCTGCATTTCTCGCTCGCTGGTTAGCGGCGGTGTCAAATTGAATTTTAGGAAATCGTACCAAACGCAGTGCACAATCTGACTGTATCATTAGATTTCCAACTGAAGTTTATGCTTCTAGCAATAATTTAACCAACTATTAAGATAAAGAGTTGAAAAGACATTGAAAAAGTCAAAGCCCACACGAAAGGCACCGGGATATGAGATCTGCTAATACTGATCTGTGACACTCCTACTAACTACTGAAAATTGTGTTTGGTGTTGATGTAAATCGTGATAGTACTTCTCCAGAAAAAAAAACCGTAGGAGTGAGACAGACAGAAGAGAGAACATTTAAAATCACAAATGACCGGATGACTTCATACCTGTGCTCTTAGTGAATTGGAGCCTTGGAGTTGTTTCAGCGCAAGGCATGGAACCTTGCCCGTGTAAACTCCGCACGAGTCAAAATGAAATGGAAGGAATGGTACGCAATGCAATGCTTATTAATGTAATGGCAGTAATGGGTAGGAGATTTCCAAAGTTCCAAGCATAATCGTTTTGCCTCCGAGTCGAGGATAGCACAAATGAACCGTAAATGTCAAATAGCTCCCAATTAAGATAAAACTAACCGAGCACGAATCACGACCGGACCTAAGGACAATGGACACTGATGTGTAGTAGATTCTTAAGAGTGAAAGCGTATCCAGATGTTCATAAGATCAGGACTTCGGACAAGTAGACATACCTTTACAGCCTTCAGGCTTTAAACATCAATGATTGCAACGATCAATTATAAGTTATTAACAATGAATGTTATAAGTAATCGTACACACATGTGTGTCTCTCCTTGCACTGATTAGACCGACTCATTGCAATACCAAGCAAGCCAGCCACGAATTATAATCAGTTACGCGTGAAACGCCAAGAAAGATGATGTGATAATGCATTGAGTGACTAGTCGACCAGTAGACTAGTAGTGGTAGAATGGAAGTTATTAAATTGCAATGCGATTATGGATTAGGCAAAGGCAGAACTTGGAACTTTGATTACCGATGTGATGATCTCATGTGCCGATAATGATTTCCGGATTAATTTATGCTTTTGTTTCAGAGAGGACGTCAAATGACAGTGAAAGGTGCCGACGACGATTAAGATCATCGATACCAAAGCTCATATGCGAGAACAGAAATTCTACCAAGCTCAAGAGCTTGTCTACAAAAGTGCTGCTCCAACTCCGCAGAATAAACTCTTTTTTGCGTCTACTATAAAGTCAACTTCCTTTTCACCGCCAAGTGCGCTTGCTTTCCCCAGTTAATCTAAACTAAACTAAAATATCCTAATTACCTAATGCTACCAAAGCGAGGCCAAGGTTGGGTGATAAAAGTGGTATTTTTCTTGTACCTGCTGAGAGTAACCAATTGCTTCGACTTCGACTCTTCGACGACGATTTCCTCTTCGACGGATGATGTAAGTTGAATTTAAAACACTGATGATTTAGTTTATTTAAGTATGGCACTTTAACTTGAGAGTTCTCGATCTTACAACCTTCTCGCACAACTGCCAAAACGCAACCGAACAACTGAAGCTTCCAGTTTGGGAAATGGCGACGCGCACGCTGCTCTTACAAACTTACGAAACACGAGAACACACAACATGCAGACTACGGGCACGGCAAACTCGTTGCGTTCATGACGTAGTTTAGTTTGCTGCTCCAATGATGCTTGGGTTCTTTGTGTCTGTGCTGTGCTGTGCTCTAATTTTCCGTTATCACGTCGCCCGCCCGTGGAGCTGCTGTGTCTTGGTTGGCCGATCCAATCGGGAAAGGTCCCCTATGCACGAACAGCGGAATGTATCTAATTGAGCTGTGTTAGGTTTAAGTTTCATAACCGAGAGGGAAGAGGCGTGCATATAGCAAATTAGGAATTAGATGGGATAGAATCTTTCATTGGCCCCACAAGACAAGCTGATGGGGCAATGAGCAAGGCATGAATTAAGAATTTTGATTCTTTCACTACCAGCTACCAGGGTACAAAATTGGTAAAAGTTGGACCACACACAGGTCGTCAATTAGAAAGCCAACTCAAGCTTTCGTTTGTAAACAAATACAGAAGTTTATCCCAAATTTTTTTAGAAATTATACGGCGTTAGCTGTACCATCACATCGTTGGTACTTGCTTAAGTAGCCAGTCTCAAGGCATATTCAATGGCGTTGGTAGAACATCACTAATATTATTGTACTAATTAACTATATAATTTCAGGTTAACCATGCTGATGCTCCGACGCAGCCTATCACCGAAGATTCGGACGACGAGATTAAAATTGAAGAAGATGAATCCGATCTAGCCGTCGGATCTTCGTCTGGTGTTTACTACAAGAGAAACTCCAATGCTCCTGCTGAAACTGAAGCGGACAATGGCTCCAGTAACACAAGTTCTGAAGGCGGGTCATCACCGCCAAGCAGGCTCCACACGGCTGTTGCGAAAATTCTTGAGCTATACAAATCAGACACGGTTGAAAATGTGACTGCGGACAATCAACAGAATACCTCAGACATTTCAACAAATTCAACTAAGCCCGTCAAAACTACAGTTTCATGCCTCCCGAAAGAATTGTTGCTTTTAAATGAAAACAATACGTCCATCGTGGTGGAACCAACAGTCGAGGTCATTTTCTAAACTAGCATGATTAATGATTACCAAGAGCATGCAAAAGTATTCAATTATTTGCCTAAAACGTGCTATTCTTATTCACAGATAGTCAACTTTACAGTATTGATTCAGGATGTTCTTCTGATCAATACAACCATTAAAGCCAAAACTACACCAGCAAATTGTACTATCGTCTACTTTTATGCCCACTGGTGCAAATTTTCAGCCAAAGCCGCGGCGCACGTTAATGCCTTGGCTCGAGTCTTTCCTTCCATCAGAACAGTTGCAATTGATTGCAGTGTGCATTCGACTGTGAGCTCACATTTTGGCGTTCTCTCCGTTCCGATGATCCTGCTATTCCATAACGGAAAGACGATTGCAAAATTCAACGACACCACGTTCACCCTGAATAAGTTTGCAGAGTTTATTCAGTATTATACAGGTACGAATAAAAACTAAACTTGCGCTGTACTGCTATACTGTTCTAAAGACAATTTGGTTTCATTTGCAGATCAAAAGTATGATGAGAAACTGTTAAATGTCACATCGAAAGACTTTCAAGGACCAATTCCATCGACGCCTTCACAGGAGAGGGACATCTGGCTGCTTCTTGCGTGGATCTTCATAATCGTCTGCTTCGTCTACTACACATCAAGATCAATATTATGGCGGCGAGTGGTCGACCTAATTCGTACAACGTGGCGAGAAGCCGAAGCACAACAACATGAACACATTGACTGAGGCTACCGAAATATTTTCTCTTGGCCAATCTGAAACTTCGACGATATTACAATTAAGTCGTCGCATAAAAATTAGTCATGTACAAAAATATAATATCAATAAATTAAAGTAAGGAAAAGATGAACAAAACATGGCCAGATTATTTCTCAATACAAGTCTCAAGCGTGGAGACATGAAAAAGTTCGTAAGACAATGCTTTTTTGTTGTGCCGTCGAACAATCAACTGAAGGACGTAAGTCTTCGCATTTTGTAATCCGGTGATTTTGTGGCGAAGGAGTTTGCTAGAAGGAGAAGAGAACCGAGTACAAGTTATGAAAGAAATTAAGCTGGAGAGGATTTACTTGGAATTTTCAGGCGTTTTCTGCAAACAGGTCGAGTGCGAAACGTACGGATCACTCCTCAGGCTCCTTTCCACGTCGCATTGGTTCGGTGCTTTGAATTTAAACAATCTCCGTCTTTCCTCGAGCTTAAGAAAGAAGCAATACTCATTGTCTCGATCATCTGGCGAAGCCCACCATTCAATTGTTACAGAATCGCACGTTTTCTCATCCAGCACTTCGTTCACTTTTGTATTTGCTACATTACAAAATTAAAATCAAATCGTTTTCGGCTCGGAAGACCTTACAGTTCGTTACCTGGCAGCTTTGGTAGTGGAAACTTCTTGTCCTTGGCACTAAAATACACCTCGGCCATTCGGGCTGCATTGGTTCGGTTTCCAGGAGTGTGAGCATAACTTTGAACTTTGATGAAGTATTTGCCTGGAGGAACTTCTGCCGTCTTGATGATTTCAAGGTTCTCCACAATGGCGGAGCGGTACAACGAATGGTTGCTTGTGTACACTTCGTACGCGATGAAGCCTCCCCCGCACGGCATTATGTACATCGTCAGTTCAGAACAGTGCTTCTTTAAGATGAATTTCAGGAGGGTTGAGTTGCCTTCGCTCAATCTGACTCTCATGGGTTTGGAGTCCCGGAGTACGTTAGGTTCCAACTAAATAGCAGAAATAGAAGCCGAATTAAGTGAACAGGCAATTTGGATTTGAAGGACCAGAAAACAAAGGACAACCGGCTTTACCTTCGGAGGAGTTTTGTATTTCAGCGTGGTCCTGACGTACGGATAACTTAAGTTTGTTCTCAAGTCTCTCATGAACACATTGAAATAGTAAAGGCGCCCTTCTTTGAGATCGGTGATCACATAATTCCTCCGTTTGTTAATGCAGCCTATGATGAAGTCGTCATCCTTCCTTGCCCTCGACTTAGAGTGCCCAAGATCCGCATTGTCTTCCGTGTCTTTGTCTTTGTCATAGCCGTCCACGGAATTCTCGCCAGCGTCGTCTGAGACTCTCGTGGTTGGTGAAGACGGGCTTTGAACCGAGTAGTAAGGAAGATCGAGTAGATTCGGGGGCATGACGCCATATTTTGTACCCTGTGCCTCACAAAGGGTCGAATAATCTCTCTGTGTATTAACTACGATGCAGTACTCCATGAACTTTGGGTTGACAGGGCTCGAATCCCATTTAACTTGTATTCGATTTCCTCGCAGTCGTCTGACAATTACGCGTGGGTTCAAAAACATTTGCGACGTGGATATGAAATTGTAATTGAAGCTAGTGGCACTCTTTACAAGTTCAGCAGTAGAGTTCGAGGCAATGAAGGGCCGAGTGGGGTCTTGCTGCGTGAAGGGTTCCAAAATATTCGCTGTGGTGGCCAGGAGTTGGACGAACGTTTCAGAGTAAAGTGGGCGCACTTCAATCATGTACACGGCCGTCTGAGTCTTGAATACGTGGAAGGTATTGATTCGCTGAGAACGAAATGTCTCGAGTTGGATGCTTTGCTTCAGTGAAATTCTCGAAAAGGTGGTCTCTAGAAAATAACAGGCAACTCTAATAAAATTAAAAATCCATGATACGTTTGCCAGTTCCTTGCTTGTTCACCGTTCACTGGCACCATTTTGACGGACCATCTTAAAATGCTTGTGCACGGAGTGACTGTGATTGACAGCGAGCCATCCGTCTTGTCATTTAGGAATAAGAACCTGTTAATAATGCATGAAGAATAATTTGTGTCTGTATTCAAGCTGAGCAATTAGCTTTGAATTTGTAAGCAGATTTGTGGATCTTAATTTGACGCGTGAAACTTGAGATTACTTGTTGTTTACTGCGTTTTCTTATTGTCTCGAAGATTCCAACCAGAAATTCTAAATAAGATTTAAAGAGAATTGCTGGAAATTACTAAATTACCAACCTTCCCAGAACACCGCGGCCCAAGTAGGCAGACACATGCTTGCCATCAGGTAAAACATGCAGGGCTGCCAAACCCGCAGAAATTTCGTCGTCCCACTCGCTGTCCCAGTCCAACTTCCAGTTTGACAGACTTCGACTGCCCGTGCCAACTCTGCCCACCATCCCAGCTCCTCCGTACTGCTTTCTCAAGAGCTGCCGACGATGGTTTTGGATGTTGGTGTTATCTCGTTTGCGAAAAGGGCTGTTCTCATTTTCTCTGTTGTCGAAAAACTTTTGTCTGTTTGATGTTGTCACTTTTGTTCTTCTTTTGAAACTCAAATTATGGTTTCGGGAGCTGGAATTGCTGTTCATTGTGTTCACATTGGCGAGACCAAATTCATCGAGTGAAAGAAACGCAAGCAGCAGTGAAGTGAACAGGAGCAAGTCTTTTGAGACCATTTTTTAGCTGTTCCAACAAGATGCTGGTCAAAATACTAAACACACAGCCGAGGCATGACGACGGGACTGGGACGAAGCTGAAGCGCTCTGTTCAATTAGGTGGTCACCACACAGATGTACCCATGCTCATTTGAACTCTAAACAACGACTGATTCTTCGGGCCAACTTGTGTGTCGTAATTATTTGGGTTCACAAGCTTTTAGACATGCTGACGTGCATTGTTGCAAGTAACAGCAAAACAAAGCGGACGTGCTCATCATAAACGTGCAGCAGAAGGAACTGAAAGTGCAAAATTCGTGAGTAAGATAAATAAGAGCCAGCACAAGGAGTAATAAACGGTTAAGCCTGAAGGACGTATCTTTAAATCATAATCATGAATTGACGGCTGGGCTGACCAGCCAACACATGTGCATGTGGGATTCTTGTTTAGGAAAGAACAAGGTGCAAACACAATGGGTGATGAAACGCGTAAAAAGGAAAAGAGATTTTAAATTATGATAATTTTATTTGATTTTACTTGAAAACTTAATAATGATTGAGTCTTCCTCGCATAAACGCTCATCATTCACGAACCTGTTTGCTGCTGTAAATGGTAAAATGGTTACACATGTACGCGGTCAAAAGACGTTACGAGATTTGGTTCAAGCCGAGAGCTAAGATACGCTTGCGGAAATTTATTGCAACAACACTGAGGACGCTAATCAAGAAAGAAGTGGGAGATCCAATAAATTAACTGGGCAATAAAGTCATGCTAAGAGCGTCTTCCTACCCTTGCCACTCGCTATTAAGATTGAAAAATCTTAACATCAATCATCTCAGAAACTTTATATCTTGCACTGAATAAATAACGAACGAGTATGCACACGAATGGATTTTATTTCATCACTCACACGATTAAAACTGACAATTTACGAGTACAGCTTGCTGGTTGGGACGCTTTCATTATGGCGCGTGGCTGCTTATCTCCACTGACTGGGCCACTTCCATCCCCATCGCATAGTGAGCGAAATGAAGGGGAACATCACGACAGTTCTCAGCGCCGCGATTGACATCGTCGAAAGGAGGTATAGGATCAGGACTGTCATGAGATTCTTCTCGGTTGAGTTGTTTCCACCGAAGAACGGTTCGTGGATGTCGTATCGAACGAAGAGGTAGTGCGCTAGCCAGTGACAGCCAATTTCAAAGAGCTTGACAGTGAACAGCCGCACACCTTTCGACCAACCCGATGTGGGCACAGCGAAAAAATCATCGTCTCTATCATCAGATCCAAGCACCAAAGAAGTCACGACGGTTAGCAGGGCCAGGTAGACAAATATCGGAAGTGACGACTCCTCTTTACCGGTTTCATCAGAAATCGCCGCCTTGTTGACACTGGGAAATTGACCAAGTAAGAGTACAAAGATGGAGGTTGGGAGAAGAGCGTAGAGGCACACTCGTCCAATTTCATGCAGCTGGAAAAAGAAGGCAGAAGTTACAGTTAAACGCTTACACTTTCTTGTATTGGGTCTTGGGCTTTAAAAAAATTAGACTTACGCACTGAAGAATTAAGCTGAAGGAAAACATTTTCGTATAAAACCTCACCAATTTAAACTGACGTGGATTCTAAGTAATCATGAACAGGTAATGAATCATTTTTGATCGAGAAAGAATCAAAAGGAATGAATCGCTATTTAAAAAATGCCAAACAAGTATCTTTATGCCATAGTACAAAGGAAGTTCAAGTAAATCCATTTAATTTACCTCCGGTATGCATCAGTTTAATTAAATTACGAAACTCAATCAATTATCAAATCAGATCAAATTCTCGTGCTATAAATTGCACAACATTTAAACTGATTGCAAATATCCAACGGCATTGCACAAGTTATATCACGCTTTCTGTCATGTTATTTATTCGGAATTTTATTCGGGATAAATGTTATGTGAAAAGTTTCACCATTCAATAGAACAGAAATCCCAGGCGCCGGGCTTAACTAATGTCTTCTGCTGCTCAAATAATAGTTTACAAATTGGGATTTGGTTTAATTTAGAAACATGAATAATAAACTTCGACGTGCATAAAGATTCGTGTTTTCTCATAGCAGTTTTTAAGAATGCTCCACTGACTCATTCAGACTTTCTTGAACACGTTTCCAAAAGTTATTTAGAATTTAGGAAGAATGGAAGCAAATCACAATCACAATTCTACTAGACTCCCAATCACAGTCCCTCATTACTATTACGAATCTTAATTAACGGATCAACTAGAAAGTATTTAATTGCAACTGCTGTCTGGTGCGCGATGAATCTACGCGTAGTTGCACCCTGAAGAATTCGAATAGAATTGACCGAAGTGCTGGTTTCACGAAGGTTCGGCTGTGGCTTCTCTGTGTCTTTTCAATAAATTAACATTTCAATTGTGTTGCAATGCTACATTACAATCATTGCTTGCAAAAGTAGATGAACTTCAATTTTTGGCACGGCATTTGTGGCTTTTGGTTTTGAACAAACCGATGCCGTTAGAATTTGTGTATATTCCAAGCCGAAGGACTAGACTCTACTCAAGGTCAGCAGCAATGGATAATTCAATTTCGATTCAATTCATGTTACATGTAAGTAGAAACCTGTGCGATATGAAATTTCAGAAACATTGGGAGGAGATGGAAGAGTGCTCCAAATCGGACCAGGTTAGATTGTGTAGGCATGATTCAAATGCTGACCCGTTAAAAGGGTGAGTGAGAGAACAAGCGGGCAATAAACAATAAAGTACCCGAGATCATATCTCATAATCTGTAATAGCATTGTGAATGCGGTCACAGATTAGTTGTTGGTCGGTTGGTACGCACAGAAGCAAATTAAGAGGCCTGAAACAATGGAGTACGAAGAGAGAATATTTATTGTGGTATTTCATGCATGTGGAGCGCAGCAGCATGAAGACTCACAAGAGAGATGATGAGATGCGAGATGAGATGAACCTCGCATCAGATCATTTCACATCTCTCGTTCGCGATGCTACAGGGTTGCGGACAGGAAAAGGGAAAATGCTGCTGAAATGAATTTGAATGGTTGTGGTTATTTTTAAAAGAGTTACATCGGTCTGAGTTGGCTTGACTTGCTGTCTGAGGGGAGAAATCTAATCGACATAACTACACTCTCAAGTGCCATATAAAGTCCATCTCGATTTTCAATCTTGTAATAATCATAATATTATTACTTTTGTGGGATTATATGCAAAATATTTTCTCACTCTGCTCGCTCTCTCGCAACATTCTCCAGCCAAGCCATAAGCCGAATAACACAAATTCGAGCAGAATTGGAATTAGAATGAGAAGTGGACTCGCTGGATAGGTTGCGCTTTTGATGAAACACTGCATTCCACGCACGAGACACGAGTGTTGATGCTTCGAGTGAAAGCAGACACAGACACAGACGAAGAAGCCAGACCATTATTTCATAACATTAGCAGGCAACCAGCATTCCATTGTTTCATATGCAAACCTCAATGAAAATTATCATTTATCCTTGTCATTTTAAATAGTCTCGACTTAATTGGGCTTTGAAAGCAAGCGAGACGTGTTTGGGATTCACAATTACTCTTTTGCGATGTGATGCGAGGCTCGCATTCTCACCCGCGTGTGGCGTGGGGCTTGGCTCGCCGTGTATACGGTTTCACTCCAAATCAGTCATCTTGGTCGTATTTACAGCAACTCGTTACTTTTTCTCCACACAGCACGCTGGCTTGTCATTGAGAAATGCCTGAAATGAACAAAATCAACATCCTCGCCTTTCTTTTTCTGAAGACGAGATGAGTGCTTCTTGCTTTTCCTATTTGCCAGAACATCTTTTTAATTTCATACAAATTGCATGTGCGCATTACATTTTTCTAATTCTCAAGTTTCGCTTCTACTCTCAACAGCAGTTTAATGTTTAATGTTCTCAGTCATAAATCAGCTTAGATGATGATTTCGACGACAGAAGTTGCCACATTACACCAAAACCAGTTCATAAATCATTCGAGTGCAATATTTCAATTTTCACATTTGTGTTATTGGCAATGATGCCATTTATGTGTGTTCTGGCAACATACAATGTCGTGCGAGTGGAAGTGGGCTTTGATTTATAGACTACAGCTAAGGTGAGCGCTGTGCTCACCGCAGGGTGTCAAAATGTCATTTCATGGTTTCTTCCTCTCGACGACTAGTTTCACGCAGTTGATCCCCATAATGTTAATTTGACCACAACATTTTTACGTTTACTGTACCCAAATCGTCACCACTCGATCACCCAACAGGTCTCGCTCACAAGAAAGTAAAACTTTGATTTATAAGTCAGCGAGTCATAATCATAATACTGTAATTTATTGCATTCCATTAGAATTGTATTATTTGTTATTACGTATTCAAATACTCGTATACACAGTGTACTAATGCTATTTGTAATATACTTTAGAATTATCTCCTATAAACTCCGAATGCGAATTCGGGAATGACGTCATTGGATTATATTTCATAACACAATTGGAATGTACAATAACACAAAGATTTCTCCTCAATGTCAATTCTTTTCCTATAATGAATTCAATACAATTTCGATTTAATCTTACTCGTAAAATTACAATTTACATTACAATAACAATACTGACAAATAAAATACCATTTTGGGTAAAAATTCATCAGAAATGATTGCATCAACAAAACACAGTTCATGATCACAAAATACGTGCGCTAAACATTAATAATTTAAAGTATTGCAGTAAACCATGCAAATAGTCATCATTCGAACAGATAAAACCCCATACTAATGTGCCATTTTATTCGAATTGGGATTTGAACTATAATTTACATAAATAATCTTGATTTGATTTTTATATCTTAGATTAACTTGTATTTTGAATACTGCTGAGACACGTCTTGTACTTTCATTACTACAATTCGTATACATTGTTACAAGTATTCACAGAGACGTCATGTAATCTTGTCGCTTCACTTAAGCACTAGGCAAAATCTTATTCTGTATTGCTTTGCGGTTAAACTTCAATTTATTCAGTATTTACAGGCATAATCCCAACTTTGTTGAGAAATTTCAACGATCGTGTATTCTATTTTCAATATGGATACTTTACGTTTACTCTCTAAAAATTTTGTATCCTTTTCAAATGAAGCTTGCTTATTAAATCCAAAGTCTGTCTGGGTCGGGATTTAAGAAACGAATTCATGCAGCACTTCCTTCAGAAACAAAAGGGGAATTTTTATTTTATATACGCAGCTTCATTAAACATTCACACAAATCATATTTCAATAACACACATTTTTAATGTGTGCGCAGACGAACGAATCTCCATTTTTTTCATTTCCTTATTCAATAATTGAAAATGGAATGAGAGCCGGAGAGAAGACGCGAGAGAAAGTAAATGAGAGCCAAGTGCTTGTTTTTGTTGTGTGCTCGTGTTTGTGTGTTGGAAGTATAAAAAAAGTTATCTAGGAAAAGAATCCCAAATGAATGACTACCATAATGCATGCGGAATACATGCGGAATATTCAAGTGGGCCCAACAAATAATGTATGCAAGAAAACAACAGCAGAGTCGACTTGCGTCGGAAAAACTTGTAATTTTCTGTATCGGTGCACGGTTAGTTAGTGGAAATGATGAGAATTCAAAGCCAGCATCGGCGGAGAAGGGAGAAAGCTCATTCCCATTGTTTTCACCCACACTTGTTATTCCGTTTTCATAATAATGAGTCGGATTGTGCGGGAGAGAAAGAGAGCACTATGCGAGGACTTGTACTATGCAAATTTCGGTTTTTTAAGTTCATGACTGATGCCAAGCCAAGCCAAGGCGAGAGATGAGACACAGAGTGAGATGGAACCAGCAGCTTCAGCAACCCCTTCAGAAAAATATCCATAGAGCATAAACAACTAATCTTTCATGCATTCGAAAGCAGAGAAGCAGTAAGAACAAACGATGTAATGACACATTGTTTTTTCTCTTTACTCATTTAGCTTTGCTAAGATTGAAACATTCTGGCACATGTGAATACTTTCTTGTCTGAATTCTTAATTTTCGGAGTTTTCTGTCGTAATAATCGAAACTAATATTTGCATACAATGAATAGGTTAAAAATTAGGGACAGAATGAGAATGAGATTAATTTAGAAGTTTAGGCAGTGGAGAAAACAGTTTTAACTTTCCCGACTGGAACGCACATTGATTTATGGAGTTGGAGCCCAGTGATCTGTTTATGGTCTTTATCTTTGCTATTTGATTTCTTCACATCATCCATTTATTCTCATTTCCCTTCTGCTTCTACTCTTGCTTCTACCCTTCCTTCCCTTCATTCACTGCTTAACTCACCGTGAACTGTACTCGTTACTCCGTATTTACAATGTGCACGGACAACATTCAGGAAGTTCGCCCATTCTTGCGCCGTGTTTGCGTTATTATCGTGATGCATGCTCTACAACTATGTTGGCAATCTAAATTCCAATTATGGAAAGATTTACGTATTGCCTAAAAGCATTTAATTTGGTCACGGAGTGCAAGCAAGTAGAGGGCAAGACAGTACAACTCACAGAAGAAACAGGAACATACACGCGAGATTATTTGCAGACGTTCTCTTCTGCCATGTCGAGCCATTCAGCCATGCCAAGCCGTCTCAGCTTGCTCCTGGTTCCTGATTTTTTACTTTCACCCTTAGCCTTGCCATCTCACTCCTGTCCTGCTCGTCTTGTCCTTGCTGCCTTCGTCGTCTTGAGAGATGAAATTTACTTAATTTACGAACGTTTCATTTAAATGTACAGAGCGCAACATCGGAACGCAAACAATAAAGAGTAAACTCACACATGGCTGACTTTCAAAGAGACATCACTTGACCACATTACGACGACGCGTAATTGCTTTTGTTACACTCTCTTCAGGATGAAGCTTCCCAGGATCTTGTCTTGAAGCTCAAACAAAGCCTTTCCCATGTAGTCATTAATGATTACACATGCTACTTGATACACACACACAGGCGACATGCGGCGCGAGCGGAACATAGCACTCTGAGATGTAAATAATACTGTAATAATATTTGAGGAGTCTGCCTGTTTGTTTGCACGGCACGGAGAAAGAGTCAAAGAGCGGCAACTCAAGGAGAAAGGGATAAAATAATAAGAGCGGCCCGTGCTGAGCCCGAATTGGACACCCACCTCTAACCTTATGAGTCGTGAGTCGCGAGATGAGTCTCATTTCATAGGAAAACCAAACAGCACACATTAATGACAAACACAACAACAAAGTCGGGCCGGTGCGGTGGAGTTTCTTACTGGCTAAAATAATAATGATGGAAATAATGAGAGTTGCATATTAAAAGATAAAGACCACGTTATAAGTCTGGGCAACTGGTTTACCGTCATCACGGGCAAGCCTCTATTTCGATTGTCATACACAACACATGCCAGTGTCACACATTCCACCACTACAACAATAGACGCCTCGTTATTATGTTCTCGTCGTCCTCGTCGTAGATTAACGAAAGATGCATATGGAAATTATTAAGTACACGTTTTCGTCTCCTCTTGTGTGCTTTACTTTCACCTTCCTTTGTTTATACAAGACATTATGAACGGATGTCTGCATTTTATGGTGAGACTCTTTTCTTTCCATCCATCCATTTACAACCCTTTCTTCTGATGATACTCGCTCTGCTGTTTGCTGTTGCTGAGCAGTAACGCACTAAGAAGTGAAAGGTCTAAAACATCATTGCAAGAATACGTAACAAGGAAGCAGAGCAAAGTAGAAGAGCCATTGCCACACACGTCCGTACGTGAACACGCACATGTTTCCTCTTTTAATTTCAGACTTCTTCGTCGTCAATCAATAATCATAGCAAAGCAGCAGCAGCCGCGGAGTGTTCATGTTCTTGTGCCTCATACTAATTTTCTTCTACATTCATTATTCTTTCTGCCCCTTTCCTCTTTCCTCTTTCGCTCTGTCTTTGTTTCGCGTAGTCTCGATTCCATGCAAAGAAGCATTGACACAACGCATGACTCGTCTCGTCTCGTCTCGTCGCGCTCTTCATCGGCAAGACTCATTATTCATAAATTCATGCATGTGAGCAACATAAACAATGCCACTCATTTTCTCCTCTTGATTTCGCCTTTGCCTGCCTTGCCTTTGCCTGAGTCTGGAATTTATTCACCCATGTCTCTCGAATGAAAGTTGTAGTTAATGGTGTGTTGGGGAGAAATTATGCAGCCTGGTGCCTAACGGGCGATACGATACGATGCGTCTTGTTAAGTAGAAAAATTCGAGATACAAATGAATGCAAATATATTACACCGTGCAGTGCGCAGTTTTTAAATACCGAATTTCAACAACTGCCAAGAACGAGGAGCGAGACGTTGAAGGGCGAAATTAATAGTTTCAGCCCAGGCTTCAGTAAATTCTTTCTCAAATAATTAAGCAATTCAACTTGTCTCGCAACGAGCAAGCGAGTGAGGAAGCAGAAAAAAATCTCTTGTTAAGTGTGTGTATGTGTAGAGCGGGGCATGCCAAGTCAGACAGAATCGCTAAACTTAAGAATGTTACTTAACGCCTGCTGGCGTGGGCACGGCGTGGCATGGAGAAAGGACATGACACGAGAATTACTTATCACAAAAACTAATATCATGTTGAACGAGGACGAACACGAAATGGAAACTTGTAAAAATTTTGTACTTTTTCGAGACCAAGAACCTGAAATAATTTAAGACTGGCTTTCTTTGTCGCGGTCCTTGTCTTGTCTGCTGTAATGATTATGCTGATGACGGCCATGCTTTCTTGCCTGTGCCTGCCTTCCTTTGTAATGCGAGTGTTGTAAAGTTTAGGAACGGCTTCACTTTCAGCCTCCTTCTTGAAATTAATTTGTGTTCTTGTCTTTCGGACTTTCCTGAAATTTGTGAATTCGTACTGCGTAAGTGGATGCCTGTTATATTTTTATATTGCGAATGCGTGGAAGTGAAGGAGTTCTAGTGCTCTTTTTATACTAACAACATAATCTACTTCTTTCTCCACCACAACGCTGCATGCCACATGCACTGCACTGATCTGCTCTGTTGGTGGCTAAATAATATTCTTGTTGACTTGTAAAAAATAAAGTACTAATGACTTCAAGTATGGCGTGGCGTGGCATGACTATGGTGGTAATAAAAATAGAGGATGATGTAAGACAAAGAGAAAGCAAGGCAAGAAAGGGTAAGAATATTCTAATGTGTGCGTTTTGACTTCCTTTCCACTATCTCAAGTCGAGACCGCATCTCAATAACCAACAACTCAAGTCAGTCGTACTAAAAGACTACTAAAAGTGGTGGTCTTCATCTCTCTGAGCGGCTTTCTCTTGTGTTACAAATTTGTTGCCTGAATAATATTATGCATATGCATTAGTATGCATGTGAGATGAATGCAGAGTCGACACGGCCACGCTCTCGTCGTCTTAAACTTTCTTAACCCACCTTCCACTTCCACCAGTTAATATATTACAAGGTCCAAAGTGGCATGGCATGCATGGACTCCGACGAAGACGACAAACAACCAGACCATCACATTTTACATCAGATTCTGGCGTTCTGGGATAGAACCACCACTTTTTACAACCTTTACAAGTGAAGACACAAAAGTGAGACGGGGTGTATATACATTGTATTTATATATTAGGAACATTCATTCCATGCTCTATTTTTCCTTATTACATTATATTATAAGACTTCTACATTATTATTATTCGTAAAACTTCACCACTTTCTCCGGCCAACTTGGAGTAATGTGCTACGGTGTTTGCCTAAAACTAAGACGCGCACAGGACACATGCACACTCACACGTACAGACACGACGACGACATGGGCTAATATCATTAATAAAGAAGGAGCATTCATTTACAAAGCAAACCTGAAAGCAAATGGCGAGTGTCTTGTCTTGGTCTTTGACTGCGTTGTCAGCCTGGCTGCCGGTTGATGAGATGAAGTTAGACTGCCGAATGGCGAAGAAAGGTAAAAGCAAGTGTTGAGTTTAAAAAACCGAGCCTACTTTATGAAAGTAATATTTAACTCCAATCTTTCCGATGCTACGCCGCCGCTGCCGCTGCTCTCATCAAGTTTTACTCTCTATTCCACACCGGGCTGTGGTGGCACTCTCCGCGCACTCCGAAATGGATGGATGGATGAGTTTTTCTTTTATGTAGAGCAATATTTGAACTTTTAGCTCTTTCTCCTTTGTTTTTAAAGAAAACGACTCCTTTTCTCTTTCCCTCTTCCCGTACACATTATAATATGCGCCATAAATATTCTTAAACATTTCAGAAACCTGCCATTTCTTATGCATAATCAAGTTGAACAAGTTAAAAGTGTAGTGTAAGGTTTTTATCTCAAGTGCCGTCGCACGTTGCTTCTGACTCAAGATGCTGGTTGCTAAATGCCAGCGTGTGAGAAGGCAGTGGCAAGAAAGCAGAAAGTGTAAGAGTCAGCTTCTCAAGTCGGTTGTAAATGGACAAGACTTTTGCTCTCAACTCTTTCTCTTTGGTTGCTCTGTTGTAGAACAATGCCATCATCACAGAAAATGATTAGAGACGGAGTCAATGAGTCTCTTTCTTCTCCGACTGAGTGCTTGCCGCTCCTGTTCCTGCGTGCTCACAGTGTCACACACAGAAACAGTATGTAATTTTGACAAGCCTTGGCTAGGCGCTCTCGTTTCTTCTCTCCCATGATAAAATTTCATTCCATTCTTAATTAGAACGCAAAGAATTAAGAAGAACGAGAAGGAAAAGTTAAGGCAGCGCTACGTGGAGACTGAATTTAAAAGTACCTGGCATGAAAATTTAATCTTAATCCCGGAAATTTTCAAATGCACGCCGAATGTCCGAATTGAAGTCACAATTTGCAGAATTTATGAAAAAGCGAAAGCGCAGCCGTATCAAAAGTACCCGTTCTCGTGTATGTTACATTTGTTACCCGTTTTGAACCATGGTCGTAAATTTCTAGTCGAGTTTATAATAATGAGTTTTCTAACATTGTAACGAGTAAACAGTGCACAATTGCACAACAAGAATGCATCCCGCAATGCAGAACGCACGCACTCCCGACAAGAATCCGAATATCGGACTATCCTAATTTGTATAGAAAGTGTTGGAGAGTTACCCGCAGCAGTTATTACTTTCAAAGGCTCAAGTTTCATAATTCTTTGCGTTGCACTACTAAAATACTAAAATCCACACCCTACAATTATGTTGTAGCATATTTTATACCCTAAAGACTTTTCTCAAGACTCTCGTACACGTACGTTACAAAACTATGACCTCATGAGTAGCACGCACAAGGCTTGGCTGAGGTAGACGCGTGTACGAGACACTTTAAGAACGGTAAGACAAAGTTCTGAGTAACTCCGAGATTCACTGCGAAGGTGGAATCAAGTGCTAAAGTTTTAGTCTAACTTTCTCTACATGCATTCTGCAGCAGCGAACATCATTTGTCTTGAACAAATCTAGAATTTAGAATCAGGCGTCGAGCACTATAGCCCTTCCTTCCTTGACAAAAGTTGCGCGTTATGCCTTACGCGTTTTGCATAGTGTGAAGACATTCAAAGAGGAAACAGATTCATATTTTGAAAGCATTATCGGATTAACCTTTTCTCTCAGATTCAATGTGATTATAAACACGACGAATTGTAACTAAAGTTCTCTGCATACTGTGGCATTATCATTTGAATCCCGTCTGTATTTAATTTCATCATCATCACGCATAACGCATGCACAGAGCAGAGACGAGAAGAGAAACCTCACACCAATCACCATCAAGCACATTTCCTTCAATTTGTCCATTATCTAATTTAAACCATTCCGCATAAGCGTGGTTGACTGGATAACTTTTGAAGCGTTATGCGTTCTTCAGAAGCAACTTGGGACTTTCATTCGTCGAAGTTAAGTTTTGTATTTATGATTATGCAGGAATTATGGGATAAAAAGCGCTCGGCCTGAACACTCTGGTCGTATTGCGATATTTGATACTCTTCTTATGATTATTATTGTCCCATGAGGGTTCTAATGCGAAATGGGAAAAATGAGTCCTGGCTCGGAGCTGTGCGATTGAGTGTCAAATCACTAATGAAAAGTAGAAATGGAAACCGAGTTTAGAATTTTTACTAATGATCGTGGCCAACTTTTTTATCGAATTTTGGTTTGTCGCTTCGTTTCCTTAATGTAAATAATAATTCAGGTCCTGGAATTCCAAAAATATGAAATATGGAATTGAAGTCCGCTAATCGCTTCATGGAATAATAGAAATCTGTAATAATTTGATTTTGAATCGAGTTAGAGATCATTTCACCTTAAATCAGTTGTGCTGTGAGGTAGAGAGTTCCTTCAGAATTTTCATTTCATTGCACTTTAACTTAGTCAATACTTCTATTCATTTACATTAGCATAAGCCTATGATTAAACATTAGCCTAAATCGTATACATGATTGTATTTTGGGAAGGTATCTTTTAATTGCAAACGGTTGCAAGTGCAAGTATTATCGTATTATTATGCTCAATTCGTATACATGAGTTTTGCTCAGTCTTTTCTCGATCGAACGAATATTACCTTCTGATGTAAATTATTATTGCATACTACTGTCTGTTTATCTTTCAAGTGGGGCTGACATGGGCCTGAGCCAGCCGAAAGACTAATTTCACTTGTCGCTGGCACTGCTGCCACGATGATGGTGATGGTGACGTGCAGAAGCGTGGCTTTTACTCCCTTTCTCGTGCTGCTTATCGCTCATACCACCAATTCCTAAATGATTTGCTGTGGCTGACGCGGACACTGTTGGTGGTGGTGGCAGAATGTGGGAGAGAGCAGCCGCCGCGGCTGCAGCGTTCGAGAATGGAAAGGGTGGTGGATACTCACCGAAAATCGAGAAAGGATTAAATCCTGATGGAATAATATCCTGAGGATCATTTCTGCTATTATTGTTATTGCCACTGCCACCGTCCCTGCCAGTGTGACTCTGACTTACGGCAGCACCACCCTCAGCAGTGCTGATGTTGATGATGTTATTGTGCTCTCTGCCGCCGCCGCCACACTCACCGCGCTGCGCCTCTCCTCGGTCACCACCCATGAGGCTATTTATGCTCAAAGGGGGTGAGTCGACGGCTGAGTGTGACTTTGATTTGTTAGTCTGACTGTTGTTATTGTTATTGCTGGGTGTGGATGACCGATTACCACTTGGAGTCGTCCCGGATGAGGAATTGGTTCCATTGTTCGCTTTCTCCAGCATCGCCATGTCCAACCCTTTCTTCAGAACATCCAGCTTCAGCGATTTGCCATACTTGCCACGGACATACATCAGAAGACTGTTGTACGGGATCCCAAATATTCTGGAAGCCTGGATGTCATTAGAAAAGATTCAATGTAGACTAAATATGAGCGCCAGAACATAAAAGTGAATTTGCTCGAGGAAGTGTATCACGTTGCCCCAATCACGCACAAGGCAATGTAATAGAGCGAAGGAGTTTGTTTACTGCTTACCTGAGACGTTGTCATTTTCTTATTCCACACATTATGCAGGGCTTCGGTGAGATCCGCATTACTCCACGCCCTCGGTGGCCCACCTCTTGGTGCGCTGTGCTGAGCGCGGTGGCGTCCGAAAATCGGCGGTGGGCCAAGAGGAAGACCCGGCCAGGGATTACCTGAATTGGCATTGGAAGCATTCTGGTGGTGCAGACCAGCAGCAGCTCCTGACGACAGTGAAAGTGGAAACCCGAGCGGAGAGAATGATTTCGGCGGAGTTGATGGTGATTGAGTGCCAAGAGGGTTGATGCTACTTTCGGGATCTGAACTGTGTCCGCTATTCAAGTGGGAGCGATGTGAGGGTGGCGGATGCCCGTTGTTTAGAGCGTGGAAGTACGCACTCGGTGAAGGAATGTTGTTACGGAACGGACCAAGGTGGTCGTTGTCAGTTGGCGCGTGGAAGCCACGTTGACTGTTGTGGTTTCGTCGACGATGAGCGAATCGGTCTCTTCTGCGTCGAAGAGTGGGCTTGTGAATGTCAGAAAGTGGTGGCGAAGACGTGTCAGGTGTTCCGGGACGAGAATGATAATTGTCGACTGGTGGCGACAATAAGAAATCCTCAGAGTCCACTTCACGTTTCAATGGCTGCTCGAAAGAAGAAGATTAAAAGTGTATACAAATGAAGCATAAATGCAGACACAAACGGCCATCATGCTGACAAATAAGCCTAAGCGCCAAGTGCGCGTCTTAATCAAAGTATATTTTCTAAATCTCTTTTCGCTATGCAAAAATTATACAATTAGCTGCATCAAGCGCGGCACGAGCGCCAGCAGTAAAGCAAAATATTAAAATGCGTACCGACGGTGCCGTCATGAACGGATGATGAGGTGACTGAACTGTCGGCGAGTCAGTTCGACTTCCACCGCTCGTACTTGAGCTCCATGTTTTAAGAAAATGATTTGCAAGAAAATTATTGACTTGCGATGATGTAGGCAGCAGTCTCTCGTTTGCCATGTCCCGTTTCGCCCCGGCATTATTATTGTTGTTAGTTCCAATTGTGAAATCAAGTACCTCGTTACTGCCGTGTTGTTGTCGCGGATCAACAGAGTCATCGTGAGATGGTGGAAAAAGATGCTGCTGATAAGGCGAACTGTAATCTGCGTCTCCGCCCCCGTCAACGCTTAACGGAGTTGTTCGAAGGTCCTGTGCTACGAAATCGCCGGATCGTCGTCGCGGCCGAGCCTACGCAGCAAATTCAAAATTCAAGGCAATATTAATGATAATCATTCCACTTTACGCGTGCAAAGCCATCATCAGAGCAATAAATAAAAACATGGCTCGAGTAATTCTTTTGTGAAATGTGAAGGCGAACAATTTTAAGTGAAAAATCAAACTATGCTACTGAAATGAATAGATTTTTCGTTTTAGTAAGCTACCAAATGTCAGTACATAATTATTCTATTTTCGAGACAATGTCTCTGCAGTGCAGCGTGGCTGAAGGACTAAATTTGCATAACATTAGGAAAGTGTATCTTTCTCCTCTCCCTGCCCGCCTGTAATATCATTTTCTTTCTTTTAACAGAACATCAAACTGCACTTAACGCGGATGCATTGAGAATGAGACGAGAAGCGTAAAACAGGCCAGGCAAGCAATTCGACTCGCAAAAGAATTAAGTGAGTTGATTTTAATGAAAATTTTAGCACCATTCATTTATCTACTTTACGAATTACGATTGAAAGGTGGCAAGCACAGATTGAGACTGAGCGGAGATTTAACTCACTTGTTTCCTCCGTGGAAAAGGTGGTGAAGCCGAAGGATTAGTTTGACCGTGGTGATTATGAAGACTGCGCGGAAATGAGTCTCCTGTCGCCTGTTCGCGTTCGCCTGTGGTTTGCGGTTCATTTTCACCGGTAGGAGAGTCTATCGCCTCTTCACCGCCGCCACCACTGCTCAGCCGACGACGTACATTGCGCCGAGTGCTGAGTGACGAGCGGAGTAAAAGTCCTTCGTGATGAGCGCTGTAATGGCGAGAAAACTGGAGCTGATGTTCGCCGGCACCCGTTCCAATTGAGAGATTCAATAATTTCGGTGACGAAGGTCCATCTTCCTCTTCACCACAGTTGTCGTTGTTGCCTTCGTCCTCATCTCCATCGCGGTACTCCTCGTCGTCATCGACGTCTTCATCATTCTCGTATTTCAGAATGCTCTTCATCTTGTGACTTCTCAGCTGCTTGTTTGTTGGCTTGCATTGTGAGTATTTACCGAGATCGCTGGAGTCTCGCCGCAGTCGTGGTCGACGAAGACACTTTGAAATTCTTGACTCTCCATCGCCATCACCATCGCTAAATTCATCGTCTGCGGCTCTTGTTTCGACATGTTTCTCCTCTTCATCAGCGGCCCTGTCTTCGATTTCTGCGTGCTCTACACCATCGTCTGAGATTGCACTTGATTTAGGGGAATGTTTACTGCCGCTGCTGCTGCTCTGAGGAGATGGAGACGTGACTTTCCTTTGTTTCCATTCTTGAGATTTTTCAATAACTTCCTTCAAGCCACGAATCTGCAAATTATTTCAACAAGTCTCTAAATGTTTGCTGATTGCTCCGTAATTGTAACAGGAGAGCTTTTAGTAAAGTAGCAAGCACGTGAGGAAGAAAGTGTTCAATGCATGCGGCATGAGAGCCGGGATAAGTGGGAGCTGATTGAATAAAACTTGTGCCATAAAATCCATTTTGATCTTATCCAATTTGTGACTTTCATCCGAGCTTTGTGTTAGCTCATGGAACTTGGCAAGACGGAGGAGCTCGTAATGTGTGAAATAATGTATGTACTAAATAAATCAATTTGAGAATCAAGCAGGGTAACGTAATCTCTCGCCTTTGCATATTTATGGCGGAAGGAATTTATTTTGCTAGGTGAGCCCATCAACTGGACGTTTATGAGCTCTTCCTTACTCAGTGCGGATTGTGCCTGATGCTCTGATGCTCAGATGCTCAGAATGAAGCCTAGGGCCATGTGGGTACGAGGAGAGGAAACGGAGAAGGAGTAAATTTCAATTATTAAGTGCATCTCTCACAATTAAATGGCTGGAATGAAAATCCTCTTTCTTTATTGTCGGGGTTAAGTGAAGTGGAGCTAAGATCATTCGGTACAGCCTCGGCCGCCTGCACCGTGGCCATATTTCTGTTGGCTGCTGCCTGACTTGAGCTTTCTCTTGGCTCATCTTCATATCACTCTCAGTTAGAAACAAATGCTGCCAGTACAGCAGAGACCGAATATGTAATATTCAGATGGTTAATAATTTCACATTTAGCAGACAGTTACACAAGTAATACACGTGAGGTAAAGGCAGCAGGAGCAACACCAGTCGATATACGGCATTGGCAGTCGTAGTCGCAGAGTAGCAGCGGTAAGTAAACGTAAGACGAGTTAAATCTCTAAACTCCTCTCAACTCTCACTCAAGATAATCAGCTTATCATCATCCGAGTTCAAAATGTGTGTTCCAAGCAAAGACCTCGCATGGTGCGTGTTCCCCGAGAACTTTCTCTCGCATCTCGCCTGCCTTGCCTTGATGTCTTTATGTTTTTTATGATTGTTGTCTCTTGATATGTGCTTGTGCTTTTACTCTGCCGTGTCGTTTGTCGTTGTGTTACCCCCAAACCAAATTGTTTGGTTTTGTTCCTTGATTCCTTGCAGAGTAAACTGTAAACTCGAAAGGATTTGGGAGCTTGATAGCAAATAGTTTAGAGAATTAAGAGAATAGTTTATGTTCCCACTTCTGACGCTGCTGTCTGCTTTTGTCTTTCTTAACTCTGGCCGTCTTAAAACTTTGGCTGTTCTGTGTTTGGCCTGTTTTGAGTACGATTCGATATGCAATGCGGGGTTAATCTAAGGTAATGCATATTATCATGATTATAACTCGTCTCAACTCACTCGAGTTGCATCTCGCGTGGCAGAGAAGCCATTACGAAAATGGCAAATTACTTTCACTATTCAATAATAGTTAATCATCATCAGTCGAGTCGAGTCGTCGAGCACCAGAAGAGCAGCAGCGGAGTCAGCTTCTCTCTTTAAATATTATTATTGCATTGTGTACGCACTAAATGTGGCGTGAACTTGTCTCCGGCGTCCTCATCTCGATCTCGACTCTTCAAACATTAGCATTAGCATAGCATTTAGCGTCAGAGTGAGATTTGTCTTGTTCGTTTTGACTTTAGAACTTTTGACTTGACATTTGCCTGGATGTATAATTTGCAAGATTGAAAACAGACTTGATAGGAAACACGAGGCACGATATTAATAATGAAGTCTTTTGAAGTCTGAGCTGATTCAATCTTGACTGTCTTCTTCATATTTGGATTATCCTTCCGTCTTTGTACTCTTGTACTAGCTTTGCACTCTTTCTTTGGCCTTGCTTTGTCGCATTTGAGTGGAGTTTAATATTTAATTTTCAATACCTTTAATCGAGGCCTGGCAAAGAATTCAATTATTTTTTCGAACTGCACTTGTTTCGTAATTAGAATTAGCGATTGAATTTACGTGTCCATTAAAGTCAAGTCATTCGATACTTTCTCTTTGACTATTTGACTCGTCTTTGTCTTTGGAGCTTTTGGCTCTCGTAATACAGTGCAGTAAACTGTTTAATGTCTTATCAAAGCAAAATGATGTTCCTGCTGGCTGCTGGTGTTGGTTTTACATTCTGCATCCTGAAACCTTAGTATGATAAAACAAGGTCTGTTCAATCGAAGCGTGTCACTTCATATCGTTGTGCCTTGCCATTCCACCAACTGAACCAATGGCAAGAACGGCAGGCAGCACAGCAGCGACCGACCGGCATGACAGATCTTTCTCTCTCAACTCAAAACTGACTGAGTTTCCGCTTGATGATTTCATTAAAGAGATACAGTTGTAATGAGAATGCGGAGAGCAGAAAACAAGGGACTGAGATATGAGCCACGGCACGGCCACGAACGAGTGAAAGCTTACGGTCGCGGGATGACATCGCATTCGCATGGAACACCATAAAAAAGATGTTTGTGTTTGATATGTTCATTCCAATGCATTTGAAATTATTAGAAGTCTGACTGTCTTTTTGTCTCTGCTCAGTAGCGCGCGGCTACTCTGTGACTGCGACTGTGAAATGATAAAATAACTTTACAACGAATTCAATGCAGAACAGATTGAATGAATCATTCGCAGATGAGATAGATGGAAACTATGAAGGTATCTTGTGTAGTTGTGCATATCTGCCTGCGCTGAGACGCACAACAGACAGACCCACGATACAGAATACTGGAGAAATATCTTTCAAAACATTAAGGTTAGGTTAGACATAAAATAAGGTTAGATAACACAGTAAAGACAAAAGAAGACCAAAAACTCATGTGAAATTCAACCTCTGTTTCTCGCTTTGACATTTATACTTTCCTTTTTATCTCCCATAAATTGATCAGTCACACGGCAATTTTTATTTGTTGTAATGAGATTAATTTTTCCCAGCATTTGAGTGGAAACTTGAAATTCTGACATGCATCCGCAAAAGATGTCATGCACAACAACTAATTCATGGAAAACAGCGACAGCATAAATGGCAAGCCCAAGCCGAAAAAGGAAATGACGAGTGACAAAAGTCTGAAAAATCTTCACAAGCGAGCGCGACATTTTCGCAATTGCAAAATGTTCTTACCTGTAAGGCTTCCGCTGCCTTAACAAGTGTCTCAAGATGTTCTGCTTTCAGCGTGACTTGCCCCTTGTACATGAAGTCGAGAATCGCCTTCACTTCCCATGGCTGAAAATCTTTCAGGACGATTACAGGATGTTTGCATGGATTCTCAGAAAAGATGCGGCAGAAGTATTCGCTGCATGTCGACAGAATTACTTTGTGTGCTTTGAATTGGGCATGCACTGGCTTGGGCTTGGACGCGTTTATGTTAACGTGTTGTTTTTCTTCGCTGTTCTTCGTATTTGCACCTTTCAATGGTTTCAATTCAGCAGTGCACTTGTTCTCTGCTTCGATCGCGATTTCGGCCTGAGAACTGTCATGTGAGTCCTCTGTGGCGTCCTTGCAACCTGTAGCGTCGTCATTGCATCGCGATCTTGAAATCTTGTCGACTTTGTTGTTGTTCTTTTCTTTTGTTTCATTCTCGATGAGGACTTGACTTTGCTCTTGCTCTTCACCTTCGCGTGCTTCATTCACATGGTTCATGTTCAGAGGCTCACCGTCATCTTCTTCGATGTCGCAAACCAGTGTCACATCAACAAACGTCTCGTTGTGAAGTAGTGATTGAATCGCTGAGACTGTAGTGCTGACGTGGTCTTCCCACTTCAGGTGCTCGTAATTTGAGGATGGTGGGCTGCCCTTGTCCGATGACGACAAGTTTAGCTGTTTTTCAATTGGAATCTTTGATTCCAAGCATTGTCCTTCATGACCCTTGAAAGCTGGTCCAACCGTGCCAACGCCAAGTCTGTTCATAAACCCTTCATGGAAGCCGTATAAATTGTGCCCGTGGTCAAGATCATTGCTTGGCTTTCTGACGGACCTGAACGCGGTGGCGGACGACTTGCGAAGGCGTCTGTCTCTTCTCAAACTCGGGGGCCCTGCAGTTCCGGACAACGCGTTGTAATGAAGTCCGGCCGCAGCGATGCTGTGCTGCTGTTGCGAGAAGAAAGGCGAGTTTGCAAACGGCGAGAAAAGCTTCGCAGCAGCGGAAAAATTAATCGGATTTGACGGGTCCTCGTGCGGAGGGCGATACTGCTGGAGCTGGAGCTGAAGCTGCTGATGGTGGTGGTGCTGGAGATGATGTGCATTTTTAATTTTGTCTGTGCCTGTTTTTGTTGTAAAATTGAGACTTTGACTTTTCTCCGGGCCGAGATTATTATTGAAGAGATTCATCGGAGCAGAAGACGAAGACAAAGACAATGGACGATTATTTGTAGTCGAAGTGGATGCAGGCATTGAAGGAATCGAGGAAGCCATTATCGATTATTAATTAGTCGCACTCGTTCTCTTCCAGTACTTACTTTCTTGCGCTCTTTCTTCCACTCCTTTCTCTGGCCGTGTGGGCGAGGAGCAGAAATGGGCTGCTGCCGCTGTCTCTGCAAAATTCAATTAAAATCAGACTTGTGTGAGATAGATAATAATAATATACATGCATATTAGTACGGACGCGTGCAGCAGACACTTTTTTGAGCTTTCAGTTTATGCCTTGCTGGTTGCGACTCTGCTCTTAGTTTTAATAATAACGCGTTAGTTATGCTTATAACATACTCCAGCCTCGCTCCCATGCGAGGATACAAATGCGAGCACGAGCACACTTCGGCCTTCTTTGCTCCATGCACGCATGTGTTATGTTACATTAATTTAGATTTTTTAGTTTATTTTCTCCCTCCTCTTTCTTCCGACTTCATTTCACTGCTCACTCATTTTTACCCTTCTCGACTCTCCTCCGTCGCTCGTGTCGTCCTGGTGAACGCTTTGCTAGCGCATCAGCGCATCGCGCGTCTTCCTTCAAAGTGGATTTTATAATCATAAATTAAAATGAAGAATGATTCGCACGACTCCATGCATTCATTTTTAACGCGGAGAAGGGACAGCGTGCTTGTAAGAGCAGGTTGATGGGAAGATAACTCAATTTCTGCTGAGAGCGAATGCAAGAAAATTGAACAGTGATTAAAAACTGCAATTTCTCTTAAATCTCCCCTGAATTTTTAATTCCCTTGCACAAGAAGAATTCCCTGGGCTGAGCGATTTCAACATTCAACGAAGCTTGGCTCGGGAATGGAATGGGCTTCAACATTTCTACCTGTAAGCTCATTGAAGTGGAGCATCTAAGATTTCTGCTAAGGCAAAAACACAATAGAATGGTATACAACCCGCAATAATTTCGGATTGATTTTATCTAATGGTCTCTGCCTTCCTTCCTGTTTGATCTTCTACAGTGTGCAGCGAATATTGAAATAAATATACTTCGTGTACCCATTTAATAACAGGCTTCTTCTCTGTAACTCCGTTTGAGAAGTGTCTTTCTATTTTATTATGCACGGGGTACTTAACTACATACACGGTACGGCAGGGCACAAGCACATGCAGGCAGAAGAGACAAAAGGCAAAAAGGTTATGGTTAAAACAAAGAGGGCTTGGAAAACACATTATTAAATGGAAAACCTATTATTATAAATGTGAGAAAGGGGAGAACGCGTACGCGACCAGAACGGCGAGCTTGTTGAGAGAAAGCATGGTGTGGCAGGCACAATATATGCCTGCACTGCACTCACACGTAATACAATGTACGTACACACGAGACAATTCAAGACTCGATGCAATGCAATGACATCGACATGAGCAGAGCAACCCCTCCGTTTCCAACTCTCGCGTCTCGCCGCCTTTGTTTTAGAAAGGTTTCGCTTTCTCCTGATTTTCTTATTTCCTATTTCAAGCAGCGACAGCGGCAGCGGTAATGAAACTTAATGCATTGTAATGTTATGTGTATAATTAGGTGATCCATGAGTGAGTGTTTTCCATTCTATTATGCAAATAGCAGCAGCAAATATGCATCCACATGAAAATTGTAATGATCATTATAACAATACCACTGCAACCTTCACGCACGCGGTGCAAAGCATTTGGCTTTGTCATTCTGCTCTGCTGCTGTTGGAAGAAGAAGAAGAGACCATATCAAATTCCTGAGCGTGAGCACCACTTCTCTCTTCTAAAATGCATGCATGCTATAAATATCACTTAAATCTTATGTGAGAGTCGTTGAGTCCTTAGAAATGCTGCCGTAAATGCATTTAATGTTATTTTGGGACTGAGACCAAGACGAACAGGCAGAAGCCGTACTTCTGGCCATGTGATAATCTTAATTAGTTGAGTTGATTTCAATTTTCTTTTAATTCGATGACTCATTTCCACTTGAATTGCCTTTCATCCTCAGCTTTGCGCGCGTCTGTCCTTATAACGACTGGCCGTGAGTACGTGTAAGTTTAGAATAGCAGAGCATTCATTCTCTTCGCCATGCTCCATAAGTTTGAATAGAACAATGGAAACTTTGAAGGAATTCTGGTCTTGTCTTTCTTCCAGGGAGCAATATCATGCATGGCTAATGGGCGGGCATGGCTTGGCGACAACAATAGCTAAAACTTTGGCGCAAGAACATGGCCATGCTCAAAGTTATGACGTGCAGACGCAATATTTTCATATTTTCATTTATTTGTCCTCTTACGATCATAAAGAAATTAAGCGCACGAGCGCAAGATTACAATTTCTCACTGCTTAACCCGAGCCCAAGCTTCAATAATCCATGCAAACGCAAGGAATAAAAACTATGACCCTAAGTTGTGTGAGTCCCCATTCCCCAATGTAATTAAAAATCTGACATTTGTCTACATACATTTGCATCGAATGCGCTCATAAATCTGTACCAAATTAAAAATTTCAAGAAGCCAGCTCCCAGGCCACACCGAGTCAAGCAATGCCACTGCCAGCCCCAAGTCTCATGTCTGCTGCCTGTTTTACATTAAAATTTTACCACCACCGCAACTTAATTTAGAAGAGCAGTGAGAATATTAATTCGCATCACGAGAACCTCCTCACCAGCCAGGCGGATGTTCACGTATCCAAAATTCATGTTACGTAGAGTTTTCGTTATGATACGGTGGCGACCTTAAATTAAATTATTAGTGCAATCTGTTGCATGGGGTTATACAGGTTCAAGTCATCCATTGAACTGAACAGAAAACAGGTGATGCGTCTGATTCGCTGCTTCTGCATCCGCATGAATCTTGTCTCTGCTCATATTTCCTGGACCCGCACGCATTTTCGCAGACAGAAGCATGGTTTTGCGACGAGTAAAGCGTGAGAAGCACAAAGCGGTGGACTTTCATGCTGAGTCCACGCGGAGCTTTTTTACTATTCGGATTCTATGAATGGAGAACTAGAAAAATGTGCTTGTAGAGGAGCAGTTGGAAGTGCGTGCGTGCAAAGTGCTTGTGGCCGCAGTCAATGGCAGCGGCACAATGGAGCAGTGCATGTTAAAGTGATAGTTTAAGTCCTTTATGCGTTTACAACTTTTACTACGACGCCTTCCACCTACGCGCCAGAGCCCATTCAATGTAATTCTTTCGAGACGAGAAAAAGTTGGGTGGCCGAAACCTCTTTCTTCTTTCTTTTCTTCCCTGCCGCTCGTGCTTTCCAGGCTGGGTTCTTAACTGCCTCTTTACTACACTTTCCAATACCACTTTTATTATTATAAGTTTAAGCTGCCCAGTCCTTCTTTTCTCGCCTCAGTCGCGCTCGCTGCTGCACTTTCTTTGAGAAAAAGCGAGAGCGAGAAACTTCTCGCATGAAAATGTAAGAAAAAACATATGAAAAACCTGAAGGAAGACGACCAAAAACTTCTTTCGCTTAGTCGGTTTTTGAATTTCTTCTTATTTGGAGTGCCGATGTCCGCTCTCTCATTCTCAAAACAGCCACTGAATCAATTCGCGTTGTGGGCACTTCAAAACTTCCAACGTCAGTTTTTGGCTTTCTCGGCGATGGCGATGATCGAATTGTCTTCGGAATTTTTAACCGGTAAGTCACTAATTTAAGTAGTTAATTGAAGTTTGCGACAAATTCACCCGTATTAATTGTCCTGAGCAGTTTTCTCAGTTAAGTTTCGTGCAAAAAAACCCGTTTCGTGTTGAACTGACCACAAAGTGGCCGTAGCCGTAATAAAACCCGTGCCTGTCGTAAATCACTTGATTTGTCACTATAAAATACCCGTGTACGTGAGTTCTTAAAGATTTTCTACTTCTGCTCTCACATATTAAAGATTTCTGTTCAGTCTTTGGATTCTACTTGTATTCGTATACAATGTTTACATTTTGAGACACTTGTGATTTGGTTTGTTGTGGTTTGGGGCAGGTTGAGACGGAGCGAGGGAAGCTGTTCGAAGGAAAGGAAGGGGTGGAAGGACGCAAATGGGAACGTTCTGGCTTGACCATTGGAGAGAGAAGGAAGTCAGGAGATGGAATCAGGAAATGGGAAATGTGAGACACTTTTTGTACTGATACCCGTTTTAATTGTTGCACGCACGCACGCTGTAAATTAGCAAAGCTGCATGCGAGCAGCGAATTTGAGACTTTAAAATAAAACTGGAAACGAAGGCTGGTTTTTCTGCCTGTCTAATGAGTTCGGAGTGCCGGAGCCTACTAAAAACCGCCCGACTTGCACTGCGAGTGTGATGTTGATGAGTGAGCGACTTTGAAATGAGTTGAATAAGAAGAGCAAATGAGAGAAAGCAACGTGTGTTATTCATGTGAATGTGAGTGAAGTTTTTTCCAAGCCAGCCGTGCCGTGCCGTTCACCAGCCATGCCATCGCATCGCACGGTGGAGCATGTATCTGCCATGCCGTGCCGTGCGTTCATTTAGCACGGCATGGAGAGTGGGAGAGAGCAGCGAGAGTAGTAATGTATTTAGATAAGTGTCTTTTCTTTCTCTCCTCGCACTGTGTTCTGTTTTAGGTTCTTATGCATAAAGTTAGTGTATAACATATTTAGTATTAGTTTGTATATATTTGCATATTATACGTGAATTCCTACCAGTCGCAGTCGTCTAATGTGTGCATGTTAGTTAGTGCATGCTCAGCCAGCCCCGCACGTACCGCACAGCACAGCTCCTCATTCTGGGTACGGTTTTGGTTGGGTTGTCTCAAGGAACCAAGACTCAGCTAACTCAGACTCTAGTATCCCGAGTGCCTGTGCCAGCCAGCAAGGCTTGAGACTCCCAAAATGCAAGGGGAGAGACCGTCAACAACGCAACGCATTCGCATTCCTGAGAACCCGAAGTTAATGAATCCGATTAGACAATAGATATGAAGAACGCAAGCGCTTTCTTTTCCGTCTCGGCTCGCGTGCCCGCACCGAGAAAAGTGAAGAGTAAATCCGAGTCTGCGGATCGGAAACACGTCTCAGTCAGTCTCACGTCTGTTCGTCGGGAGATTTTTAAGAATCGAATGCAGTGCAATAATGCATTCATACATGAAACGAAATCGTGTCCGATTCCATTTTGAGAAAGACGCGCTTCTTTAAAATTTTAATATTAATGATAATTGCTCAGAGCACGAAAGGAGAAGAAATGCATCACAATCTTCACATATCGCACGCATTAGCACCGCAGCAACGGCGGCATGCACGAGAATAATTAATGACACCGTCGGAAGTGCAGCTCGCAAGATTTTCGCCCCGAAAAAGCATTAGGAGATGCACACATGCACATTACAAAAAGTTGGTATTTATCCAAGGCATTGTATGCATGGGCAGGCGGGCGCGAGAGAGAAAGCGAGAGACGGGTGATGGGGAAAGAAATGAGAAGGAAAGAAATTTCGGGTGAGAGAAAAGCCCTCCGCTCTTTTTCATTAAGAATGTAAGTTTCTATTTTTAAATGCGAAGGCATAAAAAAGAGAAACGTCAGCCGCTCATCTGCATACCAGATCCACATCAACCACCGTGCCAGTGCTGTGCCAATGCCAAGTGAGGCTCACATATGCACATGTGTGCATGCAAGTGAAAGAGGCTCACTCGTAAGCGAGAGCACTCTGCTTGCTTCCTCGCTGACTCTTCAAAAATTACTGACTCGATTCGAGCAGAACGGAGGGAGAAAGCACCAGTGCAGAAGAGGAAAAGAAGAGCGACGCGAGACGCGCGTTTAAAAGAGATGGATACGTGGATAGCAATTAGAAAAAAGAGCTCACAAAATCCGGGCGAATGAATCATCATCTCTTATTCCGGCCCGTTCCGTTCCCGTATGTAAAAATCCATAATTTCCTGTGCATTCGGATTTCTCATGGCAAGAAATTAGAAATCAAACCACAAGCGAGAGACGTCACTTTGGGATTTTTGTTCTTTTAAGTTCGTGTGACGTAAAGTTCACATTTTGAGGCTACAGCAGATTGAGTGTAAATGCTACTGATTTTAATGAACATTACCACGTATTTCATTCGCCTGGACTTTGGCGACAACGCACATGAAACATTGATACATTTTCATAATTTATGAGTCTAAATACATGTCCTGTCGTCGATGAATACACACGCTACGTGAGCTCACGACTCACCACAGGCAAAAGCAGCTACAGAAAGGTACGAGAATCAGGAAACGCAAACTCAAATGCTAACTCAGCGAGAGGTGCAAATAGCAAGTATTATTATGCCAGCCCTCTGCACTGGCCGGGAAGGACAATACTGGAAAATGGACTGGACAATGCCAATACTAGCATAATAAATGCATATGATGGTTAAGGTTGCTTCAGGTTTGCATGTCTTTGCCTTGCCGGTAAAGTGAAAATTATTCATAATGTGCACATAACCGACTTACGTATTACATTATAAGTATGAACAAGCAAGCAAGGCTAAAAGGCCGGGTTGCTAGTTTAGGCGATTAGGGTCGCGTCGCATTGCATGATGGCAGGTAGGCATGAGATGGGTCATCATATGTGTAATTATCAAACCCTCTCTTTCCTTTTCTCAAAATACGTAATAATAGCAGTCCTCTTTGCCGCTTCTGTCTGTTCTGAAATACAAACCCGAAATTTGCAATTATCGCATAAATTATTCACATATCGTGATATGAATATGCTGTTGCTCTTGGACTATGAATGGACTTCTGCGCTTGCATAAACGAATGCCGTAGGATTTTGGTTTGTATTGAGAGGCATGATGAAATTAGTATTGAAGTTTAAAATGATGGCCGGTCATTTTTAATTGGATAACTTGTGAATTTCCATGGGCTTTACTTCGCCAGACGCACCAGAGCACAACGATGTGTCAAATACTAAGCAAAGACGTAAAATATTCACCATGTGCCATGTTTCACCCGTCCATCCGTGTAGCCTTCGCGTCGAAAACAAGAAACATGCCACACAGAACACCAAACCAAAACTCAAGAACTAGAATAAAGAACATTTTAATAGGAAATGTGAGTTTTGTTGTTGTTTGGTGTGAGGATTAATGTGCGAGTGTACGTCTCTGTCTAATCTAATATATTAGTACACTGGAGCTCGAGCAATAGCAAAAACGGCACAAGGCAGAAGTGGCAAGCCGAAGCTTGTCCCAACAGTAAAACAGAAAAGCACACGCTCACTGGAAATTGTGCATATTGTTCTCGAAGAATTGCATGCATTTATTATATGACTGACTCAGAGCGTAGCGCAGTGAAACCAGAGCGTAACGTAACGCGCGAGCTTAAAATAATGCATTATTGCCAGTGCGAGCACAACATGTGCTCTCTCCTCTTTCACTTGCATAATTTTAGTGTTATGTGCTTATAAGGCTGGAGCGCGTGTGGGATTAATTATTTTGTCAGAGATTATAGTTGAACTCCGAACAAGTTCTGCACGTCGCAGTAAAAGAAAGAGAAAACACACAGAGTCAACACAAGCGGCTGCTGGGAGAGAAACATGAAATTGTGATGTGTGTTTTGCATGCATGCATGTGTGCTTGCCTCGACGAGGCAAGCAGCAAGGCAAGGCAAGATGATGATGAGGAAGAAGGGAAAGGTTTTGATTATTTCACCCGGGCTTTCCCAAAAATAATTCTTCCTTTTGGTTTCTACTTTTAAAAACTTAAACTTTCTCTCTCTTTCTCTTAACTATTTCTCGGCTAAAACTGAGGCACGGATGAACGAACGTGTGCGTCGTGCGTCGTGCGTCTCGTACGTACAAGTGCATCACATTCCCTCATGCATCTGTCTCGCTCTCAGTCAGTCGGTCTCCATCACCCTGCTAATACAATATAGCGTACGTAAAATAGTAATCAGCGAAATGTCTATATGGGTGCATGTACAAACTATTTATACCGTTTTTATGCATAAACCGAGTACGAGTTTGAGTTCTATTAGTGGAAGGTGGAGAAACGAGAACGAGACGCTACCGTGCTGAAGGAGTTTAGTCTCAAGAAGAAGCAGTACATTGTGCCAAGCTCCACAGTCTCACAGTCGCAGTCTGCAACACATGCACATACATTCTTACTTACGAGTTCACAACTCCCTGTTTTCTCTCTCTTTCTCTTTTGGAATTACTTTTGCATTAATTTCTTCCACACACATTCACTTTCTCTCTCTGCTGCCTGAGCCTTGTCTTCCCTCATTTCCATTTTCTTCATCTTTAAAAAAGAATACTTCACTTCTCATGTGAATCCTTCTCAGACTGCTTGCTTGCAGCTACGCAAGCAGCACTCTTTCACCGTTCACTCATCACGCCATCATGCATGTGTTGTCGTAAGTGTGTATTATAAAATTATAATTCCAGAGAACTGCTATACAATTCTCTGCCTTTGCTCTTGCTCTTCTCGGCAGCAGCCGCCAGCCAGGCGGCTGATGAGATGCTGATGGAACCCGAGACTAATGTGCACTGTGCAGTATTTCCACTTCTCAATAACTTAATGCTCACAAAAATACTCTCAACTCTTAAAATTCCCTTTTCCTCCATTTCTCATCTAATTTCACCCGTTCTATTATTTTTTGCCTCCACCAACTCATCATTCACTTTTGGTTTAATTCGTATATAATCAGAACCAGTGCGAGTACGAGTGCGAGAGTGCAAGAAAGACTACAGAGTCCCTAATGGAATATAAAACCTAAATTCATTTTCTTTCTGCAGGCTTTTTCTGTATCGCAGTTCAAGAATTGAGACCTCATACGTAATCAGATTTTCGCATCGGCCTGCATAAAACCAGAACAAGAGCAAGAAGAGCGAGCCCCGAGTGCCATGTATCTTTGAACTCTTGCTAAGTTCTTACTTCTTCAAGCAGCTTTTGACAAATGGCTATTTCTTAGCGCAGGATGTCAGCCTGTACGATGAACTTGAGTCAGTTCAACTCGAATTTAATTGAGGAACCAAAATTGTGCTCGCTGATACGAACAGATTGACCAAAAGAGCAAGTTTTACGTTAAAAGTCAGCCAACTGCTCTTTGCGTTGTCTGTCAGGAATGGGAAAATGCATAAATTAAGTTTCTCGACGCGAAATGGCGGATACTTAGCATTCAGCACTTAAGCAAGCACTCGCATTGTGGAGAGACGAGAAAGATAAAGTTGGCGGAAACTGATGGGTTTCAACTTGAATGAATTTTACTTGGTTCTGTCAAAAAGCTGAAACTGAACAAAAGATAGTCATCATGTGTATAATGTGTTAAAAATATATTTTATAGTTGCGTACGGCGATTAGGAGGACACGACGGTTCATGATATCAAGTGCTTGTGCAGTGTGCAAGCACAGCACAAAAATTCACGGTGATGGAATGTGACATGACTAAATTCATGTTGAAAAAATTACACCTTGCTTCTGCTTGACTCGCCTCTGAATGGAGAGACAAACGGATGCTCTCTATTATCATTTAACAAGAGAAAAGACAAGACAAGACATTTATTTGAAGAAATCACTGAGGACAGGCTCACATTCATGCAATGTAATGTGCATCAAACCATCACCGTGTTTATGATGCACTCATGTCACTCGGTTTAAAGGCCTTTTCTCTTTTTATACTCGGGTCGGATGATGAAGCTTGAGAAATTCGTGTAAAAATGTGTAATCTGTCACCATCAGTCGACATCAGAGGTTGAAAGAAAAGCAGCACGCAGGATGATGGAGTGAAGACGATTGCTCATACACGGATTGAGGATTTTGTGATGTGCATGTGTCATATGGTGAGAGAATCTGCTAACTACGCGACACGACTCGTGAATGGATTTATGCACGCTTACGCTTTGAAATTCATTGGTAAATTAATAATGGACGGTAGGCAGGTGTAATGAATATGACATGAGCATGAACGGCGAATTACCGTCAGTCATTGATACTCCACGCACCTTCTTTTCATATCAGCAAGAAAAACCAAGCCAAGATTCTCATTTTTCTCATGCCACAGCAAAGCTAAGCAGCTTCTCTGATATTAATTCGATACCGCATAAATGTTTCACGCAATACGTTGGCGCTGACGCTAGTTTCTTACACTTATTGCGAAGTATGCGGTGCGCGCTTAGGCTTTGTGTTTATGTTGTGAGCACTCATTTCTTCGCACATAAATAGCCATTGTCTGATTGTTTGTGATTAACCATTTTCAGATTTGATACATGGTGTTTATTTTATTTACCTGTCAAGAAGATTTGCCTCGCGTCCGCGTCTGTGATGTGATTTGTGTTCCTCTTTGTAGAAAACCGTCGGCTTCAATGATTGTGAATTCGAATTAACACCTTTCTCGCTTCAAGTAAATATGAGGCTGGTCCTTACTTTTCAGAGCCACGCTTTCACCTTTACACAAATGATGACTAATTGTTAATTACCAAATTGTCCAGCGCAGGCAGCAAAAGTTGCAATTAAAGTCTTGATTGTTGTAATCCCCTTCAATTCTTCAATTGAAAGTTGTTTCCACCAAGCACGAGCTAAATTATCCATGTCATACTCACTATCATGAAACGATCACAACCAATTATGATAGTTGTAATTTGATATTCTGGAGCCCAACTCTGTTAATGCGTAACTGCAAAATTCTTTGATGCCTCGAAATATTCTCACCTCGTCTCCTGTTTCTGTTTCAGGTCGCTGCGGTTGTGGAACGTGCCTTTTCACAAATCACACCTTTCTCAAAATAATATTTTCCCAGTGACAATAAACGAAATGTAACCGTACACAAAGCAGTTCTGTCTTTTGTGATGATGGGAAACATCACCTCAACGAGTAAACAACCGTCGCGTTATTTGAGCACAAAAGTATGTATGTGAGTATGTGTTCGATGACACGAGCAGCAGGAATAAATTGATATGACTGCGTACTTATTGTTGTGAGCCGTTCCAGGAGAGTACTTGAACCACTTTCTTCTTGAGTACTTTTGACACGTGAACTAGTTTTGCAATAACAGAACGAACATAATCCGTGACCGTGGCTGCACGCTCGAGGACGTGAAAATCGAAGACAAGTACCCTGAGACGACTTCTTAAGAGGTAAACACGGCAGCAGCGGCGAAGCGGTGATGCGCTCAAATCTCATATGTGAGCGTAAATAATATTCTTACGAGACAGGTATTGAAATCTTGATGCTACCTGACTCTCACTCGATCTATTGAGTCCAAGTGCACGATCCACGGATCACAGAATAGGAACGGCGGAATTAAGGCCCTCAATTGCTGCACTTAAAATGTACACTTCACGTATGCATTACATTATGCACAACAGCGTCAGCATGTTCCTTTACCTGTTGTGTCCGGAGCGACTGCGAGTAAACGCTAGACGATAATACAACGACGTGTCATCATGTATTCCCTTCGAACTTATCGTCTCATCAAAAACTTGTCTCCTTCATAATAAAATCTGAGCCTGCACGAATCATATACAACAGACAGACCATATCCTCGAAATCAGGACAGACAATAAGGTACTGCTATGAGAAGATTCTTTTATTGCTTTCGTACTGCCGCTGCTGCAACGTGCAACTCTCAACTCACGGACGGACGGACCCACGACACGGCATGGCATGGCATGGCTAAGGATCCTCCTTCCTCAAATTCTTCATCAGTTTCAATTACAGGCCGGCCCTCCTACGCTGCAAAGGTTATTCTGCAACTTGGCTTGGCATTCTTGTGTCTGTTTTTACAACTTTGCTGAAATTGTGCTCCGGCCCGAGTTATTCGAGGCTCAGAGACCTCGATATCCTTCGACTTTGTAAGACGTTGATGTGAAACCGAGTTGAATGATAGACAGGTGAACTGTTTCCTTTATGTTTGTTTGGGCCGTTCACTTTACCTGTCGTTCCCATAAATTGTCAATTTCACAAGAAAACATTGCCTTTATGCGAAAAGTAAGATAATGTCGGCAACAATACAACAACATAGAGTACGGGATCCACACCCAACTCAGGCCAGACTCAGCGTTGCACCACAGCACAAGTCAAGTCACAGGAGAGATGATCAGTGCTAATACACGATGAGACGGGCTAATGAAATGAACAATCACCACCAAACGAATTCGGTTGGGAAAGTTGCATCTTCAGAGCTTCATTTCAAGTTGGCCTTTGAAATGATGCGACAAAATGGACCCGTGAGAATTTGCAGCAAAAACTCTTTCGCATATAAAAGGAGTAGTCCAACTCACTGCAGAATATACACAACGTAACACTTCCTAACGCTGACCATTCTTACGGCAACCATTAATCACGTATGATTAATGAATTGATTATTTAATACTTCGTTTCGATTGAATCTGATATTTGAGTACACTAACTGAGGGTACTTGAGTTCCTCCACGTCATAAAATAATACTGTAGAAACGAGAATCCTCGGAAGGTTTGGATAAAAAATTCATTCTACCACAATTGGATTCGGGTTCGTCAGTTGCTCAAAGAAATGATTCAGCCACATCGTAACATGTGATGAGCCTGGAATAGTCCATAAAAACAGATACTGACAACTATTAATCAAATTCATATGTGAGCATATGCGCAGAGGGAGGAAGGCGCCCAGAAATTAGCTTCATTGAAAAAGAAGTGACAAGTTGCGTGAAATGGGCGATAATTATGGGTAAATGTGCTGTAAATGATAAATATTGGTGGTAATAAGTGTCGCTGATATGTACAATGACATTCATAAACGCCGAGTCGTGAGTATGTAAAAGTATGTGAGACTTTAATGTTTATAATTTACGACTCAAATTTGGCTGTATTGTAATGATTTGCTCAGGTGCTTAATGATCTCGCTCATCGAATCCGTGTGAATGTGAACCACTAAATAGTAATTGTGGTATGGCTCCACTGGATGTCTGGAAATGCACTTGCAAACGTGGGCATCAACTGCAGCAAAGGCACATGAAGTGTGGCGCCGTTGATTTCGGGTTAACGGTTTTACTTTATGCACTGTCAATATCAGATTCGAAGTGTGGATTGTATTGTAATAGCCAAAACTCGCTTTAATTGGTCTTCCATCAATTGCAAATCTTGCAGGACTAGCTCTTGTGATTTAAAAATATATTTATTGTATTCAAGAAATGTGCATCAAATGTTCAGAATGGCGACGCAAAATGCGAACGCGCGAATTCGAAAACTCATCAATGTCAGATTCACAATGACGCTGCGGAGTACATGCGATTTGTACACTTGAAAGAGAACGCGTGATTGAGGAAGTCTTTCCCTTCTGTATACACAGCACAGCTCATTCGAATCCGAATTCGCACCGCAGCAAATGAAAAATAAGGAAATTCTAATCAATATTATTAAAAAGTCTGAAAGTAAGGCAAGATGAGGATGAGAGGAGAATGAGTGAAGCGTGGATGATGAGGAAAGACGAGCGGGCAGATGAGGAAGAAAGAGAATGGGAAGAAGCGCGTCTGGAAGAAGAGGAAGAGAAATCTCTCCTGACAATACATTCACACATTAGACGCTCGTTCCTTGCAGTGCACGGAGAAACTTAAAACATAGAGAAAGGAAAATGTAGATTCATCACTGATGCATATTAATTTTTACCACTCATTTCTATTATTATTACTTTTTCGTCTTTTCGCACCAGGCAGGATGCACGTAGGATTAGGCTGCGGCGCATGTAAATACGGGCAAGGAAGAGAAAGACATGTATGTAATATGCAAATTCAGAATCCCAGAAATGACAACGGGTAAGATGCTGGTGCTGTCGCTGATGCATACTGCATGCTTGTTGGAGAATACAGAAGTTTCTGCACGTGATAGTCACCAGAAGAAATTCTCGAATGAAAAACACGGGAACAAAACTGCGCATTAGTTAACAGGTTTACTTTTACCTGTACAAAATGGACTCGGATCACAGACGATGAATCATGTTTATCGCATTTGCGCCATAACCTTCGCCAAAGAGAAAGATGCCATAAATTTTAGGACATGGGACATAACTGAGCATTCATGAAAAGAAATGTTTAGTGCATGCAACTTAAATTCATGTATTTGTATTCGTGCTTTCGTTACACAATTGTGATTTCTATTTTATGATCCACTCATCTTCGACTGTCAGCGTCACCTCCTCATGCATCTTACCTTACCTCTTACTTGCTTTTGTTCCGTTCTCCCAGCTTAAACAGAAGGTTACGTTTCAATTTGGTTCGCCATCAACAGTCTCATGACTAAATCAGATTGGTGATCATTAATCAAATTGGCTGAACGGCTAATTGTTCTGTAATTGTCACTCGAATCGACGCTTCTGTTCAACAATCACTTATTAATTGCTGTTAAGCTCAAACTCAAGCTGGGCATCATCGTTGAGGAATGGATGGAGCTATGAATCTTTTCACCGACTGCACCCAACTGTGATTGTGACTTTTGGACAAGACGTCAAAATTCTCCTCTTTTCAAAAAAACACAGAATCGCTGGATGCCTCCCCTGACATGTGAGCAAGAAGACCTTCGGCCTTCCTCCGAAGATCCTCCACCGTCAATCAAATCGAAAGGCCTTTTCTCGAAGTCGTTATTATTCGTGATGAGGCACGTATAAAGTGTAATATCGTAAAATTAAGGTGAGCGTAAACGAAGGGTCAGTCGTCCGCACATTAACTTCGACTTTAAATATGGGTCAACTGGAGTCGAGAACCTTTTATCACGTTTTCCAGCAGCATACACGCATGCCATGGCTACTCGCGTACTTGTGAACCCAGGTAAATTACATGTCAGGCCTACAATAACATGAAAGGTATTATTGAGACGGAGTAAACATGGATTACCTCCACTTTTATTACACTGTCCATTGTCATGCAACAACAAACGTTAATTGTTTAGTTGTATCTGTGCTTGTGTGCAACGCACGGCAGCGCATCGGAGAAGCCTTAATTCTGAATCGAAGGCAAAAGGTCTTCTTCCTTCGAAAATAAAGTAATTAAATTGTTCCGGACTTTATCTTTGCTACGAAAAATTCTTGCTCCTTAAGAAAAAATACTTTAAGGTGGTTTCTGAGAATTGACAATGGAAATATGGGAACGGGAAGAAGAAAACAAGCTAAAACCAAGTCGAGTGTGGGTATCATAAAATGTATCGCCAACCTGAGCAATTCTCTCACCAGCAGCCAGACCAGAAAAAAATACACGTTAAAGTCGCGTTACGTGACGCAAGGCGACATGTCCTCAGAATCTGCTCGCCTTGTTTGATTATTTATTATTGTCACCTTGTAACGTTTAGTTTTATGTGATGTCACTCAAACGGAGATTCGTACACTTTGGCTGACTTTTACAAGAGCGCAATCAAGCGCATAATACTCGGTATTTGATTTTGTCTTGAGAGAATCTTTTTGCGTTGAGTTTGCGTCTTGCGTGCCCTCACCTTTTCCCAATTTATTTTGGGTTTCAGGTGCGCAGAGTGCATGAAGCGAGCACAGGCAGACGGTCTCCAATGTTGACAATGTATGCCCGACCATGAACAATTGGATTATATAAATAAACGTGCAACGGAGCCCAAATCCAAGGAATCGTGCAGTAAAGTATGCTCTACCCGATTGAGACCCATTAAATCGTAAAAAAATGAGATTGCGAGATTTCTGAGTGCAATAATTGTAAAATGAGATGAATTACAATTGTGGAATAAAAACGGAATCTGCAGCAAGGCCAAAGAATGCGTCTCATCCTTTCTCGGTGGTGGGTAAACTATTTAGTGTAGGTTAAAAAATAAACTGTTACAATTTACGTTCAATTTCATTTTTAAAAGGAAACTCCTTGTTTTCAGCAGTCAGCAACCGACGAAGACGTAGATTCGTGTCGCGATTGAAACGAATGAGTAACTTTCGGCTTGTTAATCAGCCGCTTTTAAAGGAATGTGCCGGATGAGCTCTGATTAACCCCACACCTCAACTTAAATGTGTTCCAACAACAATTCTGTAGTGTTGGGCTATCAATGCCACCAACATTTGAATCAGCTCTAAAAATTCGCAAAACAATTACGGCTTGTGTCGGTCTGCCTTCATTGACAAAAGGCAAAGACGCAGTGTCGGCGACCTGTGACATTAGAATCAAACTGCGCTGCGTCATGCTCGTGAAACGCAGCCGGCAAGCAATGAGCTCGTGTGTAGCATAAAACAAAAAGCGAGATGCAGATGGATGACGAGACAATTCTAATAAGCTTGTTAATACATTACGCTTTTTTGTGAGCTCGACGTGTGCGGATATTCAATGGACCGTGCCCGAGAAGAAAAGAGTCGAGGAAGGATAACCGCAATTTCATCTTCATACTGTGCACACACTCCTGCCTTTATCATCGTGTGAAGCATGCATGGAAAAAATCTAACCCTTTTTTATTTACAGAGTCGATTACGCACATCGTTTGAGCACCGCAGCGGCCTAACCCTTTCACTTCGTGTTAAACATACAGGAAAAAGTCAAGTAGCTGATAATAATATTATAATATAGCATCAGGTTTCAAGTGAAAAGAAGAAGCTCTCATCGCCTCGAAAGATTAAAGCGCCTCGGTGCGCTTGCGACAAGTGAAGTACAAGCAATGAGCAAGAAGAAGTGAGACTTTTATGTGATTCATTGACTTGTGTGATTAAGCAAGGAGTTTTTTAGAGTGAAAAGGTGCCAACTCATCTAGACGGTACAAAATTACACCTGTAAGATGTTCTGGCGACGTATTTTTGTCATCCGCAACTTGTTATTTGTGGAGTGCATGACAAGTGTACACTTGTCACACTTGGTTGCTTACTAACTCTCTAAGCACTCAAATTGCTTGGCATGGCTGAACCCTCAGCCATGCTAGCACGGCAATTTCCTTCGATCGAGGTTGCAATTGTCGCACGAAAAGTCCTGACATTGTGTATCTGTCAATTTTTCTAGACGAGAAGTATGCACAATTTTACCGGCAATTTGGCAAGCCAGTTGCCGTTTATAATTACTGATATTTTCCTTCGAACGAATTCACTCAAAAAGTTCAAAAACCACTGACAGTTCTTAGATCAATGTCAAAAACAGCATCTTTATTGGAATTACGGTTAGCTACGATTAACAATGACACCAGTCACTATTTACAACCTGAACTTAAGATTTTACTTTTCAGTCGAGAATTGTTCTGACTCGAAAGTAAGAATTCGTAATAAATGTTAATAAATTATGCACTAACAATACACGCGCTCATGACAGCATGGGATTGAGTGATTCTTCCTCTGCCTCATGCATAATGATGATAATCAATGAGCACGAAAATCATGCAAATTACAAAATTATTGTGCCATAAGCAGTTCTTAAGCATGTGTATTTTGAATAACCATTCGAAGGTATTTGAAAGATCTGAATTATAGTGACTTCGAGAAATTAAACTATAAAACGCTTTGGCTTTTCACATGTTTTCGTAAATTTTTACAATGGTATCAAAGGAAGTAATGAAATATCGCTTGATGCATCACATTGCAATCATAATCATCCCTGTAATCTACCTTAATAACACGCAAAATATTGGTACGCTGTTGCGATAACATTCTCGGCTTTGTCAAGCCCGAAAAGCCAAGCAGAAATGATTAGACAAAGGCGAACGTCAAACAATCGACCTGGCTAGGACGATGATGAGATTATGCCTGTACTGTATGAAATAATTTCCTTCATTGAACTCAATCTTATGAGGAAGAAGCGCAAAAAGTCGTCGCACTGACTTTACTCTGAGTTGAGTACTTGGAAATTGGAATATTAAGTATTAAGAAGTGCGCGGGGCGAGTCATGCAGTACACATGCATGCTAAGTAGCCGTGTACAAAGTCTCTCTGCTTATTCATTCGATTCAAGCGTAACATCACGACTTCCTTTAAGAAAAGAAATCATCTTTCAAGTCTTATTATTAGCAGCGAAGCAATCCAAATCCAACAAGCATCAGAAACCACGAAGATGAAGAAGGCTCGACTCGCTGTTCTACGATTTATGCAGAGAATTGTAAATTATATGTAATCATAATTGTTGAAATGCTACAAAGAGTTTTGAGATTTGATGCATCAGTCCAGTTCCGTATTATTGCTCACGAGATTTGAATCCGTGAGTCAGTGCAGAAAAATGAAGTCGCAGACACAAAATTAAATTGTTAAAAACTTATCATCAGAAATAAAGAATGGAATTGCGAAAATTGAAACACGAAATTGACGAGAGTTCGAATCAAATGTTTTTAATTACAATTTCACACACAAGAGTTATTAAAGCCACTTGCTCGATTGGTGAATTGCATGCAATCACTATCACGCTGAAAAGTCATAACTGACCGCAACTGCAAGTCAACTTCCAATTGCGGAAGAAAGCTGCCATTGCCAATACTGCTGTTGATTCCTCGGATGAAGACATTACTTCATTGCCTGTAGCTGCCAGCCAGCTTATGACAAGTGTCTTACTTTTATCATATCATCGGCGTTATCAGTAGCATCTTGTTCTCTGATCTCTTTTACGCGAGCATGAAGCTCATTCGAGTCAAGTCGAGTAACGAAATCATTAATTTATCCTCCCAACGCACAAAAGTACGATTAGAGCAGGCACATGCAAATCTGGGCACATGATTTCCTCAGTTAATATTTGAATAATGTAATCAAAACATCAATTCGTATTCATGCTTCAAATTGACAACTTTTCACTGCTCATTGCACTGCCTCTCGATCTCGAACGAGGCTTGGTTTTGAGATGCGATGAATAATTTTGATCATTGTGTCTGAGAATCATGTCTTTCGTCCACATTACGGAATCATTACAGCGCATCAGATTAGAATTTATAGATTAGTTTTTGAAATTATGATTCTTTTGATTTTGGTATCAGTTTCTCGAGTGCGCGCCGAGCGAGACTCATGCACAACTGTTTATTTCGTCTTTGGAAATTAGGATGATTGGCAAGTCGTGGTCATGAATGCGTGTGCATTAAGCTCGTCGGTGCATGTGGCAAAAAGAGACCGCAAAAGTATACTGCGGCCGCGTATTACACTACTTTTAACAAGAACAACAGCAACAATGGACAGCTCGAGCATTAATATTAATATGTAGTGAGTGATCATCATCATCGTTATTAACGAGATGAGCAAGATTTCGAACGCTGATTAAACAGCAAAATTCATCATCAATTCTAAATGGAGCAGAACAAAAGTATCGCATCATCATAAAATAATATCATAATTTATGGGATTAGCAAGGCGAAGAGGCACGACGAGAAACACGATCCGTGTTTGTGGCCATTGTCATCGGCACAAGTTCACAACAGCATCGGCTTGATGCTTGAGCGCAGAAAAAAATCATGATACGATGATACCCGAATTCGACAGACTCAATAGCCAATCAAATATTAAACGAGCAGGTTAGCGATCAACTCATTTAAAGATGCTTTAGAGCTAATGACTCGACTTCAAAAATTTTAAATTCTCGCTTTCTTTTAGAGCGCAGGAATTTTATAGCAATGAAATTACACGCAAGGTGGACAAACACTTGCAGACAGGAACAGAATCAGAACTGAACGAACGACAGAAGAAATACTAAGCGATACGACTGTGACTGTGAATGGACAATTGCATTTGTAGCAAGAAACGTACGAACAGGCACGACAATGATGACAATGCTCTCCTCATCTCATTTCCATTGTCACATATGATTAAAAGCCACGTCAGACCTTTTTCCACTGGCAGGAGACATCATGATCTTCGGATCAACTCTCTTAATACTCTCAAATAACACCTGAGCCGTTTCTGAGTTGAGTGACTTGAATAATGGAGCCTCGTCTACTGCGATAATAATATGATGATATGATTCACGAAGAATTTAAAAATTTGCTTCTGTCAAACAGAAGCATTGCATTGTTGGATAATTTTTAGAAAAGAATTTTATAAATCTATATTAACTTCACGAGGCATTCTTCCTTTTCTTCTAAATTGAAAAGAATACAGATTATGATAATTATTCTCATGATGACGATAAGAAGAGAACAGTAACAACGTGATACACACTCTACGCTCATTTCGGGCCTTACAATGTGTGTGAACGTTCGATCGCGCCACGCCATGCCACGACGTATCATATCATGTATGCGTGTGTATGTTGTTGAAAATAATATCCTTATTAATATAGAATGCAGAGTAACGTTTTCTGGCAGAGAATTGTCGAGTCTGGATTTTCAAATCCGTGTTTTTCTTTTGTTCTGTTTTGATTTCGTGAAAAATCCTGTGGGCACCTGGCCACATGCGTTTCGATGTCGTGAGACATACCTCGGCTTCACTTTAACTCGGCTCTTTTGTTTTCTCTCCAAATATAAACTGCTCAGACGATAATAATGCTGATATGAAAAGTTATTCCGTGCAGACGCGAATTGCAGTTCAGTTCTGTTATATTCAGGATAAATTCTCAAGGCGTGAGTACGGAGAATGTGCAATAATTATTTTCACATGTTTTGAATACACGATAAACGTAGGAGAGGTATGTGGCCATTGTTCTGCTGTTGTTTTGATGAAATAATGAACCGCCCAGCTATTTAGCAGCATTGCTAATTTTTAATTATTAATTTATTAAGCAGGATTAAGTTTAAGATGTTGGCTTACGGGGCACTTTGAGATTTCTGATCAAGGCTTAAATTAAAAGATGGTTCATGCATTCATATTCATGTATGAAGGAGCTCAGGTAAATGCTAAACTTCTGCCTGGACCTCATCATTTTATTCCCACATCGCACAAATACATGACAGAAGGATATTAAGGCAAGAAAAACAAAAGAGTTACGCAAAGTCGGAGCCGCATGGTCTCAATTCTTCATCTCATACTTCACATTTCTTTTCTTTTGCATGCCGACACGATTTTTCGTGTTTTTGTTTTCTTTATTCATATTTCATACTCAGCCGAAGCCGAATCAGATTCAGAGAACTGTGGTCAAGAATAAAACGTGAATGCGAATATGTTCAGAGTACAAACACAGGCCCGACGCATCTCGTCTCAGAGGAATTGTTCCAAAAATATGTGAAAATGGTGAATTTGGCGTAAAATTCACCAGAATTCTTAATTGAACACTTTTGGTTTGGCTTTAGCTTTGGCTCCTTTTCTAACAAGTTGTATTTAATAAAGGGAAATTCAATTCTCAATTGTGAATGATCACCCTTGAAGAATGGAAATCCGCAATTTGCGGGGATGCGAACAAATACACTCGCAACTCGCATTCTGAATTAGTTTTTCTTAAGAAACGATTTGGTAAATGAGGATTGCGGTGCGGTGTTCCTGCTTGCGAAGTGAGTGAACAGTGTTGTACGATGATGTATGTATTATTTACTTCTTTTATCCACATTTTTAACTAACCAATTGTCAACACATGGTTGGTCACATCATCCGTCTCCTCATCATTCCTCATGATGCCAGCCAAATTAGCAACATCTCTTCGCGGTGCTGCACGTTGAACTGATTGCATAAATCATGGCTTGGCTACGGCTTTCCGTGTTTTCCCACAGAAAGATTCAATGCCGTGATGTTTCTGTCCGTCTCAAACAATGGTCTGCTGCATTTGGACAATAATAATTTGCCATTTTATTTTTGTCTGTCGTATGAATATGTATTTTGTGTACGTCACAATCGAGTCCGTGTCAGCACGTACACAATGCACTCGCCGACTCTGCGTTAGAACAACGTAAAGAGAAGAGCGTCCCTCTTTTGTGCCACGAGAAAGACTAGCCAGCTAGTCGAGTGAGTGTTGATCAATTGTGTCAATTGATACAGTTCCCAGAATTTTTAAATTGTACACGTTCAGCCTGGCGCTCTTTTGTGTGGCGCTCGGTAATGATAACATTAGCGTAATAACATAATTATTTTAAACCAGAAATAAGTTGACGGCATACGAAAAATATGGCTAAAGTAAAAAAAAAACATGACAGAAGTTGAGAACTTAAATTCAAGTTTGAGATTTTTGACTTGACAAATGGCAGGGCTGGAAGTAAGATTTTAGAAGTACCCGTGATGCAGGCCACTAAATATGTAGCGAGGATAGCCTCCATGCAAGTAATTATAACCGTGCTGATATTGGAAATGGTGTCCGAAGTACGGCCGATGGTACCCAGAATAATAGGGATCTGCAGAAGTCCAAAGAAACGAGTAAATTCAGCTTGTCCCGACTAATATCATATTGCCTGCTTACGAAAGTAGCCAAATGGCCGACCTCCGAGGTCGTAGTGCCCGAACCCTTGATGATGATGATGAAAATGTCCACCGAATCCGTGCCCGCCGTGATGTCCAATGCCACCATACAAGAATTTATTCGAGTACCCCAAAGAGAACGTGTTTTCCGGCAGCAAGTCCGCCGATTTCTCAATTTTGGATATTTTTATTGTTGTTGGCGAGGCTTTGTACGCGTCCGCGTATCGGGCGTCTGGTTTTGATGTCCTACTGGCTGTGGTGACTGAAGCTGTGCCAGCCGCACTCGCTGCCAGTGCCTCATGGAGGAAGAGAATCTGCACCAAGAACCCAGAACTTATCAAGCAGGTCGGAGTCAGGTAAAGCTCAACTTACCCAAAGAATGAAATTCGCCAACAACGCCATGTTGTCTTGCAACGCTAACTCCGACAACGACGGCGATGAATCCTCGAATAAGAAATGGCAAGAGATTGAATTTTGACATCCTACTTTATACCAACCTCAGTTAATTAGTCGGAAGTTTATGCGCATGACATTATGACTTATGACATAACACGTCAGGAACAATGAGACAATTCAAACGCACTTTTATGACGCGTGGGCTGGGTCTGATATTTGTCAACGCAATTGTAATTATACTACGAGTATTAGCAGACTTGTTCGTATACCCACTTGCTCGACAATTATGACATAGCGAAACTTCTGCATAAGATTCTGCGTCTTGTCATCCATTCTTTTCGTGAATCGCGAAACAATTAAATGCATATGGTTCATATTTAATGCTTCGATGAAGTTTCTACTTCAAGAATCTGAAATGGAAAGGCAACACAGATTTTAATTCAGCAAGAATCTAGCTCACAGTTCAATTCAAAAATATAATTGCTCTTTGACGCTGTCAGCACCAATTCTAGTCTAGTTTTGGCACAATAGCCACTAAAATTAACTAAGCAGTAATATATCAATAGTAAGTGATTTATGTCAAAATAGTCTGTGTGAAAATTCTTTGCAGAATCTGTGGCAATTTGGCTGTGTCCAAGCATACAAATGATTTACCAGCGGGCAATTGTTCCGTCAACCTGCAAATAAGGAAGCAGTTTTAGCCCGAAATCTCTGAAACTGTTTAAAATGCTTCTGGTATAACTGTTTACTACCTTTGAGCCTGATCCCCAAGCGAGCCAATGAATATGGCGAACGCCTTCACGTCATTCTCCGAGTTTAGAATTCGTGTCAATTCTTTTGGTTGAATTCCATATCTTTCCAAATTTGCATCCGAGAGCATTATCACGTAGGACTCGTCGTACTCATCGACTTGTTTTGTCAAGGTTTTGATCGCTTCATCTGTAGCCTCTAACGTGTTATCACCAGAAGAGCAGAACTGTGAGTGTAAGTGCATTATTCTCATCACGTCCAGTCTCTCTTTGTTATCTTTTGGAACGTCTTTCATTTCTACAACAGGCAATTTATAATCATCTCCCGAATGTCCAACAATCTCGTATTGGAAGATGTCATCGAAGCCTTGAAAAGCTTCCATCACAAGAAGAGCGCACTCCAGCATTCGATCTAGACGTCTGTCGTAACCATTGAATCTGTAACACAAATTGAACACGTCAAACTATGGTCAGCATTCTCGAACGCAACTGCAATTTTTAGGCGGAGTCCTGCCATACCTGTACATTGATCCAGAAACGTCAACAACTAGAGTTAAGCGTTTAGGCCTCTTCTGTGGATCGCCAGGCTCTGGATCTTCTTCTTTTCTTCGTTTGTAAATATTCTTCTCTCCGACGACACTTTCAATGATTTTGGAGTCGTCCAATTCCCCAGAAGTCTGATGTCTGACCCATTTCCTTTCTTTTGCTTTCGCTTGAAGTGAAGATAGTATCACACGCAACGCTTGTACCTGAAACAATGGAATATTTTCAAGTTAAAAGCTAACTTAAGCCAATCATAGCCCTAATTTAAATCACACCTGGGGTCGTATCGGTCCCAAGTATTGCTCATAAATGTTTCCTTCATATTTACTCATCTTAATTTCCTTCAGTTTTTCTTCAAAAGCTTTCTGGGCCATTTCTCTTGCCATTTTCCTAACTTCAGGACTCACCGCTTGCTTCACCGCATCGCTAACCTGAATGGAACAGCAGACAAAGAATACCTATGCTTAGGACCCCACAACTGTCGTAATACAAAATATAAGACATGAAATCTAACTTGGAAGACTGGATTCCCTGAGTCCAGTCGGAAGGGTCCGCCTGCTCCACCCAAGCCAGCAGTACCTCTACAGAAATATCAAATTCGACTACCCTCAGCCGTAAGGCCTAAGCATACCTTGAAATAATGTTTACCTTCCGCCTGATCCTCCAGCCCACGTGTTTCCTCCCACATGCGGGGCATTGCTGGGATCAATTTTCCCAAATTTGGGGTCCTTGAAATCCTCAGGGTTGAATTTCTTGTCAGATTTTAAGAGTTCACTCATATCACCGTGTCGCAGTAACTTTTTCAAGTCCGAAACTTTGATGGACTTAACAGTCAACTCCTTCCTGCAGAAACAGTACTTTGTACATTCAGAGTCATCCTCACATCCATTTAAAGCTTCTTACCCATCTTCTGCCGTTCGTCTCCTCAAAAGTATACCCTCACTTGGTTCCAGCTTGTACTTTTTCAGGGTGTCCTTCACAGTTTGTCTTAATTCTGAATTGTACACGTCGAAATCGAACACATTGTCAACAGCAGTAGCCAAACTGTCTCCCGGATATTTCTGCATGTGCTTAATGATGTTGACAGCCTCTCTCGTTGAGTACGGATAAGGAATGGAACCTTCATCCGACAGTGTTCGCAAGTCAGCGAACGCTCTTGCAACACGTTCCAGATAATCGGATGGAATTTGTGGCCCGTAGTGCTTCAGAAGCTCCAACTCCGAGTCAAAGCTGGGATTGTCAATAGCATGGACGCTAAATAGGTCTCCTGCGAAATTACGAAATGAAGTTAGCGGGTTAGCAAATATCATATTTGGTGGTAAAATTGGAAGTGCAACTACCAACCTAAGACAGAGTAAAAATCGTTTCCCAAGAATGGAAATCCTGGTCGATTTGCCAGCACAAACATTCTGAAGTTTGGATGCAGAGGAATGATTTTTTGCTTCTCCTCAGGACTTAAGTTGGTGTAATGCTTGTCAATAACGGACTGTGGCACAATGCGTCGATTGTCGGAAAGAACCATTTCACCACTTTCAGCTAAAGTCTGGAAAGATCATGCTGAATTACAATCTGTGCTGGATTAAGACGGTGGGATGCGTTTTACCTTCAGAATGCATGTGACATGAGTGGGACTTTTGTCGGCCTATCAAACCAAAACACCAAGCAGAATATGAAATTATTAAGTACGGGAGTGAGCATTGTAAATCTCCGAGAAGTCTTACCTCATCTATAACAATAATATGGCCTTCTCTCGCGGCTCGAACCAGTGGAGAATCTTCAAAGTGTACCACACCGTCAACGATCTTTTGTTGAACGGTGAGTGCTTGAACTGTCGTATCCCTAAACACAAGACAAGTCATAATATGTTTCGTTCCAGCCTAGGAAAATGGTTAAAGTGAGTACCGATGCAGCTGGATGTATTCTCTGGGCCTGTTTAGTAGAAACAGCAACTGATCAACCAACTTGTTCTTGCCGACTCCCTGCTCAACAAAATGCAACCATAGTATTGCGGGTTTTGAGTTTGATATTGCGCGAGTGCATAACTGAAACTACCTGATTTCCAACCAGCAGTAAATGTTCTCCCATTAAATAATCTATAAATTGCACTTGAGTTAATATTTCTTAATAGCCAATATCACTTTAATATTTTACCTCGAAGGAGATCTTCCAGGACGCGAACATGCTGTTGTATATTGAAAAACAGGATGTGAGGTACTTTCGACTTGAATTCAGTGTCCGGCCAAATTGAAGCACAAGTGTCACCAATGCGAAGAATCTTCTCTGTCACTTCCACAACTTTATCTTCAGTCGCTAAACTTCGAGCCGGGTGAATACTATTCTTCCTCAACGCACCTTCTAATTCTTCTCTGTTCAGTGGTGGCAGAAACCTGTGAACAAATTATTTCATGGATGAAGAGATAATGCTTGAAGGGTTCATGACAGGGGAGGTGAAGTCTCTCGCTAATGACTATGTTCTATTAGTTACTAAGGAGGGCCGGTGACTGTGGCCTCAAACAATTTCCAGCCACCGCACCAGCCAGCCTGTAAATATCACCACTGCATATCTTCAAAAGGACTGCCATGCCCGTGAAACTTATGACTCATCACGGAAATTCTGTGACTCCTTCGACTTGCGTAGCCAAATTACTTCAAGCTCAGGGATCAGAGCTCAAATTATTGCCATTTGACTCAAAGCAAGTTAACCGAAACTATTAAGCAAGAAATACCACCAACGCTAAGCATTCATCATGGCGGAAATCGAGAAGAAGTACAAAGACATTGTATCTGATTTCTCTGGTAAGGCGCAGGGCATGATCGCACAATCAGAGGCTGCAGTTGTGAACTTAAAGAAGAATGTTACAAATAACTTCACTGAGCTACAGAATTCTTACGCAAAAAGTGAATTATTCCATTGCAATTTAACGGGCATTATAAACGTTACAGTTCCGTCCAACTTCCAGGTCACACTGACATTGTGAATCAAATGATAAAAGCTAACAAGGATATGGTTGCGTCATACACAAAGAATTACGAAGGATTGAAGGAGAATCTGAAGAAGAACTACGAAGGACTCGTGGGCAACGTAAAGCAAAATTTCGACTCTAACATGGCCAAGTTTCAAGAGAACTGTCAAGACATTCTCAAAAAAATTCCTGGTCTGGCTTCAAAGTTCTATGAAGATGTGGTCAAGTCATTGCAGGACGCACAAAAGATGGCTCTCGGCGAAGTTGACAAAACGTACAAGGAGTTGGTTCAAACTTTGGATAAGGGACACCAAGAGCAGTTGAGACAGCTTAGCAGTTTGCCCACTTCTGCCCCGACACCGGCTGCTAAGAAATGATTTTGCTATTCGGAAGCAACTATTCTATTGACTGATGACTCACAATACTAAATTCAAAATGATCTTCTATTATACGCCTGTCTCTAAGAAATAATAAAAGTACTGAATTTTTACCTTGACAGGCATGCTCTTGATACATCTTCAAATGCGCCATCGCCGTGTTTCTTGTCCGTCTTTCCAAACTTTTCATAACGTCGAGCTATGCGAATTAATTGGCGAGTTGATAGCGATGAAGCCAAGGATTGTTTCGAGGAGTCTTTCGATTCTCTGAGGTCTCGTGCAGTCTTGATAATCTTTTCCATCTCTGGTGACAGCCATTTTTCTTCACACTAAATAAGTTATGAAGTAATGATATCCTCGTGCCAAAAACCTTTAATAAATTAGTACAAGAGGATGTGGAGTCCACTCACGTAAGACTTGATGACATCAATCTCTTCTTGAAGACTCATTTGAGGCAACTGGTGGTACGCGAACAAACTGAGCATTTCCGGCGTCAACCATTTCCCCTGACCTTTCCCCGATCCGGTCTTATGAGAGATGTTGCTTGTCGCAATGATGTAGAATTTCGGATGAATTCGAAATATTCCGTACTTTTGGTTCAGCATGTCATCAGTTAAACCGTACTTTGACTTGAGTGCATCATATCTATCCGGGCGCAACAACCTGGTCCCATCATGCAGCTGCAATTCTCGATCGTGAACCAATCTACAGAGGAAGTTAAACAGCAGCATTTTAGCATTGCAAAAGTAGCAAAGCCCAGCTACATGATAGTGATAGAAAAGGATGAGTTGTTTGACCGACCTGAAAACTACTGCAAGCGTACTTGAATGAACTTGATCCAAACCGTCCAGAAGAGCAAGTTTTCCTTCTATTGCTGCTTGAATTAGAGGAGAATTCACCCAGATCGTATCACCATCCTGCTTCGTTGATCTTTGTTGCAGCAAGTCTCGAGCGGTCATATCCTAGTATAAAACGGCAAACGAGATGCTATCATTCTTTAATTCAACGGAGTCGGCGTTAAGTTCTATTCCATGAGTGGGTTACCTTGTACATGACAATTGGCTCGACTTTGTATCCTGTTATTTCCGCAAATCTTGACACGACAGCATTTTTGCCGGCTCCTCGGTCACTGATCAGACAAACATCTCTCTGGATCGAGTATGATTCAAGCATTTCTTGAACCACTGCTTCATGCGTGTGAATCGGAACGTATTTGAAGTAATCATCTGGAATAGTTGCAGGAAGATTAGTCTTGACTTTTGAGAGCTTGTATCTTTCGATGCCGGATTTTTCCATGATTCCTCGAACGGCTTGAACTTCCGTTTCATCTTCCTTTTCGACAACAAGTTCGTACGGATACATACGAACGAGTAAGCGATACAGTGGAAGGTTCGGGTGCTTATTCTGTCAACACAAGTCACACGCACTGTTGGCAATGATTGTTTCAAAAATTTAACGTTGAAACCATCAGAATAGAGAAGACTTACCAGTAATTTCGCTGCGTCCATCAAATTCTCCAGTGGAAAATGCGGAAGATTTATGGCCCATGGGTTGTCTTCAGAGTTGCGGAAGTCTGGATCACTCGACCAAACGACAGAATAGGCGAAGTTGTTCAGGGTAGTCAATTTATTGAGTGGGGCCTTTGGTGCCACCGTATGGAGCTTGTTCAGCATTTCCTGACAGAACGACATTCGATAAAATTAGTTTTATTGTCTCAGCAGTAGTAAGCGTGACTCGACTAATTCGAGATGTGACGTCGCTGCTCAGTAGCTCGACAGGAGTTGACGTGTTTGGGAGTCATTTGTCGAAAAGCAACCATAAAATGTGACAATGGATGGCTGAAAGTTTTTTTTTCAAATAAATGGTCACATTGCGCTGCAAAGTTCGGAGATTAGAATAAAATTGCGCAATTTGACAAGAGGCAGAAAACATGAATACACGAAGTAAGTATTCCACTTTAGTATTTTCTGGTCGCCATCCTTCTAATCATTCTGCAAACTCTTAAGCCATGGTCTCAAGCCATAAAAATCAACAATCAACGGGGACATAAGTATAAAATGTGGCTGAATGTAATTCTAAAGGCCTTCGTGCCAATTCGTCAAATAGCATAGGCCGTTTGGTTGAATGAACGAGACACAAAACCAATAAAAGAATTGTTTGCGTGCGAAATTACTGCTAGAGAGAAATAAAAAGCAGAGGTTCGTTTTGAAGAAAGTTGCATGATGCGGGTGAAATTACATTTCATGCTGAGTTCTCACTTCACTGCTCACCATGTGCTCAAATGAATAAAAAATAATATGCTCTGGAATTCAGCGTGATTTGTGATAGCTATCGAGTCACGTCAAACATAACGTCCAATGCAGGATTACGAGTGCTACTAATCATAGAGTGTGGACTCTCAACGCTCTCAAATTCAACGAACGGAAAACAACCGCCCTTCACGCAATTATCTTTTCTAATAGTCCTCGATTAACCAGTCAGACACAAGTGCCATTTGCCACTGCCATTCGTGCTCTCACCAAATGGAATTTGGCAATGAATTCTAAAAAGTTTGAAACGCGATGCCTATCGGAATCCAGTGATTTGGCAACTCTAAACTTTCACCATTAATCGGTTCAGAAATAATTGACCACATTTCCGCAGTTTTTACAAAAACCCATTGAATCGAACTCATGCTAAAGAAAACCAAGAGAAACCTTACTGAAGCGTGGGAAGAAAAATGTGGAGTTGTATTTTATGCTCCTTTGAACTCGAGTCTGAATGCTCACTGCCATTGTCTAGTTCAAAGTTTTCATTGGGCACGTGAATCGTGCATGTGTCTCGAGATCCGGTTTCTCCCATGATGTACACGGTAGTTAAATCACCGACTTTAACTTCGTTCCACAAAACACTACGGCTGTGGTCTTCTTCAGGTCCTTCAGCAATTTTGTTGGCTAATCGTGGGAGAAAGTTGACTTTCTTCTTCACCTTTCCAGCCTTCTTTTTCTTTACACGATCGTCTTCAACAATTCTGACAGTTTTCCGATGTCGATGTCGAGTTGATTCGGAAGACGAACTGGAGCTGGATGAGGATGATGTGTTTGATTTTATCCCTTTGCCATTTGAAGATACAGACGATGATGAGGATGATATTGAAGGCAGGTGAGGCTTATCTCGAGTTGAGGGTTTCAAAATTGAGACCAAAGGACAAGAGTTCGTCTCAGGTGGAAAGTTTTCATCCTGCGTCGAAAGTTTCCCAACCTTTTTTGTCTCACTCTTCCGAACTTCCTGGTTGATCCACGTGAGAATTCTTGAGCACAGTGAATTTGTGCGCATTTTGGTTTCATTGTTTTGTGTGATGAAAGTTTTGACGTGAGGAATTACGCTGCATTGATGACTCAATTCTTTAATTATCGGGCTGTTGACCGGCAACTGCAGGGCATTTGAGTCTGAACGCGAACGCTCTGACGAAAACAAGTCAGTCATTTCCTTGTCCATTATTCCCGTCAACCGTCTTAGACAATACAATTCAGACTTCTTTCTCGTGTGCTTTGTTGAGCTGAAAAATCTATTTCCATTTACAGCGAGATGCTCTTTTGTTGGTGCGTCAATGGAATGATTATTTGTTGGGCTTTCTGTCTTTTCGTTCCGTAATGGCAATGCTTCTGTTCTGTCACAATTGTCCGATGAAAAATTTGTCTCGTGTTGACAGTCAGCAGTCAAACGTGAGGCTGCATCAATGCTTTCTCTAATCAAACTCTCCCTGCTGTTATTTTTACCTACTGCTCCCGTTGTTGCACTTTTGTTTAATTTTTCATGTCCATTACCACCCAGCAAAAATTGTCTGGTGCCATTCTCATCGACGACACTGCGAATTTTCAACGGCTTTTTTGCACTGGCCCACATGATTGGAGTTTGTTCTTTAACTTTCACGACACGAATAGAATATATCCGGCATTGTACTATCCAAGTAGGTAAATATTGACTGGGACAGTGCCCAGCAGAGAAAGCACTTTACGATTTTCGAATTAACACGGGAAAGTCAAGATATCGCCTATCAATCAGCTCTTGAAGCTTGTTTCTTGAAGTAAATACAGTCACTTTGCATGTGTTTCTCGATACACGTTACGATCATCCCGATTCCCGACTACTGACCTAATCACCCAAATCTACAAGTCGAATTTTTGCCCGTCTCATACACTGAACCAGCTCATAAAACAATTTAATTTGCATCACAAATGCGAAGAAGCAAGCAGCAACAATAACGATCGATTCACGATTTCCGACAACGCTATTATCACTTGTTTTCACGGATCCTTCGTGTTGACAACTTTCACCTTTCGAGAAATAATATTCATGAGCAGCACAACGGCCATAACCAAATGGAAATGGAATCAACGACAAAATGTGCAACCTTCCAGAGTTCACGACGAGACGCTCCTCCGACTCAGAGAAGATTCAACCTTCACTTTGTCTCACGTTTCCCAAGCACAATGCACATTCTATTATTAGCGTGCACACGATTTGCAAATGAGTGACATTATTATGAATTGCCTTTCTCCATGCGATGGATCCTAGCTTCATGAACCGAGTAAGGCTAAAAATAGCGGTGAAATGATCTGGCATCAAATTTTTTGTGCTTGTGTTCCTACCATCCTATCGCATTAATAAACAACTATAGTTATCACTGTCACTGCCTGCATTTGGATTATTTAGGTTTCCCAACCTTTGTGCACCGACATTGAAAGCAGACTGGGCAACAGTTCGAAAGGCATGCTGACTTAAATATTCTCTGAAACTGAGTTAAGACAGCAGAAACTAGAACTTGAAAGCTTTGTATTTTTGCAGCTTACAATTGAGCAGTCGCACAAAAACCACCCTGCTCTGAGTATTGAACTCGAGTACACACGCAAACGAATGCTAGACGAAGCAACTATGTGGACTGTGGACCAAGCACCAGCTCTCCTAACTTTGCTTGTGTGCAGCATAGCAGAATTTTTACAACAGCAATTTTGAGGATACGACTAATGTCTATTCAAGAATGACGAAATTTAGTTACCTACCTCAGTCGTTAATGGAACAATGCTTCGTCCTTGGAATCGAGACCTGAGAGGAGGGTCCAACGGATTGCCCTTGAAGAATGGAACTGGAAGTCCAAGTGCGATTACACGAAAGTTCTCGTTCACACGAACGAGTTTCCATTTGTTTAAATTTTCTATTCCTTGTTCCTGAAACGGAGAGGATTACTTAAGCCAAGAATATTAATGGGAATTATGGGAAAATGCATCACACCTTTAACAATTTGTCGTATCGCTCCGGAGCAATTAAGTGTCTTCCGTCTTCCAAATGCATTTCTCGGTTTTCCAGCAGGTTGTTTAACAAAGGGAGCACATTTCGTTCTGCTTTCTCGATGCCTTCAATTATAAGCAGTCTTCCTTCAATAGCAGCTCTTACGGCAGACTAATCACAGAAGTTGACGGTCAGTAATTTCTAACTGAAAGTATGTCTAGTTTATTAGCTGTAGCGGAATCTACCTGGTCAAAGTACTGTGCGGTTTTGTTCAGGACTTCACGCCGCTGTTTCATGTCTGATTCGGTTGTATCTCTCGATAGCGATATGTACTCAACTTCTCGCTTTGTTAACTCCGCAAACATCATACTCAAATGTCGACGCAATGAGCCTGGAGGGCCGATGAGAAACATGTCCTGCCCAAGCAAGTCCTTCTTCAGCATCCATTGCAGATGTCCAAGTTCTGTCTGAGTTAAAGGCTCACGATCTAGATTGAATGCATTATGACGGAATTTAGAAGTACATAAAATGTATTTCAAGGTGAATTTCTTACAATAATTAATTGGAACAAGTGGCGCATTCTTTGGGGACAAAACATCTTTATATGTTGATCCAATAAATACTCGAACAGCATCTGATGAGCTGGAAGGTTGTCCAGCGTCTGTAATGAAAATATCGTCTTCCATTTGCCTCCCAGGTTCAAGGGAATTGTACAATCAAGTGAAATCATACGTGATGCATTGGACTCCTGCGAGTACTGGCGAATCAAAAACATTGTAGAAAATCGGCTGAGGGCTTCCACGTTGGAAACTTTTAATAGGACATAAGGTTTGCACCACTGTGATTTATAGGGTAATGTTCGCATCTGCGTCAACAGTGCTGCAGTGGTGCGTCGAGCCGTTCTGGTCGCAATCATTGTTGAAGTGTGAGGTTCAGATTTCGGAAAGCATCTAAACTAGGGTCTTTCGAGGTGCACTTTTCCTTGTATTCACAGTTTATATTTTTAGTTGCTAATGTTCTTCGATTTGAAGTTTTAAATGTCTCATTTTAAAAATACTCGACTTCATCATGCTCTGCCTTTTTTTCTGAAATACTGTGGACTGTTGAAACACCTTGCAGATTTCGGTAAATTCGCACGTGGACGTAGTCGTCGACATCCAATTTAACCTAGTTCACATGAACAGAAAATTAGCCCGCTATAAATGACATGATGATAGGGACCAACGATTTGTACCTTCACAAAGAAGTTGGTTCCAGCGACAACTTGAGTCTTGTAGGAAATTGGTTGCAAAATTCTCGGAGACGCACTTCTTTCCTCGGCGATTTTTGACTTTAATTCCTCGAGAACTGCATTGATAACTTCCTGAACTGTATCGTCCGCTTGTTTGATACCGCCGACACCGCCAACCAAAGGCATACTGATTGATTGCACTAAAAATCTCTACTTTAAACCTTTCATCATCCGGAGCTCGGAAACTGTGATGTTTGTCGTGTGCGTGTTCTATTTATGAATCAAAAACTTGAGCAACCAACCAAAGTCCAATGGCTAAAGTCCATGCATCCAAGAGAAGTCAGCTGATTCGATTCCTTGAGCATCGACGTTCAACACAAAATAAGGCGTACAAGAGATTTCAGTTTCAATTTCAAGGCCTAGCCCCAAGTTACAAGATTACATTTATTAAGAATTAAGTCAGTAAATTCGTGCTAGCCGCTTCAGGAATTTCCTGCCGCAGAAGCCTCAAGAAAGGGAACGAGAAAGTTCATGTTGCCAAAATGGCTGAAGTAAGTTGAATTCATGTCAACGCTCATGTTGCATGTTATGAATGACTGGACCAATTCTGGTCATTCTACTAAACCCTGTTCCATTTTAATTTAAACCACAGGAATTGAGGAAGGCGTTGTTTCAAATCTTATCCAGGTAAGTGCCGCATTATTGGGAATTTCGCGTTGCATTACAGGAATCATGGCATTGGTATAACTAAGAAATGTTTGCATTCTTTTTCACAGTTATGAGGGTCTGTTCGCAATCATTATATCCGATAGAGATGGCGTTACAATTCTAAAAGGTTTGTATGTCATTCTCAGTTAGGCAACGTTAATCATACGCTCGGTATGCGTATGTTTTGGTTACAATATTTGTTCGTTTCCAGCCAATCTCGACACAGTTCCAGAGCTTTCACTAAGGATGAACTTTTTGTCAACTTTTGGCACAGCTACTGATCAAGCAAGTAAATTAGGCATGGGCAGGAATAACCGTATAATTTCAATGTACCAAAATCATCAGGTAAATGCGAAGGTTTTCTCAATTTACTTGCAATTTGTACCTTCAAAAGGTAAATTAAAGCTAAACTTGTGATTGCAGATAATTCAGTTCAACAAACTTCCCATCGTGATAACTCTGATCGCACGTGCATCAGCAAATACTGGCTTCCTACTGACTTTAGAGGATAAGTTGGAGCCATTTGTTCACGCACTTCAAGGCAAAGGAGTCGTCGCAGAATGCTAAATGCCAAATGCTTTGCTTTTTGGTTGGCACTCTCTTGCTCTCATACAGCCATGCATTTCAATGTGGAATCAAATCTTCATCTATAATAGTGCAACTTACCCCCCCCCTCCCAATGAATTTTAATCGTTAATTAAGATTGTCTTTTTATAAATTTTTAAACAAACGTTTGCCTTTGTATCAGAGTAGAGTATAAGCAATTAGAATGTTCATGTAAATAGCCTGCATCGTACAAATAAAATCCTCAAATTCACTCATTCCGTCCCGTTGCACTACATTGCTAGAACTTACATCAATGAAACTAAACTTGCCACATGATAAGTTAATGAATGAATTAATTTCGGTATAAATTCTAATATGAACATATGAAACCCGTTTGTTGCAGAGTCAATGCATCGCCATCTAACACATTTTGAATTCGTGCCTTCAAAAGAGCGGAAAAAAGTTGGCTCAGGTGCGCAAGCAATTCCCACGTGCGAAATTGAACATCGCAACTTCTGCGAAAAATTATTAATATTGTAAGTTTATCTGCGAAATTAGTGATCATTGTTAAAATGTCGTTTTTTATAAGGAAAGACACAAAGTCTGATATGGATAAGAAGTTTAGTGGGAGGAAGAAGCCAGGAAATACTGAAATGAAGCGAAGACCACAAAAGCGAGACAGAACTCCAAAGCATCTTCTTGAGAAACGGAAGCAGCAGCCCCATAAAAGACCAGATTCGGTGCCACAAAAGTTTAACTTGAACAAGAAACCCCGTATCGACCCAAATGAAGAGATCGAGTCTTCCAGCGACGACGATGGCGATGACGAGGTTGGAAAGCGTAAAGTTACTGAACAGCAGCAGAAATTCGCATCAAAAGAGGACCTTGAAACACCACAAGAGAAGAAACTCCGACTGGCTAAGTTGTATCTGGAGGAGATTGAAAAAGAAGAACTAGAACGGAAGGAGAATGAAGACGTAGATGCCCACTTACTGGTATCAAACAGGCTGCGGGAAGATGTTTTGAAGGAAGAAGGCAGATTAAGAAAGGAGGTGGCGGAGAAAATAGCACCTGATTTAAAGAATATCACTATCCTGACTTGTGCCAAGTACCTTAAACGAGCGGTGACCTCATTGTGCATTTCGCCTGACAATCTTTGGATATTTTCTGGATGCAAAGATGGAAACATAATTAAATGGTCCGTGAAGGAGAAACGTAAGATTGGCATGATCAAGAGGAAAGAGAAATTGTCCGTCAGAAAGAAGAAGAAAGGAATTGCACTGAAACCTGACTCGACTGATCCTAATTCGGCGCATTCATCTACTATTACTGCCTTAGCCATTTCATCAGACGGAAAGTTTCTAGCATCCGGGGATTTGGACAAGCAAATTGTTATCTGGGATCCCAATACACTAAAAAGGATACACATTTTCAATGGTAATGCTCTAGAATCACTTGCTGCAATTTGAGAATGCTCGAATATTAGGCATTCATCCTCATTCTTTGATTACTCATTCATTAAGGACACCGAGGAGCAATTCGTGGCTTAGTTTTCCGAAAGACAACTCATACGTTATACTCTTGTTCAGAAGACCGTTCCTTACGAGTTTGGTCGTTGGATGAAATGGGATACGTAGAAACATTGTTTGGACATCAAGATACCGTGAGTATAATGGATACGGTCTAACTTCATGTGAATAGAATGCTTATCGTCTATCGTGCAATATGTTTCAGGTTACTTGCGTTGATGCCCTAACGCGAGAACGCGCCATTTCATCTGGAGGACGAGACAATTCAATAAGAGTTTGGAAAATAGTTGAAGAGTCTCAATTAGTGTACAACGGGCACTACAACGGTAGCACCGACTGTGTAAAGTTGGTCAACGAAGAAAATTTCATTTCTTGCGGAGACGACGGAAATCTATGCACTTGGAATGTCAATCGGAAGAAGCCACTGTTTACTGAGCGGAACGCGCACGGCGTTGACGGTACGACTGGCAATCCGAACTGGATTTCATCGATTGCTGCATGGAACAATACTGACGTAGTCGCATCGGGTTCCTGTGACGGGCTGATACGTCTGTGGAAATGTGGTGAAAGGTTCAAAAGTCTGAGTCCTATCATGCAATTACCGTGCCTTGGCTGGATAAATACACTCGACTTCTCACATGGAGCCGACGTCGAATCCAAGTTTTTAATCGTCGGTGTTGGGAAGGAACACAGACTGGGCAGATGGTTTGATAGTTTAAAGAACGCCAAGAATTCAATTGTAATCATTCCATTGCACCATGCAGTGACGCCTTCTCTGAATGGTTCTATTGTGAGCGCCAATGGGGTCTCAGCAAGTGACAGCGACAGTGAAAGCGAAGGAGACGGAGAAGATGAAGACGGCAATGATGATGACAATGGCCAGAGTTCCAATGACGATGAATAGTAATAATATATTCTATGACCTTGACTTCTGACTTGTAAAACTGTTCAGAATATTAAACTTTATTTTAAATACTGCTCAACATCTTTTAACATTGTAAAACTTCTAAATTATTTCTTCGCACAGTGCATCCTCAAAATGGGAAGCCAGTAGTTCTGCTGGACGGAGACGCAGCTTGAGTTCTCTGAAATGTGTATGAAATACGGCTGTATTTACACCTGCATCTGCATCCTTCGTGTCAATCACACAAATTGCGTCTTACGTCGTTAGTTGGGCCTAAGAATTGTTTAATGCTTCCAAATTCGGTAAAGTTAGAACTGGAGTTCTTTCTGCTTACGCTTACACCAGGCGCAGGAGTGTCCCATCGTTCTTTTCTTCGTCCAAGTGTATTGGAACTTCCTACAACAATGAACATTCCCCATGCTCAAGTTGCATTGTTTGGGTTGAATTCGCGTTATGACTGAAGTACTCACCAATATTTTGTGTTGGCAGCATATTTTCTTCAAAGCTAGACAGATTTGATGTGTGATGGGGTTTGGGCGTCATTCGTGGCAAGAATGGTTCTCCATTGACAGCTGACCCGTTGCCTGTATTTGTACTCCATAAATTGTTACTACTATTCGTATTCTTCAAAATAGACGAGCCATACACGCTGACTCCAATGGGAAGGGATCTCGGATTATTGTTTTGGATGTTGCTTGAGTAGTTTGTTTGTGGAAAGTAGTTGGACGGCTGTTGATTTACTGCATTGGTTGGCATTTTTACCTTTGACCTTTGCGGTGACGATTTGTTGTTTGAGCTGGCCGTGTACGTCGAAAATGTGCTGCTGCTGTTATTGAATGTCGTATTGTTGAATGAATTATTTGCCAGCGGGTTGTTGATTCGCAGAGGCGATTTGGAAGATATACCTGGAATGCTTCCGTCATTAATATTACTCATCGAGCCGCCAGTGTAGGACATTTGATGCGAGCCAAGGCTGAATGTTAGCGTGGTGACTGGCAATTGCTGCTTGGTCTCAAAGTTCCCACCTGTTCTCATTATGCTGCTTACGCCAACGCCTTCAGCCGGTGAATCGGATGAAAACGACGTCTTTTTCTGTTGAGAGACGGAGAATCGTTTCTCTCTAATAATGGGCTCCTCAACCACATGATTATTGTTGGACGTCCTGACTCCGTAGTTTGACGTGGACATGGACGCATTGAACCCGTCATCATTCTGTCTTTTCGTCAAGAACACCGGAATCCGCGACTCAAACGAATCGGACTTCATATTCGCCATTCTGAACCCATTCTTCTCCTTTGCGAACTTATTGTCCACCACGAATGTATGCTGCCTGGACAGATTTGTCATCGACGATGCTAATTGATTTTGATTTGGCTGGATGGCCTTCCCATTTGCATTATTGCTAGAGCTGAAATTGATGCCATTATTTGATGGAAACGTTGACGTGTTCGTGTATTGCATTTTCGGCTGAATGATTGAGTCCTCCAGAGTCCCGTTCCTGGGATGCTTAATGAATGTATTATTGCGTGTCGGGACATTTGTCTGCTGCTGCTGCTCGGTTGACGTCATGGAAGAATGATGGACGGGACTGCTGTTTGCATTATTGATTCCCGTCCTTGTACTGACCGGTCCGGTGGCCAGACTGCGCTTCTTTCTCGTTGAATATGCAGCGATCGGTGGTCGCCCTTCAAGCTGCAGCTTTGTATTCAGTTCTGCGATGAATCTACAGGCAGAGAAAATATACATTTGATCAATAAATTGGCCAGAGTTCCTTTGTTCGAAATCCAACGAAATTAGTTAATGAACCTGGTTGGGAAGTCATCGTGCGTGAAATATGGCGCACGCATTAGTGCGCCACATGTTGGCCTCTCGGAAGTCTCGGGGTCCAGGCAAATGGTGAGGAAATGCACTGCGTCGGCAGGCCACGAAGGAAACAGCACCGAGAACACAGATTTCTCCACTGTTTCTTGATACCGCTTTCCGGAGTTGGAGGCGGCATTTGCTCGCAATTGCATTCCACTGTGTCGGGCAGATTTAGTCTTACTATTTGCATTTGCGGAGATGCTCGGAATGGATCCAGTGGACGTCATGGATCCGTGTCGGGATTTTGGAAGTTGAAACCCTTTGAACGCGGAATTCTTCGACATGATGCTCAAATGCCGCTTGGATAATCGGCCTGCAAACGTCAATACATTGCCTTCATGTCACATGTCAAGCTTCTTGCAACAGACTCTCTTTAGTAAATCAATCATGCTATCCAGAACTAGATTACTTTCGAAATGACTACCATGTTCACGTACCAAGGCATTGAGCAATCAGAAACAGTTGATCAATGTCAGAGTCGCCTGGGAAGAGAGGCTCACCAGTCATCATTTCGGCGAAGAGACAGCCAACGGCCCAAATGTCAACTTCCCTGACAAACGTCACAAAAATTCATTAGCGGAGTTATTTTCAGCTGGAATTCACATTCAGCTGGCATATGTGTTAGGGGATTCATTACTGCAACTACAATAATAATTAGTGATTTTGTGTTGCAAATCAATCTTCATTAGATTGGATACCGTTAGTATCCTGAGATTTGTGCCTAAAAATACGATTAGTCCAATCAGCTGGCTAGTGGCAGATGAACCATGAGCCATGGGTCAGTACGAGTTTCATTGTCAACAGGAATTGATTTCTCAGCTAAATGAGCATTCGGTGTAGAATTCTTGGAAATGAAGTACAATATGGCCGTTCAGTGCAGGGAAATGACAACAAAACTGACTTACTTTCCATACGCGACGTCTCCGACTAATAGCTCTGGAGATCGATACCATCTGGAACACAAATTAATTGAATGACGCATATTTCATAAAGCGCAAAATGTTTCCAGCGCTTGATTCAGGGTCATGAGTCTCATTTAATGGTTTACCTGGTGGCCACGTAATCCGTATAAATATCGCCTGGTCCAGACAAATTCCGTGCTGCTCATAGGATATATCAATGATGCATTAATTACGAAGTTCATCATTTTCCATGTTTCTGTTTCTAAGATAGGCGAAGGTACGTACCAAACCCGAAATCACACAGCTTGATAATTCCATTTTTAGACACAAGCACATTTTCTGGTTTTATGTCCCGATGGATCACCTGTAAAGCATGAAAGATTGCGAGTTTCATTTAGTTTGCATGTCATTCATTCACACGAGGTCATGAATTATTAATTCTAACGAGCGTTGCAACGTTGCGCCGAGATGGCTTACTTTCACAAATCGATTAGGCAAAATGTACAGTTAGAAATGGCCAGTCAGATACAGGACGAATGAAAAATGATGAATCACGAATAAGAAATGTAATTATTGTTAGTAAAATGATTAACTGAAACTCAGGCACGCATACATTGACCGAGTTCGAGTTGTGTCTTGATTCCACGCTTTTTATTTTATGCGTGAAGAAGCGGCGGAGTTCAAGAACCTTTTTCTAGATTTCTCCTGTAACCGTACAAGAATTTGTGCGTAAGGAGCCGAATGCTTTCACAATTTCCTGGTTCCTCACACTACTACCAGTAGGAAACTTTCTTTTCTTGTGAGCAAAACATTCCGAACCATTCGCTTAGCGCTACGCACTACAATAGACTCGCTGTTATTGTAAAGCTTACTCATATAATGAATTATTCAGGGCTTCGTCAGTGCCAGTATGGGAGGTCATTTGCGGTTAGTCATAATCGCATTCGCAGCACTAATCTGTTGTATGAAAACTGCGTAGTGTTGCTAGCGATAAGATGGAAAGGAAAGATTGCAAAATCTTCCACTCGAGAAAGGCCAAGCTGAGAAACAACGTAATGCATTTTGCAGTGAGAAAACCAGCATATTTTATTGAGATGCTTATTCTAATGCTCGCCGATTAATTCATGCTTTGCGTGTTAATTTTTCATCTCGCAAAATGTCAGGCGGAAAGGTCGTAGGTTTCACCGTACCAATCCCATTTCTCATTATTTTTAGCACGTGGCTAACAATAGGCGCCGACTGGAATTTGAGAAAGAGACAAGGGCCATGACGGCAGTCGGGCGAATGACGGAGGCCTTGAGTCAATGCGGAAAATTTCGTTAGGCATGCCTGCTGTGCAGGTGTCAGTCTAATTCGTGTCACTGCAATTTGTGATTGTCTGCATTTTTATTAATAGAATGGGCCGGCTTAGTCGATTTTTGTGTGACCTATGCCCTTCTATCCTCCAGACACTTCTTGTTGCGTTGCGGTAATTGAATAGACAACGGCCGTCCTTACGTTGTTATCATGGCAGAACCCTAGCCCACGTAATATCTGGTAGGTGTACTTTCTGCAGGTCTCTTCGTCCAGACCGTGGGCCTGTTGTTCGAGCTGATCCAGGAGCGTGTTGTCAATAAATTCAAATACGAGGTACAGGTGCTTTCTTCTTCGAAATACCTCCAGTAGGTTGACCAGATTCTCATGACGGAGTTTCTACGAAGGAAAAGGAGAGTCAGTTATCAAGACATCAGCATCATGTATAACACCACCACAGGCATTGTGCACGAAATTGGTTTTGGTTTTCGCGTCCGTACAACCTGAACCCGTGCACCAGTTCATGTTCATAGTTCATTGTTATTTTGTTGAAATCAATATCGCCAGCCCAAATCAGTCTCATGCAGCACACGCATCGGGCATCGATGCATCGCGAATACAATCAAATTTGATCCCGGCTGGCTGCTTTGCTGTTTTGTATTCGTAAATAACAAATCGACCAGAAGCTGTCACTCGCTGACTCGCAGTCCTCAACAATGCAAAGCCAGCATGAGCACACCACTGGCGTTTCTTTACTCTGCCTTTGTCTTGCCTTTGACTTGACTAGTTCCTGCATGCGATTAAATCCTATGTCTTGCTGTGAATTTATAAATAAACTCGAGCCCACGGTTCATCAGTAAAGTCCTATCCACCGTGCTCGAGCCAATGCAGCATTGAAGTGTCTACTTTGGGATAATGGTCTAAAGCGTGCGTCTCCAGAGAAAATTGTAAAAGAAATCAGACCCGTGCGTCATGCTGGCGTCTATGTTTATTTGGTCAACACAATCCACTTGATAATAGTTTCAAACCGAGCACTAGCTCATGATTCGTGAAATCAGAAATCGAAAAGCACCAAAGCAATAAGCTTTTAGCCATTCAATGAACTCATTTCCGTGTAATTCTGCATTACTCGATCGTTTCTCCTAAAACTTCCCCTTAGCGTAGTGATGATAACTTAAGTATTTAACTAAGATTCTGCCAATTAAATGGCCCACTTCAATAATTAAATGGGCAATTAGTGCGAGCAGAGATAGACATGGAAGCGATTTGCCGAGCAGCCATTTCATAGTTTTAAGAAAGAATCAAATACCGAAACACACAAAACAGGGTCTAATAAGTTGGCTTGTATTGTCCAAGTCCATTACGTGATTGCGTTATAGCGGTGTCGATTTCGGAAATAAACTTTTTGTGCGACCTCGAGTAATTATCTAATTAAAGTAATTATTCAACTATCGACCTCTAGAATTTGCTTTCGCTTTCGAATACGTCTTGTCGTCGTTTGCGTGCTCTTTTAATTCTATGAGGAAACTCCTGCTCAAGCACGCTTGCAAAATTTGCAAGCATTTCCTCATGCGTTGTGTCAGATAGTCGGAATCTTGGCAGTCTTGGTGTTTAGGGCCTTTGTACTTTAGTCTTACCTTCAGAACGCGAATTTCTCTCAAGGCGATCTTCCTAACATTTTGATCGTCCTCAGAATCAATGAATTTTTTAATGGCAACAATGCGTCCGCTGTCACGACTGCGGCACTTGAGCACAACACCGTACGAACCTTCACCAACAACACCCAGAGGTTCGTATTTCTCCATCTTGTGAAATGGTGAATGTCTGTCTAATTCAGGAACTTAAGCACTGGTCACTGAGCATAATTATCAGTATAGATCCGTGCAGGATTACTCCAGCCAGAAATGTGACAACGCGTGAAAGAGTCTCTCAGTCTCAACGATGAATGAGTCACTTGCAGTGTTAGAGCCAGGAAAAGCAGTGCAAAAGTTTGAGAGGAAATTTCATAACTGCACAACACAACAATATTTGATCAAATAAGCAACTTCAACCCCATCGCATCGCAGAGCTTTCCTTTAGTTGGGTTTTCACCTACCCCGTGCTTTCTCCTACCAATTGCAACATGTTTACCTGCTCATTTGCTTAGAAACGACGGCAGACGGTACCCGTCTCTGTGCTATTCCGTGCCTGTGTGTTATTGATTTCTACATAAAGTAAGGCCATTCCAAGTTATTTGCAGTTACTGCTAGACAACTTCCCTTTCCGTCTGCCGTAAATGGTCTCCCAAGCATATTTTTACATTGCCGGAGTTAACTCTGTCCTATGGCGAGCACGCAATCTGAATTTGTAACTGCCTGCCACTGCACGAAACCCACCTCTAAGAAGTTGGGTTGCATAATTCAATAGTCCTGTGGGCATAATTTGGCGTCCCTGTCCAAAATCACGGATATTGATGCCGAATTCGCATAAAACACAAGGATTTTTGGAGCAAACTCAATGTCACAAATCTTATAATAACATTATCGTCGTAATGTAATAACGCATCCATCAAGGCGATCTTAATGGCGATTGCGTTCTTGAGAAAGCCATTGTGTAGCTAAAAATAATCTAATTTGGTCGCATTATGCAAGCTAAATCGTGTTTGTTACAGTCAGATCTCGCATCGAATAGCAGGGCAGCCAAAGTCCAAAGTGCTTTCTGTAATAAAAACCTGTAAATTGCAAATTGGCTTGATAAATTCATTTGAGCTCTGTTCATGTTACCTTTAATGAAACGAATCCACGAGAAACGTACAATTGGGTCACATGCCTGGAAATAAGTCCTGGAATCGCTTGGGCGTCTGAATGCATGTGACAAGATTGGCATGGCTCGACGACCTGACGCTGGACACAGTTATTGTCTACGCTCGTAATCGGGTTCGGACCCACGACCACAACAGAGCCCGTCGAAAATGGGCATTCATTCAGCTCCTCCAGACTTCCAGCATTCAGATTCACTATTGAATAGAAGGATTTTCCGTTAGGTACGACTCTGTATCATTTACCCAACATGTAAAATGTACCTGTAAAGGAGATTCGCTCAGTAGAGCGTAATTTGAACCTTTTGAAAGGCACAGGAACGAAGTTGTTTCATTTCAATCGGACCTTTGAAACGCTTTCAAGAACTCAGTTTATCACAAATAATTATTTGGGGAATGCCTTGGATCAGCAGCGGGACCACCGTTGGCCTTTGAACTCTTAGCATCTTGTCCTATCAGTGATTAAAGAAAATCAGCCATAATATAACGGCGAGCAGACCGAAGAGTCGTCGAGTCACAAGATGAATCCGTTGACGTAAGTACTTTGTTGGATTCCAGTAATAAGGAGGACACCGATTATAATTATAATTATAGTGCCAATCAATAGTGACTAGTAGAATTAATGACAATGATATATGTACGGATACCATACAGGAACACGAGAAATATCACCAAGCTAAGCCAGCGGGAGCTTCAGTATAATGATGGAAAAACCTCCTGGCACGACGAATACAAGGAATCGGCTTGGATTTTTGTCGGTGGATTGCCCTACGACCTTAGCGAAGGGGATGTCATTTCAATATTTTCCCAGTATGGAGAAATAGTCAACATTAATTGCGTGCGAGATAAAGTTAGTGGCAAATTCAAAGGATTTGGCTTCATCTGCTATGAGGATCAGCGATCTACAATTTTGGCTGTGGACAATTTCAACGGAATTAAAGTAAGATTATTAACCTGTTCAGTGATAAGGACATAGTGTAGGTGCTTTGAGATCTTTGTTTAGCGGCTAAACCAAATGCCTAATTAGACAACCTGCCGAACCTGCTTTCATTGCTGATGTTTTTTGTGTACTCAGGTATTGGGCCGAACGATTCGAGTGGATCATGTGAAAGATTACAAACCGCCGAAAGATAGCGACAAGTACGACGACGTGACGCGACAAATCATGTCACAAGGGTGTGCACCTGAGGTTTCTGTCCCGCAAGAGGAAGAAGAGGAAGACTTTTTGTTGCCGCTTCCTGAGGAAGAAGTAAAGAAGATTAAAGTGGAACCATCTTCAGATCGGAAGCGCCGGGATCGTGATGAAGGCGACAAGCAGGACACATCTAAACGAAGCAAGAAATCTAAGAGTAAAAAGTCTAAGCATCGAAAAGAAAAGAAATACAAGAAGGAAAGAACGAAGAAATCCAAGAAGCGCAGGAGTAGTTCCAGCAACAAAAGCTCCAGCAGTGATTCTTCTGACAGTGAAAGTTGCTCCGAGGACGACTCTAGGCGCCGAAAACGGAGACGTTGAAGCTTGAATATTTTATTTACTTATTGTACCTTAAGAGTATTTTATTTTAAGAAATGAAGGCTGGTAAAACTTTTTCTGAAATCACAAAGCAATTTGGATATTGACCGTGAAGTTATTTCGAACATTTACTGGAAGCGCAAACATGGCCACTGTTGGATTTGTGATGCGCGGTGAACAGAATGCTACGAGTAAAGTTCATTTTTGCAAGAACACTGGCAGGATTATTCAGATCACACTTTTTATTTCAGACAACTTAAACGAATTACAATGCTAGACTCACAATTGACAACTTGCATTTTCGAATGACAAAGATTAAACACTGACTTAATTGAGAATGAGAACGAAAACTGGAAGCAATGAGTTTCCATGATCTCACGTAGCACTCGAAATTCCACTGAACCACGGGAAACCTCTCAACTAACGCAACAAAGTGCGTAGCTCCCACGGAATTTCAATGCGGCTACCGCAATTGAGCTTTGGCTTTTAACGGCCAGGTTGATATTGCGAATGTCCCTGGGAGCTCCGAATATCGTAACATTATATTTTCACGACTTTTTCTACATTATTTTAACGAATCTCATAAATTAATTGTTATACAAAATTTTACTATTGTGTAATACTTGTGTGGAAGTTAATGTGGTTATTTGGCTTTTCTTGTACGCGCTGCTCTAATCTTGGAATGCAATTCACACATTTTGGGCTCAGCATCAAAATCCACGTATCGTTCTTCATAAGCGCACATATTCATTGAATCATATTCGACAAATTTCTTCAACCCCTGGCTCCAATTTAGTCGGTAATATTTCCTGGAAAATTTTTGCAGTGTACAATGCATCTACTTCCGGACTATGAACTCAGGATTGGATATCTTTATCAAAAAATTTAACGCACAATCTGCGTAAACTGATAGGCTCAAAAGCAAATGCTGACTCTTCATCTCCAGTACGTAATTGAATATTTTTCTCATGGGTAGTTTTAAAAAAATGAAAATGTAGGTTGTACACTGTCATTCTACTTGCGTCTAACTTCAGTGCGATCAGATCATTGTAAGAGTTTCGCCTGCCATTATCCCCTGCAATAATAACGACTAATTTATCAGCAATCAAATCCGAAACCTTATGCGAAACTTCATTTAACTTAGGAAGTTTTTCATCGCACAGCGAATCATAGTTGAACCAATTGCAGTTTATAGTAAAAGCGCTAACTTTTAAGCTGTGAGCCGCATGAAAAACTTTAGTATTATAAATGACTTCCCGGTTATGGTCCAGAATAGCAACGGAACTACAATCTAAATCTCCGTTAATCTTCGTAACAGTTTCGCAATCCAAAACACGTAATTCGTAGGGAAATATTTTTCGAAGCAAGTCCCGGGTGCATATTTATTCATTGGAAACACCTTCCACTCCTTTATAGGGACAGCTTGAGCCTCCGAGGAGACTGCTTGTGCCCCGGAAGGAGTATCAGGAGTTTTAGAGGCTTCCTCCTGTTTTGACTCAGCATATATTTTCCGGCGCTCCTCAGCTTCCCGAATTTCTTTCAAGACTTGCTCTCGCACATTTGAGTCCATTGTAAAATTTAATTTCTTCTTCAGGTTTTGAATTTTCTCTTTAGCGTTCCCAAGTGGCTACTGGGTTACTTGCCGTAGTTACGCTTACGAGCTCCGTGGTATTGGCTCGGGTTATTCATTAGAGAATACCTTGTACCTACTTCGGAGGTATCAGGGTATTTTACCGACTTCTATGGGAAGTACGCAACAACGGAAATCGAGCTACCTCGTTGTTCCGTCGTAGTCACATGTGCTACGTGGGATGAGTGTAAACAGGTCAATGACCATTACCATGTAAATACAAATATTTTCGCATGCGAAACTATTATTACGCATGCCAACAATTTGGCACCGTTTACAAGATTGAATTCTAACTAAATGAAACTGAACAGCCACATTTCAAGAAGATTGTATCTCTCAGGTCCTCTTTGCAAACTACGCAGGGGCGTTGTTGTCTAATTGAGTCGTCCGACCTGAAGGTCACGAGAGCCGTCGAGTTGTCTATGTTATTATTGCTAATTGTGTTCTTATTCTTAGCGTTTCGCTCCAATTCATCTGCGATTTGTCTAAAAATCTTCACCCTTTTCTGATTTTGTATACTTCTTTAATGTCTGTAAAGATCAGGCTTCCAACCATGCCAAGCCAGCGAACACAAAAGACTATCATGACGATGCGGCAGACGTCAACATTCCGCTGTTTTGAAATAATTTATACTAAAAGATTCCAATGCCATTTTTCGACTTTACAAGTTCCAAATCAGGTTTACTTTACAGGATTAACCTTTCGCAGCGAGCTTTGTAAATAAATTCGGAGCCAAGCCGTTGCAAGTTGCTTGAAGGACAACCGCTCCTGATCGATCAAGTTCTAGTTGGCCAAAAACCGTGAGTGTCCCACCAATGTCAATGCTGCCTCTGCCATCCGAATGGAAAATTCCGTCAACTTTCGGCAAATGAGGGCTACAATTTTCATGGTATAAAATTTCTTTCGCTGACCAGTTTTCAAGGTATCCTGGTGATCATACCCTAGTGCGGAGGTAACGCGTGTAAAAAAAACCGGAACACTCGAGCTGGAACTCCAAAATTGACCTCGGCTTTTATTCCTTGACAATTTATCAATTAAAAGCTTTCTAGATATGTGTTTCCATCCAACTTTGAATTCGGTCGTGGAAATTCAGTCTCCACTGAATGTTAGTCTCGATTCTCGCCAAAGCAGCGTCCAACTGTGGTCGAACGCTAATAAGTGCCTCGGCATTTGTCGTCACAAAATTTCGTACCTGCGTTTATGAATATTGAGTCGCAACACTGAACGAATGAGTCCTGTCCAGAACATAACGAGATTGATTATACCTGGACCAGCTGCTCAGCAGTAGAATGATACGGGCTCAACAATGTTAATACGCCAGCAACTGGCGTTGCGCTTTCATGAAAAGCGATGATGGCTGGAAGTTGGGTCTCTAAGAAAGTGAATAGCTTCGAGCGGGCATTGGAGTTCGCTGCAAAACTTTGTAGAAGCAAAGCACTTTCGGGTTTTGAAAAGCCCGATGTTGGGTTCAAGCTAAGCTGCAGTAAACTGTAAGGCAAATATCACAGAGTGGGTTTAACTTTCATGCGCAAGACAATTTTGCGTTAGGCCAAAGGTATTACTCGTCTATCAGCGCTGGTTCTTTTATGCAGGCCAACGCAGCAACAATTCGGAATTTGTGTTCGGCGGGAATGACAGCCGAATGCTGCCCGATGAAGAAGTCAAGCACTGAAGCGTCTCCGTTCGCTACCGCAGTACAATAAAGGACAGGCTGAAGATCGGTCTGGAACCTGGATGATTCAGAACGGTCCATCGTAGTAATTGCGCAACATTTATAGCTGCCATTCAGAGAATAGTGTTTAGTCACTCACTGATTGTCTGAGTCTTCTTGCCATCGTTGAAGCAGCTCATTCGCATAGTTCAGGCAGCCTTCGTGACCTAATGAACAGGCCCAGTCTAACAATTGGGTACGCAACAGAACGAGAGCTCCCTCGTCATCGGGTCTGTGTTGCAGGCCGATTTTTGTGAGAGCTCCGTCGAACCGGGGAATCAAGTAGGCCTGTATCAAGAAGGAAACCAATATTTTGACAACGTCCCTTCCGTGAACATTTCGACACCCATACACATTCTACGTCTCGGCGATTACCTTGATTGAATCTGATGCTTCAGAAGTGCTGAGGATCTGAAATGCGGATCTGAAGGTCGCGAAGAATGCATTCCAGACAGTGAAATGCGTTTCGTTTGATAAGTATTCAGTTAATTCCAGCGCACGTTCAATGCTCACGTATCCTGAAAATTGCATGACGCTTGACAATTCGGCTAACATTTAAATGAACTTAGGATATGCTTCAAATTCGGAGCTACTTTGCCAAGCGAGATTCAAGTAGTCATCCAGCAGTTGACTTCGGCTGAGTGAACTGATTATAGAATGATCGACGTGCAATTGCTCGCGGATGAGACTCAGCAGTCGTTCATCATACAGAACACGGTAAAAGTTCATGCCATCCAAGTTCAGCATAATCCACTTGGAAGTGTCGTGCCTGAGTATCTTGGCGTTAACGTTCTTATGAATCCATGTAGCCGGTGTATAGTTCTGGAAGTTTGGGTTATTCTGAGTTGCAATCGAAATCGGAACCTCCCACAGATCATTCCCAGGGTCCGGAAATTCCTGTCCGTGATTTCGGAACCGTTCCTGCAGGCAGACGATATGTTCATTCCCACAGCATAACGCCGAGGCTAGTGGAGTCCTGAAAAGAAAACGCGGATTACCTGTGAGAGATAGATATTGTTGGCATCCCAGTACTGCGCACGCACAAGTGGAAATCCACGTTGCAGTGTCCATGAGTCCATTATATCTTTCACGCTCTCGTGCTCTGGTAGCTTATCGTCGGTGATTGCTTGAACTGTCAATGCCTCAAATAATTCATCTTGTTCTGCTACGTGGTGCGCTCTGTCATGTCATGCAACACTTGCCAGTCAATATTTCATTAATGAGTTAACTGCTCGTGTTGCTGAATTACTTTTTCCTCAAGTAGGCTCTCAGCCCAGCGTTCAGGGTTCCCTCCGTCAGGAAGCCTTCCATCATTCGAATCAAAGCCGCACCCTTGTCATACTGCAAATTGCTAAAGTGGGAGCTGATATGGTCGATTGTGTAGATGTCTTCGACCACGAGTGGATGGCTGGTGGGGCCAGCATCCAGTATGAAAGCGCTTTGCACCGCGTCATTTAGAATGTACTCTCTCGGGTGGAATTCGTCGTAAAACTGTTCTTCGCCAACAAAGGACACGTAAGTTGCGAACCCTTCGTTGAGGTATATGTGGCTCCAAGACACGCACGTCACGAGATTTCCAAACCTTGATCAGTGTGTAGGTAATTAGCTTAGCTAGATTTAATTGGAAAACATATTGCTGCTTTTACCACTGATGAGCCAGTTCGTGCGCAATTACATTCACAAGTCGTTGTCTTTGAATCTCCGAGTTTTCATCAGCGTGATAAAGCAAGAAGTCTCCCTAAAGAGCCAGAATTTAGGAGAATCATACAAGGCTTAATTTAATGTTACTATTTCTGACGCATCTGCTCACATAAGTGACGAGTCCATAATTTTCCATCGCTCCACCCTTTCCGGGCACCACAATGCTGTCGACCTTATCCATTGGGTAGTGCAGGTCATAATGTTCCTCGAAGAAGTTAATTATTAAAGCTGAAGCTTCCGCCGAATAATCTCCACGTCCCTCATCAATCAAGTGTTTAGCACCACAGGTCTAAATCCCAGTTTCCAGAGTGCAGCATTTTACAATGCTAGTGCAATGCAACATTTTGGACTGGACAAGTGCGCAATCTGTCAACGAAACCTACCTGGACTGGAACTCTGTACAAGTTTGGATCCACCCCTTTGCATTCGTAATTGAACATGACAGCCATTGCAAACAAATACGTGGGCATCGGCACTGTGACATTGTAGATATCCCAAACCCAACCATCGAATTCGCTAAAAGACGGTTAAATTCCAAGTGTTTAGTCTAACCGGAGTAAATCAGAAGAAGCAGGTTTTGTGTTCAAGACAATTGTTTCCAAGTTGCAGCTTTTAGGGTTTGTTGGCAATTTACGAGAATAAAACGAATTAAAACGGCGTTCGCTTGAGTTACGCTCTGCCCATTCGTGGTTTCTCACCTGTATGATAAGACCTTGATTTCTCTTATGAACGAACACAATGTCTCTAACCGATCTCAGAACCCTTGGGTCTAGCTCGATTAAGCGAGGATAAGTTACAATTGATTGTGTGTTTCTGAATTAAATCTTACTCATCGACAACTGTAGCCACCATTGGTGAATTTCCCAGGGACTTGTCAGCGACCATTCGCCCAATCGTCACATCAAACGTGGGCTTCCAGCGAGGTTCATCGAAGCATGGGAAAACCTGACGAGCTCGTGCCGGCTCCAACTGAGTAGCAGCCATGTACCTACAAATGTATCCATTAAAGGCCTGCGGTCACAATTTGGAAACCTTTTTCTAACCCTCTTCCCACTCACCGCGGTTCTCCTGACTCGGGATCCTCATAACTTGTGAGGTACAGCCCATTGACACGATCACGTGAGACCGGCGCGATATACTGAAGCTGGACTTCGTAGGCAGTATCAGGTTCCAAGCCTTCCACTTTGATTTGGTAGAAATGCTTGTCTGGCTCAGAACTTGTGGCCAGCACTGGGACGGGTATGCCACTGTCAAAATTTGTCACCTGAAAGTAAAAACGAGGGCAACATGCAAACTGAAATAATTATGATATTGGAAAACTTTAATTCGGCGGCTGCACAAGTCTCACCGAAATCGTATTGTTGTTGATATTCAACAAAAATGCGTGAAGCGTGATGACATTTGTGGCCGCAACGCAATTAAACACAATTTTCACAGTTCCTGGAGCCGTGAACCGTTCTCCAACTTCGGGGTCCGCCTCGTTCAAGATGGGTCGAATCTTCACATTGTAGCTGATTGGCTCGAGACTTCTTGGCAAGGGAAACTTTGGAATCACATCGTCAGTGATGGAAGATCTCGCCCTTAGATGAGCGTGAAGCTCTTCGCGATCTTTCAAATGCTGGCTGAGTCGATCTTGCAATTGCAAACCGGGGCCAAACCCCACGGCGCAATGAGCTAGAGACACGAGGAACACTATTACGATAATGCTTCTTAGATACATTCTCTTTGAGTTTTCAGTGTCCAATGTAATGGCACGTATCGCAGAACCTTAACCCAAGCTTTAGGACGAAATGAATAGCATTTACTAACTGAGGTGCAATCCAATTGAAGGTGCTTATGAAATATCGGTTAGGCTTCATCAATTTGTTATCTGGGGTCAAAACATGCCTTATCGACAGGGTGGACGTGTCACCTGCGAAATTATGAATCAATGATCTGATTTTCAGTCTCGTGTTTCGGCCACAAGTCGCATGCATGATTGAGAACAATTGGGAAGTGTCACAAGTGCTGATTAGGTGATGACACCATTTTCGCCCGATTTGAAGTGCGGAATATTCATTCAGCCTCCTGCTAACACGGGCAGAGGCCATTATGAAGACGCGTCACTAAATATGATTCGGTCACCGTAAAACTTCTAGCGTTTGCAAAAGCAGAAACGTTACGCACAATAATGATGATTACAATTCCCCTTCGTCAGAAATTCTAAGAACCTTACTTCAGCACTTGTTATAAGAGTTTGCGGTCATTTAGACCAGTGCGCTACGAAATAAAAATATTAAAACCCACGCTAAAGTTGAGACCGTTAGTGGTAAGAAGCTTAACTCACATTTTCCTCAATGACGATGGATTGCCTTGGCTTGAATTTAGTAAAGCCACTATTTCGATTAAACTACAGTCGTAATGTATTAATAGGCATCTTTATAGCAGCGAGTAGCGTTTCAAGTTTTGTAAGTCATTTAATCCCAAAGTAAACTGCAACAATGGAGTCAGATCTAGCAGCCATAAGTTGCCTGATAGTTTTGGGTGTAATGTTGACGTGTGCATGTTCGGTGAGTGCCATTCTTGCTAGGATTGGATTGGGTGGGTTTGAACATTAGAATGAGCCTTCTTATCTTGTAGTACCTCTGCACCGAAGCGTATTCATTGATAGTGGGAACTGGGCGACCTAGTCGTAAGTATGCCCATACAAGTTTAATTTACAGGTCAACACTAAGATATTTTTAGGAATTTTAGATCGACTACCTCGGCCTCGCTATTCACGACGCAACACGACCTATTCCACTGACACTGCTGTAAGGACTTCTCCAATTGCTTGCACTGTCCAACCTCAAACGCCAACGCTCAACCTGGCGACGGCGACGCAAAATGTGAGCACAAGCACCACAACTGTGCTGACAGAAAGAGAAATTGTACGGACTGAAACGCAGCGTCAGCATCTCGTTCCTGTCCAGCCACAAGTTCCACCACCTCCACTCCCACCCCGAGCCACCATTCTGACACCTTGGACTCTGGTTCCAACCCATTCGCTAAGTCGTGGTAATGGCAGGGCTTCACAACTGATCACGCTACGAAGGGAAAGGGATGAGGATGAAAACTTTCAGCTGCCCCCGCGCCCGGTGTCAATGGCCGTCCACTTTAGAAATCAAGTCTCCTCGCAAGCGTATCCGAATCCACATACCATTCGAGGGCTTGGCAATACTACTCGACCAAGAATTGCCGTGTCCACATCGTCAAGGCCCTCAAACGCCAGCTATCGCCAAACTATTGCTGCTTTGGGAAATTTCGGATTTGGGCATGCGATCTGGTTCCCAGAACACGTTCCGGATGACTGCGAGATCGATTTGCCTCCAACATACGAAGAGGCAATGGAAATGAGATTACAGGTGGAAGATTCACCAGTCCCAAATGAAAGCGAGTAATTAGTTTCCATATTGTAATTATCATTTTATGATTCCATCATGACGTAAGACTGTTTGCGGTGTTGCTGTATGCATTCGATAGTCTGTGGTTTCGTTGAGGAAATAAAGTTAATTTAGTAGGAAATTCATTGACTAAAGTACAATTGTGGGCAAAACGTCAACCGTTGTGCTTTGCATTTCCGTTCCGTCCTTTTCCGTGGCCATTCTACAGACAAGTTCACCTTCGACACTGATATTGCTGATACGAATCGAAAATCTTTGCATATTTCAGTACAAAATATGACATTTTTGCACTCTACACAAGTATTCGCCGTGAGTTGAAGAGTTGTTCGAGTCCTAGGAATGATTCGTAAAAAAAGTAAGTTCCTCTTGATCGTATTTAGTCTCAACATGGCTTCAAAATAATAAGGCACCAGAACACAAATTGCTTTGTTTTCAGACAAGAAATACGTATTCGGCCGAAGACACAGCACCAACGATGACGAACTACCCATTTTGCAATTTCAGAATCCCAACGCTAGTACAGCACCGGACAACCCTAATGCTCGGCCGCAGTCAGCACGACGATCTTTGACACTTTTCGAGAATGGTGGAAGTGAGGCGAATTCCGAATTCCGCGACTCCGTCAGAACATCAGAGCCAGAGAATCTGTCTCATTCCTCGCCTGCCTTGCTAAACGACACGACGAACGAACAGGGTCAAAATCAATCCGTCTCAGTGGAAGCGGAAGTGACTCCACCGCCACTGCCACCACGTCGACCACCTCCAAGATCAATAAATGGAGGTCTGGGTCGCCAAGCGTCCACACGAAGCCGATTTTCGGTTCTGACTCGATCGAACAACAGGCAAGCAGCAAACAAATGAAATGAAGTCATAACCATGAAATAATGTAGACAGGCAGATGATAAATCGTGAGGAAGGTAATGAATTAAGAGCATTATGAATTCTTTCCAGTATCAGTCCTCTCGACCCCAGCGTCACGGCTTGGCCATTAATGGCATCAGAACAAAACCCTACTTCAATCATCAGAAACGTAGATGGTTTGATGTCAATCATTGACTATGGACCACCTCGACAAAATGAAAATTCAGACCCCAGCACATCTTCGTCACCCTGGCGGCGCTTTCTCCTGAATTCCCAGACCCTGCACACAATGTCTCAGTTCGATGATCCACCGCCATCGTACGAAGAAGTAATGCAAGAGAAGGAGAAAGAGGGGCCAGAACACACAAGTTGAGTTAATTTTAAGAACAGGCTACAAACTGGTTTGGTCCAACCTGAACATAAGCTTATCCAGCTGGGCCCAGTTAAATCTTCTAAAATTAGAACTGAATATTCATTTCACTCAATTAAAACTGAGCGCACGTGACTGATGCCAAGAATAGAACCTCCCCGCAGTATTTACATCTTAATCGAGTCCAACATCAGCGTGTTGACTCACGCGGCTCATTACATATGCTAAAATTCATCTCAAATCTCACGCACCGCTGACTTTTTAAGAGAGTTCTCGTGCAAACCAAAAAATATTTGTGAAAGAAATGCACACCGAACACTCGAATCGAAAAATTCCAGAATATTTTAATGATGGTCCTACCGTATGATTCATGAGATGGAATAATCGACATTGATTTTGGTCAATGTGGCCTCCAATCGTAAAGAGATCTTGCAAATGTGAGTGGTCCGTAGCCTGAATTTCTATCACAATTCAATATTGGTTATAACCGGAATTCAGATCAGATCAAGATGAGTCCATAAAACCACTGACAGGTCTGGGCACATTCATTAGTTCCATTGAGTGTTCCGACCAACAAAGGCTGCTTTAGTTTCTTCCTAAATTCTTCCTTTTCTACTCAAATATTCGTTGGTAATTTAGATTTAGCCGGTTTAGAAGTCTCGTGCACGTTCGATTTCATATTCATGAACACGCACCGTACTTTAATTACTCATCATCTTTGTATTGTCGCAATGATGCTCTATTTCCACCTTGTTGCCTGCTTTTTCGCAACTACTTCCGCAAATTTGGACGCACCATCAATCAGTGTGTACAAGACTAATTTTCGTGATGATATTACTCAAGTAATCAGCGAAGGAAGCAGCACTGAAGTCACACTTCCACCACTGAAATTCGAAGACCACATTTGGGAAGGAAAATCCATCAAATTAGTTTGCAATGCGTTGTACCCCGTTGTGTGGAGGTACAATGGGAAAGGAGCACCAGCCATTCACACACTCACGTCTCGAAGGCTTGTCTCGGATGTGGATTTAATTTATCAATTCAGCGCTACTGTCGTATTTACGCATACGAACACGAAACAAACAGGCAATTACACATGTGAGAGTGTCGAGAACCCGCAATCTCTTCACTCCTACGTTTATGTCTTTGTGCCTGGTAAGATTCGCATTGATGTCGACAATTCAGAGGCAATCTGATTTCACTATCTTCTAACCTACAGGGAATAAGCTCTTCCTTACTGATATCGAAGAGGGCGAAACAGTTTCCATTTGGAAGAAGGAAGCCTGGGTTACTTTGCCTTGCTCGGTTTCTGACTCTAATGTCACTGCCATTTTATACAAAAAGGGATCTTCGGTAAGCCTACCTTTGTAATTAGTAATGGCTCCACTACATTCTGTCATTTCTACTTTTGTTTCTGTTTACAGGACCGTGTTAAAGTACTCAAAACTGGTCCCAACTTAGAGTACGACTCCAAAATTGGCTTCCGAATGAAGTGGACAGCCTCTCCGAAGCCAACTGGAACTTACATTTGCGTCGCGCAAAACAATCGAGTAGTGGAACAACTGAAGATTGAAGTAAAATTCGCTCCAAGTAAGTTTTCATATTCATTTATGAGTGCTGACATCATGACGATCTCAAGAAATGTATGCTCTTCTCTCAGGATCCGAGTCGAGACTGAAAAATGTAGATTTTCTTTCAGGACAACCTTCTAGTGAGTGACAAGTAGCCTATTCAAGCAGGACATATTTTCAATGACTATTATTGCTATTTTGCAGGAAAACCCGTGAGATTCATCATCGACCGCAAAAACAATCGCATCGCGTGCTGCTCCACCACGAACCAACGACCTTCAATGAAGTACACAGGCTGCTCTTCTCCAAGCGACTGTCAAATTCGACGCAAGTATTTGGAGGCCAAAAAGTGTCCACCGACCTGTGAGCAAGATATTGCCAATGTTGGGAAGACATGCTTGGCGTACCATCTGGGTGATTGGGAAAATAGTGGAATTCTTCAATGTTCGATGGACGCAACCGACAGCTCGCAAGCAGAATACTTTGTGTTCTCCAAACGCTCCGATGTATTAAGTACGTACATTATTTTAGGCTTTGATTTCGGAGATGGAATCCTCATCCACTTCTCATTGTTACTTCCACAGTCACGAACTTCACTGAGATCCCTCCAGTCTCTCAAATTCTGCAAATGTACACGCAAGACTCGCCAAATCCCGGAAAAATTTACATCAGTTGCCACGCTCACTCATTCTTTTTCTCCCACGGACTGCTTTGGGGAATGAAAAAGCCAGACGGACATTTCGAATTTCTGCAAGAAAGTAAGTATATACTACAACGTGCTTTAAGTTGAAGTTGAAGTTAAGAGGTTCACATTGACTTCCATGTTATTTCCCAGAACGTTTTCCAGCGCCAACAACTGTCGAAGTTGAGAAGGAGAAAAATATTGGCAACGAATTTTATTGCTTCGCCCCTATCTGGAATTCGCCGAATGACTGGAGAAGCACCACGATTTTAATCAAATAGATGCCTATTCCGGTTTAGTCAATAAACAACTTTTTAATACGTCTTTGATAAATAAATCACCTTCAACGCCAACATAAGAGATTAGGTGAATTTGAAGTCAATTAGGTCCAGGGGCTGCAAGTTAATTTTTTGAGGACATCTTTCTTCCTCAGAAGAGAGAACAGCAAGTAATTTTGTTGATCCGATTTGACAGAATAAATCAGATCAATTCAATGCTATACAGAGAAATTGCATAATAAATTCAGACTGTACATTCATGTAGCAAGTATTAAGCTTTATACCAACGAAAGATTAAGTTGTTGAAGTTGTTGAACAGACAATGATGACCATTTTAACAGGGAAGTCGTAATTCGTTTGATCGTAACATTAACTTCAGCCAACTTGTTACTGCTAATGACTTCCCTTTGTTACTCTTGTGATCTTTTGCCGACAATGGAAGCGGCAATTCTCCAGAATGCATTCGAGCATTTTTATTATTCCCATTTCGCAACTTGGCATGGGCGTGCCCCAATTCATACAGCACGAGTGGATGTGATTGTTATGTTGAGTTTACGTTCGCGTGAAATGTTATGAAAGGCTCGCTATTTCCATTGTTATATACGGACAAATGAGCAAGTACACGAATGTTTTTCTATTGTTGGTTTTGAGACAGCTGTAGTGTACAAATATTTGCTAACTGTTTGCACTTGTTAAACCATTCATGTTTAACAAGTACCTGTTAAACTATTCATTTTCGGTTGACAGTGCGAAATTTCAGTCGGTCTACGGTCGCTAGTCAGCAGAAGTCATAAAGCAGCATTACGATCGTTAGTCGTGTGAGTACGCAGTAAACAACAGTTCGTTGAATTCATTTATTTGTGTGATGGAAAACGGACAAAGTTAGTCGAGACCAACATCGCAGGAGCAATGGCTTCAATGCGAAACGCAGCCACCATCTCTGTCTCATTTACATATGTTGCACTTTTGCTAATTTTCTCAGGCAAGAGTACTGCCGCTTTCCAAATTAAAGACCCGAACATCGGAGTTTATCAAATTGATTTCAAGGGCGAAACTGTGAAAGTGTTCAGTGAAGAGAGAAATCAGCAAGTGGTACTGCCGAATCTCCAGCAAAGTTATTACACCGAGACAACATTTCAACTGATCTGCAACGCGACGTATCCAGTGCAATGGATTTACTCGTCCACAACTGGGGTATGTAATCTATTTGTTCCCGTGAGCCGTCGTCCTTCTCGAAAACTGTCTGCATATCGCTGTTTTATGACGGCTGGTGTGGGATTTCAGCTTCCGATGGCCACCGCAACGACTTTGCGGATCGCTCCCGACCATGCTGCTTTGACGAACAATGGAGTCCTCGACGTATTCCAAGCCAGAGCGACATTCTCGTTCATGCGCAAGTCACAAGAAGGGAATTATACGTGCGAGAGAATTGCTGAGCCGGCGATGTCCTCATTCGTGTACATCAAAGTGGAGAACGACGGCGCGAGTGCAACAGGTGAGACAAGTGCACGAAACGCCTTGCACGCATTAGCTTGACCTTACTCTCAATTAATTACTTGCCATTTTAGGCAATGTCAAGACGAAACTCGGGACGAAAGCGCGAGGAGAAAGCGTTTCGAGTGTGGAAGGTAAATTGACATGTTAGAGCTAGCGTGTCGGGCTCTGCTATGGGCTCGGTCAGGTTATGCACTAATTCGATGAGCCGTTGCAGGAATACAACCGGATGCCCGACTGAGAATGAGGCTGGCACAGAGCAAGAGCAAATCTGATCGTGTCATTTGTTGTTCGCCCAGCCCAACTGATTTCCTTAAGATCCGATTTATGAAGTGTGGATCTGTATCAGATTGTGGGTTGAAGCAAGTTTACATGGAGAACAATAGAAATTGTACTCAGCATTACTGCAGCCAGGGCAGAGTCACACGGACGCAAGACGAAAAGGAAACGTGTTCCATATTTGATATGGGCGATGATTACGAGTATGACTCGCTTACGGACGAGGCTAGCAATTCCAATGCTGAGTATCAGCAAGGCATTTTCCAATGTACAAGCGGAGACGACGTCCGAAGCGAGTACTTGACATTCACAAGGCTGAATGATAACTCGATCGGTAAGTTTCCGTTCTCATTTCTCATACACGCTAATTTCAATTCATTCTTTCCTTCCTTCGACCCTGAAACAAAGTGAGAGACTATTCCAAGTTACCTTCACCTCTGTATCAAATTCTTCGAATCGAGACCGAAGAGACAGCGAGAGGAGCCGAAATCTTCTTGACGTGCAACGGAAATTCTTTCTTCTTTTCTCAAGGCCTGAAGTGGGCGTTCCAAAACTCGAGCAAGTCAGAATACGTTTTCTACGATAAAGGTAACGGCATTTGATATTTAGCCGATCGTCGACTCAGAGCTCAATCACAATCTTTACTGAATTCCAGGAGAAGGAAAAGTTTCTTTCAGATTTCCAAGGGACGACCTTGAAGGAAAGATTGTTCATTGCTTCGCACCAGTTTGGAATTCCATCGCCTGGAAAAGTACTTCGGTACTTATCTAAGTTTGAGTTTGACATTGACGCATTGTTTATCAGAAGAAAAATGCTTTAAGGTAGTGTGCAGTTTATAAATAAATCGAACCCTAGCAAAAATTTCCATATTTTGTAAACAAGTACGCACACGCCAGTTCCAATTATACGTGAGTCTGGAACAAACTGACTGTGGTACATGACACCTGCGCCGTACGCGATTTGAAGTGCGTGTTCTTAATTTGCATTTGTTACTTTGCGTGTTCGTGGCATGACTTTTGAGTCATTACCACGCTCTACTGAACTGAACTAACCTAATGCTCTTGGGTTGGGTTACAAATTGGTCTTCCTCCTTCTTGATCTGAAACTAACTTGGAAAAGGCAACGAAGTGTAGCCGAATAAAAATGGTCATGAAGATTGCTGACGCTCAGTCGTGATTTAGAGCGAATAATTACCACCAATACTTTTATTAATAAAAGTATGCTTTTATTTTGCATGTAATTTCTATAAATGCTGTACTTAACAGGTTGACATGTACATGGAGCTGGGTTCTTAGAATTACAAATAGAGCGAATTTGCACGAGATTCATAAAATATGGGCACAATTGATCAGCGTTAGTTGATAAGATGTGTCAGCACTGTGGAAAATTTTCCCCACAATTTGAGTTTTCCATACCGTGGAATACTGCATCAACGTGATCTGATATGTTGTTGTGAAGGCCATACTTTTGCGCGATGAAAGAAGCTCCGATGCTGATTGGACGAAAATTGTACAGATAATTGTAGAAGTTTGGAGATTTAGGCATGACCTGTCCTTGTTCACTGTACCTGTATGCTGGAAACAAATACTGGAATCCCCGACCAATACTTCGCGCGTCCTTATTCCCGTCGCAAAATATTTTCTTTACGCACTCGTGCTCATTTACCATTGCGTCTATTGAATTCAAGATTACCGTAGCCATCACCTCAGCCGATGAGACGCGGTCCAACTCGAACGTTGCAGGAGTAGACCGTTTTCGCCGTTTTCCTATTGAAACCGCCAGAAATACAGCAACAATGGAATAATCCCACTATCTGGAGCTCCAGCATAACAGAAACTCACCGGTTCCAGTTTGTGTATAAGTCACAGTTTGTGTTTGTGTTATGATTCCGGTACCGGTATTGGTGCCGGTGTTATACGTGGGATAAACGGTGCCAGTCACGTAGCCGTAACCCTGAAAGGATAAGTCTTTTAATGCCACTGCCGTCCATTTCGAAGTTTGCAGACTCACCAGCAGCGCATTGAGTAAAAGGTTCAAGAGAAAAGTGCCAAAGGACAAGAATGCTAGTCCAGTCAGTGCAACGTCAAAGAAGGAGTTGAATCCACTTCCACCTCCGTGACCTCCTCCGGATGTCCATCCCCACCCGTGCGAAGGCGATGCTTGTGGTTGGTAGAATGAAGCTGCATGTTGGCTCCCGAGTGTTCTGTTCATACTGAGAAACGTCGTCGCTCAATGAGATTCAGTTCAATTTCAAGCACAATTCCAGAAATGGACTTACCTGGTCCCATGTGGCCCGTGTCCCAGACCCCTCGTGAAGTCACAAAACACTAAAATGAAGAGCGGTGTGAATACAACCATGGTCTAAACTTCACTGTGACGGAATTGGGCCAATTTGTTCATGTCATCAAATTTGTAAGCCGACGGGTCCTCATTAGCGCCGAAAAGATAGGGCACGCGATGACGCTGGCGTGACAGCCAAAGTGAAGCCAATTAATTGAATTTACGCGACTGGTTCGCTAGATGTCTGGGGGAGAAGTTATGTACTCGACGATCACTGCTCGTGCTCAGGACGAGACGGAAAAATTATGTCATTCCACTTGGATGGGACGCGTAATAAAAAAAGACACCTTAAAATTCGTGCAATTTAGTTGCACTTGGACATTTTGCATGGTGATGCTGGCTGCTTAATCTTATTGAACTTTCTTACTATTTCACCACTGTCATCAGTCTACTCGAAACGTTAACATCAGAATTCAGAGTAAATGCTTCGGCCAACGCCAGCGACCAAGCCACAAAACCAACCCGCTGGCAATGTGCAGCGAAAGATGCGGATTCGTGAACAAAGTTAACGCTCTTACACTGACAATCTACTCTACCAATGCGCAACTCAATCCGTCGGGATGCAAGTTTGAATTCTTCAGATTCGGATGGCCAGCAGAAATTTTAATGCTCACCTAGCTTTAAGCCAACTACTTCTACGACACGGGTGCCGTTTCTTAATAAAGCAAAATGGCTGGCAATTGTTACATTTGCGGGTGTAGTTATAATACCACTCCTTCGCTTGAGCAAAAGTATTCCAACGAAAACGTCCAAGGTGATAACTCATCAGAGCATTCGTTAGTTAGTGACGTATTTATCAGATTTGTGCTGAGATTGCCCGCACCAGCATCTCCACAAGACAAGTCCTCGATCAAGTGGCCTCAAGTAACCTTTTGCGTAGCCTGTGCGCACCAATTAAATCTGTTACGCCAAATGGAGCTTCAAATTCAGAACATGCAGACGAGATGTGCCGCTGTAAAAGAGAGTCTGCTAACATCAACGTTGTCCACAATAATCACCGTCGGACTCCGGGAATCTTCGAGCATGCGCTTGTTCCATGGATGTGGAAGTCGTAAAATTGTTCCAATGAACAGATATGGACATCTCGCAAGTAAAATATCAAAGGAACATGTACTCGGATTTCGAATTTATAGAAGTAAGAGAAATATTGTCGCAATTTTTATATTACAAAACGGACTCGGGTTTTGATCTATTTCATAGAATGGAGAAACAGATTTGTGAAGTTACTGAGGAATCATTTAATGGAGCTGAATCTGTCGGGGACTTCCGATAATTGCCAGCCGATCCCTCTGACTGACAACAATGCCCAGACCCAGAGTCAACGGCTCGAAGAGCACGTCCCTCATGCACTGAAAATGGATGGTACACATTCTGTACCGGTAGATGAACAAGCCAGTTCCCGAAACGGAGCTTGTCCCCAATTTGATCACTCGTATTCAGTCAAAGCTCTTATGACTCCACTACATAAGAAAGAACCTTTACTTGGTTGCAGAAGAAGGCACAGACGAGTAAGAGGACTGATCAAGACTGAAAATGAAAACGTACTGAAACAGGTAGAGCGCTGGACATGATTCTATTCATATTCACACCGGCATCTTAAATTCAGCATTCACATTTATCTTCTTCATTTTTCTAAGAAACAAGACGATGGTTCTGTGCATGAATTTGTGAAGTCGAAGGGCATGTCAGAGTACGGGCCATTGAAGGAGAACCAAACTTCCGCTTCCGTTGATGAGATCCACTCAATTGAAGGTTCGGCTACAATTTGCGGGTCTGGACGAGATGTCCCAGCCAAACGAGATTGCCAGAAGAGCATCACCACTGAAATTGTGGATCCTTCCATTAACACTATGAATTCACCAACACGTAATTCAAATACTAGTCAAATCAATCAAATGATAAATAAAAGAATACAGGAAGAGACAAAGACGGATAAGGCCAAAGTGCTCGCCTCGCACTCTGAAAAGACAAAACCGTTCGAATGTGACAACTGCAAGAAGGTCTTCAACTCAAAGAAACAATTGAAAATTCACAAGAAAATTCACGGAGGCGAGAAGAAATACTTGTGCGATTCGTGTGGCTCCTTGTTTCTCTCACTTGCGAGTCTTCATTCGCACCGCAAGACTCACTTGGGACTGAAACCTTATAAATGTCAAGTATGTCGTGTCCAGCAACCAAAATCGAAGGACATGATCTCCTTATTCTAAATGCTTCTTGTTCTTCTTTTAATTTCAGACGTGCCAATGTTCATTTCGTTCTTCTGGTCATTTGAGTAAACACTCCCTGATACATTCTGGCGAAAAACCATTTTCTTGCTCTGTCTGTGATAAATTATTTAACAGAAAAGAAAATCTTCGGGTGCACGAATTCACGCATGCCGCAGTCAAGCCGTACAAGTGTACAAAATGTGACAACGCTTCTTTTACTCGAGCAATTCTGCTACAAAGACACGAATTGGAAAAGCATCCGTCTCCATCTCCCTCGTCAGCTCCCAGAAGAAAACGCATCTCCCGATCTTCAGGTACCAACCAGGTCCCAGTGCGAGCTCGAGTGAACCATCAAACCACATTTCTTGTTCAATACGAAGGCCAAGAAGGAACTTACGAGGGCGTCCTGCCACTGCCTTATGCATCAACCGCTGGACCCGAGTATGATCTAGTCGTGGGGACTGAAGACACAACTGCCACGTACCATCAAGGATCCGGAAATGATTACGTTCAGCATACTTTTGTACTGCCTGATGGCCAATACTTGATTATTCATTAATCATTAAGTACTTCAAGCTTTAGTCCAATAACAATGTATCGTATTTATTTCTGCGCTTTACACGTTTTAATAAATTATAGTTAGTTATAAAATTCTATAAAAATAGGAAGATCAGTGTTGCGTAGTTGGTTTTAGTTGACAAAGTCATTTGAAGCGTGCAGCGTGCTACAGTTTCTCACCACTCAAACTAGGCATATTGTAGTAATCGTGATCTGGGAACTTATCTAGGTCGATATAGTCAGCCTCACTAAACAAGAGGTGTCGGAGGAAATTGACCAAGTCAGTAAATGTAGGTCGGTCATCGGGATTGTGCGCCCAACAATAGAACATAATGTTGTACAGCTCACGGCGACAATGTTCGGGCTTGTCCAGTCGGTAGCCATCACGCACTTTCCTCATGACTTCGCCAGCGGCCATGCCGGGGTAAGGAGTGGATCCTGTGCAAAGGAACACTTATTGACAAAGACGATTCCTAATAGTTTTATGAATCGGAAGGCTCTTCTTACCTAAGGTTACTATTTCCCAGAGAAGAACCCCAAAACTCCAAACGTCTGTTTTCGTCGTGAAAATGTTGTCGTACAGCGCCTCAGGAGCCATCCATCGAATTGGTAATCGTCCGTCTGTTTTTCTTTCATAAACGTGGTTCACGACCACGTCACGAGCTGCAAAAGGCAGGCGAAGCAATCAAACAATGCAACGGACACGCGACGTTCCCATCATAAACCTCATTCCAGGAATTAACTTACCAAATCCAAAATCGGCAACCTTGCAAGTTCGATCCTTGTCGATCAAAACATTTCTGGCGGCTAGGTCTCGGTGAATAATCTAAAATTAGACGAGACATAATAAGACAAAACTAGAATACAATTTATTTGAACCTGGGAAATTGAATCAGGGCGCTTACTCCTTTGGAAGCCAAGTACTCCATTCCACGTGCGACTTGATATCCGAAGGCAGTCAGGTCTTTTGCTGACAGAGAAGTGGAGTCAGCATGCAGGTTTCCGTAATAGTGACTCGCACGCGAATTTCTCAAGTACGTTTGCAATTTTCCCAGAGCCACAAATTCCATTATGACAAAAATTGGTTCTGTGATGCATACAAAGGACACATTCATGTAGCGCTGTCAAAATTGTAACGCGGAGGAGGAAGGCATTATCATTGGGAGCACTAAAATAGATCTAATGCTTTGTGTTTGTGTTGCCACAATGAATACGTTCCAATTAGAGGACTCTCGTCCTCGTCTCGAGTTTCCCAATTTATAATGGGAAGCCATCTGTCAGTAAATTATGATGACAGCAGACCTGTCCTTCCTTTCCAAGAATTTTCCATTGTCATCTAATATCCAGCGTCTAATGCGTTAACAGAAACTTCCTACCATTTACTTTCTGCGACGTAGGCCTTTGCGTTTTGCGTACCTTTTTCTGTACAGCAGCCTAAAAGGCGCACAACGTTCGGATGTGTGTCCAGCATTTTCATAACTGTCAACTCTGAAATTAGATCCAGCCTCTCTCTTTCACCAGCACTTTCTTTCAGGGTTTTAACGGCGACCGTCGTCGTGCCCTCCTTCCCATCAATGTTGAGAGCCTCGCATCTCCAGACTTGTCCAAAGCAGCCTTCACCGAGGATCCCTCCGATTTGCAGGTGGTGACGAGGAAATTCCCAGCGATTCTGTAACTAGCAAAGATGCACGATGTGAATTGGACCGGAACTGGGCTCGGGCTCGCCTCGATTTAATATACAAACTAGTTTTAATAGCCTGAAGATATTTCCCTTCGTTTAATTCTCACCGCATGCATGAAGCAAGTGGATCGCATTCGCACACGCTTGCAATTAATTAAAGAACATTTCCCATTTCTGCTTGTTGCATGCTACTGGAAAAGAATTCTCATGCAGAAGTTCCCAGATAAATAAATAGACAAGCTTTCCTTAATTTAAAGGCACTTTGCGGCGCGTTGCGAATTTTGGTTTGGTTTCTTACCTGCGCTTCGGGATCGTCAGGATTCCAAGACTCGTAACGGTTGGACTGAGCACGTTTTCCGATCCACTGAGTTAGCGCTGAGGTGGAGTCCGCTCCGCCTCCTTCACCGCTCAAGGCCACACTGCTGTGCGAAGTGGCGGCGGATTCCTTTCGCTAAGGGAAATTAATACGAAGGAGATCAATTTATATAAACCTACGTCAGCAATGCAAAAGGCACCGGCTTGGTTTGGATTTTGACTTTCGACTTACAATTTCTTTCGTCGGACGCTTGACGAGTTTGTGCTTTCTTCTGTAAAGCCAAACACTTGCGACAACGAGAATGATTGCGAATACGAGCACGACCGGAACCACAATCAAGATTATCGTTGTGTGGTCGTCCCCGTCCTCGTTATCTTTGCCGAGCGGAACAACACCAGCAATAACGGTGCCATTGTTGGCGTCATGCACTTCACTTGACGGCACTTCGGCGCTCTCGTGTGAGGTCAGTCCGCCGGACCCGTCATAACTCTGAGTTTCTCCGCTGCCAGATTTTTCGCTGCTGTTTAGAGAAGGTTGCGGCTGCTTTGGCGGTTGTGGTGACTCGAAGACTGGAATACTTGGCACGAAATTGTCGTCGTCAGACTGGGGTGTCACTGGGGGCGGGGCTGAAGGCACAATCGAGCCTGCTGGCGGTGTCACGCTTGGTGGAAACTGCGGAGAGAAATAGGAGCTCAATGAAATGTGGAGCACCAGGTGCAATTTTGCGATGAGTTCAAGGCAGCTCAGAAATCAAATTGCAAGTCTCGTGAGGCATTTATAATTCTATTTTGCACAATAAACCATGCACTGGGTCTCACCTTCGACAAGTCAAAGTCAAGTTTATGGTTTATAAATCACGTACATGAACTTTGGGCAGCAAAAAGTGCATTACCTGCAAACTGCATCGGTGAAGGTTGACAGGTGGCAGTAGCAAAGCAAATGCCGTTACAATAACGTGGCTTGAAGAGCACGCCTAATTATTTCCTTCAAGAGTATTAACAAAGTCGTTTGTTACAGTCGAACAAATCCAAGTTGTAATAGAATACTTTTTAGCTACAAAAAATTATTTGGTGGTACGCTGCTGCTTTTTCAGCACTGAGCGTAAAAAAACAGAAATACTTTTCACGCGCATCTTCGCATTCCTAAAGATAACTGCTTTGTTATCTTGCGTGCGAGTGCATTCTTACAATACGAATGTATTCTTACGAATGTCCTGATTTGCATTGTTGCACAATAAATATTATGGCTTTACTTTGTATTTTGGGCATTCTGTGTAAAGTTTATGATGTAAAATGAGCGAAGGGTTTTTCCACAAGTCAGAATTAATGGCATTACGCATTATGGAATTTCTGTCAAACACTGAGCTGAGTCAGCTGAGCTTTCTTTGTGCTATGTTGCAGTGCAAGAACTTAGCAACGAATGAGAACTTACAACTGGCTTGATAGGAACTCCGTGACCGAATGGATTTGACGGCGAGGGTGAATTGCCCAGTTCTTTCCTGGACTTGGTGATGTGGATGAAAACCGTCGTCTTTGCAGAAATGTGTCCATTATATCCAACTACTTGCAAATAATACTGTTGATCTTTCTATATAAGAACAAGTTAGAAATATCCAGTATTAGCCAAGTTAAGTCCGATGTTTCATACATTTTCTGGCCAAATCTATGCGACTGCTGTTGCTGTTCGTTCTCGTTCAAATTTACGGTACCCATTAAAAGTCTGATACTGAAAAATATGGAGCATGTGGAGAGGAGATAAGCAATTCAAACAAAACGAGCAAGAATATGAAATAAATGGCCTCACATAAAATTCTTAAAATCAGATCACGCTACGAACATTATTCTTAATTCAATGGACTCAGGGTCGTGCCGTGCACGAAGCACGATTTCATGCACAAAAAACAGCATACTCGCATGGATTAAACTCGAATTCAAGTGGACTAGCTATTAATACCTTTCCCTCCACTGACTCGTTCAGATAAATAGCACCAGTCTCCTTATCAATGCGAAAGTACTGCGAACCATCTTGAAAATCGTTGGGCTCAATGCTGAACTCGACGTTTGTGTGTTCGTCTGGCGTTCTCGCCTGCGCTACTTTTGTCCCGACTGGCTCGTCTTCAGGTATTCTCCAATTTCGTTCAACAATCACAACAGGTGGTGAGAATGGAAAGTCTTGACTCGAGGACTCAGGCACTGTGGAACGAAAGCATTTATTTGGAGCTTAAACTAAGCGTGTCATCTGTGTTGCGCAAAGTTGCTTGCTTTTAATCATCGCATTGTTAATTAGATTTAAGTTTAATTAAAAACCCGGGTTTGACACTCGCGTTATAGGGTTCTTTCATTCTTCTTACCTGAACTTAGACATAAGCAGAGTATGAAAGTGACTAGATGAGGTGCCAGGAGGCAGGTGACGTCAGGACATCTTTTTCGTTTCATCGTGATAATCTTAATTATTAATATTTAATTCACTTATGAAGGTAAGGCTGAGTGGGCTGGGCCGCTGGGCTGGCTGGACAAGACACGACGGATGGGCTACATGTTATTCGTGAGACGAGATGACCAGCAAACACAGGACGCATAACTTAATTTTTTGCAGTGATGTTTTGTGAATTATTGCATTTGGTGTTGGTAATCGCTTAGCTTTTAATCCAACGTGGTCCGTTCGTGTGCATGATCACGGCAAAGGCAAAGACGAAGGCAATGGGTAAACTGTGGCCTGGCCTGGCCTGGCCAGCATTCAGGAATTGAAAGTGATTTATCTTTTGTTCTTAAGGACGAATTGGGCTTGATAATAGCATGGGTGACGTCGATGTCGATGTGTTGTGTTACGTAGGCACACTAGCTACGTTGCTGCGCGTACGTAAGAATCAGAAATCAGAACACGACGTACGTCCGCAAGATCCGTGTTGAGTTTCACTCTCTCTTTGCATACGTAATTATGTGTCCTGTGGCGTGGCTGCACTGCACTTTAATTATTTCAAGCTGTTGAATAAAGGCAAAACTTCGTTAAGTTGAGCATGAATTAAAAAACTTCACTCAATGATTTCGATTTTGGCTAAAATGTGAGCCGCACGCTGAATATCGTCGAGAAAACATGAAAATTGCGATGCGGAACAGAAATTGTGTCGAACACGTACGGCAAAGGGCAAAGAATGCACGCAATTTTGGATTCCAGATACGCAAAGGAATGGATTTCAGGAACTTTGTTCAGGAAAACGTCTTCATTGAATTAATCAACAGTCAATATGCGTTGAAATACTGAAAATTCAACTTTCAAGCGACTTGCTGGTTTCTTGATTTAATCACTGAACTGAACTGCACAGCACTGCAATTTAAGCACAATATTGTGACTCTTGACTGGCTGAATGCAAAGCAATAAAGTAATCGACTTGGACTTGTCTTTAACCGAGCTGAAAAACTTAACTTCGTCTCTTATTAACGACAATGACGAAACAATGGAATGCAGTTTAGCAGCCGCAGCTCTTCAAGCACGATACGGTTTAAGTTAAGAGTATGAATGATTGTGAGGAAGAAGAAGACAACGGCGAAGACGAATTAAGATTAAAGTGGTTCTAAGCCAAGTACGTTAAGGGACAAGCTGAAGCTGTGAGAAGTAGAATAACGATAATTACGCTGTACATTTACGACTAATGCAATGCAGTACTCAGTAATTGGGATGAAAGGGGTGAACGAGCCGCAAGGACAATACGAACGATTTTTGGCTACCATTGCCATTACCATCTGAAGGTGGGGTTTTTTGCCAAGCAAGCAGCCAAGAAGCGGTGCAGCAGTGCAGACAACAATGCAAGAGAAGAATTGTAAGACGAGTACCGAGTCCGAGTCCTTTTGCAAAGCTTAAGAATGTACGCTCGCCTGCTTCAAAGAAGTTTACAATTATTCACGCATACTGCACAAGGAATGCCTTCAAGCAGTAAGCAGAATGTGAAGAAGATGCATTCAAGTTCGTGGACGACAGGAGGACGGACGTCGTGCGACAATGCGACAATTGTCTTCTTCCTCACGACGACGACCGAAATTGCAGTGCAATTGAGCTACAGGTAGGCAGGCTAGAGTCACAGGCTCTCCGCATAAAGGCACAACGCAGCTCATTGAATTGAAAACTGAAAGAAGCTTAAAGTTTTATTGCATTAGAGCAGTCACAGTCACAGTGGAAGTGGAGGTGAGGAGGCTGAAATGGCATGGTGAAATGGGATAAAAGTTGGCGTAATAAAGGAAATAACGAAAGGGTAATCTTTATGTTCGATGATTTGGTGAATGCCGACTAGCGACTCGCAACTTGACTCTCTTTGGTGTCTGCATTCAGCTTCACGTGTGTGTCGCGTCCGTCTCTTCGTTTCATTTCATACGCGTTCAATGTTCAAATGTCATTTACTTTTATTAAGCTTGACTGACTTGTCGCAGCCGCTCCGCTCCTCCGTGCCAGGTACGGTTTCATAGGATGATGATAGTTCCACTTGTGACTTGCGACGTAGTTTTTTCCAATTCGATTTTCATTCTTCTTCGTTAACAAGCATGAGGAAACTTTTCATCTTACTTCCTTCCGTTTCTGGGCAGCTTCAGCCGAAGCCTGCCGAAAGTGTAGAGCGACGCGATCCGAGATCCGAGTTCATTTTCGGTCATTAGGTTTATTTGATAATTTAAGCCCCGATCTTCGGCTTAGGCCACTTACCTTAAGCGCCCAAAATCCCTAGTCAGACTATTTGAGTTGGTCCAAACTTTTCTCGGCTCCCGTTTTCAATTTCGGACGGGCAAATGAAACTTCTAATTTTATCTGCACGACACCCGTCCACAATGATTATTTCGGATCAGAGAAGAAGGAAGTGTACTCATTTCTGGATTGGACCTCGTGTGTGGACAGAAAGGCTAATGATTTGTGTGAACTTTGACCTTCGCCGATTGGAATTGGAATTTATGGGCTAATATTAGTTTCGTCATTCATTTCCGAAGCACGAAGCGAAGACTCGGCATTCTATTCCACTCCATCACGCATAAAGACGGAAACGAAAAATGAGTTCAAACGAGCTAACGTGGCTGTACTTTCGTCAGGGTTTCGTCTTTATTGTAACTCTCTCATTCCAGTTTCATCACAGCTTACAACTAGCTTTCATCTTTCGTACTACACATAGAGATAATCCATTTCTTTGCATAATATTCTTTCTCTGCACATTACGACGCAATTACTTCACAGTACAGCAGTACAGAATCAAAGCTCAGTCTTTCTTACCATTTCAGATTATAGATAAGAAATAAGATCAGGATAAGGAGGGTAACATTTGAGAAGGATTATAGATACTGTATGTGTTTATAATATTCACAATGACGAATGAGGATCACAGGCTTAGAGACAAATTATCAAGAGTTTAACAAATAACGATCAAGTACAGAGTTCGGGAGAATCACAGGTAAGTTGAGGAAACTCTTCTGGAAGAATTTTACTAACGCTTAACAAACTCAAGGATTATTTTGAACTATTAGAATGAATTATTATTTGCCATCTTACAGTAAATCTACGGCTACATTAATCAAAATCTCATATTTTTGGCTACTTTCGTTTATGATTTGCTCAATACTCCTGCTAACAAATTTCACGGATTATTGTGGCCATTTCTGGTGACGTATATGATAATTACGAGAAAGAGCCTTGACTCAAGGCTTCAACGAGTGAACAATGAAATCACGTATAGACGAACAAATCGAGAGACCGGCGTTCGCACCACTGGTGGTTACATTCCTCGCCGTGCTGGCTGGCGAGTGGGAGGCTCGCCGGAGGAAATTCTTGCTATGATTGCCTTCATTATGTCGAGTCTGCCGCGAGCTTTTCTCCACGAGCCCGACGCTGGACATTTGGTCATGCAGTATTTGAGTAAATGATCGAGACGTGGATGCCGAGGCTGACGAAGACGAAGAGGGAGAGAATTTGTTGGAGAGAAATGAGCTGTGTGTCGATCCCTTCGTGACTTTGACTTTTCCCTTGATCGTCTCGACATACGACTGCCTTCGTGCTGGAGTGGGCGACGAGCCGCCAGTGAAACTGCTTAAACTCGTGGCATCATTAATGCTATTCCCAATGCTGTCTACTTTGTTCTTGATGGACGTGGCAATAGATTGAGAAAATGAGCCTCGACCAGAGAACGAGGGGAGCCGGGTTCTCTCATTAGGCGAGTATTTCGAGGAGCCCAGAGCGCTGACTGTTGTTGTGGCCAAAGACATCCGTCTGCTACTTGTTGATTTGACCGCTGTGCTGGGAGAAGTGGACCCAGCAGGTTTCGACTTCGTGCTTCTGAAGTTCGTGCTGGTTGTATTAATTGGACGAAAAGTATCCGAAGTGAGTATTGATCTCGTCCCTGTCGGACTCGTCGCGTTCACTTGACTTGGAATCACAATGGCGGAAGCCGATCTCATTCTGGATAATTGAATAAGGAAGGAAAGTGAATATTTTATTGCATTGTGAAAGCTCGCTTCGTAGTATCTCTCCTTCCACTACTCTAATTCAATTCTTATTCCCGTCCGTAGCGTTGTGGATTTAGATTTCTCTTTGTCTATTTCGTATTTCTATCCTGTCTAATCAAATTATGCATGTACACGACGCGCCGCTTTATTATTATTAATAACAAATACATTCATTTCATTCCTTCCTCCGCTCTGAAATCTTGTATTTACTCAGCCTGGCAATCCGTCTCTATAAATACACGCTGCTGATTGAAGATACAACTTTTTGTCCTCCCATTCAGGGATTTGCTCGGGAACGGAAAAACGCGCACGCTAACGGTATTAGGGCTTTGGATTCCTCGCTAACTCGACACACACTGTACGCGCTAATAGACGTGACTCTGACTTTGAGCTCAAGCCCAGCTAACCCAACAACGCAGCAACAAGCAATATACGGTCTCGTCGCAACTTTGTGCACGCTGCTCGAACTTCGAAATTAGTTTTGCTTTGCGGTAAGAAATACCAAGCCAAGGCTCAGCCGTGCTGGAACCACCTCCAAAAGGGGCTAACTCAATTTAAGAGTCGCACAGAAGCCAAATAAAGGTGACTAGAAGTCAAAGCGCCGAAATTCGGTGCTGAAAAATTTATCCTGCACAACGTTGTAGTCCGTTGGTATATTGAATGCACAGAAAAGTACACGGAAACGGTATACAGTAAATACATCAGAATTAGGGTGGGTGGCCGAAAGTTCTCTACTTGCGAAATTTTTCCGCACAAACTAATTATAGCTAAGAACACTCCCCAGGACCTCCTGAAGTCAAATTTGAAAACAGTTTCCCAATATCTGTCACCATTTTCGGGATTATAGGGAACATACACACTTTCTTCCATTAAGAGTATGATCAGCATGGTTTATGAGTTCAGTTGCATACATACTAGGATCCAGAGTCTTTGTTCTATGAGTTCGGGCCGATGCTCATGAATGCAAAAAAGTAGTAAAGTTTTTATTTGAAATCATAACATATTATAAGCTTTAATCTTGGAAACAGCATGCTGAACACGATGGTGAAATCAGATTTCCGCCATCCCTACCCAGTCCCGAGTTATAAGCACACAAACATTTCCCCCTCCCTTCGATTAAGAAGTAGATCCGCGACAAGAAACGAATTGGGACTTAATACGTATAGCTCTCCGCAGGTGTATCAAAGGAAAGCAACTCGGCATGGCTCGTTTACCTCATCGGAGCCGGAGCCTCTTCTTCAATTCTGTCCGGATGGTACAAAGTTGATACGGTAGCGCGACGTCCCATGTCAATCTTCCTTAAATGATTCTCAATTGCAAAGCCAAGAACGGAGGCGTCCAACACAAATCCAGTTTTGTCCCATGTCACCTGGTTAATAAATCAAAGACACAATTTCTTGTCAAATCTTCTCTTTGCGTGGCCCGGACAATTGCCTTGTGCTGGATTGGATATCAACTCAAATACTGCTGGTTTCTTTTGCCTCGCTGCAATTATGCATTGCTTCAAAGTTTGGGGTGCACTCAAACTGCCGAAACAATTTTAAAGGTCGTACCTGGCCAGACTTTGCTAAAAGTTACTACACAAAATGACAGATCCATTTAAAGTCAGTCCAGACGATTTAACAACACCCCATTTCGGGTTTCTCTTGCCACGACAGCCCTGCCATGTGGTATTGCTTTGATACGCATTTCAGGTTCAGTTATAACAATAAAACGCAATTAAAGCCAGCCGGGAAGTGTTTACGAGTCTCTATGCACGGATACTGTGTTCATGTTTTCATCAAAGCAGAAGTGAAGGTGATTAGTCTTTTCTATTACAGTCGGCGCACTGGTGAAAGACTTTGGTTCGGAGTTTCCTAATCCAATAAAAGAGCCTATTCTTCCACAGACAAACTTTGTTTGATGCGAGATAAAGAAAGCCGGAGCGAAGGACTGACGGAGCACAGTAGATTTATTCAAACGTGATGTGAAAGTCAATTCGACGTCACTTTAAATGTGCCACTGCCTGCTTCTCGTGCGAATGCCAATTTTGGACTACGCTGCCTGCCGTCTCCACTCCACAAGTGTTGGCACACTTCAAATTTAAATTTTATACGTATGTAAATAAATTTCTGCACAGGACGGAGCGTGGAGCCTAGTTATTCAAGCTCAAGCAAATGAAACCGACAATCTCGATAAAGTTCGAAATGGAAGTAGATTGCTAATTTGAGCAGACTGCAATTACTTTATATCGAAGAACATCCTTCCTGTTCATTCGTGCAAAATGTAAATATAGACAACCCCCGAGTAAATAGAAGTAGGAAGCAGAAAATAGACGCATCAAAGTAGAAAGTAGAATTAAAATTAACGTACCTTAGCGTTCTCCTCTGCTGGATCCGAGGGCGAAGCAGGCGATACCGCCGGAGGTGATGGAATTTCAATTATTTCACTGGACCCTGCTGCGTTGTGGCGGTGAGAGAAAAATAAAAATTTGATTAGTCAGCGAAAAAGTAGACTTCATCGTAAAATCCAGAATCCGCGCAGCGCACAGTGCTAATTACATTATCGAACCTGTGCCAGTGCCAGCCAGCCGCGCAAGCCTTCATATCCGACCGAGGAGAAACTGAATCCTAAATGTAAATTTATATGCGCACATCATCGGCGTGCCTCGCACCACACAATTTAATAACTGTGTGGTCGGAACTGCTCTAGTGAAATGGAATTCAAAGGCAAAGACCACAAAAGGCGATTTGCGTTTCACGTCTCGGGATTTCCAACTGCTAAGGGCTCCCGTCCAAAACTGCGTCGTAAATTAAGCATTTTTCGTAGCACCGTCCTAAACGCAAAATGAGTTAAGTGAATTGCCAGAGCCAGGAATAAATTCAGTAAAGTACTTTACGATCTTCAAGCCAGACAGAAGCCGAAGCCCATTCGCATGTCGTTACGTAAAGTGTTTGTCTAAGCGGAAATCGACGTTTGACGTTCGACAGCCTTCAATGCCAATATTTGCAAGTGGTTTCTGAATTTGTGACGGTGACTCCGCTATCCTCTTTCAAAATCGGTCGGCACTGCAGTGCTTTCCTTTCCTTCTTATTTCAACGCTAAAGCAAACACGCCGAGGAGATCGACTCTCAACCCGAAACGAAATCTCTGGTCGCAAAGTGCTCACTTGTCCTTGACATGGCTGTGCTAATATTATTAGAGAATAGAGGAGAGTATTTTAAAGTTGAAATAACCAATCAACCGCGTTCAACTCGAATTCCTTTGAATCGCTGCGCTGCGCTTCGCAGCAGTTCAGGAACAGGTTCATTGCTTTCTCTCAAGATAAGATAATGCATTTAATCTGAAGACACTCATGGCTCCTAATCCAATCTTTTAGTGAAAGAAGTACGTGAAAGGAACGCCCGATCGACGCGACGAACAAAGTCAAGTGTAAGTGTAAGAGAGCCAGTCTGAAAGGCTGTTCCCATTTTATGTGCCTGCATCAGCATAGAAAACCCATAATCACGCGCGAGCACATATGGTGGTGGTGCTGGTGCCACATTTTAGCCAACATACCAGCTTGCCAGCACGCTAGCGGTGTGATGGCTGGTGTGACTTTACGACCAGCCACAGGCTTCTGTACGCGGCTGACGAGCATGTGTGAAGTAGAAGAAAAGGTGAAGAGAATAAAAAGTTTCGTTTAATGAGTTTCCCTTTCATTCGATTTAATGGACCTTATTTTCCTTCGCATGCGTCCATTCATGCATTGTTGCCCTTCTGTGCTCTGCAAATTGAAAGTGGAGAGCACTACGTTCTAATTCCACTCTGTCTTGGTTTCACTGAGATTGCTTTCTCCTCATTCAAGTCAAGTTCTTTTCACAGATTTCTATCTCAATCTGAGCCAACACAAGCTAGCAGGAACAAAATGAAAATGAGTCGCCCGCATTCGCGTGGCAATGACAATAGGGAAATGGAGTTCCATCACTGAACTAACGCCGACAAGGACTCAACGCAACGGCTGTTTGCAAGGACATAAATCTGCTGGTATCGCTAATTACAGAGAAACCATTTAATCTTGACAAATATTAGATTAGCATCTGCTGGTGGCTTTAGACCAGAGCTGAGCCCTAAATCATATCGCACATCACATCAGTCATCATTACAATGTAGATTTCATGGCAGCACACGCAACACGAGGGACCAGACACACGCAAATTATCCATCTAGCATTTAGTGCAATTAATAAACCTTGTAACTTCAAAGACGAGTTGTCTGAAGAAGATAATTAATTATAGTTCCTCGCCTCATAATAAACCGACCGACCAACTTTTGCTCTAACTTCGTCATGTAAAACTTTCCGGATTCTAATTGAGGCAAAAGTTGTAATTTGTTTCACACTAAAACTTTTGTGAGCATATAATAAAATGGTTAATCATGGAAAATATTCGCCCGAGGCGGGCGCGTCGGCTGGAGTTGAAACACTTTATTCGGTCAATATGCTAGCACTCAGAGTTTAGAATTTTAGTGCAAGTACTTAAATCGCGGCCGGAAGAAGAGCATGTCACTAATGCCCGCACGAAGTACTTACTGTTTTCATTCGTTACAGTCAGGATCGGCGTCTGGAACTTTGTCTGGTTAGGGCCAGGTGAGTTTGGTATGGAAGGTGATTTCACTGGCAGCGGGAGTTTGCCGGAGATTGGCAAGTGTCTTCGGCTGAACCACGAACTCCCAGCGCCTTTCCGTGTCAAAGATCCAGAGTACGTCGCGTCAAACGAGCGTGATCGATTTCCTGTAACAGGGAAAAGAAAGACACCGTTGTAAATATTGAAAAATTGCTATACAAGCCTTATCATTATTATACAGGTTTACTCAAGGTTGTTTGCATTGAGCGCACAGCGGTGCTTCAAGTTGTCATCAACGGTCTAACAGTGAGTTGCAGCGAAATAAATTTCTGCGCATAGAATTAGCAACGAATCTAACCACATGCTAAGTGAGAACCCCAAGAAATTGTGTGCGTGAGTACAGGCGGTTTTGTTTATTTGAGAAAGGCTCGTAAAATCTTTGTGATTGCGATTAAGATCAATCCGAAATTATAACCTGGATTCTTCATTTGTACAATTCGGCATTCGTAGAAATTGTACGAACACGTGCCACCCTCCCCATATCAAACTGCATTGGAGCACAAAGGAGCATGGGCCAAGATCTGAAGTGGCTTTGCATGTTAGTCGGGGTGTTGGCCATCGGCATAGGGTCTTACAGCATGTGTCAAGACGCTGCTCCTGCTTTCGACATGCCTGAACTCATGCCCGATGCGAATTCGCCCATGTTCCCCGAAACCACTCAAGTATGGAATGAGAATTTGTCTTGCGATGACAATGACAATGGCAGGCGACACGAATCAGGATAGCCCAGGCGGAAGGAAGGAATATGGAACTTGAAATCATACTCGTACTGTCGTGGTTCCGGAATTAAGTCGTAAGAAGAGGATTTTGTAAAATGCAAGGAACTACGAGTACGACCGACTGAGTGAGAGTGGATGAATTGTCATCTTTCAATGACGTGCCCTTCTCCTGACTACCCCAGCTAAATAGAACTGGATGAAATGAAAGCTGGGCCCATATGGGAAATTGAAAGAAACGTCAAAACGAGTATCCGCGTACATTAATCATGGAAATTTGTACAATGCCCTTTGTTAAAATTCTGGCGTACATTTTCCTTGCGTTTGGACGACTGGAACACATTCACTATGCCACTGCGCGCAATTGCTCGCGCGCCTGAAACTAGAAACTGTCCGCGTCATAAAACTACGGAGCGTCTCCAAGGCCCGTCCGTGCAGGTTTGCTGCCATATTTGGTCGGTCGCGTAGGTCGCTAGTCGCGTGGTGCTATTTATGGAAATCAAATTCAAGTGCGTGGTATGTGAAGTGAATCCAAGGCAGGCTGGAGTATGTAATAACGACCGATTCCGTACGTACGTAGCAACTTTGAGAAAATATTGAACTTTTCCACTTTGTATGTACATCATCTCTTCTCTTTCCTTGTCCATGAGTTTCCGAAATTAAATTTTATAATAGAATTTTTGCTAGAAACCTGTTACGCTGCGCACGAAGGAAAAATGTCTTCAATACACGCGCGCTATTCGAAAAAAATTTCTAGTGTAGTCAAGTTAAAAAGTTGTAAAATGTAAAAAGTACACAAGAACATTATACTCCAGAGTAATATTTGTAAAGCAGGAACGGCATACATGAATTTAAAAAAGAAGCCCTGCCCTGACTGCGAGTAATGCAATAATAGCGCACAGGAAAGACCGTTTAAATATTTACTTTGGCCGCTCGCTTTCACTGCACGTAACAATTTATTCTTTTGAGCTCGGACTGAGCAAACTGAAACGCAAACATACATGCTAAGTAAGAAGAGGCCTTCAGCTTCTAGCATTGTAGCTTATTTGTAGCACATTAGCATGGTAGGCATAAATATAAAACCTTAGAATTCAGAATTTCGACAGCTTCGGAATATTTTCTGGCGTAGCTGGTAACGCATTCTTCGTAAGTTATTTAATCACCGGAGTGAATGAAGAATGACAAGCATTCCACAAGGCTCTGCCGGGACAAGACGCGACGCGAGAGCAAGAACTTATTTCTAATAACCTTCCTTCCGCGCGCCGCGTGTGGCGCTTGCATTACCCTATCCTGAGAAAAGCAAGAGCGATATCAGCTAATAAATTAAAAATCGGAAGGAGATGAAAGCAAAAAATGAGAGCATGTGCTATTTTATCTGCTATGCACTGCTTTGTAAATATTTTCGCTCAATTTTATTAGTTCCGAGTTGCTTCACGGTCACGGTGTGGGGTACGGCGAACCTGTTGAATGATACACTCTTCCTTATAGCAGGAAACATGAACTCATGCTCAGAAAATTATGATTACATTTAGGCTCTTTGATTCTTTGATGTTAACTCATTGCCTTCATCATGCCATCTTCAAACCTTCGTTCGAAAAGAAGCAGAATTCTACGAATGCCAATACAAATTAGTTCCAAATTCTCGGAATCGAACGAATGAAAATCGCGCGCTGGAAGTGAAAGCAGGCTTGATTACTCCACTCTGATACAATTTTGTTATTTACTATTTATTTTTAGCGCAGCTTTTTCAGAAGGGAACTTTTTCGATATTAAATTCCGACATAGAATAATATTTAAAACTTTTTAGACTGCCTGAACTATGCAACTACAAGTTTTGCAACAATGTTGTCTGCTGTTAATTACGATAACATTTCGTGAGTCATGCATAAAGCAAAAATGAGAAGAAAAGAGAAAGCGTAAATTAGAAGCGAAGCTCATAAAGAGTCAAAAGACGTCATTGTTTTTTTATTAATCAAAAACTTTTCCCGACTCGCTTTGTATTTGCGCACTTTGTAACCGGGCGAGCAGGCAGTCAGCAATAAATTATGTGCCTAAAATAAAATATGCAGCGAAGAAGAATGCACAGAATTCATATTCACTTGTGTCTGTATATTTTACTACGTACTATGGTTTCATTAAATATGTAAATTTGTACACAAAAAGTGCTTTCTCCATTTATTTGTACGTCTACCTTTTCCTTGTTGTAACTCAGAATATTATGTGCGCGATGTGATTCCGTTTAGGCATGATTAGGTTTTAAATGCAAATTGTTCGTACTCTAATCTCTTTCTCTAGAAGGCCTCGCCAGCAGAGATCCGCAGAGATTTAAATTGGCCTGAATGCATGCATGAGTAATCTAAGTAAGCAAACCAATTCCACGTTCCCTTTGCGCATTCCCTCATTTCCATTTCCTAAAATGTCGTGGAAAATTTTAAAATTCCAATTTAAATGAGAAATTATCGTGATTAAAAGGAATAATTCTCGGAAATTTAATTTAAGCAAGACATGACAGAGTCTTTTCCTGACTCTGCACAGTGCATATGCGGGCCGTCATTTTACGTATTCATTAAGACGTGGAGGACATATAAAAGAAAGTTACGTACCGATTATATCTTCGATCGGCGTGCCGTTGTTGGAGCCGGAACTGTAAGATCCGTACGGCGAGCTGTAGAACCGAATTTCCTGTGCTGATGAGGTGAGGCATTTGAGAGTCAGTAGATCTCCCGTCGTACAAACAATTCCCGAGTCAAGATTGGGATCGGCTGTCACACTGATTTGTGGAGGTGGACGCACAGCCACTGAGTCGGAAAATCTCCTGGAATCGAAAGTCGGCTGATGAAGTAAACACTCCAGCCCGTCGTCGTCGTCCCCGTCATCATCTTTGCTGCTCTTGGCTGACGCCGCAGACTTCCTTGATCTGCCATCGATCTGAAACGACAAGGCAAAATCGTATCAATTGCGTTGGACTACGCGCCGACGTCGACCTGAGTTGCGACCTCAATTCGTTAATAATTTACATAATAAAATTTCACCCTACTTAATTTCAAATTCCCTCCGCTTTCTTATTTTGTGCAACCTCAAACTTTTATAACGGGGAAAGCGCAGTTAAGTCGAAAATCCATTTCCAATTTCAATTTTCCAACTGAAAGCATTTTCAACAGCACTCGAAGTCTTTCTCTAGCTCGTTGTTGATTTTGATGTTTGAGGCCAAAATAAACACATCCGCTAATGAGACTTTCAGATTTCAGACTCCCATAAATGTATTTTGTTATTCCTTCTTCACTATTAGCCTGCAGATATTATACTGAACACCGGCAGTAGAAAATTATTCTGAGCATTTCATTGCCAAGCAGTTCGGTTGAATGGATACCAAAGAATTGACCTGAAAACCCGTCAGAGGCATTTAGGCAGTTATTACTTTAATTCGTAAAAGATGAAAAGCTTGTCTCGATTTCAGATTGCTTTGATGTTATGGACGATTTCACCAAATTCGAACATATGATACGGACAACTATTTCATTATTCACCGAATTCTAATTCCCCAAACGGTAGGGTTTAAGTGTAGAAAAAATTCCCTCAGGAAATCATGAAACGTAAGAAATTGACAATAATTCATCTTTTGATATCGATATTATGTGCGGTATGAGTTTTCCTGGGCTCGCAGCGATAAGAAGGCATTCAAGTAAATGGTATTGCCTTCTTCCTCGAAGAACTACGTGCAAATACAGAAATTCAGAAGAATTGCCTTGCAATAAAAGTTGTAAAACTGATTGATTGCAGATTTATTACAAAGAGGTGCCCTCAAATCCAACATAATTGCATACATCCTAAGCATTTTATCAATTTCTCCTTACCGACTTAAATTCCATTACTTTTTCTTTAGCTCCCGGTTGCTTTTGGATTCTGAGAACGACTTTCCTTCCGCCGGGTTGCGTGTCATGAGTCTGGGCCACCGTCGTGATTATTGTTGCGTCTTTGCTCGTTCCTGGGCTCCCGTTGCTCGAGCCACTTTTGTTTGGTGAACCTTGCTGGCTTGGGGATGATGCAATCGACGGAAGAAAAGTTGACGACGTGCTTCCTCCTGATGTTGGTGACGAAGCATTCGCAGCCGGTTTCTTGCTGGGGTTCAGAAAATCGCCAATTAGGTCAATGTCAGGCCTACTAGGTCGGTAGTTCAAAAGTCCACGTTCGGAGAGCCGTCGTTGTTGGTGCGTTGCGTAGAGATTCAGCGGCGGAACCGGACCCGGCAAACTTCGTCGCTTTTGATTATTTACTTGAGGTGGTAATAACGGTCCTGATGATTTGTCGCTTGCCTGCAGTAAACAATAACAATACGGTCAGTAAATCCATTTTTCTGTGCAGTAAGTCCATTAATGCAAATTGATCTGTCCTGTCCTGCCCTGAACTGAACCGTGAACAATGCTGTCAATGCTCACTGCATCAGTGTGCTTGTGTTTACTCTGTTTATTTGCTTAACTGACGGAAGACACGTGAAAGACAAAAAGACAGGCTTCAGTGCAATATCAGTTTAATCACTACTCTGTTCTGCTCTGCTAACAGACACAGGCTACACAATGGCTGAAAAGAAACGTTTCATCGGTGCCGTTGTCCAAACTAAACAATAGATTTTATTACCACTGCGCTGCTGAGGACGAGGAGCAGCAAGTTGATACATTTTTGGCAGTCCATTTGTATTGTGTAAACATATTATTAATACAGAGCGTATATGGCACGTCGTACGTGTGGGTGAATCGTCAAGATCAAAGAGCAACTTTCGATCACATCGCATGTAAATTCAGCCTTCAGTCTATTGTACTGATGTTCCAGCAATGCCAGCACGGGACAGCAGTAAATTAATTACAGCTCGTGAGAACACGCGACAAGTGCGTCGTGAATACTTATCATTCAAGTCCCCTGACTCAAAAGTGTCATATTGAGTCATTAGTCTCCCGGGCGTACTTTAAACGTGCATTTCGCCAAGGCAAGAATGAGACACGCTTTATGCATAACGCATCAACCGATATCGGACAAACGAGAGAAAGTGCGGTATTTAAAGAACCGATGGCGGACGACACTCGACCTGTTTAGCGGTGGCGGTAAGTGCACTGGACTGACTGGACACTTTGTGACACCAAAATGAGTTCCGGCATAAAATTTTAATGAGCCTGTCCGTTTGATAACTTGTTTACGTTCAATTCAAGTCATTTGTGCAAACCGTACGTTCATAACATAACACGTTGCATTAAAATCCGGAATAAGAAGAAAGTCCGTCTCAGGGCTCCCGCGTTTACAAATCGCTTCAGCGGAAGAGATTATGAAAAATTGCCCAGGGACATCCTGCAGCATGTTTATCCAGAAGTTTCCTGCTATGCAGTCATCTAGTAACTCGCTCACTATCTGATGTTCTTGCTGACAAATTGAGACGGAAAGCGAAAGCGCGCTCAGAAACGTCACACGAAACTTGGAGCATCGCAAAGTATTATGATTTCCAGGAGCCCGCCATCGCCAGTGACAAAATAGACAGCGTAGTACTATTACTGCGTTCTAATTTCTTGCATTTTTCTTCGACGTGTCACGTTACCAATTTCCGGCATGTTTTCCTTCCCAGTTAATAAATACCTGCTAAGCTCAGCTTAATGATACCAAGTTACGCTTAAATTAAATGCTTATGCCTACCTTGCCTTGCTGTATCCTACTCACGGTAGCCACAGTGATATTCTAAGCGCAAGACGCATATTTCATGTCGCCGAATACGACAGAAATGCGAAAGCTTGCAGAACATTCGCGAATTACTGTTGCACCGCATGTTCTTGTATGCCTCAGCAATTTAATGAGGAAACGTAAAATATGGAGAGTTGGATTTTTAATTAAAGCAGACTTCAGAGTAAATACATAACACAGAGTTCCAGCCTTGAGATGAGACGGGTTTTAATGTAAACCTCCACCCTCTCTACACCGTGCCGTGCATTGTACGAGCACGGCAACGAGCCGCGGGCAAGCAAACGGGAAGTTGTCATTTGGCTTGCCTGCTCTTATTCTAATGCCAATGTGAATGCCAAATGCGTGTGCGGTAATGACAAAGGCAGAGCCATCATTCAGAAGCAGACTCCTATTCGTATTCTGACTCAGCATGTACTTGGATTTTAATATCCGCAGACATAAATTACATCAACATCTCAGGATTCAGAATGCTGAAGTTTATTTATTGAAAATTGATTACTACCGCTCGCTCGTCGTAAACGCAAAATAGAGACGTGATTTTGAGTTAAAACTGGGAACCTTGAACTTTGAGTGCTTGCGTCGTCCGCTCCTCTTTCACAGCATTACTCGGGCCGGAGCTAAAGTTGAACACGACATGAGTTTAATGGCTAATCAACAAACAACGCAATATGCAAGTTGTTAACCTGAACTAATATCAACCTGAAGTTCAGCAGCACAGCACTGTGTTATTACTTCCTGTAGATAACTTTTTAAAAATTTTAATGCACTACAATACAAGCGATTACGATTTGAGCTCAAAAAGAGCTCAATTTAAAAAATGTTTAGAATTGTGCCCATTTAGTCAATTATACAACTAAAGAGATAACTTTCGTGGAGGTTGTCCAACTTATCGAGAAAGCTCAGGAAAAGTTAGGCCCAATTACACTATTTTCTTCCCAGTTCATAGTTTCCAAGAGACACAGCACAAGCGGTCGTTGGTCGTTCTCTGTTGCTTTTTGCTAGTTTATGAAGCAGCGTGACAGCCAATTATCCCGAGTCCGGAGCGCATTAATAAAATATGAAGTGGAGACTGGGGACATGTGAATGCTTTCTCATGCCACCCGAGGCTAGAAATGCTTCAGGTTCGGAAGACGCTCGTGTCGTTCTTAACTTCTGCTTCCAGCACTTTGTAAATGCAGAAATTGTAGGAAAAGGAAAAGAAACTGGCAACTTGTGACAGCAATAAATGATTAAGTACGAGCTGCCACTGCCACTGCTGCATCGCTGCTTGACACATAATAAATTGAGTTCTCATAAAATCAAATTTGACGGATTATCAAGCAAGAAACATGCACGCTAGTGTCATTACAGGAGCAATGTTAATATTGCAACTTAATATTGTCAACTTACCATCATGCATGCCATAATATTTCACTTCTCATTAAAACGCACTTGGGCAGGATTTCCAGCTTTCAGCACGCATAAACAATATATAAGTCCAAGTTGGTCTCAAGTCTCACGCTGATGAACGCGCAACAACTCAAAGAGTAAACTTATCTTGGACAGACCTGCGATTGTTTCCACTCACAAAGTGCACCCGAAATTCAATGTAATTTTAGTAGCACCAAAGTCTAAACTGTTAACCTCACGCGATTGTTAAGCAAGCCTAATTCTGCAAATTAAACACCACGCCAAAACGTCTCAGGTTGTCAAACGAAGAGTACACTGAAAAGAGTGTGCGGGTCAACCCGAAGCCAAACTGAAACTGAGAAGCAGAGCACAAGCCACGGCTCGGGCCAAGACCAAGAACGCCGAGGGGAAGCTTTCTCTTCTCGTAGCAGCGAGAGTAAGGAAGTGCCACACCGCTGCACTATGACTAATAGCATTCAACAGGAGGATTGAAGCGCAGGCAGGCCACACACTACAATTTTATTATGAGTGAGATGTAACAAAACAAAGCAACCACCACCACCAAGACGGTCGGGTCGCGCAAAGAGCCCGAGAAGGACTTCAAAAAGAACGTAATAAGTAATAACACATAAACAAACCAAGCCAAAAATTTTCTTCGTGCCCTGCCAGCCTGACGTCTTGTAAAGAATTCAGCGAATGCGAAGATAGTTTGAAAAGCGAAAAGATTGATTCGAAAGAGAGAGAGAGAGAGAGGGAGACGAGAGATAAAGCAGGCACGAAATAAAGGATAAGGAAAGTTACTTTGACTGAGGGTCAGAAGCAAAAGTTGCGGCGAAAAACACGAAAACCTTCAAGACCAAGACGCAAAATTTGAAACTTCAACTCGTGTCTGACAGCAAAAGTGTCTCATCTTCCATTGTCTACTTTTACTTCTGGCATTGTTGTTCCGAGTAAAAGATGCCAAGAGATAGCAGAGCAATAACAAATGCAGTGCCAAATTATTTTTAAAATTAGGATCATTTTTCCGAGAGTTTCGTGATTTTACGAACTTTCCAGCAAAGAGTCCATTGTGGACAGTTTCAAGTTTTTCAAATTACTGAATGGGTGCTGCTTAAGTTAATGCTTTCTGGGTCGGGTCTTATCTTTTAAGTCGCTACTTGTTTGTGCTTGCTGTAAAAATGCGGGCTTAAAACATTGACTAGACTTGAACGAAGGAAGTACGCACATTTTTTGTATCCTGTAATGTGGGGTCATTTGGGAATTCGGACCGAGTCTCACGGCCTTGAATACAATGTTAACAAAATCCAATTGTTTCGTCTCAACGAGCGAGCGTCTAATTAGTTCAAGATGTAAAGATGACCGACCATGAGAATTCTCTCAGCAGTAGCGACCTACCACTTCCATTGCATTTTGTCCGTAGCCCGCATGAATGCATTACATTTTTGAGCGTGCTTTTTCCAACTTTGCATGCATTGAGCATATAAACGTATTAGGAAATTGAATTTAGAGCAGGCGTGGTCTAAAATTGCAGAATTGAAGTGTTTCTCTCTTCCCGTCGTTTGTCTCTTCGAATCCAGCTTACGAAGACTTTTCGTCAGGAGAAATGCATGCAAATGCCCGTGCGTGAGAAAAGAAGAGAAATCTTAAACCGGTGAATCCTCTTATCGATTCATATTTGAAATATGCGTTGACGCGTTGAAGTTGAAGTGGAGAAAGTAACGCATCCCTGTCCGCACATATATTTGAATTACATCCTCCTATTTCCAAAATGAGAAACGTCCAATTTTTAATATTGGTTGTATCATAAATCCACACGCATTACACTGGAAATGGAAAGCCGTTTCCCTGCAAGCTAGCATCACGAAGAGAGAGTCCACGAGAGCAAAGAAATAAGATACTCGGCAAAATACACGAAAATGCAATCCGCAATTCCACCCTAGACGGCTTTCTCGTTTTCGCACCAGTTTGCACTTTGAATAGTCTCAAGCTGGATCTTCTTTCTTTCTCTACGGGTAGCTTGAATTTTCCATTACGCTGGCTGGTTTGGCATACCACACCGTGCAATGCGCTGATAATCCTGACTTTTCATATTTTCCATTTCATTTTCCACTCTTATCCGTCGTACTGGAGAAAAGTCCTGAAATACTGGCAAGTAGCAAGCGAAATATGGTGGATTGATTCAAATTCTCCTTCGATTGGCACAATTTCCCTGCAGCTGCACCTGGACAACGGGCCGCGTCCTTCATAGCTTTATAGTTCATAAATCCAACTTACAAGTGGTGACTTGTGAGAAACTTTAAACTGGACAACTCGATCTGCGTTCTAGCATTTAATGGTCCCTCCACCAATTTAAATAAGAAACTCATAAGTCATCAATGAGACGCGCTACTGTTCGCTTGGCCGGGTTGAGTTGAAGCCTAAACCTAAAGCGTGTGTTACCCGATGCAGTACGAAAGTATGAGAACTCCTGAACTGTATCAACAGTCCAACACAACTACGAGTAAGCACGTATTTATTGATTTGTTCCAGGCATAGTGGCTGGTCGTTGTGGCTCTAGTCTCCTTGCGCAGAGATCCCATTGCATACTGCATACTTGCTCCATCGTGTTCGTTTTACTTATCAATTTCTCCAGGAAAATGTGACGAAAGACGATTAATTCTACAGAAGTGGTGCTTCAAACAACAATGTACGACCTAAGAAAGTTTGTGATTATCGCGTGCGTGGATTTTGTGATATTTCAAGTGTTGTATTTCGGTAAGTTACTTGATAATTGAATAAATTGAAGTGTGTGCGTGAATTTTCAAATTAGCAGGACCTTTACTATATTACAATGATTGCGCCTTTGGTAGTTACAGTTGCATCGACCAGTGGGAAGATTGACGACATAATTGAAGCGTCCAAGAAAAAGCCTGAGCCTGCATTGGTGTGCCACGTTTGTCATTCCGAGGGTCAGAAAGAGTGCGAAAATTTTGCGATGCAAGGAGATGACTTCTTTGGGTATCCACATGCTTGTGATCCGGAAGCGACAAGCTGCATGGTAAGCAAAGCGGGTAAACCATCGAATTGTTCGTCAGTCTTCAGCAGTTCACTTATTGCATCATGATCATGGCGTCTTGTAGGTCCGAAAGTTCGCGTTTACCCTCACAAATGAAACGTCGACTCAGCCGATGAAAACAATCGCCGTTAAACGTAACTGCACAAGGACATGTGAGCCTGGTTGTATAATAATGGGAGAGAGAACGCGATTGTAAGTGCCCACTTCAGCTTACTTTTCTGGCATGGCTACCCTTTCAAAGATGAGGTTGATCAATCTCCATTCTTATCTGTATTCTGCAGGTACGTGTGCAATACATGCTGCAAGACACCGCTTTGCAACGTTGGAAGTGAATCAAACTCAATTTTGCATGCTTCCAAACATCGAACCTTGATTTTTCAGTCATTATTCTTGATTGCTTCTTCAACAGTGCTTCTCTTGCATCCAATTTAGGCACTCGCCTTGCCGCTTTTCCTGGAATTTGGTTGTGAACAATCCGAATATGTCGTTAATTATGACTTGCTTGTTGAATCGAGTATTTATTCCGAGAATAAAACGCAAACTTCGTGATTCGAGAAACAAGTTCAGCAGTAATTTTATTTCAGCGAAAAGAGCAACAGTCATCTAATAATAATATCCAAATGAGTTGCATTGTTCAATGCAATATCCAAATGCAAAGACGCAAATTCAATTAGCACGACGAGCATACGCATATTTAATTAAAGGTGTGCATTGTGTAGGATAAACTAAGTCAAGTAGCCGGACTAGACAGAAGTCAGGGTTTGTGATCTCGTATCGCATATCGCATCTCTTAAGTAAATAATGGTTATAATGGTAGTGCTGGTACAGAATGGCTACGGCTGCCTACGAAGTGCTGACAAGGTGCACAAAACTTACAAAAACTAAGGAGCAAGCTAAGTAAAAGTTAAGCCATTGACATACATTCCAAACTTACAAATACAATGCTAATGTCTAATATCTTACTCTCGATATTGAACAATGAACAAAGTCGACTAACAAAGCTGCGAATACGCAATTCTAATAATAGAACAGTAGTTAATAGATTTTCGCGGTTCTAAATAAAGCCACTTGTGGAACGAGTCTATCATGTGAGTAACATGCAAGTTCAACTCTAATCATATCCTCAATACTAAATACAGTTTCTAACTAATGTCCAAGAGGTAAATAGTTCGTTTGGTTCTAAACAAGTTTGTCACGATAAAGAAAGGCACGACAATCAAATCGAATAGTAACCTACAGTTTAATACTCGCATCGTAGTCGTTCATGAAACTAGAAATAAGGCCAAAGATTCTGACGTATTTAAAGTTCATCAAAGTCCAAGGGTTGACAGAGGTAAATCTAACCGTTACAGTTAAGTATGTACAAGTCAATCGGTGAGAAGTTGCATTTGTGGTAAGTCAGGTACTCGGATTTAATTTTAACCTGCCTACGTACGTTCATTTAGTAACAAAACAAAACTTAAAGCAAGCACCAAATCCTTTTGCTCTTCACTTTCCAATTGGCAGATTTGTAAAATACGTCAAGCGTAATACCAGCAGCAGTGCCTGCCCAACTACCAGGTGTCATGTCATTAGTGGAATGCTGTCACCACGCTCCGCTGCTACGCGATAATACTAATAAAAAGGCCTTTCACATCACCAAAGAGCCAAAGAGACGTTGACATTGATGGGCAGACATAACCTTAAAAAATGTAGCGGAGCAGAGATTTTCAAGAAAAGCCTCTCAAAATAGAACTTATCAACATCTTTCTTTTACAGGATGAAATAATTGAAGGATTACGTTACAGCTTTCTCTCCTTCGCTGTATTGCATTAGTGAGCAGCGTGGCGAGTAATTCCTTCACTTCCTTGACTTGACGGTAGAAACCAAGAGACTAACGACGTGTTAACGCCAACGCTGGCTGACTTTGCTTCTCTTCGTTCTTCTCGTCTCGTTAAGCTGTCTTCCTAAAAACCACACACTTCATCCTTATTATTACGAGTACGAACGTGCGTAGTGCAGGAGAAGCCCGAATTATTAGGTCGTTATTAAAGCGGTCGAAAGAGAAGAGAACAATAGAGAAGGTTTATGGCATGATAAACAAACTAACAAACTCATCGTAATTAGAAATTGATACGAACATGAAAGAGAAACGAAATATTTTGCCATGATTAAAGTTTGCGATTCCACCGCCGAGTTCAGCTCAAGCAGCTCTTATTACATTTTGTTGTGTTGCGGTCTGTAGGGCAATTGAAAACACAGAAAAATTAAGGAAACAGCCAACACAGACAGACACGGGAGAAGAAAGGAGAAAAGTGAGACGGACGAGGCGAAATCTCGTAAAGAATCAATAAGTCATCTAATAGAAAGAAAGATACACGAACAAATTGTACGAAAAGTCTTGAACTTTCTCCAGCCTGCCAGCGTGCCGCATGTCGCGTGATTGGGCTTATTTCATAAACAAAGTCTCGTGCACAACATTTGCTCCTAAACTCGTGTTTCGGTTTCCAGTAATGGCAGCTACAGATACAGCTAGAGAGCAGCTAGACGCGCTCGACATAGTTCCCAGGAAACGTCCCAAAGCTTCCAGTTGACTGCGAACTTCCAACGAACCATCCGTCCTCACATTTCTCTATTACGTCAATAAGGTCATTTTCATGCAATTCCAACTCGTCTTCATGAGCAGGTCGATAGTTGTACAGAGCTCGGTATCTGTTTTCAAACAATTTGAGAGAACCAACAACAAAGGTCAGACAAGGATCCAAGTACTCTACTCTGAACATGTCAGGCAAGTTGTGGGCAAGCGAAAAAATACACCGAAACCAAGAGAGCGGGCGGCTTCAACCGGCACAACCGCGAAATGTACAGGTAGCAATGCGACCACTGCGAGGTACTTACGCCTCGAATTGCAGGTACTTCAAACAATAAAGCAAAGCCAGCCAATATTCGAAAATTCGACTCCAGTTTACAATTTGTCTTTGATGTTTCTCAACTGCGCGGCTGAAGTGACTATTTATTCCCCGAAGCAAAAGCAAAGCCTACAGATAAAACGAAACAAGGACGACCATACACCTCAACCTCAAACGAATGTTTGTTTGAGTAGATGCTGATCATTATTGCTGCATCGCAACCAGGTTGTCTGTCCCTCGGAGGCTCGGAGAAACTTTCACCGGCTTCAAAAGCAAAGCATTACGTACGGTACTATGTGCATGCATACATACAGAAAAAGAACAGTTCTATCGGAAAGGAAATTGAATAAAAGACACGCCGTAATGCAACTGAATAGAGAAAACATTACGCACACTTGTAATTTTGTTGAAAAGTTGAAATGGAAAGTCAAAATGCAGTAGTAAATGTGAAAGTTGTATGACGTCTGATAAACGACAGATATGCGATTTGGAAAACTAAATATGTCAGGCCAGGAAACTTCACGCCGAAAACACCTGCCATGCTTACAACCAAGAAAACCAAGGGGAAAGGTGTCGAATAAGGCAGCAACGCTCACACGACTTACATTGCTGGCTCCATTCTGGTGTCAATTGTCAAGTTCTCCTTCATTCGATCGTACCTTCCATTCATAGGAGTTCGAGGCTTTGGGAAGTTAAATTTCGGCGTCTGGTGGTACAAAAAAGAAATGCGCGCGTCATTAATCTCAATTTTCACCTGCCACACAGCCGCTAAAACAGGATGCCAGGACGCGTGGCGCAACAATGCAATCGGAGAAGCTACTCACATTACTGTAGTCAGAAGCAATGGAGAATTGATTTGGTTTATAGCCATGTTCCGCCGTGCTCGTTGAATAGATTCCGTTTTGTGTGACAAGAGAGTGTGCGGCAGGAGCACCAACAGGTTTCGGTGAAAGTGACTTCAAGTGTGGGCCAGGTTCTCTCAGAACGTGAACGTACGAGACCGGGATTATCCCCTGCCGTGCACCGATCCGACCTTCATACCAGTTTTTGTCAACGCGACGTGTAAGAACGACTATCTCGCCCTTAGCCACTGACATTTCCACTGCGCTGGCCGCAGCAAAATTGTAAAGCACTCGAGCTTGACCTTCTGCAGCGGATTTTGGCGTTGCTCTGTCCCCAGTGTACGAGCTTATAATCTGGACAATGGGAAATCATACAAATACAACACAGGGAAGCTTGCAGAAAGAGTCACACGCACTTCAACTTTCTTTCGACTTTCGAATAAATTAAACGTGATATAAGAAGACATAGCGATGCAAAGTGTTAACTTACTTCAACGTAGGAAGTCGGAAAAATTCCAACAGCAGCATTGTGCTCTCCTTCGTACCAGTTGGCATCCAATTTCCTCCGAATATAAAGAATGTCTCCCTTCTTAAAGCCCAATTCCCTGGAAGCAGCAAAAAGTACAACTTGACAGTAGCTGCCATCCTTATCTATAAAATGTACGCTGTTCATCACACTCATCGTACCTGGCGCTCTGTGCGACGAAATTAAAAAGCGCACGAGCAGCGGTTCGATGTTCCGGCGTTCTGTCCCTTTGCCATTTTGGTATCATTGAATCTACGACTTCCTCGTATCTGTTGAGAGGAATCGGAGACTTTTGCGATGGTCTGAAGCAGCAAATAGCAAACAGCAAAGAAATAGAATATTAAAGGTGACAAGACTAAAGGACTTTATTTAAAAGAGAATTTTACACGGATGCGAGCTTACGTAAAATTGTCCATGTGCCTCCTGTTCTCCATGTCGTAGATTTCTTGCAAATACTTCCTTTGTCGCTGCTCTTCATAAAACCGCTTCATCGACGCTATTTGTCTCGCGCGGAGCTCATCTTCCGAAACGTACTTCTTTTCCTCGAGGCGTACTGGCGCCTTATAGTGAATATTGACTTCAGATTCCGCATACTTGTGAGGGCTGACTGTATCGAAACAAGCCAAAGAAGATATTTAAGTACAAAGATTTCGATGTCCTTTCAAGTATTTACGCACGGTTGTGTTTCAAATTAAAGACAGGAGACCAAGATTCACGATTAAGCGCAAGCAAAAAAATAAAAATGCATCGAAAAGCAAACCTTCTCGCATCAATTTCATAATATTAAAGAAATAATGGCATAAATCGAAGACTCAACCCAACCCAACACAAAGAGAAAGGACGGACACAAGAGAAACACACACACAAAAGCCTATGAAAGGACAACGATACAAGTTGCCTATCCTTCCAATCGTGAATCATGACGTAAAATCGGCACGTAGAACATAAATCTGTTCTGAAAATAGAAATACTATTTAACCTAAGCATTGCTAGAATTAATTCCAAGAATATAGAACATTCAAGAGCCCATATCTTAAGGCAATAATCAATCGTTACACAGAATTGGAAACACGAAACAGTAAATTGAGTGCTTTCACTTGAGTTTCGGTGAAATATTTTCAGTGCTTTGTGTAATTTGGTGAAGTCTTCCTTCCGGTAATGTAGCGGGAGGTTGAAGAATAAATCCTAAAATCTACCACACAAATTGTGGCTTTGGCTGTAGCAGTCACCCTTGTTCTATATTTTAATACACACAATAACAGTAGGAAACAGACATTCACATTGAATCTAAATATTTTTGACAGCACGTGAACACGAATAAGTGACGATTGTATTCATTTGTAGCATGTCTCTGTCTCTGGCGCTACCTTTCTCCGCGTGCATACTTTGTTTTTGTTTGGAGTAATAATCTCAAGCTTAAAAATCTGACAGAGAGGATTGACGTTCTTTCTCTTTTAAAATGCAAATTAGTGCTAACGCTAAATCTCTCATGCCATGCCTGCCCGTGTTGTAGTCTGTAGCTTAATCAATTTACAGCGTGTAAGCAGTCTCTCTTGCTCGCGAAACAGGTTTCCCAAACGCCAATGCCAACCCGTGCTGAAAACTGAAGCTTTCCCCGCAATATCATTGGCGGAAGAAAGCAAAGTCAACATTTAATCAGTTCTGCACACAGAAAAGACCTTGAAATCTTATTTTCTGATTTTAATATGTTTATGACAAGGCACAATTAATTTTAGTTTGCACGCTTTCCTTTGTGTACACCACCAATAGAAATACAAACAACAGAACCAATCATGTTGAGTTTGCTTTCATAATAAATATGCATCCTTTGTAACGTACTGCAAGATTCGGACTTCCTCGTGTACGGATAAGACGAATCTTTAAAGTGCAGGGGCTCCACACTTCTCGGTCTCCTGCTCCAAGCATCATCAGCCGCTGCCACCATCAAATCATCTTTTTCGAGCGGAACAGCACTTCTGGCTCGCATGTCTTGCACCATTTGCCGAAATTGAAAGTACTTATTCGGCGGAACTTTAGGCAAGTCTCGGGATATTCGCAATGGGAATCGGTCTGGTTCATCAAACATTACAATCAGCCTAAGTTATCGGTTATCATATTAATTATGCTAAAAGCCCATTTTTCGAAACAAGATTGGTACAAAGATCAAATTTTGGACAGAAATCAGAGAGAAAGAAATGGAAGTCACATGTCATTGAGGAGGCGTTGATATTTACATGCTTACAACATATTTACAAAATGTACAATTGAGATTCACGTCTCATTAACGCACACGCTGGAAGTCTGAAAAGTCGTGGACGCACACGTGAATTGGTAAATTCAGGTGAAAGAAGAATATTAATAAAAGTCAGCAGCTGTTTGCAGCAAGTGGCATGCTCAAGTTGGGTTGGATTGAGTGGTCGGTTATTGTCTTCTCAGCACCATCATGGGCATTGAAGCCAAGTTTGTTCAGAGTTCTTGCATTTTGCAATTGATCACATTCACATGCACAGCAGTAGCAACCAAACAAGAATCAAGTCAAGTCACAGGAAGCAATTAGCAATATACAAACAGTTCGCTGGGCAAGTCGCAAGTGTTAAACTGAAGTCTGGAGCCTGAAGCCAACTCGTCGACCTAATTTGTACAATGACAATCATTTAAGAAGAATGAAAATGCGGATTAACTTATCACCTGATATGTTACGTACGGCTTAAAGAAAAGAAAGACAGATCATCTAAACAGCGCTAAAAGTTTTTACACGATGCCGTAGTAGTAGTAATACTGTTTACAACGTTTACTCTCGCTGCCTACGTCAATATTTGTATTTTTAGGTCTATCACCTTTACCACTCGAAGTCGAGTTCCATCGACGAACGGTGCTGGTGCTGCCCGCGCGGTACGACTCGTAGCCGCTTGAGCCTGTGCCTGGTGGTGGAGGCGAAGTTACCATCGCACTTTGGCTTCTGTTGCTTCGGAAGGAGCTACTTGATAAGGTGCTGGTGTTGGCAATGTAAGGCTGCGGTGGAACGTAGCGAAATTTTGGCCTGTGGACACTCGGGTCATAATTCCAAGACTTGGCTCTTGAATCGAGGCTCTGCGTCTGCGCCCTGGACGCCGCCGTGTTCAAGTACGAAGCGCTGGAAGTTGGCGAGACGGAGGTGGTCGTGACCGGCGAGGTTGTGGCAGAGTTCGTGGCAAGTGAGTAGTACCCATCGCCTCCAGCAGCTACTCCGTACAGGCCGTACCCCGATGAGTAATCCGAACTATAGTCCGTCTCCATTGACTTGATTGGGGATTCCAAGTAGCAGTGCGCTGTCAGTGTCGGCTGGCAAATGTTCGGAGTTGAACTCGGCTGGTAAATTGGCTTTCTGGACCTTGAATTGAAGTACAAGTCTGGCGACTGAGACGACATGAACGTTGGTGAAGCCTCTCGGCCATCAGGTGACCTGCTTCGCTTCTCCTTGAACTCCAGCGAGTCGAATTTACTCTTGAACACATCTGCGCTTGCGCATCGTCTGAAACTACTTCCGTAATCATGTGGAGAGATTGGATCCGTCAGCCGCGCGAGATCCGGGTCTGAGCAGAAAAGGCATCGCAGCAGATTCACTTCGGGTTCCCATCGAAGGCTGCCCCGTGAGTATGTGGAGCCATAATTCCTGAACGGGTAGTACATCTCGTAGAGATAACGAAGACGGTCGACTTCTCCGAAATTCGAGATTCTCATTCTTTCTAATTTGTCACGTTCGAGCGTCTCACGCGTGACTAAACGTCGGAGTTGTTCATCTCTTCTGAGAAGCAGAGCCGCGAGTCGACTGATGACATTCACGTGCGACATGTACCGATAATTGCGTGGTGGCGGCGGTGGAAGCCCTCCCTCTGCCGTTCTGCTCTCCTTTATCTCGATTTTGCTCGTCTGTGCAAAACTTGGCGGGGTCCTAATCACAGCAGTGCGAGCGCGAGGAGCGTGTCCCACTTCCTTTGAACTCGGTCTCCCTGCTCTGGCATTTATTCCCAAACTTTTGTACTTGTTTGAATCCACTCGTGGTCTGGACTCTTGCATCTCTTTTATGTGAGTCGTGACGCTTGTGGTGAATTTGCCGTAGGGCTTCAATCTGTGCGGTTCCTGGTTATTAGCTTTGTTATACTCCTCGAACTTTGATACTTTGAGAGGGACTTCATTAGCACAGTACAACGAGTAGGGCGGAAGTTTAGACTTGCCATCTTCTGCGGATGATGCGGATTTAAGCTGTCGCTGCAACAGAGCTTGGGTTCGTGTGATTGGGATGTGAATCACAGTTTTCCCGGAATGGTCGGATGAACTCCCGCCGTCCGATTGCTGCTGCTGCCTTTTTTGCTCTCGTAGCTTGTTTCGTGCATCCAGAATCCTCTTTTCGCGAAATTCGTCGCTGAGTGTTCTTGCTAGCTGCTTTTTTGCAGACTCCGTCAGAAATCCGTCATAACCGACCGTGCGTCCCGAGTCGGTGCGATATACCGTTGTGGAAGTCGAGGAAGATGACAATGTGAGGCCTCTCGGAGTTGTCACGAGTGGACGTGACCCGCTGTGAGTGGTTGTGGTCGTCTCTTCCTTCCGCACTTCCGTGATTTTAGTCAGCAGATTCCCAAGCCTTGAGCGAATATTTTCCCTCTGCTCTTCCGACAACGTTGAGCTCATGGAAAAGGCCCGTCGCAGCCAGCCACGTTCTCTTGGCGCATTTTGGTAAAATTCGTGGTGCGTTTTGGCCGACGCAGCCACTTCAATGTTCAGAGCAACTTCCTTGACGGAGACTCCTCTCCACGCCGTCTTGTGAAGGTCAAACGCAGATTTGTAAAGCAGTTCCGCCGGCTTTCTGAGACAGGCTCCCATTTTCAGGAAGTGCCTCAGCTCGTCAATCGTCCATTTCTTGATTCTGAGTGCTGCATCCCCTTTCCATTTGAATTCCTCGACTCTCTTTGGCATGAAAAAGAATTCTCGGTTCTTTTGTGCGGTGAGAAGTTGAGTCGAAATGGACGCAATTTCCTCGTCCAGTTTCAATCGATTTCTGAGCTTCCACCACGAGTCAAAGTCGAGCTGTCGCTGCAGACTCAGAATCGGAATGTCGTACAGAGACGCGGATTTTTCCAGCTGACCTAATCTTTCCAAACTCGAATAAAGCCGATGAAGCTGAACAAATCTCGGTGACTTTGCTCGTGCCTGCTGCAGCTCGTGCACGTACGACGAGTACTCTTTGCGAGCGAGGCTGTTGGTCAGGCCTCTCAAACTTTGCAGCGAGTAACTGCGCTTGATACCACAACGATTCTCCAGACCGAGTCGTTCTCGGAGCAGAGACGTGAAAGTCGGTCGTGGAATTGGAAGATCAAGATTTTTGAGGAGAAACATGGACTTCGACACACGTTGAGTTTCTCTCAAGTACGGTGTGAGTGCCGGTAATGATCGCGCGGCAGAGTCATCGTACGACGAGTAGTACTCGTAACTGCTGCTGTACTCGCGTAAATTGTGGCGTGGTCGCAACGATGATGGCGATGCGGTCTTCACGTTCGCCGTGGGAGAAAGTGCGCTTGCTGTACGCTTTCGCTCCGCGATCTTCACTTGTGGTTTCTGGTCCAGTGGCTTTGTGGGAGACAAAACTGGCTGAATGGCAGCTGCCTTGGTTCGTGCTGCCTCATTATTTCGAGATTTCACAATTCTCTGAGTTGCGGATTTCGATCTGCTCTTTTCTGATCCGACATCAGAAGGAGATTTGTGTTTTTTCGCAGTAGAAGTGGAGGAATTAAGTGCGCTGGAAGACGACGGAGAAAATAAAATCCGATTAGCTTTTGAAGAATCCAAATTCTCATGGCCATCGCCGGATTCGGTTGCACTTGACTTTCTCTTTCCAGCAGAAAGCGCTCCAGCGGAAGACGCGCTTTTGAGCCTACTTGCAGAAACACCTGTTGCTGTCCCTGTCACCGTCGCTGCATGCAAAGTTGGAGAAGACGTAGATGAACGCACTTGCTTGTGCGATGCAGGTGCGACGCCTTTCTTGGTTCCGGTTGTAAGATTTGAGTAACTTGTTCCACGATAAAGGTTTGATGGGGACGGAGTTCTTCCGCCTGGAGACGCGGGTCTAGAGTGATGCGGGGAGAGACATCCAGCGTGCCTGTGTGCAGATGCAGACGGAGTCACCGTAATTTTGGGAGTCATCGATCGCGGTTGGTCGTTTCCACTGCCACTGCTGCTTTCGCTCCTGGCCTTTCTCGGCGGTTTGACTGGAGTGGCTGTGTTACCTTTGCCTCCAGCCGCCGTTGACGCTTTAACTGCTTTTCCCTGTCCCATGACTGAGGGCACTTTTCCATTGGCTTTGCTCGTCTTCTTCAAACCAGATTTCGTGGTTTCCTTCGCCTTCGCTTTCTTGGCTTCGGAGACCGATTTTGGTTTTTCGACTTCAAATTTCACAACCAATTTGTGCGTGGTTGTCTGCATTGCTCGCTGAACTTCACTGGGCGATGTTAGTTCAGGAGAATTGACTCGAAGTCTTTCTGCTGATCCCGTGCTCACAGGAATTCCAGATCTTCGTATAGTTTTGACGGTGTGGGAGTACCTGGGAAGAGTGGACTGATCATCTGACGATTGTTGCTCTTTTCTCTCGGCTGATTTGCTTCTGAGACTCCTATCGGACTTTGAACGATTGAGTCTCGTTCGTATCTTATCCTTAATGATGTCAAATGTTGTAGATGGAGACTTTAATGGTGGACTTCCGCTTCGAACGCTGCTTGGCGAGTCAGTTCGAGGCGGAATGGGTGACGTCGCTGGCGAGGGAGAACGCCTCGCTTTCGAGAATTCATCGAGAGTTGACATGATCAGACTTCTAAAGTAGGACGCTAGAGATAATGAACAAACGGTTCGTTTCTGCAGTGAGTTTCAGTTCGCAATTCGCATAAAGTCCTCCATACGAGTTCATGATGAGCGAATACCCCTTGGCCCATTGCGGATCACACCTTCACCGGTTCAGGCGCGTTCTACTTGACTAGATAGAAGAAGAGTTGGAGAATGGGTGCAACGTGCGAGTTGGGCTGCGTGCGTGAGCATTGTGCTTGTATATTTTCGATGACTGACGTGCTTTTGCAAATGTACCCCAGTTCACTTGAATATTTACAATCAGTGCATTTGACTTACAAAACTACAAATATTTGGGCAAGATTTTGTGGCTCCAGATTTCAGTTTTAACACCTTAGGCATAGTCGTGATGGTGCATGAAGCAAACGTGAAAGCGGAAGAAGAAAAAGAAAAGAAAAAGAATACGGTTCACAACAAATAGGCAAACTAAAGTGCAACTAAAATTCGAAAGAGAACAAAAAGTGGTCGGCTTACACTTACCTCTTGGTCTATCAGGTGCAGGCTTTCTAAGTCCTGCAAGAAAATTTACGTTGCACATTAATTAATATTAAGTAAGTGATGAATAAATATCAGCACTTACCTTGAAGTGGGACTTCACCTCCTCTCTGAATCTCAGCGTATGCGTGCCTTTGTTCTGCGGGACTCAAAGGCGATCGTGGCGGCGACGACCCTCGGAGTTCATCTTTTTTGCGAATAATTAAGTTTGAATCACTTTCATATCCAAGATCCTTTGAACCCAAAGCCCTAAATTCAAGTAGATGGTTACAGTTTTTATTCTCGGCGTATTCTTTCTAACTCACATCACCTGAATTCATATAAATGCTTACCAGCGAAGGGTTGGCAAGTGTTCGCGAATTTGCCTAGACCTTAGAGTTTCGTGCGAACTTCCAGGAGCCCAGTCTTCTATTCGCCCAGGACTAAAGTGAATACCAGGAACTGACTTTTGATAGTAAGGATCGGCTGAGTCGTAGCTGAAGAGACGGTCTCGCGGCTTTCGACGGTCGAGAGCAGAGTATTTGTACGAGTAACTGTCCGAGTCGTATCCCTCAGGCTCTGACATGTATCCACTGAGACCTTTGTACGGAACTCGACCTGCATGCAACAATAGTCAGATTAACTTCGTGAAGCCGCCAATTTCGTAACACAAACCCTTTGGCTTGGCAGTCTCTACGGAATAATGCACTAAAACTCAAAAACGACCACAGCATATTTACAATTTACAGGTCTGGCTCGACGAAAATTCCCCAAATGCTGTACAAAACTTAATCAATGACGAAGCAGGAGGACAGAACTAAAAATACTCGACAAGTGGGTATTGATTTTAGTACAGAAACGAAAATTAGTTTAACACAATTCCACCGCACACAGAAAAAGATGGAAAAGAACGAATCGTCACCTTTTGGCTTGTATTTTACTGTGACAAAGTCTGTATGTTGGGGATTCACATTTTTATGCGCCATGAATTGTTATTTAATCCATCGTCATCATGATCGTCAACAATATCCAGTTAAAGAGTTTTAGCGAGAGGTCGGAGTCAAAAACAACAACAAACATACAAGAAAGGGTACATTTACATCTCAGGGAAAGATGATTGCATCGCAATTGCAAACTCAATGATAAGAATTCTGTTAATTGTATGTGTACGTTGGCTGTTGGCTAACCTGCGCCCTGCGGTTTATCTACATGAAGTGACTCATACATGCGACGATACCACTCCCGTTGCTGATCACTCTTGACGCCCTGACAAAACAAAGGCAAGAATTATTGCCACATGCTTCCTCAGATGAGATTTATGTCTGTTTACCGATCGGAGCGAGACTGGGATTGGTGGATGTCCATTGGAGGATGAGGTTCCAACTTTTCTTGGCGACTGGTCAACTCGTGGTCTTTGCTCCTCGCGTCGATCTTTGTATTCTGGCATAAACAATCAATGACAAGGCATTACACATTACATCAGAAAGAATTTGACTTGACTTTAACATCGTGCAGACTGGCAAACGGACGAGCTCTGACTCCGACTCGAAACTACAATTAGTGCTTGGAATGATTGTTTACGGCAAATGGAGCAGAGCGCCGTGTTAGACTAATGGATGTCATAAAGAAATGGTTTATTTATGTTTTCTCACGAGTATCAGGCGAGTCGAACGAAGAAGGCTGGCGTGAATAAAACCTCCCACCACTGCCAGACTGTGACTGTGTCAGAGAAGCAATGCCAGATGCTGAACTACTTCTCGCAACTGGAAGACGAGATTTCTGCTCTAAATAATGTGCTCCTTTTGGCAGCTGACCTTCTGCAGAAGAAAGAAATACAAAAGAACTAAAAATATGGATTTATGACTTCTTGACTCTTCGCTTTTTGCAGCAGTCTATTTTTGAAACATGACAAACAACTTGCAAAATTTTGCACTGGCAGTTTCTCATCGTCTCAGCGTACCTCGTGCTTTCTGAAGAAGAGTGACTGTTGGACTCTGATATTTTGGCAGATGGATTGAAGTGTTTGATTTCGACTCTGTAAGCGAAGTCGGTTCGTTCAAATATGATTGTTGAGTTAAATTGTCAATGTCATTGGGATAGTCTCGCTTTGGCGGAGTCGGCTTCCTTTCCTGAAATTCAAGAGAAATGCTAAACTAAATTTCAGAGAAGTTTGAAACCTTTTCAAATTGTTTAATTTTGTTTACGAGTGAAGAAGTCGATGATGTACGGACAGGTGACGAAGGCACATTAAAGTTTACAGGTCGGAACTTTCTTTGAGACGATGGACTGGGCGCGTTCGGCGGAGTCCAAACTGGCTGAAACGGTTCGTCTTCCTTCGAATCGCCGTTCCTGGCTAGAGAGTTTGATTTTACAGTCGGGCTGTTGGGCAGAGAGTTGTCAGTGCTTCCGGGACTCCAAACACCTGTGGAGAAAGAATCAGATGTTAATTCACTGAAAGTTAATTCGGAGCTGTAGCGTTTCGGCCAGGTTTCGTCTTAAGAGCATTTATCGCAGCTAGACGAATTAGCGTACATTTACTCTCGTTGTTTTTACGTGACATTCATTACGAAGAACGGATGATGGACAAAACAATAACGACACACAACATAAGTTGAATTGAATCACTTAAAATACAGACGGACAGGACAAAGCGATTCAAACTTAGCAGTTCAGAGAAAATGACGCAACACTTTCACGCATGTAAACTTTCAACGCAACAGGAACAGCTGACCAAGAAGCACGTCCTGGCCGCACGAAAAGAATTTCACAAAACACGGAATTCCACGCACTGAGCTTGACGAATTACAGCCCACACTTTATGACAGCCATGAAACTTATCTTCCAGTATCACCACGATTGCACAAATGCTATGAAATATGACCGGCCAAAGTGTTATGATGAAAAACCGACCTTTTCATTTTCTTGCATTATTGCTAAAGACAAGATTAAGACTGCGCAATACAACCATGTTTCGGAAGAAAAGACGAATTGAGCATCAGCCTTATGAATGAGATGCTAGATGAAGACGGCTCAGCCGCGCAACGGTCATGAAATTACATCCCAGTCGTAGCCCCAGTGTTTCATGCGAAGAAAATATCATAAGAGCTCGTAAAATGAAATAATAAAAATAAATTAGGCAATTCTTCAGTCTAACTCTTTCACTACGCCTTCTTCGTCTTGGTTTTGGTTTTGCGTTTGCTTTTGCTCGTCTTTACCTCGCGTTTCACGTCAATTTAAGTGCTCACGTACCGTAATAATAATGCATAATTTATGAGATATGATATTATTGTAGTGAGACTCGCTGAGATACTCCTCTTGACTCTGGAGCACGCTACGCACGCAGCCAACCTAAACCTACTCCACAATTCTCGCGTTAGCAAAGGTACCCGACATTACGCATTAAGAAAATAATGAGCTTACTTTTGCTCGTAACGTGCTAGTGCAAAGAACAAAATTAATATTTTGGGAATCAAAGGCATAGTAGACAGCAGAACGCACGAGTGTATGAACCGAAAAGTTGTAGGTACGTAACGTGCTCAATATAAACACTCTACTTCCATACCTTGCGGCAATGCATGGATCACATCTGCCTGATAAACTTCTTTTTCGGAAGGACCGGATACACAAGCACCATGAATGGGAAATGAAATCGTGCGTGGACCATATACTTTTTGGCTGTGGCATGACGCATTTTGCAAGTTTGTGGGACTCGAATTCGAAGCAGGAGATTTACACCGAACAAATACGCCCATCGACCATTTCGAGTTGGCACTTGGCACTACTGGCAAGGAGCGCCGGGACGGCAAATAATGCAAGTCATTGTGCAATCAAGACGAAAGACAACAGGCTTCGAGTGGTTAATTTAGACAGAGTCTCATGAATCGGACTTCTGACACGGCACAAGAAAATCAATTAAGTAGCCAAAAGTTAATGCTAAGCGCGTTGGACAGGTACATGTGCTAATGATACGAGAAAAGACGCGCTTGTAAGTAGCCTCGCGTGGGCAGTGGTTGAGTGACAGGAGCCAAGCAGTTAACAAACACTCGCATTTAAAGTAGTCTGATTCAATTGAACAGAAGGACCAGCCTACTCCAAATTCAAAATAAAATTTGATTTTAATTAAACCCAGCCTAGCTGTCAATACAAATACAAGACGGGAATGAGAAATTGTAACACGATATTTGTGGCATCGAATCCGTAAACCTGTCAGAATGACTGATAGATTTAGAGGGTGTTGAATTCAAAATCGAATATTCCTGTCCGATAAAATGTTATATCATTTGAGACATCCAAGCAGAGTCCCATCCAGACTAAATACATCTTTTACTGAAGTCTTTGTTTAACTTGGCGAATTCGCAATCTCAGCGTTCACAAATAAACCAGTTGAGTTGGAGTTGGAGAAATATTGAAATGTGAGACCAAAAACTTATTCAGGTCGAATCAATTTGTCGATTTTGTAAAAATAGAATGACATAATCGTAAACTAAATTCGTGGCTGATTCTCGTCATTGATAATTTAACGTGCTCGTTTGTCAGTCATAACTCAGTCAGTCAGACTATTGGACAGGATTCGGAAATTGAAGGACGCTTCTGGTTTGGATCAATCAAGAAATCGGAATCGGTGTTTACGAGAACCTGACAGCTTAACACGCTGAATCTGAACCAATGAATGAAGTCGAGTGAATGCAAAGTAAACTCTCTCGTTCAATTTCAGCACGAACTATTCTTTCAATTACTCACACACAACTTCCTGTTGCATTACGTAAGTTTCGATTTCAAGCTCCCGGATTCCAATCCTGTCCGCGAAAGCTGTGGTAGGCTAGAGGTTTACGTTGCAGGGTCGAGTGCCCGTCGAAGATTGGTGTGTTAACCATATGAAGAAGGGATTCAGAATTTGGTTAGAAAAGAAAAGGTCTGATGATTCAACGTGACTGTCATCATTACATTTGATCTAAGCTCAATAATTCTCAATTTTTGGAAAGGGGAAGCTGCCTCCATCTTAATGAATCATGGTGGCATGTTTATGTCCGAAACAGATTTGCGTTCTCACAATTCAATTTACAAAATGCGAAACACGTGCGAACATAAAATGCATATCGCCTTGCCCTCAGAGAAAGGAGCGATTATTTACAATCTGAGGTGTACGTGTATTATTGCCGTGTAATCTGTTTCTATTCCATTTAGGAATGAGCGTGATTGTGATAGAAGCCCAAGATTGATTGAATACGCGGGATGGAGCAGCAACCACAGCGGTGTTGCTGTTGCATTTGATTCACGAGTACACGCAACACGAGGAGAGCAGAAGTTTAAGAGAGCACACAAACATACCAACTCTGGGCGTTTTCCTTTTTAAATTTCCTGTTCCATTAGGAGCCGTTGCAGCACTCAATCCCAGAGTCAAATCAAGTCGTGGTACCGGCATCTTCTCTGGTGCTGCTCTCCCATATGACATGGAGTCTCACAGCCCTACCATGCGATTCGCCGCACACCCTCCACAAACTGACTTTAGTACGTTCGCGTACGAGTTCACAATTACAAGCAGGCCGCTGTTGTTTTATATTCACTTCAACAGTGTCAAGTTGAATTGTAATGGACTCAAATAATTAATGAAGGCAATTTCGTAACACCGCTGCCGTGAAGTTTGTAGTGACAAATCTGAAGCGTCAAGCCCAAGCTGAACTTTAAAATTCTATGCCCGTGTCCACAATGAGCCGACACAATTGAAGTGGGCACTGGACAATAGCAGCTTACTTTGTGTTTGAAAAGTCCGGCCTAGTCTAGCTAAGACAATGCTGGACGTGGATAATGAAAGCGAGTAGAAAAACTAATAAAGTCGAGTCACGTTTCTTCAATTTATGGCGTAAATTGTAAACAATAAGGCACAGCACAAAGTTGCAGACTGCAGGCAGGCAGGCAAGCCGCCACGTGAATGCTGAATCGCCTTTGCGTGAATAACTCGTCTCGTAATCGCAATCGCGGTCGTGAAAGAAGGTGAAATTACATAACAATTTAACAATACAAGACTGTGGGAAAATGAAGGGAAAATAGGCTGGGATTCTCACAAAACGACTAACGGTAGACTAAAGGGGCTCGGGTTAAAACTGATCCTCTTAAAATCTTTTTCGTAATCTTTCAGTCCACTGCTCGGCTGTTTTGCTTGCTTTGACGGAGAAGGTAAGTTAAATGCATGCACGCATACGTGTGGAAGTTTTGCATTGTATTTGTAATGTTGTACTTTGGATTTCCTTCTACACGCTAAACGCTTGTATGAGAGAAGACTTCGACTTCGGGTTTCTACCCTTTCCAGAAATTACAACCATGCACTTAATGCGCCGAACAGAGTAACATTCACCATTCACGCTCGTGCTGTGTGAACGTGTTTTCCCTGCTCGCTCCGTTCTGCTCAAGAAGATTTTCTCAAATGTACAAAATGTCTATTTTTATGACAAAGATGGGCCAAGGCTAAATTTAGAACGGCAGATCTCTAATTCCATTCTCATGGAAATGAAATGCATTGCGCTCACTTCACGGTGCTCGTGCTACCCGGTTTAACGTTATAATAATGCCCTTCTTGTGTATGCAAAGTTCCATGAACCAAACTATTTGTATTTTTTACGTCTACATCTTCTACGAAACAATTTCTGTGTGTGTTTCATTCTGTGTTACCACGCGCGAGAGCGAACTCGAGCAAGCTGCTTTCTCAGCGTAAGCTCGTATAGTCAGTCGCATTAAACCTCAAACGTAAGAAACTTCGTTTTGTAGTAAGAAAGAGTCAACAGACTCCGACGAGCAGAAGAGTCAAATTCAAACGTCAACGATGGAACGCGGTTTAAAATATGCATCTTTTCCAGTACAGAATGTCTTCGTCTGCGTGTCTCTTGTGTTTGTACTCGTAATACGTGATTTAGGGTTGATATTGAAAGAATTTCTTGAAATTGTTTTGCTTTTGTAGCAACGCAACTGAGCTTCGTTCATTTTCTCGGTGCATGAAAAAGTCATTAACATTTACTTCTTGTTATCTCGTCGCAGCCAATTGAGACAGCAAATTCTTTCTCTCGCTACTAAAAACAAAACGCCAGTTAAAATAGATACCGAGCTATTTTATTGCCAGATTAGAACGAATAAATTCAAGTATGAGGCAGCGCCAGAGCAGCTTGTTTTTTTCTAGTGACTTTTCGCGTCTGTTTTGTGTTTACCTGTGAACTTGATATTCTCTCAGACGCGGAGCATGGAGTATGGATTAAGTAAACAATTAAGAGGTGTCATGGCCATGGTGGGATGATTACAAGGCAAAAGTCTCACATGAAGAGTTTTTAGCAAGAGTTTCCGTACGCGTACGTACAGGTTCTAATTGCATGAGACAGCTGGACGTGAAAGAGTCCATGACCATCTGCTGTTGCTTCTGCCTGTCCAAAATGCTCTGCTCGTGCCTGCTCAATGAGATTTGCCACTACCTTGCTCCTTCCACTGTTTATCAAAACGTACTTCTTAGTAACCTACGAGAGAGAGAATTCGGCATTATACTTTTAAAGCCCAGCCACTTCCGCTGACCTTAAAACCTTCCCGACAGCGAGCTGGCACAGGTAAAGTAAAAGTAAACATCTCCATCATCCACCAAAGCCAACAATCATATGGAGCCGAATCACCTTGTTCGCTTCCGCCAATGCACCACGTGCGTGTCATCTTAATTAATTGCTGCCTCTTATCAAAGTGCAACGTGGTGATTGGCCGAAGTGTAAATTGAATGAAATCATCATCCTTGTTAATCAATTAACACAACTGGAACCCGAAACCGAACGTTGCAGAAGCCAATTCATAATGAAGTTCTTACTTAGAGCAGACTCCCGCAACAAGTTGGATTTTATGGCTCCTTGATACATTTAGCCTTCTCCTTCGTTAAACTGCAATCTTAATTTAATCCGTACCGACGAATGACTGGTCATTCAAAGATTGAGTGCGCATCGCAGAAAGTGTTTATGACGTGAGTTAAACCGTAATGTTTATAATGTAAAGTGTAATTCTCGTTACGAAAAGTAAATACCTTCATAGAAACCATTTCGCCTGATTCTAATGACAAGCTGCATGATGAACTTAACTCTTTCTTGCCACTCTTTTATATTTTATTTTATCCGCTTTATGCAGACAGCGAAGCGCACCAACACCAGCATCAGACACCAGATCGTCTCATAGCTAAACTGGCACGCAGACAATCAGATTATTTGCTCTTGTAAAACACACTTGTTCATCCTGTCACTTTGGATTTGATAGAATTACGATAACGATGACTGCACTATGTAAATCGTGTGCGCGAAAAGAAATGGTCACATTTACTAACCCAAAGTGACTGCATAAATTAATACAATGAACGTAATGATCATAAATCTGTGTTAGCGAACAGTTTGGAACGTGAAGCTTGTTTCTTGTCTCTACGAACCGCGAGTCTCCAACTGAGTTGTTCACATTTGCAAAAGTAATGAAATTACCCGTGCTAAATTAAACACACAGAAATGAGCTGTCTCTGGATGAAATTGTAGAGGAACACATTCGCATTCGCCATTCGCGCAATTTATAATTTTTGCACATTCCAGATTCAAGGTCGTAAGTCATAGGTGTCTGGAATTTCTTTCGTGCTTCTCCACCAAACTGTTAAAGGCCAGATGGAAAGCTGTTGCTGCTGTGCTGTAACTAATTTAATAGCAGCAATAAATTTTACAGTGAAGTTCGTACTGAAATGCAAACCTGAAAGCTATCGCGTAAAGCACCAGTCGATACGAGAAATATTGCGAAAAACGTAAACAAGTGATATTCACACACTGATACGGGCCTTTAGTCTTTCCAAGAATTTTTATGGGGCATGGGCCATTGATTTCACGAGTGGAGTCGAGCTGAGTGTTTCTCTGTTTAGTGTCAGCAATTCTCAGAATTAAGCAGCTGCAAATGGGTCGAACCCAGCAAGCAAGCCTGTCACGACGCTACTGTTTTACATTCGAGCAATAAGCAATGCATAGAAGTGTGCGAATACATCATAACTTAACATTCACAAGCAAAGATGCTCGAAAACTCAATTTAAGCAAGCTTAAACCTAAAATACAAGCAAAATGAAAGTGAATTCAAACCTTCGCTGCTAAAATATCGGCTGCAGTCACATTCTTCAGGCTCATTTGTCGCAGCAAAGAATGAATCGTCCAGAAGATCATCGAGTTCGGCGATAATGTCGCCAAGCAGAGAGTTCCTTTTCCCGTCACCACTCGCTGCACGGTCATAATTATCATCTTGCCCCTTGCCACCACCATGCGCGGAACCCGAACGAGAACCATCACCATTTTTAACTACATTGTTGTTGGGCTCCGGGTTAAGCACCATTTTTCGAATGGAGTTCATGTCTTTTGAGTCTTTTCGCGTTGTTGTTGCTGTCGTTGGCTTGTCCACTCGAATTCTTGATTCTGTAGTCGACGGATGGCAGTTATCAATTGATCCGTAGCCGTACGAGCCGTTTTTGTGAAGAATGCACTCACAGAATCTACTCGAGCTACCGGCTAAGCGCCCAACCAATTCAAAATAAAACCAAAATTACTACGAGCTGGCAAACAATATTGCTACTACTTGAGCTATTGCGTGATGCAAAAACAATAAAAATTACAGTAAAAAGCAATCGAGATCAAGATCAAATGCATTTGGCAGCCTGCAATTGCAATTGTAACGTAAACAAAATGAAACCAACTCGTGGCAAAATGTGTTTCCTCAAATTATTTACAGCCTCAACTACAGAAAGCAAAGTGTAAATGGCTTGGCTTGGTTTATGGCCTATTCAAACATTTGTACTATTGTTCTAATTACAACCGTATACGGACCTCCGCGTCTTGAAATGGACCGTGTTAACAGTCGGAATGTCGCCGTCACTGTGCTAATGAGTGGAGTGAACAAAGAAGTATCTCGTTTCTTACCTTCTTCCTTCTGCTTTTGCTGCGTCGGGCTTTCAGTAGCGCTTTGGTGTTCCTCACTTTTTGCTGACTCACGCTTGCTCTTGCTCTTTGATTTGCTGTCTCTCGAAAATCCAAATTTTCTTTTTGATTTCTTAATCGGTGAATTTTCTCTCGCGACTTTCTCAGGAGACGCTAATGCTGGAGATCCAGACGCTGTAAGTTTCTCTTCGATCACGAGCACCGAGCGAGTTGAATCACTGGTCGAGGGAGCAGCGTCAGGCTGTTGTGAGACGGCAGAGGCTGCGGCGTCGTTTGCAGCAGCAAGATTACTATCACCAGACCCAGGCCCAGCTGTACCTGCCCAATGCAATGGAAATGAAATCAAGATTACGCAATCAGAGTCATCAGAAGCACGTTTTTACTTTCGAGGAAGTCGTATCCTATTTACGACACAATTTACACTGTGCGTCAGGTGGACTTGTTTAATCGACTTTTGCTACTGCTGCCACAGAGGAATGAATTTGTGTCGCGTCGTCGTATTGTTGAATATTAATGGAGCTCGTGAAGGTCTTTCTTTTTTCAACTGCTTGTTAACCAGCACAATTAATGTTGACAATTTTATGTGTGTGCTGGAATGTCACATTTCCCAATAAAAAAGGAATGTGAAAATTTGGTGGGTAGAGCAGTGAGCAGTCGAGCAGAAATAAATAAATTAAAATCTGCTTTAATTTCCGAAATGAGAGCCAACCGATTTGGTCAACGACGAGACGACAATGAAACAACGGCACCGAGTACACAGCGAAACGAGCAAATGCCAACTGCAAAAGGCACGGTTGACCGTGATGATGAGATTTTCACGACTGTGAATAAATTTTGCGTTTCACAAATCACATTACATGATTTTAATGAGATTGTCTTTTTGCCTTGTCTGCGCGATCAACGCGATCATGAAATCCATCCGTTTGTCATAAAGCGAAGAGACGGACAATGACGACAATGAGGATGGTCGTCGGTGGCATTTCTGGGAGGAATCGCACACGAACGACATGCATGAGAAGAATTAGAATTACATTGACGATTTGTTATTATGGACCTGAACGGAAATACGGGTTATTAAAGGAAATTATTTCTGTCTCTATTTTAAGTGTTGAAGTCTGCAAACATTCCTCGATTCGTGTAAAATCATCCAAGCAAATTTGTTTTGAATGAAGTTTCGTGGTGGACAACAAGGCAGGACTCACAGGAAGAGACTTTAATCGCCAAACGCACAGGTAGCGACAACGAAAGCGACAGGTAGCCAGACTGAATGAGCTTAAGTTCACGTGTTGCTCTAAAAAGAATGTCATCTCGCATCAGCAACATCAGCAAATCAGCATGGATGGGCATCGCCTTTGTTTATGCGTACGAGGTCAAATCGCAGTCGACAGTCACAAAAATAATTCGCTGAACACCGGAATGAAATGGAAGAGGGTCAGACGAAAGTAATTTCATTTGGGAAGTATCATCAATCAATCTTTATTTTTTGCGTGCAGAACTTTAATTACATCTTTTAATGATATGTGCGCTTTTCTATGGGTAAATCAACTACACCTCACAGTCCGGGTTCCATGTGTCCGTGCCAGCCATGCACAAACGCAAACGCACTCTGAGGCGTCGTCAGGATGTAATAATGATGGCTCAGTCATCGAGGAAGTGATTTACACCGCTTCCACGTATCGCATTCACCTCTCCTGCGCCGCGCCTGCACGGGCAGAAACAGGCCATGCTCGTGCATATAATTAAGAGTGCCTGAGTATCCGCACAAGTATCAACTCATTTGGCACGTCGAAGTGTTAAAATCTTTGCTCGGAAATGAAAAAATGTCATGAGTCATAACTTCAAACTGGTCATTGATTGGTAAACTGGCTGGTTAAAATATGAATTATTACGTCCGCGGCCCGAAAAGGCAACTCGTAAATCTAATTTTACGGAGTGGATTAACATTTTTTTTATTCTGACAGAAATGGAATTTGGCAGTTGAAAATTTGTACTGCTAAATAACTCAAACAAGAGACTGACGCTTCATTTGTTGCTCTGCGGCATTTTGCACACTCTCCTACGTTTTCAATCCTTTCCCCTCTCCTTTAAAATGGTCCTTCAAATTAACATTAATATCAGTAACATCTTAGGAGGAAAAATCTGCAATGACCGCTTCATTCTACGCGTTTGTAAATCCGAAACTATCTTTTGTGAAGATCAACTCATATTTAAGGAAATCTCTCGGCATTATGTGCATATCTTCCCTATTTTCGCAAACTCAATCTCAGCGTTGTGAATTCTTTGTCTAGAAAGCGTACCACTCAAAACACGCGAGGAGATTGTATTTCCTTAATTACATGTTAATGATAATCTTCTGAATTATAGCACGCAGTTTCCTTCCTCGTGACATTTTTTTAACCTGCACTCTCAATTCTTGAGGATGGAATAAAATTATAGAGCAATTCTGGAAGCAGCTGAGGCATAATTATGGAACACTCATCTGCAACATGAACTAATAGGATTTTGTAATTTTTGTAATTGGAGCTCTTAAATAATGAGATTTTGACCATAATCCATTAGATTTCTAATCAAATACGGAAAACAATCAACCCGGATCCACATAATTTATGATAATCATTTCTCTAGTATTCATGCCTGCCTATGCACATTCTTCTTCGTATAAATTCGTGACCTCATCGCATCCTATTGAACTTTCGATGTGTGTGTTCAGTAGGCCACCAAACTCGCTTAATCGGTTTCGTGATCATGAGCCCACTGGATATATTCCGCGGCACTCTCACTTGTTCTACTAATCCACGACCTAAAAGGTTGACTGAAGCCAAGGCCTGAGTCATTCAATTCATATATTTGGTATTTGCCTTTTGCGATGATACGAATGTATGGCAAACACAAATAAAATCAACTGGACCTGATTTCGTTCACTGATGATCAGCTCATCATTTCAAGTGATGATTTTTGCACTTTCGACTTTCAACAAACAAAATGAGACCACGCGAAGCTCAGGCTCAGAATTCTCGCAACAATCCAATGCTAAACATGCAAGCCATGTGTTACTGGCTAACTTCTGGTCGCATGCTTCAAAATTGCTCTAAAACACAAATTTACGAGCAGGATATTATTACAACAATAATGAGCCCAGTCATGGCATCAGCCTTCCACGCTAACAGTACTTTTGTGTGAAATTGGAAAATTGGAGCGTCATTCTCACACGTCCATAAAATTGAATCGGGATAATTTTGTGCCAAATAATTGCAAATGGTTGTGCAAAACTTTCGAAAATACAAGCGTCAGTATAAATACGACACGTCAACTCTCGTGTTCTTGTGTTCTTGCGTTCAAGAACAGAACAATGTGAGCCATTTAGAGTTCACATACCCAAATCCAAAGCGGGTTCACTTTGAGACTTCTTCTTTGACTTTTTTGACGACCGCCGTCGCATACGAAGTGAATTGAATACTTTGAACATTTTAGCAGTACGTGAACTTGAACGGACGAAACCACGAAAGTGCACTTGAGATGTTTACACTAATAAATTCGACGACACACTGAGCACATCGCAAAACCAATTTGTGTGTTTGTAATTTATGTGGAGAAATGAAAAAGGAAACTTGCACAGGCAATAATATTAATGTTATGCACCCGCATTGTTGTATCTTGCACACACAATGAATGTGCAAAGGTCGAGTTAAAAAGTTGAACAATTTACGAAACTGAATTAGAGGATGAACTTGAGACATGAGACGCGAGACTGCACTACACTACAATTGAGTTGAGTTAACATGCAGCAACAGAAAGCAAACACACGGCACAGGCACAAAATAATAACGCAAATAAGGAATTTAGGTTAAATTGTGTATATATTTGCAAAGTCCAGGCTGCACTGGCAATCTGAGCTTCATTTGAGAGACAGCTGCTTGAAGTGATTCATTTTTAACAGGCCATGCAAAAAATGGTATCCGTATCCAGTATCCAGTCCGTCCACTCGACAGCGGTGTGAGACGAGATACACTTGCTTGCGATGCGATGTTGCGGACGAGAATCAAATTATAATGATAATGATATTCAATTGGGTGGCTTATTCGCCGAGCCGTGCAGTGCTGTCCGGCGCTGTGTTTGTTTGTACTTGAGTTGGAGCAATGGTGTAGCGTAATGGAATACAATTATTACGTAATGACGGTATTTATACCGCACTGTCGTAATAAGAAAACTTGATTGAAACCGTGAGCATGGACAGCAGCGTACTAATTACGCGTCTCCTGCTTCACAAATGAGAATTCATTCATTTTCCTGTCGCCTTCGCCCGCTTGGCTTGGCTTTGGCCCTGCACTGCAGTGCGAATGCACTTCACTGCAAATATTTCAATTCAATTCAACGATCTACCACCCTTCGCCTTTGCTTTCGCGTTGGCTGCTCCTTTCCTGTTGCTGCACTTCATTTACATAACAGAACAAGTGTTTCACCATCGCCTTGTTCGTGGTGTGTTGCCACAATGGCAGGAACAATGCGAATGCCCAAATGCCAGACTGGCCATATGAGTCTATTGTTTTCACGCGTACAGGAACACACATCACGCTGCCAGTCTTGTCAATAACAATGGTTCCGCTTTTATTAGCAGATTTGTTCAAGTGCAATACCACAGCCAGTATTCGCAACTCGCAAGTTCGTTCGACGTCTTATCAAGATAAGATTAGAGGTGAGTAATCTTCGACAACGACAAAGCAATTTTTCGTATTTGTGTTTGCACTTCTTAAACCGTAAGCGTACTTCTACCTGCCTGCCGTAAGCATCCGTCTAATTAACAAAGAATACACACTTCAGGCTTGCATTTATAAATGTTTGCTCTTAATACACTCGTGAATCGAGAATCGTGAATCAGAGAGAGCAACAAAAGACTAAAGTGGTTTTACAGGTGCACTTGGCTACGACTGAAACTCAGCAACTGCCGGCTGCTGCCTTGCCGTGGCCGTAATCGTAATGATGATGACATTCAATTCATGATCATGCCTAATAGAAAGAAGGAGGACGTAATTCTATTATGCTTTCCATTGTGTTTCCTCATACGCCTGGAAAATTGTGAGGAATACCTGCGTATCATGCTCGCATGCTCAAGAAGGAAAAGAAAGAACACCCTTCGTTGGCATTTCCAAAACAAATCACATTAGTACCACCAGCGATCAGCACCGTGGCTAATGTTTTATGTTTGACGGTACGCGGAATGAGTGCACGAAGAGAGGAATTTCAGTTGAGCGAATTTTAGGAAGACACTCCCTGAACTGGAAGTGCGTTAGCATTTTGCTTTGCGTGTACGACATTTATTTCTGCGAAGCTTAAGCTTGTGTCGCTCGTGTTTCGTGTCGCAATTGTTCACGACTATCATTCAAGGCGACAATTCGTGATTTTGTCTTTTATGCGGAAGTACTTCGCAAATCGCTTGCACCAACCTGAGCATTACTTTTAGGTAATTATAATTATGAATTAAGACAGAGCTTACCTTCGATTCCTTCTGTAATTTGCCCGGAAGACAAACGTTTGGCACTTTTTAGTTCAAGTGTAATGGAAGGTCCACTATTTTTCAGAATTGACTGCACTTCCAGGTTAGTTAGATTCTCAACGTTTTCCCCATTGAGCGATGTAACCAGATCCCCTTCGCGAATCCCGTTGTTGGATGCTGAAGAGCCAGGGTTCACCTGCATTGAAGAGTTCAAGTTCAAAAAGTGTCACAATTCAGGGCCGACGGCCACGGTACACAGCCACAGCTCGACCAACACGAATTCACGGATTCTTTGACCAACGAACCGTCAGGGACAGCGCGATTAGATTGACTACGTGCTACACGAGCTCAGAAAGGAGTACTTTCTAATACAATGGAGTCTCAGGCCGTAATTAAAGTGCTGGCCGCTGGCTGACGTTGACAGACTCAGCAACCAAACCACAAAGTATGCAATTTAATGATAAGCTGTGGTCGTGGTCCGTGGTTTCTTTACTCGCTCGGCCGGTGGGCTTTCAGTACTTATTGCATAATAAAAAATGAAAAATGAGATAACAAAACATTATTGTGATAAGAGCCACTACTGCGCCGCGCACGGGCACGGACGCGGACTTGTAGGCTTCATGCGAGGTTAATGTAATGTGAGATGAAGCAAACGGGAGCCTAAAGAAGTGCGCCTCGTTACGTTTATTACGTTGATGACACATATTGTCACTCAGCCTGCTTCATATTAATTCTGTTAATGTAGCTGTACAGAAAAAACCTGTCACTCCCAATAAACGAATTAGATTAAGAGCGTACGTTCATTGTATGCTAAATAGAATTACGTTGTACTGCTGCTTCTTCCGGTTATGGAGAAACTTCAACATTTATGAGCACGAAAGGTACACGGATTTCCAAAGGCCAAAACGTTGAACTCTTTGTGGAGAGCAGAAGTACTAGGAAGAAAAGGCCAAAGCCAAGCCAAAATGGAGGAAGAATTTCGAAGCGGAGTGCAGAGCGAACTGAAATAATGTCACTTTTAGCAGAATGAAAAATCAACTAACTGTCGGCGAATGAGCCCGAAAAATTTCACTTCGAAGTGAAAAGGGTGCTTTTAGTGTAGTTGTAATCTGTAATGTGGGTGACCTGCACTAATAATAATCCTCAGACACTAATATTATGATCCGAGTAAAGATAAATCGTCTTGGGATAGAATTTTGGCAACCAGACTTTGATATCACTTTATACGCTGCTATACGTCGTGGGCTCGAGTCGTTATTTCGGTATGCACTCGTGTGCTTGCGATTTAATAGGAAAATTGGAACGAAATGAAAAGGTGGAGCCTGGCACTGATAAAATCAAGAAAGTGGAAAAGTTCTGACATGAGAAACGAAAAACGTAAAATTTGGGAGTCTTCTTGTCGGATATGATTTGGCAAAGTGAAGCGCGATGTGGGTAAATGACACGCAACGACTCTAATTCGATGTTGGTGCCAGTAAAGTATGGGTTTAGCTATGGATAAAACAAAACTGAAATCAGATCAGTCCAGTCAAGAATTACTCGCATTTCATTTCATGGCGTGACGTGCTCTTTCTTATTCATGTTTTATACTTTGGTGTCGGTCCTGGTCGGCCCACGTTAAATAGCTCCATCATATGACCAGTGAGTGGAGTTTTGATCAGATCATGTTAACTCGATCAGATCCATACATGCAGCAATTCGGCATTCCTGCACGCAAATTGCTATATCGTTGGAACCGTGATGTCAATAGCATTGAGGAAAGAATTTCAACTCCAGACTGGTTACATTTGGCGAGCTGTTGAATGCTTTAATGAAGGGGCAAATGAAATGAGCAAGACAAAATGAAAACTGATACTTTGCTCCAGCCCCGGTGCGAATGAAACACTGGAAGTATTTAATTTCGATTTTGAAATATGATTATGAAAGTCTGGAAACGCTAAATGGTAGAAGCTTGACGTTGAAAGCAGCACTGAGGGCGTTTTAAAGTGAACACTTTCATTTGATATGTGCATATGAATCAGATCCCGATTCCTAGCCATGAAATCAGTAATGAAGTATGAGGAACAGGGCCCGGCCACTGGTGTTCTGTGCTGATTCAAGTGAGATCATACACAAACAAATCTGACCGCAACCACAAACCTATCATCATGCCGCGATTATTCGTTCACCTTGAAATTGAAATATTCAACATGCTCTGCATGGAAGATCATTTACCGCAAAAAATGAAACCAAGAAGCAATTTACAATTTGAAATTAACGCCAAGATAACCGACTGAGCTGAGCATGATCAATTTATTAGATTTCGGCCGGCGGTGGTCGCGTTATGTTTTTTTTCGCGGATGTGGAAATGCTTTGTGCTCTTATCTAAGCTTTATAATTTTGCAGCAAAATAAGCAAAAGAAAACTAGCCAAGTCTAAAGAATAAAACTGAAATCTCTTTATTTGCAAAAAATAAGACCATGCACAATACAAAAGCAATACTTGCAATGAATACTCTATAATTTATTTATTTATCTACTGTAAAATCATACATTCAATCACGAAAATTTTGAAGCCATCAACTGATTTACAAAATCGACCTAAAATGGAGTAAAATCAAACAGATCACAGAAATTGGTGCTATGGGGCGTAATACCACTGACTGACCCGTGCTATCCTGAGCGGTAGGTTGGTGTCTCTTCCGCCGCACATCCGGAAGCCCCAAGGAGGTCCGCTCAATTCAATAGTTTTGCTCGACATTGTCAGGCGACAGACATGCCATCAATCAGCAGTGGCCCATACCCAAGCAGTTAGAAGTCAGAAACAAATGATCTGTGAAGTAGTACAGAGTAAATGCGACAAAATTAGTCTTACTTTATGGCATGAAAGAAAACCCGAGATTTGAATCTGAATTCTCAAAGTCTTATAAATCTTACCCTCCAACATGAGAAACCTCCTTCAAAATATAGTCAAAGCACTCTTCTATCACAAGCTCGCCAGTCTCAAACTATCATCGCACTTAATTTTATTTAAACACCGAATTTCGGATCAAAATCGAGCCCTCCAAGTCCACGACGTACACAGAAAGACTGCATACATTTCGGCTGGAGGAATAGTGTCAAGGTCCAGCAGTTCCAGCACAAGTTGCATGTAAACATTCGATCTGATTGGAGACTCTTCGTTCTTTCGGATTTCAAAGACCGCCGTTTGTTTCTACTTGCTTGCTTCGTTCTACGCAGCCAAGAGACATCTATGCCCTCGCCATGCATGGGCCTGCTTGAGCAAAAAAGAAGCATCAAATTGGTGAAATGCGTACTCTTTTCGAAAGTCGTCTTGGAAGCGGCATCAAAGTTCTTGGTTCCTTCGAATATCTGCTAACTACGACTAAATCCGAACTCAAATACTGCCCGTGGATCAATTAATCTGTGCTTTGACCAGTAACGCAGCCGTTAAGGGTGCTAAGGACTGTGGTAAGTAACTAGACAATATTTTGATTGCAAACTTGGAAAGCACAAATAAGGGAGCTAGGGCGGGCTTAAGTGATTCTTGGCGTCCGTAGCCGCCCGTGGGACGCCAATATAATAATTAATTGTTAGCAACTAATGCAATGCATAATTCAATGTAATATTCCAGACGACAGCTACTGGTTGACTCGGCGTTTGGAATTTTGGTAGACAATCCAACAATGGCAGAAAATCAGAAGCCTCCGCGTGGAGATTTCTATCTCCGTTATTATGTTGGACACAGAGGAAAGTTTGGCCACGAGTTCCTGGAATTTGAGATTCGGCCCGACGGCAAACTGCGATACGCAAATAATTCTAACTACAAGAATGACACCATGATCAGGAAAGAAGCCTACGTTTCACACGCAGTTTTAGGTGAACTGCGCCGCATTTGTGAAGACTCAGATATAATGAAGGTGAGAATTCAATCTAGCCTCCTATTTGATGTATGCTCAAGCACTAATTCTCTAATTCTCTTTGTGCATTTGCATTAATAATTTAGGAGGACGACTCTGCCTGGCCGGTTCCAGATCGTGTTGGCAGACAAGAACTGGAGATTGTAATAGGCGAAGACCACATTTCCTTCACAACATCAAAACTTGGATCTTTGGTGGACGTCAATGCTTCGAAAGACCCCGAGGGGTTAAGGTGTTTCTATTACTTGGTTCAAGATCTCAAGTGCTTTGTGTTTTCACTAATTGCTCTTCATTTCAAAATCAAGCCTATCTAGTTTCGGAAAACTTTTGTATTACCGAACTTCTTGGCATTTTTCTATTAAACTATCGTCATTGTGTTGAATAATTATAAACTCTGGTGTATATAATATAGTTAACATGCGTAGACACCATGAGTTAATTGAGTTTATGTACCGAGTTCAGAGCCAGGCCGAGGTAACATGCCACTGTATTCTTATCGCTAACATAGGATTGTATTTATTCATCATTCATTAACGTCATTACTGTCAATACAACTTACAATAGGCAATTCTTTATAAAATGATTCAATAAAACATTAGACTTTGTCATTGAAGTTTTAATTGTGTGAGGACCAATTTGACAAATTCATATTTTCTAATATGTTAAAAAGGGTTCGTCATCTACTTACACTAGAGCATGCAATTATGATTTGCTTAACGTGGAGAGCCATTAAACTTATCACGACACCTAACACCCTTCCCCGAATGATTACCATGCAACTACCCCTAGGCGATTTCAACATTAATCTATGGAAAATATTTAGTACTTCGAAATTAAGATTAAAAATAACTGCAACCCAAAATCAGAAGCGCATTTGCTTGGGCTTTTCCCACGAGAACATGTCGCGACCAAAGTGTCCGTACGCACTAGTGCTCTGATAGATTGGATTACGGAGGTCTAGGTCCCTGAAACAATAATAAAGTTAGTCGTGGTTCTTCAAATCAAGTCGGCACAGTTGACAGATGGAGTACAAACTTACTTCACGATTTTGCCTGGTCGGAGGTCAAAGTTGTTTTTAACAATTTCGAGGAGTTCGCGTTGGGTCTTGGGTGAAGTTCCGTAGTCGAATACGGTGATAGAGAGCGGCTCAGCTACTCCAATAGCGTAAGATACTTGTACGAGACAGCGCCTGCAGAGTCCGGCATTGACCAGGGATTTTGCCACCCAACGAGCTGCGTAGGCCGCGGATCGGTCAACCTTTGTAAAGTCCTTTCCTGAAAAAGCACCACCTCCGTGGGCACCCCAACCGCCGTAGGTGTCTACGATAATCTTGCGACCAGTAAGGCCAGAGTCACCCTAAAAAATACAAGAGCACAAAATATTAAGTTATGGCATCTGCTTTGTTGAATATCAACAGTTCCATATTTCGTACCATTGGACCTCCAATTTCGAAAACACCGCAGGGGTTGATGTGGTACTTGGTTTGTGCGTCCAAGTACTTGGCAGGAATCACTACCTTAATAACTTGCTCCATAATTTCGGAGCGAAGCTGATCCAAGCTAATTTTTTCTGAATGTTGGCTTGAGACAACAACAGAATGCACGCGAACTGGCACACAGGCGCCATGGTCGAAGTAGTACTCGCAAGTAACCTGTGAAGCACACATCAAGCACGTCATTAAATTACTGATCTGATTCAGTGTGTTGCTGCTCTGGTAGTAATTTTTGCATGGGACTCTTACCTGAGTTTTGGAGTCAGGTCTTGCCCACCAGAAAGTGCCATTCCTCCTGAGTTCAGCTAGCTTTTGGTTCAACTTGTGGGCCAAGACCACAGTCAGCGGCATGAACTCCTGAGTTTCATCGGTCGCATATCCAAACATTAGCCCCTGCATTTGAAAAACTGTCAGTACATGTGACCAGATTTAAGAAGCCATTACTAAACTAAAAGAACAAAAAGAACGTTAGTCAACCATCACCACACAGAAGCTCAACATGCAAAAGAGAGAACAGAAACAAATATAACTTGGCGAAATTGAGGGATTCAAAATCAATTGCAACAATGATTGTGTCAAAAGCTCAATAAGCGTCAATAAGACATTTGATCAAGTATAAATTCAACAGTAAAAAAATGATAGAATAATCAGAATCTTTTCCGTTCATGCAATACAAATGAAAATATCAGAATGAACACTTTGAGGGCACGACCCCTGACCTGATCACCAGCGCCAATATCCTCCGGATTCCTGTTGACGTGGACTCCCGCGGCAATGTTGGGACTTTGCTGCTCCAGGGCGAGCAAAATGTTGCAAGTTTTAAAGTCAAATCCTGAAATCGTATTAAAGGTAACAAATTCAACCTCAATATCTTAAACGCTGATTTGGTAAGCCCGTTCATCAACAATGCATTCGCAATTGTAATGTCTTGCTGCTTAGATGCTTTCCGCCAGCTTCAACTCATATTGCTTAACTTGTAGTCTTAACTAGCCCAAGCTTAACTTAAGTAAATTAGCCTTCGCATGTGGACAAAACAAAAGCTTGAGTTTCAGCGTTGACAGAACTTGTAGAAAGCAGTGCGAGTCTTCTGTACCCTCAGCCATCATATAAATTATTATTTGGACATGGACAATTCTGGCAATTCGACACACAAAAGTGCATAGTCCCATTCCATTTCCAGAGTTAATTGTTCCCGAATTTTGAGCCTTCCCGAACGCAAAATTTATCGCACCTGGTCACCGGCTCCAATCTGTTCCTCATTACGATCTACATGGACTCCACCGGCAATGTTGGGAGACTGTTGCTCAACGGCAATCAAGAGGTTGCAAGTTTTATAATCGAAGCCTAAACAAGGAACATCACAGAAAATTGAGCGAAAGAAGAAATAAATCGAGAACAGGCTTAGGGCAATGCCCTCAGCTAGAAGTGATAAAGTCGTCCCTGGAATTTGATCACGCGTTCATAAATCACGTTTTCGTGAACGTGAGCCCAATAAACTCGTTATGGTTTCTTTTGGAATTCGGCGAAATGCCTTCAACAATTCACTACAGTAAAGTTCAGTGTTTACAACTAAAAAGCATAAACGTGTCTTGACCTTTAGACGAATCGTCGTAGCCAATGTGCTTGACTGTATCACGCACCACTCGTTGATAATCTACATTGGCTTTGGAAGTAATTTCACCGCAAACGAGGACCATTCCGGTCTTGGTCACAGTTTCTGTAAGAAATAAAGAGCCACCTTGTAAATTGATGTCCAAAGAGTAGTAAAATATTCCAGGCGAAGGAGATAACAAGTCAACGACTTGACTTGCATTCGAATCAAAGGTTGCTGCTGTTTATAAACTCGAATGAATGAAGTGAAGAAATGAACAATGAGATTTGGCCTTACCACATGCAACTTTTGCATCAGGATCTTGCTTCAAATGGGCGTCCAGAATGGCGTCGCTGATTTGGTCGCACATTTTATCTGCACAGGAAAGAAAAATCATGAAGTTAAACTTGTGCATGTGCATTGTGATCAATAGATTATTGCGCATTGGCAGACAGACGTGGACTTCTTATATAAACAAAAACTTCACTCTATTTAATACTTATCGGCTCAAACATTTTGTTAGTTGGAATCATAAAGCGGAAACCATTAAATGTAAATATTGCACTATTTTCCATACTCGAGACAAATATTTACGATGTCCTTGCATCATAAATCTAGTCAAGCGATTCGAAGCGATCTAATTCCTGTTGTTCTTATTAAGACACTTAAGACAACGTCTAGCGTCAGCATTTTCAGATCCGCCAAAGCGTATCACAAGAACGCGAGCGTGCAGCGCACAACAAAGTCTCGTGCCTGCCATACGTCAGGATTCGCATATAGTCAACATTCATTCAGTTCGCATTCATTCTTCCCATGAATTTAGTAGGTCGTAAATTATAACGTAATCAGCAGATCACTCGTGTCTGAGACGTGCCATGGTTTATTCACGTGATGACTTGTGTCAAGTGTCATGCGCATCCGTCTTGAAACCGGCTAAATCCGACCTCAGTCACCTTAGCTGCCTTAGCATAGGACGAGTCAGCAAAGAAACGTTACGTGAGCCTGTGGGTTCGTGAGCCGCCGTCGGCGCCAAAGTCATTTGTGTCTTAAGGCATATTTACCGGCAGTTGAGCATAAATTCATTGATTTTAGGGATACAACTGTACCCTATACATGTATGGGATGACACAGTCTAAGGTTCGATTAATTAAAAATTGAGACATGAAAGTTATGCAACGATGAGGCTGTACACGTTTACCACGTCTGCTCCCTTGATAAGAAAGTGGTAAATGTCAAGAGAAAAGGAAAGAATGATCTGAAGGAGATCCTCTGGCGGCACCACGACACAGAGTTGACTCGTGATGCTGGAAGCGTAATGCAATCATTGAGCAAAGCATTGAAAGCAACTTCCAGAATTTTCGCCAGAGTCAATCTAAAAGTTCATGCTCGCTCACTCGACACCTTTGACCCTCATTACGAAATACGAGGTACATTCAGCTCGCGCTCGCACGACTTGACGACAGGATGTTGGATGTGTCAATGTTAGCGAGAACATGAAACCATCTTTCAGCCTGAACGATTAGTCACAAACTTGGAACTTCAAATGAATCCTTTACAAATTATTCGCTAAATGACAAAATATTCCACGAAAATATTAGTATTTTTGTAACGGTGAAGTAAAGCTTCCCGACACAGTCGCATTGTACGAAAACAGAACACAGTCAAGCACGGCCAAGGTTCAGTTTTCTTAGGAAGATTTTTTAAAACTAGTTGAAAGATGAAAGTGCAGCATGTAAAGAGAGAAAAGTTTCTAGTTTCGCAATGGCAATAATTGTGAAACTGCGATCATATGATGAGGTTAAAAATACAATTCAATCTTATCTCGGTTCAGATTTCGTCACAAATTGCGCTCTCTTCAGCATTGCATTACCATTTAAGCAATCAAAATCATTGTGCAATGATTCCCCTTTGCCTTCGTTAACGATCCCACCCCCGCCGTCAATCATGTCAATCATCCCTGGACCTTTCCTAACAACTCAATTGAAATCGTTATCATGCCATGCTGAATTCGTTGCCTCAAATTCAGCCGCAAATTCTGACTTGACGCTGAATCTCAAAGTTAAAGCTGTAAGCTGAGTCAACAAGCCAGCTGGTTTTGACTCACACAAACGCTGATTGACAGGTTACGTGAGTTACGAATTAAATTCCAAGTGTTTATAATATAAAGTACGTCATAGTGGACCGTGATCAGCTTCTCATTCATTACATTTTCTAGACTGATGAAGTAATCATGCAGACAGTTTGTCCTATCGTGTCCCCGCTCCGTCCTTGAGCTTGAAAAGCAGGTGGTGTTGCATGGTCGGGCTTTCGAGGTCGCACATGCCAGCAAACATTAACATTAGGTGGTCACGTTACAATAATTACAGCCTTAGATCAATTGTTCCAGAGCAATTGCGTCGCACTGAAATTCGACACGAATTAATTTTACTGAACTTTCCTCATAACCTTTATACTGTCATTATTTACACAGATTGTCCAACTCTTTGTTGCACAGCACGCAACACTCAACCACATTGACGATTGACGCATGGCGTTATTATCCTGATAAACTTAATTGTACGTAATTTCGGAGGAAGTAATGTCAAAAAGGTTATCCCATTTAAAAGAGGACCAGTGGCAGCATCCACAATTACTCAATTTGCGTCAGCTGTAAATAACAGATCTTGTGCACTGTAATTGTGAGCCTAGTAAAATCACGAGCCACAATCGTGCTTGTAGAAAAATTAGACAAAGTCAAGGTTGAAATGTTTTCTGAGACTTTTCTACATTTCATGCCAATCCCTCGATCTGCTGGAGCGATCGCACGGCTTACGTGGCCTTCCTTTGTTCATCGAAATTATTGTAATTGTAGTGCCGATTCCGACTGCGGTGCGGGAGTGGTGTCGTCAGATTATCTCAAAAATTTGAAACGCTTGCATAATGCCAAAATAAGAATTCCAGCAAGAAATTTGATTATGCAACATTTCGCACAGGTACACAAAGCTCTCGTAACTCTCATTCATTCGCATTGTTCAGCACAGCATGGTTGTGGAAATCTTATGTGGAATTGTTGCTGACTCTGCTGTCTGAAAATGTATTGAAGTAAGCTTTTGCTAACTATGACTTCATGAAACATGATACCAACTCGCGACACACGCGATTGACAATTGGAACATGCAGCAAATTGAATGGCACGTGATGCAGGATAAATGACAGACAGCCTTCATTAAATTAAAATTAATTCGAATCTTGATAGGAAACCACAACAGAGACATCATGCCATATTAAATTGCTGGCTAATATTGCTTTATGCACAATTTGGCCATGCTAAACTTGCCATATAATTTCTGGCAATGCTCTAACACCGACGGTTTCTTCAACTGATAAGAAATGAATCACTAGTTACAAATAATCGATAAGCAAGCACAACAGCATGGCGCCTGGCGTGGAAAGTATTATCGTAACATAACGTTCGTAATCATTACCCACGTTAATAAGTCTCGACAGGCAGATAATGGAAAGCTATAAATTATTACCTTACTTCGCAGTAAATTCAAACGATTAACATCCGCATCTGCAGATTTTGATTTGAATGATAAATTAATGTGAAAGTTAGCTAACAAAATAATACATCCAAACGCGCTAAGTATTATCGCATGAGAATGTGTGACATGAGAATGCGGAATAACTGAACGCATACACTGAATCGTAAAATATTAACTTCATATATACTTCTGGCTCAATGTGATTATAATTAACTTTCTCATTTTGCTCAGCTACTCAGCATCAACACTACACTACCAACGCTGCACAGTCTCGCATAATAATTTCCACATGTGTTCAGTTTGCAGGTTGAACATTCAAAAATTCCTAAAACTTGCAGTCAAATTCTATCATGCGTACTCTCGCAAAGCAAAGTGCGAGCGACTTAAGAGTTATGAGCGAGCCCTTGCCCCTGAAAGCAATTACGAGCTTGATTGACAGCATTCCTGCCTCACTAGCCTAGCCACTTTAAGTATTAAAGGTTAAAGCGTCACGTGCAGTAACAACTACTCTTGTTAATCCCGACGTCAACGCCAACGTTTTTTATCGCTTGATAAACACGTTTTGTGTTGCTACATTCACGTGCACATAACCTGATAGCAAGTGACCTCCTACTTCTGATCTCGTGATTCGTGAAACTCGTGTTTCGTGACGTTTATCGATTTTGTCAAATCATGCGAGTTCCGACGCAATATAAACAGAAGCTGAAGTTAATATTTTATGGCAAGCAGATGGCCGTTATCTGTTATTGAAATTAAATTGAAACCCAAGCAGACGAATCGATGATGAGTTCGTTACCTAATTTTAAAGTACTATTATGTGAAATTCACATCGTTGGCAATTATCAAATATAGATCGTATATGGAACGTACCTGGATGACCTTCGCCCACAGACTCCGACGTAAACAGGAACGTCTCTCCTTCAGCCAATCGAGCCTCAGGGAAGCCAGTCCCAGTTCCGCTGGCATTGCCATTGCCATTGGCATAGCCGTTTGTAATTCTTGATTCTGGCATTGTTGTCGTCAAAAGTGGTTTGTTTCCCCTTCTGGAGTTGATTATTGGAATAAGCTGTAGAGCAGGGACCGTATTACAACGGTAGTTGTGGTAAATTGGACTGATAACGTAGTAGAATCTATAGTCTTGTGGCCGTGCGAATTTGGTGAAGTAGAGCACGTTGTTTTTGATAAAGCTTCCGATGTTGCCCGTATGACTGCTGAATCGAAAAGGGTTTGAAAACAGCATGAGCCTGTGCTTTTATGACTGCTCACTACTCACTTGCTAATAAACTAACGTGCACGACGGCAAACTTGTGGTCGAAAAGGAGGCAAACAACCAAGTTGAAATTTAGCACGCAACTGTTCATTGCTAGCAGTTGTACACAATACAACGTTCCCAACTACCTCAAATGAGCGTGCGCTAACTGGCTTGCACCACACAGATCGTCATTGCGCTGTTTTGGAGTTAATTTTGCTTTATTACGATAATTGCTGTTATCAACCAGCACATTGGCATTGACGCACAAGTTTATTTATCAATAGCCAAAGGACCATTTTTCATTAATGATCATCATTTTCCAGAAAATTGAAAGAGAATGGAATTCTACATGTAAAAAGCAAAAAGCTCCTTTTGTAAACAAACCTTCGGCATGAACAAAGTGCGAAGACTTCAGCTTCTGGATTAAAAGTGGAGTATGCAATTCGTAATTTTAAAATAAATTCTCAGTTTTACAAACGTAATGCCGTTGGGTGATGCGACGATGTGATGGAAAGAGATAAGAAAGTTAAAAGATAATGATGCCGGTGGGTCTTAGAAAAGTATAAAAGTAATTTGGAGTTGAATTTCGCGACTTTGATGATGTATTTTACGATTTCCAAATCCGAGTCCAGCTCAGGATGGAAGGGGCACGTTTGCTGCGTTTGTCTGCGGCTGGCAATAGGGTGGCGACAATCTCCGGAATTATATATAAATTGTTCAGGTGTCCAACTCCAACCGTATTCTTGATGCTTCCATTGCCATTTGTCTGTCCTGGACTTGCGTATCGTATTTGAACACACTTCATCCTACCACTGCAAAGGCCATCAACGTAAGACGAATTAGTTCCCAAAATAATGTTGGCAACTTAATTGGCTCAGTTACAGCCTAGAAGAAAGGAGAGTTCTAGCAATTCTAGCTGACTTACAATAGAAGTGTTCCTGAGTCTCTGGCAGATGTGTTATATCACACACTTTCGCAGAATAGCGAAATTCGTTGAAAGGAACTATATTTGGTGGTTCAAGGGTATTACAGATCTGCGAGTCCTTTTACCGAAATAATCACAGGTTTCTAGTTAACGTATGTTAAATTAAAATAGTTTTAATGATATCAATAGTAAGAATTTAATAACCGGTTCCTGACCTGAACTCTTACTTTCCCTTAATTTGAGCTATAATTTAGCTTATTAGTGAAATTACCGGATTTAATTTGGGATGGAGACGACATGCTGAAAGAACTTTTAGCCTTTAGCTTTTAGAGATTTCACAGATTTATACATGTCCCCCGACTGTCGCAGTTTCGCGATTCACTCGCGGTTGTACTATCCAATCAGAGCAGAGAAAATTTTGCGAGGCATCGCCTACTTCGCAGAAGTGCTAAACTGCGAGGTCACCTCAGGAATAGCCCTATTATGTATTCCATAGCAAAACAATCCACATGTTTACGACCAGTAGCATTCGTATTTGGGGTCTCCACCGTCACATCGTGAGTTAATACCACTCCCGCAGGGATGCGAACGAATTCTACTCTGTCCTCCGGCACCATTATGAGCTGATTGTTCTTGCTTACGTACTAGAAGTATTTGCCCATCCGCACTCCAGTAAGATGGCCTAATCCGTACATGATACCATCTTTAAGCCCCGGTCCTTGGTAAATGCATAAACGACGGTTGCGTAGGCGTTCAATGAATCTCCGGACGAAAGGTTTTAATATGTCACTGAGAACAATGGCCAGGACCATGGCCACATCGACCAATTCAATCATCGTGCAAAATCTCGAGGCGCTCGTCTTCGAACTTTCTGATTTTGACTCTGCCTGCTACCAACTTCAGAAACTTCATATTCCACAGTGGATGCTTCGGCTCCGTTTCAGGCGCAAGAGTCAGGGTAAATAAACATGCGGCAGAAGCAGTGTTCGATAAATCACACTCTTTTGAATATTTTCCATCACACTGTGAAATATTGGAAATGATGCCTAATAGTGTGGAATATTGTGAAAAAAAATTTGATGATAGAAGACAGTGGGAAATAACGTGTAATATTGTGAAATTGTTAAACAACGAATTAAAAAGTGGGAGAGTAGAGAATTATGGTAAATAACGTTCAATATTGTGATATATTGTTAATTAACGAATAATGTTGTAATAGAAAATGGCGGCAAATAACGCTAATTACGTCATCATACTGAATATTTCACATATCACAGCCTGGAGAATAGTTCACACCCCGTTATTTAACGTTATTTACCACTGATATCACAGTGTTATAAAACATCATGGAACATTGGTCAGAAGTCCCTGAGAAAGGAAGCTAACTCGAATGCGAATGGCTCGAAGTAGAGTTTTAAGTTGAGAACTGCGCTGATAGCTACGCACGGCGTATCACAGCACAGCAAAAAAGGCTCCTTCCTTCCTGGAGCAGGAAATATGCAGATTTGGTATTGATGCTTCTTTCTTCAGCATTGCTGATTACCTCCTCGCTGATTTCCTTCTAAGCATACCCTTAAATATGCCAGAGCAGAGCCCGGTGTAGTTTCTTCGCTAGACGAGCGGCGAAGAATTCATGTTTTTGTCTTAACTATCGGATTGGAATCGCAAGCCAAGCCACGTTAGCCATCTATCCCAATTACAAGACAACCTGTGCGTTGAAATGTATGCTAAATGTGTGTCAGAGCTAGCAGGGAGCGTACTCTGCCAATATTGAGCCCGTTTAGCAAGTAGCAAGTTCTTCAAAGTCAAGGTCATGTCTGTCACAAAAAAGTGCAGAGCCTGCCGGGTGGCATTCGTTCGCTCCCATGCTTCTCCAGTTTAGCCGATTCTCAGCAAAAATTCTGGTTACGAATTTCCTCTTTGCATTCTTTTTTTTAAACAGTTCGATTATTACAAGAAACATACTTCGCTTAAAATCCTTTGCTTGCTTTGCTGGTCATTGCATCTCAAAGAAATGCAAATGGAAAGAATGCAACGCACGCACGCACAAATCATAAATAGCCAACCAGCTAACTTGCTTAAGCGTTCCAATTCCAATTCCACAGACAAAGAAGATAGACAGACGCGTGGAAAATTTCCATTCTCACGTTTTACTGCTGTTTTAATGCCTTGCTTTGTTAAAGTAGCTCAGCTCAAACTCAACACTGGACAAAGACAAATATAGAGTAGAGCAAAGCCGGCACGGTTTTTCGTCCATAATAAACTGTCCATCAACAATCATACAACTCCTGACGAGTCCCAACCAAGGCAGGGAGAACATCCGTCCATGAACCGTGTAGAAGTTTCTGGTTTCTGCATATATTACGCCTTACGCGTATTTGATTCTGATTGCTACATTGCCTCGCATTGCACAAGTTTATGGTGTACGCTCAGAGTTCCAGGCGGAGCCGACCCGTCACTGGACAAAGAGTACTGGTAACTTGCCAGAGCATTTTCTCATTGGAGACGACACCGAGTTCGTTCAGAGTACTTTTCCAGAACTACCAGAACAAGTACAACGCAGAATAGAATACAATACACTGGGCAAAGCTATTCGCGAATCCACGCAGCCACGGTCACACTATGGTCCAAGTCGGTAGGCAAGGCACGGCATGGGTTCGGTTAGGCATGCAAGGGTAATGGCAATCCGTTGTAGGGTAAAACGCTAACAAGCGTTAAAAAGCACTGTTCACGTCTATATTTGGTTCTTAGCGTGAATTTCACAGTATTGATTGCTTGCCCGCATGGGCACAGGCATGGGCATGGCACCGGCACGGCCACGAGGGTTATGCAATGCAAAGTAGTGCAGTGGGCTATACTCGTAAGTAATCATGCTGCATGCTCTATGCTCACTCAACAAGCAAGCCCTGCCTCTACCTTCGTATGATAGCATTGTAGCCACAAAGCTACAACGGTTCCACTCTTTGCGAACGCGAATGAATGTGGTATAAAGGTACAATACAACAGAAGACAAGGGTTTACGATGTTCCTTCGACGAGTGACTAGCACCGCCATACTTCTCACAACTTCATCGTCTCCCATTCTTCTAAAGTCCACTCTACAATCAACTTGCTGTGTCGGCGTCAACAATCCAACCAATTCTTACCTAATTTCAAGGTGTTTTGCAACCGCAAACTCATCATCCAAGAAAATGGCACGACCACGCGTCTTTTTTGATATGACCGGTAAGTGTAGCCGTAATTTACTTTATCAAAGCAAATTAAGGTGATTAATCAAATACAAAGAGTACTTTACTGATATTGGCACCGGTCATTTTGTGTTTTAGCTGATGGACAGCCAGTTGGTCGCATTACAATGGAGGTGAGTCATGAATTCATCTAAATTTCAAAAGAGAGAATCTTTCTTTGCTTGATCTTTACATCTCTTTTAACTTGCCGGCTTTTGTATTGTGTCCCGCCATGATGCTCTTCTCTGCTGTGCATCTCTGCTGCTTTGCTTTGTCAGTCAGATAATGCTAACAGCATAAAAATGGAGTATCAGTTATGTAATCGGTCACTTTTCGAGTATCTCGAGTCTGCAGTTCATTTTCAATAATCTCAAAGTTAGGATTGAGCAGCACTCGTGCATGTGCTAATGGTCTATCACAAGATTAGCAGTAGTAGGTGCATAATTAACGTAACAAATGGTTGCATTGGGATTGGGAGGTGGGGCATTATCGTAACTTTTATGCGTGCAGTGCAATACTGCAACGTTACAAAAAAGACGAATCAGCTTAACGGCGAGTTTCGTGAACTACGGCATGCTAAATTTAATAGTAATGCAACGGAAAAATACTGGCCGCGTCGTTGCGTGCAATCGTTCAATGTCCTCCTTTTGACTTCTTGGAATCAAAAAAGCACTGACGATCAGATTTGACTTCATGAATAAGTCTCTATCTTTTGCATTAGTGCTAAACTAATCGAAACAAGACACCAGCCTTTCTTTCTAAGCAATTAGATTGACGGTCTAGTCTGTGCTCACAGTTCTAATTGTTTTCATGTTCATGCTTTTGCCTTATAATAATCGGTTTTTGGCCATGCAAATCATGCTGATCGCATTCAGATTCAGATCATATGCTCGTTTATCAGTACTCATGTCCTCAATTTCCTCAATCGTTTGCAATGTATTTGTAGTTGAGAGCTGATGTGGTTCCCAAAACTGCTGAGAACTTCCGCGCCCTGTGCACTGGCGAGAAGGGCTTTGGCTACAAAGGATCCGTGTTCCATCGCGTCATTCCGAACTTCAGTAAATTCTAGCTGACATAAAACCTATTTAAAGGAGTTTCAATATTGTTTTTTAGTTTATTTATTTTTATTCTTCTCAACAATTTTATAGTGTGTCAAGGCGGAGACTTCACCGCCGGGAATGGAACTGGTGGCAAGTCAATCTATGGCGAAAAGTTTGCCGATGAGAACTTCCAGCTGACTCATACTGGCCCAGGTAATTAGCTAGGAATTGTATTTAATGAATTCTTTGTCTCTTGTATTTGCGTACATTTGAATTCATGAACTTTTATTTGTATGCAGGAATTCTCTCGATGGCAAATGCTGGCCAAAACACCAACGGGTCTCAATTCTTCATCACCACAGCCAAGACATCATGGTTGGATGGCAAGCACGTCGTTTTTGGATCCGTTGTTGACGGCATGGACGTTGTCAAGAAGCTTGAGGGATTCGGGTCCCAGAGTGGCAAGACTTCGAAGACCATTGCTGTCGCCGACTGCGGACAACTTTAAGTAGATTTTTTCTTTTTCGAGTGGAGTTCCAAAAAGTTTGTAACCTAAAGTTAAAGTTAAATGAGGATTGGCAAATACTTTTTTCTGTGGAGAGGTTTCTGAAGAGGATACAAATAAAATGTAACAACATTTGAATTCTTTAAGATTTCTTCATTTCATTTATTGACTCGAAATCATGGCTCAGAAAATACAGTTACGATTGGCGTGATTGGTGCGTTTACTTACGAAAACTAATTCGGTCTTTTTTTATTTTTAAGCTGGCTAAAATTGAATCTTTGAGAAATGAAGTCGTTTCCTACTAGCAGCAGTTAAAATTATAGACACTGTAGAAAAGAGCCAAGATGTATTTGATCTTTCCATCAGGGTTTTGTATTTCTGTTACATAAATAGCTGCACTGCTCTGAGAAGTTTGCAAGGGTATTTCGCATTGGTGAACCTAAAACCCTGACTGATGAATATGAATGACTTTGGCCTCATTATCCCATTAACCTCACGACAGCTTTCAAAGTACACATGGAGGACGATTGCGATTGTAAAAAGGCTTGCCTTCTGTGTTCCGCATTCCGTAGTCTAATACCTCATGGAAATTACAAGCTCTAGTTCTAATTCTACTATCGCGTTTTCCTGAGTTTAGACAACAAATAATACTCGGCTTGTGGACTAGATTAGATAAGCTAATTTTTGGAAATTAGAGCTGGAAGTAAAGCATTATGAACTCTATTCTTAGAGGGTACAAAAAGATGAAAAATTAAAGTGATGCAAAGGAGAGCCACGCTCATTCTAAAGAAACATCTGGAGACTTCCCGGATACGCTGGAGGAAGAAGGCGAGATCCGTCGACCGATTCTGAAACTAAAGAACAATGGAATATTTAATAATTAGAACTCATGTAAAATGTAACTGGAAGCGCTAATAGATCAATTTCAAAACTTACCTCACTAATTCTCCGAATTTGTCGTATTCGTCGTATGAAATGCCCCGTAGCTGAAATTGTAAACACAACATTGAGTAATTAATCGTAGCATTGACAGAGCGGAGAAAATTTCACGCGCGTTCTTACAGGTGAAATCGTGTCTGAATCAGTCTGAGCTGCCGCGTTGGCAGTTGGTGGTTCGCAGTCCAAATGCAATTTGTGCACCTTCTCTCCTCCTCCAGACCCTTTCCGGTCGTTATTGTTTCGTTTAAGGACGTCAATCTCCAACATGAGCTTTTCTATCGTTCTGTCTTTTTCAGCGTCACCTCTCTCCCTTTCTTCCAGTTCCTCCTTTAACACCATCAATTGCGTCTTTAAGTACTCCATATCATCCATCATGCTTTTCAAAACTGACTCCTTTGGATCTTCAGGTAATTTTTCCTCTGACGAGGCTCGGCCAGCGTCGGCGATCACTGGTTCCGGTATTCTGCTGGGTGATTTCTCTACCGGTGGCTTTACCTTTGCTGGACTCACGGTTTTGGCTTCTTTCCGCAAGTTTTTATTCATCGCGTCTGAACGAATCTCCTTTAAATTCATCTTCTTTCCATTTACATCCTTTCGGTCTTTCGGACTAGCACTGGACACTTGTTGAAGGTTTCTCAGGATAAAGTTCTGCTTGGGCTTCGTTGGAGATGGGGCTTTAGGAGTAAGTGCAGGTCCGCTGCTCTTAGCACGGTGCTTCGGAGACGAGAGACGGTCAATACTGCTGAGTCTTGTGACGGCAGACGCAGATGTTGGAATTGCTTTTGCGCTCGACGTATCAGAAAATGCGGAGTCGCTTGCCATGTCCCCATCTCGCTGAAAACTGCAGTATGAAACAAAAGTTATTAAGTTTTGTTATCTTCACTTTCTATATGAAACGAAATAAGTCCCAGCATAATACCTGTCTTGTCTGTTTACTCTTTTCTCCAACATCAGGTCACAGGACGCAAGGCTTTCACCTGAAGAGCTTGGTGATAAATCTGCAATACACAGAATAAACACGGCAATTAGTTTGTGTCTGGCTGCACAGAGTGGATACTAAAACGCCTCGTAAGCCCTTTCCCGTTTGAGAGCGTCTAAATCTAACCACTCAGCACGTTAAAAACCTGAGTCAGTCCAGTAAGTCTGTTTGCAGTATGACATGACGAAAATATGGCTAACAGTTGGAACACACAACATGTGCCAGTAATAAAAATTCAATTGGACAATAATAATTCATCCACGACAGAGGAAGGTTGAAATGTCTGTTTTTGTATTACCGAAATTACCGATTACAATTCAGTCTCATCTTGTTTTGTCTCATCTGTACGCGTGTGCGTGGCGACGAAAAAACAGCAAAAGCTTGTTTATATTCTCGTTCTGTTTCTCATTTAACATTTTCAATTTATTTTTCACCTGCACTGAACTGCACTGCACTACTAAGCAGCTACCTGACCGTGATAATCTAACATATTATCACTCCAATTATTGGTATTAAAAAAGCGATTATCGAGTGTAGTAATCACAACTTTGAATGATTGTGGATTGAATTTCTTTAAGAGAATTAAACAAAACAGGTAATTTGATCCTCAACGATCAAATTCGTTCAATATGTCAAGGGTGTGATTAAAAATCTGGTGGCAGCCTCAATTATTTACGTGCGCGTTTCAAACGAGACGTTACAATTTGCAGACTCCACACTTGTGGAGTTTAACCAGCTTGTGCACTTGAACCGAACTTTTCACTAACTGGCGCTGACTACTGACGTAATAACAATGGCATGAGTAATCTGCAGACCAATGACAGCCTAACCAAACCACTAACCAGAGTTAATAACATTACAGATGGTTTGAACTTGTAAACCACCTACACATTACATTAAATGGTCATATAGATATGGCAAGTCAGGTTGTCAGGCAGCGATATAGAAGGATAAAAGAATGCTTACTGCAGTCATAATAAGTTCAATTATGCACAACATTACGACTGAGTTGGAGATGGAAGTGGAATTCCTATATCAGGAATCAAGGTTTTAACTTTTGACCTTCACGTGTGTAATTCAATTGCACATAATTTCATCCTTTCTACCGTTCGTTCGAGATGCTAGCGTGCTTAATTTGGAATCTTTAACATACAAAACCTCATCCGATCAGCTCTGCTCTGCCAAATCTGCTGATGAACGGTAATTATCGTAATTGTGCTCTCAACAATAGTGCCACTGCGTTGTTGTCTCATACTTCCACTACATGTTTCCAGCACGCAACGCATCATTTGAGACTGGACTAAATTAATTTATCACGTTGCACGCTCGTCTGATTCAGACCGGTCGGTGTGGACTGAGCAGATCTCAGTTCACTTTTCACTTTTGCAACACGAATTATCATTTAATGAAGGATTTGTCTAATCGAAGCAATGCATAATGCAAGTCTGGACGCCCACGAAATACAAATTCAAACAAATCATGCAATAAATATCGCAAGTCTAATAACAGTTCATCACCGCCTTCGCCGCCCAACTCTCACTTTAACAAGTGCCAGGCACTTCGGATGCATTCGCACAGGCAGTCTTAAACGTAGCGTTGTATTGGATGGCATGAAAGATGATGAGGTGAGATAATAAATCATCTTTGTATGGACACAAACGAGAAACGACCGCCCGCACTCCAAGGAACTCCACTACTTTGGCAAGTTATGTTGACGCTACTAACCTTTGAAAGTTAACGTCAGGTCAGGCTGATCAGAAATCTCATCATCCAAGTACTCAGAGTCGGACATGTGATGGTGATCGCCTCCTCCACGGTGATGGTGATGTCCCAACTTGCTGCCGAATTCACCCGAACTGGACGAGTCGTGCTGGAGAGGGTAATTCGTTTTGGCACTCCGTCCATCTCCCTTCCCAGAGCCCGATTTACACTTTGCTGACGTTGGAGTGGATTTGTCATCGCCTTTGCCCTGATTGAACATTTTACGCTGCAAGATCACTCCCGTGTTCACAGTCTGAAGTCCCTTAACTCCTAAAGTTGGCACAGATTGCAAGTTCTGGTTTTGGGCCTGCGTCCGAGCTGGATACAGAATCGTGTGGAAGGGTCTGGGCTCCACTGGCTTCTTTAAAGTCGTGTAGGTACTACGCGGTGTATTCCCAGGAGATGTCAATTCGATTCTGTTATTATTTTGTTCCGAAATCGGAGCCAGAGTATTTGTTGCAGTTCCAGTGGCAGTCGCACTGGGTATCTTTGAAACAGGCGGAGGCACCAAGTTCGGGTAAGTACGGAAAATCTGATTGCCTGGCCGCCCGAATAACCTCGTATTCTCGCCATAGCGATTCAGGTTCGCGTTGCACACAGCTTGGAACCTGGCGGACGGCTGCGTGCCAGCGGCTGCAGAACCGACTAGAACCTGAGGTGCTTGATTCAAGTTAAGGGTGGCGATCTTTGCGCTAATGGCCGACTTTGGCGGTTGGTACTGAAATGTCCGCTTCACCTTTTCTGGAGGTGGTTGGTTTTGGTGCGCCAAGGAAGGAAATGGGCTTCCCCTCGCACTTGACCCAGAGCGCTTTGATTCCATTTCTGACGCGGCGATAAAGAGTGGCAAGCTAAAGTACCCGGCCGACGTAGAATTTGTGACTACGGTTGTTGTGCTGGTTGTAGTGTCAGTCGTTCCAAACAGGAACAGATCCCGAAGCTGCTTCTTTTCCTCTCTGTTTGAATTTAAAGCGTGTAAGGTGACCGCAGAAATTGGGATTGGACCCTCGCGTGCTGCTTCGTCAAATTCTTTTTCCTGGTTTGTGGCTGCGGCTTTAGAGCTTGCTGAGTAGTTTCCAGCAAATACAGAATCTGTGTTGTTGTTGTCACTTGGGTCGGCTTCGTTGTTATTGCTGTTCGAATTATTGCCGTCAGGCTTCGCCTGAATCGTACCAGTGTCAGGTTCTTTGCTCTTGACTTGAAGGAAGAGGAACTTTCTTAGGAAGATTGGTTTCGACGGACTGGGCTTAACGTCGGGCTGTTCACTTCTGTCGGTAGTTTTGCCCCAAAGTAAGAATCCACTTTTACGGCCTGTGGACTCAGTTGCTTGTGGCGATGGTGAGACTCGATGTTTCTTAGATGGCTTCCGCTGGTAATTGCTTCGAGTGTCGCTTGCGTCGCCCGTGTTCATGGAACCATCCTCCGTGCCTTTTTCCTGCAGTTGTGGTGCAGTTGTTGATGTTGTTCGTGTCGCTGACTTCTTTATCTTGGACCTTATCTGAAATTAACATTAAAATCCTTGCGTTACTTCCGGAAAATTGTCAACAATTTTCTTGTCCAATACTCATTGTACTGGCAGAGTCCTAATTCGTAACCGTAAACGCAGCATGCAGACCATTGTTCTTGTATCGGTTGCTTAAACTTACCAAACCTATCATTGAAGTCATCAGTTAGGCTAATGAGCCAGTGAATCATACTTTCAAAGTCGAAAGATGACCCATGATTCCAGAGGCGAAGTCACAAACGCAAAAGCATACTTTAACTTGTGCAAAGTCATCTGCAATTTTTGGATTTTTCACAAAAATTGCGAGACTTTGAGCTCCTTCATGACGAACTGGCGCTGGCTCAGACTTTATATTGAAATTATGACACTATTATCATTATCGCCATTGATTAGGAACTTGTTCTGTGAATTTTGACTTGCTGGGGTAAGTTATCACTCTTCTAGGCTCTTGATGGCAAATAGGAACACTTCCTAGCGAAGTAAATTACGAAATGAATTGACTGGGCCAGGCGATTGACTGCGCGCCTTGCTTCGTTGTAATTAACATTGAGCAAGTGCAAATCCAGCACAGTGAAATAATTGCCCAATGTTATTGCTCCATAAAAGGAAGAAATATTTTAAAAGGGCAGAAGATTCAAATCAAACACAATTGAGTTGTGTGCATGTGATGCTGGCATGAATCAAGTGAATCTCAAACAAAAAACCATTTATAATGAGCTGTTGCTTTCATTTACTGTCTACCTTGCTTGTCTACTAGTGCGATGCGTAATGCGCACCTTGACTTGACGCCATGCCTGCCCTGCCCATCGTGACACTTGAATCAGGTACATTAAAAGATTAATTCATTCGCTGCGTCATTATCATTCCTCATGCGTGCTCACGTTTCAGCTGCTGCTAATGCTTGTCTATTTAATATTTAAAACGATACAGCCTACTTCGTCTCGAGTTGGTGTGGCGTGGCTGGTCCGCCTGTGTCTGTGTCAACTATTATATTTATTTCGAGCTGATCTTCCATGTTTGCTAACTCTGATCAGAAATTACTCTGTCTGAGTGTCTGTAATGCAATTGCATCGAGACTTTTGAGACGGCAATGCATTCGGCTTGCATAATGGTGCAAGAGACTGGAGCTAGAATTGCAGGCTAGCAACAATACGAGGCATAATCGCATTAAGTAAATTCTGAGGCCAACAAAAAAATACGAGGCCAGATACAAGCGTTAAGTGAATATGAATCACGACGTTTGTGAATCATGGCTCGGAAAAATTTGGGCATCGAAATTACAAATGTTGCAACGAAATGCAGCAACAGCAATCATGATCCGACGCGGTCTTTGTCTAAGGCTAAGGTCAGGATAATGAGCGCCTTAATGAAGCCGCTTTTAGCTTCAGAGATAGCAAATTGGGCGTTCGTGAGGAAAATATGGCTCCCAATAATTGGCTTGGCGTCTGAGGAGAAAGTAGTTCTCACAAGGAATGTACAGCTTACTTGTTCGTACTTAGCTATGAGCCATATTCAATAATAAAGTAATTGGCAACCAATTTTCCAAATAGAAATACAGATGAATGATGCATTCTCGCAAATTGCAAATACATATTGGACTGGATTTCTCGGCCCAGAGTCAGTCCAATTTCTGGAATGCCGCAACGCAGTACTTGGCACTCACTGGCACGGCAAGATGCGGGGTCTCAACACAATTGTGAAGGACAAAGCTGATCTGGTCTCGATCAGCGTCATCAACTTTGACACGACAAGGAAGAAGAACAAGGCAGAGACGGTTCCTTCGGACCACAGCGACTTTTACAATCGTCTAGTGGAGGAGGCGCCATTTGTGTACGGCGACCACGGAATCCAGCCAGCAAACAACACGATTGACTGGCTGGACGAAGGTCAGATTAAGAAGGGACAAGAGTTCATTCGTCGCAACTGGTTTTCGGTTCAGCTCGCCCATTTTATATCTTTGATGCTGATATTCACGTTCAAGTCGGGTCGTTCGGTGCTGCTTCGCACTGGCGAATCGCACAGGAAAGAAGCCTCTCTCACGAGGTACTTGTCAACGATCCTGCACATTAAAGCGTGGTACGAGACCGATTTCGTGGCAAGAACGGGCAAAAGCGCTCAGGATGTTTATGCGGTCAGGAAAATGCACGGGGCGGCTGCATCGAATTACGATAAATCACTTGTGCCGAACATATACCTGGACAGCAAGCAGGAATCACTGCTGAACGCAATACATGCGGACTGCAAAGACATAAACACCGATGACACACCGTGGGACGTGCTGGTCGAGAACCCGAAGGTGCCCATGAGTCAGTTCGACATGGTCGTAACTCAATTCTGCTTTCTGGGCTTCATCAACCTGCACCCGCGTATGTTTGGCATTGACGAGGACGATGCAGAAGGAATGAATGGATTCGTCCATATGTGGGCCGTCCTTGGGCGCCTGCTCGGTAATGAGCATGGAACAGATAACTGGCATTTTAGTCTTGCTTAATGTATTATGCATCTCTTCAGTACGCGTTTTGACCTTTTCTTTTATGTTTATCGCAGGAATCGAGGATCGTTTCAATCTGGCACTTCACGTGAAAGATCGCGTTGGGTACACGAAGATCTGGGACAACATCTTCATGGCTGGATTCAAGGCGGTCGATAAGTACACGATCATAATGTGGGATGCTCTCATTTATGGGCTTTCATTCTATGTGTCGTTTCTGCGTATGAATTCCACGACACATTTTATGATCACCCATGTGGCCAAAATGAAAGTCGCGAAGAACACGGCCGGCCTAATGTCGGCGTACGACAAGTTAGCTTGCGCAGTAATGCGGTTGTCTGTCTTCCTGTGCCGATTCAGACTGACTCGGTGGTTCCTTAACAGTTACATTCGCTTTGCGATCTGGTACGCTCGAGTCAGGTACATGAGAAATGGGCAGCACATGACACCGCCGTCAATTGCGCATCAGCAGCAGACACAGGAGCAAAAACAAACACAGAAAGAAAGCGACCGTCAAGTAGAGACAGTTTAAATTAACCTATGCTTAGACTATATTGCATTAGTCAATAGTTATTGTCGAAATAAACGCGAATGTTGAGTTCAAGCTTTGACTTACTTTAAGTGCCGGATGAACCTTCCCAGAACTCGGGGCTCGAGCTGTTGCTGTTGACGTCGATGACAATGGCACCGTGAACACTGCGTCCGGATTCAATTCGTACTCTGGTGTTTGAGGCAGCGAGGAACTCAAATTTGGTCTCTGAGTTGAACAAGACGTGCATTGACCCATAAACAGGTTCTTCATGAAGTCATTTTTGTGTTACTTGCGCGGATTTCCAAAATTAATAATCGAATTGCACCACTTCACTTAAAATCTGCTTGGAAATCTGTTCCCAACTCACACTGCGTAGGCTAGCAGAAAATACTGCATTCGAAAGGCAACAGCATTGCATGCGTAGTCAATACGAGTATTCCAAGACATTTTGAATCTGTGGAGGTAATACTGGATGGAAAGATTCAATTGTACATCCGCAGTAGAGCAGTGGAGCTTGGAAATATCAGACTGTTGTACAAGACCAAGAAGGGAAGAATTCAAGATCACTCGGTGAATTCGGTTCGATGAAATGCCAGAGCCAGAAAGCTCCGCTTCCGCTTTGGAGATTGCGCTGTAGCGGTAGAAGGGGAATTCCGCCCGTCTCAGCCTCAGTCTTCAGTGCTTTCACAGTGGAAAGACAGAATGGAAAGTCAAAAGACATGCATGGACTCTTCTTTCATGTTAGGCGAACCAGGTACTTGTGCTTTCACAGCTACGGGGTTGGTTTTAAGGCTTTCATGTCCAGAAGAAAGTTCCTGGGAGAAAGCTGAACTGGCACTGGTCGTACTAGTACTCTACATCGTAAGCAGGAGTCCCGTCGTCGCAGTATGCCCCGTGGCAACCCACGTTGGAGACGGGCATTTTATGTACACAATTCAGAATTTACGATGGGTCTAAGTCGCTACCTGCAAGTCCAACGTCAAATGGGAAATGCTCGCACGCATAGTCATAAGATGATAAATATTTTATGAATACCTCATTCCGCTCACGGAACGGATAAATCTGGTACGCGTAGTATAATTCCAATGGATTTAACTGTAGACTAACCCAATGGAACTAATAGTAGACTCAGTACATGGTAAGGTTGCTAGAAATTAGAATAACTCATCGTTCTAACAAGCTTGATTTTAATTTTCAGAGACGAACCCAAAATGTTGACGCTCGTGAGTGAAAACGGAAGCAACTCGCCCAAAACGCTGCTTCACAGCAAGTCCAACAGCTTGAAACACTCTCAAGATGAAATCGAGCAGTTCTCTTTGAGACTATCGACAGCGCTGCGACGAAATCGGAATTTGGATTCGGCGTCCAGCATTCTGTTTACAAAAGTCAGCAGGAAACCGCTGATACAAAAGAGTAAGAATAGCAATGGATTCCCAACAGAAATGTTTTCCACGTCATCGAAGGAGATCAACCTACAAAACAATCTTGAGGAGAAGGAGCCTGAAGCTGAACCACGCATGAATACGAAGGACGCTTGGTCCTTAAATGCCTGCTTGAGTGAAATTAATTCCACCAGTTACGACAACTTTTCGGCAGGATCGAAGTCGAAGGTGCTCATCAAGAGGGAAGTCAATCTGAGTCTGAGCAATGGCGATGCGCCATTTCCAATGCCACTAGAGTTCAGACAGAATGAAAGCGAAGTCAAAGAATTTGAACGCCCGAAGTCCACCAATCGGAGACAGTCGGTGACCTCTTCGACTTACTCGGAGGAGGAGCTGCTGTTTGACGAGAACGAGTCCGTTGGTTCAGCTGCCAGTTCGATTTCGTGGGCTCCAGATGTAAGTTTTAAGTTTAACTGAGATTTGAGATTTGTTGAGATCCTTCGGTAACTTATTTTACTTTTTACAGGCGGTCGAAGCGAAGCTCACACTGCAATTGGCACGGCTTTGGGAAGATATTGAACTTGTGTGCTCCGGGCAAATTACAGAGAAGCCAAAAGGAATGTCACATTCCGTGTACGAAGAGTGCCTGCTTTGGAAGCGGGCGTTTCCTGAGAACAGTCAGCGTCCGTCCAGGTACTTCTGCTGCTAGTGCTCAAGAAGCACAATTTGTAAGCCTTATTTACTGATTTCAGGTTTTCAACAATGGCGATAGCCCCCGAGGACGAAGATGACTCTGATTCGACACCCACGCCAACAAACGGAGCCCGCACTTTCGACTTCGATTCGCCGCCCGTTTCAGCCAAATGCCGTCCCAGTTCGCTACGAAAATGCCCCGACATGGACGACTACTACGACTTTGGGAGTAGAGCGGAAAATTGCGCAACACCAAACCCAAACAATTCTACGGAATACGTGTCCGCTTGGCTGACTCACAACCAGGCATTCGGCCACCAGAAGCCTGGGGATGAAATGAGCATTCTTCACGAAGACATTTCGGAGGAAATGTATAGATCACAAATCAATTCACCGCTTTTGCCAACAATTCAATTCCGCAACATGCTTCAGGGCAATGTCGTTGCGGCGTCAAGACCGTTAAGTAGCACTTCGGTAGGGCATCTTATCACACCCATTCCGACGGGCAACTATCCTGTTCAGAGAATACCGATTGAAAGTGGCAAAGGAATCAGATCAACTTCACCTAAATATGGTTCGGCTTCAACACTTCCGATTATCCCAGACGGGATGTCCAATGTGGACGGGTCGCCTGTTGGGAAACAGAATTTGCAAGAACAGCTTGGAAGCCCGAATTTATTTGTTCCTACCGGTCGTACCAATCCTCCGCTTAATAGTGAGATGCAAACGCAAGTACGCCCTGGACCTGGTCCTGTCACGCAGAAGCCCGCATTCCAAAATACGCAAAATAATCAGAGATCCAGCGTTAGACGACCAAGAAACACCAAGAACGACGAGTTGGCCGAAACTGCGAAGGAAACACCTTTTCTGCAATGGCTGCTGGACAGCGGAAGGTGAATTGACATTGAGGCTGTTGATTCAAACGCATATTTTTGTAATGGCTTACAAGACACTGAAGCCATTCAAGATTCGATTCATACACAAGTTCCTAAAACTTATTCATTATTTGCACAAATTAATTGTTATGAATGAATAAAATTCACGATTCAATGGATTCAAGTTGCAATTGCTGTGAAGATTGCCATACGTGTGAACTTGTCACATGTCGGGAACAGAGCCCGAAATGGAGAAAACTTGAGGGAAAAAAGCAAGAGAGAAAGCTGAGTCTCAATGGGACTTTGTGAACAAATGACTTTCTCAGGTCTCATTGGTTCACTGAAGAAGCTGAGACACAAACGCGCCTGTTTGGGGATTCTAATTTTGAAGTACGCTTAGTCATATTTCGGGTTCACTTAGCGTATTATTTAACGAACGTGACCGTGATGTAATGATTGTCAGTATTTTCAGGTATTTATAAAGTGAGTCAGGGGCCTTGTGTGTTCAGCTACGATTAAGCATTTCTAGTCCCTATTGGCAGATTTTCTTTTGGAAACAGATGGAAACTTGCAATGCATCATTCACCGCCGTCTTCCTCGACAGGTTTGACAACTCAGGAGGCTTTTGCCAAACTAATTGAAGATATTGACAGTGTCCTACAAGAGTATCGAAGTCGCAATGGAAGGCAAGGATTTAAGAGTTTTCAATGAATTTAAGTTATAATTATTCATACGTGGTCGTAATGTTGACATGTATCATGCGCCATTGTTTACAGAAATTGGACTCGAGTGTTGCAAAGTTCCTTTTACCTGCACAGTGATGAAACGACTCTCTGCTGGATATCGCTGCTAATATTGTTCGTAGAAATTACCGTCCTTCTTATATTTTACCATGTGTAAGTACTCGTTTAAGCAGAAATTGTATCGTAACTGTCGCCAAATCATCGTACCGTACCTTGCTAAAATTCCTATCGTAAATTTTTAGGTGGAATGACTATTTGCTGGAGGCATTGATACTGTTACTTTTTACCATTGCCGTATCTAGTCTGATAATTTGGGAGAATTACAAACGTGTAAATGAACTGCCCGTAAAAATTGAAAATACTTTGGCCACTCTAAAAGGTTTGTTTCATATTCAATCGAGCTTGACAATGCAAATTGTGGCGGAAAATTATATTTCTTCTATAATTTAGACTTAACAGATGGACTGGAATGGGATACATCCGTATATCCTGACCTCTACATGCCCCTCGCTCCTTGCATCACACTGCAATGGTGCTACAGGGGTGGGTTTCTTGTTAATTTACCTTGGTCTCTTTTGGTCACTGGCGATTTGATTGTTGTGAACCCTTCGCAGAAGGTTGTGGCAAAATGTGAACTAGTCTCGGTAAGTGATTTATGAGACATTAACCTAAGGTAGCAATTTCATACGTTATGACCATTTTACGTTTCCAGACACACGAAGTATTAAATCCTGGTGCTATTTTCAACCCAAAGAAAAGCAGTAATGATAACACCAATGACGGAGATCTTAATCCAGAACCTAAGCTTCATTCGCGGCTGGGAGACACATTCGCTGTAGTATTGGAGTCGCCGTATAAAGCCGTCGTACAAGAATCTTTGGACCTGCATTTATCCAGACCTGCCTCATTTTATACCAAGGAACGCCATATCGTACTAACGCGAATAATTGAACGAGTGGCTTTGCCTGCAACGATTGCCGTATTTATCATTTTCTGTACAATCTTGACGTACAAAGTATTGCCGGATTGGCTTGGGGTTTGTAAACCTCCGTATTCGCCTGATGTTCTTTTGATGCCTTTAACCTACACTTTTCCTTTAATCCCGATTTTCCTTCCTGTGATCGTGAGCTTCCTTCATTCGGTTGGCAACGCAAAGCTGTACATCATAGTCAGCACGCTGAAGAAATCCTGCCCCAAAACAGACATCAAGATTCAGCTTGGGTTCAGGCATATTTACCGTGAAGCTTGGAGATTCTTTGTTGGTCGAGAGGAAGTGCTTCATCGTACAGAGAAACTTTTGGATGTTTTGGCCACCGTCACAGTGAGTGAAACTGCCGATTTAACATGCCATTCCAATTTAAATGCTACTTTCATTTCATTTCTTTCCAGGCCCTTTGCTGTGTGGACAAGAAAGGAGTGCTTAGTTGGCCGAACCCAACTGCGGACGAGGTGGGTCATTTTGCTTGTGCCAAATTCTTGCGTAGAAGTTCTAACTTTCTCTCTCACTTCTCATTCATGTTAGATATTCTTCTTAAAAACAAACATAAACCCTAGAACTAAGAAGAGGGAAACAACTCAGGAAGTGCTTGATGTAACTCATGATAATATCAATGCGTTTGGAATTCATTTTGATGACCTCTCATGGGAGAAGGAAATGGCGCATTTGAAACCGATAGGATTGAATATTTTGCTGAACACTTGCAACTACAACGCCCGTGCCACATATTCACTCTTCCACTCTCAAATAATTCACGAGCTTCATTCTCAAGGAACTGACGTGGTCATCCCTGTGACTTCTCGGAGGTGATTGCAAAATTTGCTATCTTTGCTTGGTTTTTATAACGCCGCTGAATAACACACGAGTTTCGGTTTTAGATGCCTCTGTGAATTGGCCCGAATTATTGGATTCACGGAAAAATCCACAGATATATTCAGATTAGAACAGGAGCTGTGCTGCTACCGACACATTGTAAGCACAAATTAATGCAGAAATATTGTAAAAATGAATTGATGTAAGAAGTCATGTAATTGTCTTCTGCTTCAGGAATCTGATGAAGCTTCCAGGAACAAACTGAACAAGGCCAGAATAAAATTTCCATTCCCTCACATGATGGGCGTCATTGTCAGAGAAAGGACGTGCCAAAGTTTGCAACTCATGTCTCAGGTACGGTAGTACGTAGTTCGTAGTAACGTAAGATTGAAACAACCGGATTGCTGGGCTCCGGACAGACTCTATTGAAGGTGTGTTACTTGGTTTTAAGGGAACAGGAGACATGATCCTAGATGTATGTGAAGATTTCTGGGACGGATCAGATCTCCGGACACTCACGGACGTCGAGAGAAAGCTCATCTTGGATTTTTATCAACGAACTTCATTGACTTCTGTGTGTTCAACATTTGCTTACAAGCCACTTTTTAAAAAAGTTCAACACGACCTGGCTGCTTTATACCTAGAGTTGCCGCCTTTGCATAGCAAGCGGTATCTTCCCTATTATTCGTTATCAGTCGACGATACGTTTAATACGAAAGACTCCAGTTTATCGTCAGATTGTTTGTACAACTTGGCTGAGAAGAGGAGAAGTTCAGAGAAAGAAGTCACTGATCTTGACGGATGCATTGAGACCCAGACCGGACAAATTTTCCTGGGAATGGTGGCAATGCAGTATGAGGCTTGTCCAGATGTGGTTCAGTTAGTGGAACAACTTGACCAGGCGTGCGTGAGGTTCGTCCATTTCTCGAAGGAGAATGAATTAAGATCCAGATTATTCTCGGAAAAGATGGGTCTTGAATCGGGTTGGAATTGTCATATAAGTTTAAATTCGTCGGCTGAAGATGAAGAAGAGTTAAGCATCGAACATGCGAGTCTTCTTCTCCGGAATAGTAAGAAACAACGAAGGTCCACCCTGACAGAGGCTCTAAAACGATCAGGCAATATTGAAACCAAGAACCAAAGGCGATTGACATCGTATTCAAGTGAAATTGGAGAAGAATCGAAATTACTGTCAAGATGTTCAACTTCAGTTCCGGAGATGTCATCGTACACGAACGACGTTGATGAGCTTCTGAAGAACGACGACGTGCCAGAGTCGGAGGAGGAAGAATCCAGTTCGCAGATTCCTACTACTGCATTTTTGAAAAGTACACCGCAAGACAACACGGTTAAGGACACTTCGGTTGGTTCTTTTGGAGAGGGTTTTGAGAATGCGAATCATAGAACGCCTCTTGGCATCGACATGACCAATAGAGTAAGTTCGTCTTCACTGGAATCTTTCTTAAAAAGTGGTCGGCTTTAGAAGATACCTTCCCTCATGTTGATTTGATTACAGGCCAAGCTGCCGAAAGGAATTGACGAAGTTCGTCATCACTTGGAACACGATATCGGTACGGTAAATGTTTCATTTTGAAGCACCAATTTGATTCGCTGAGATAAAATGAATGAAACTCATGTCATTTTAAAGATAACGTCCCTTTGCTCGTGTCCTTGTTCACGGACTGCACTGCCGAGACGACTCGAGAAATGATCCAAATAATGCAACAATACCATGAAGTTATTCTCTTACTGGGGTCTGTTTGCTCCATTGACAATCCTGGATTATTTTTACAAGCAGATGCCAGGTAGGTTGAGGAATTAAATTCTGACGCTGCGCTGCTGCGTAACGACGGACAAAAGATTTAATTTGGAATATATTTTAGTGTGGCACTTGAACCAATGTACCCTCAAGCCTGTCGCCGGCATGAAACATTTACTTCGTCCAAGAACTGTCCTATTTTGCCTACTGAAGTCGGAGCCCTCCTGTCCAGTTTGTCGTGCTCATTTATGTTCAAGCGAGAAGATATGACCATAATTTATCCTTTAATCGCACAAGCTCGACACTTCATGAACAACTGCTCCAGGAATTCTCTGCAATTTTGGCTGAGCTGCCAAATGAGTCTCACTGCAATTGGGTTCTTAGGAGTTTGGTCTCTTCTCCCTCCATTGTTTGCCCTGAGTGACGCTATTTGGATTTCTTGCTTCGTTGTGCCAATTCTAGCATTGAATCTTTCATTTGCAACAATGGGCCAAGTAGTACGTCAATCCTTTATATTTCCGAATATTCTCGAAGGCGAAGACTTGGATTACAATTCCTACACATTTTTGAATTCAGGATCCTGATGTAATGGAGCAGGCCTCATGGAAGAAGAATTTTAAATTTGATCGACAGGCAAGAATTGAAAATATAACGACGTATTACAATTTAAGACATTGGGCTAGTGCTCTTTTTTTCTTCATTAGAGCTTCAACTATGTAATTTGGTTTTATGGAATGAAATTCTTTCCGAGTCTTTTAAACACAGTTTTTATGACAATATTCAATCTACGGTCAATTTGTGAGGGAATCGGAGATGGAAACTGCATGTGGGTGTATCCTTTCAAGTTATCTAACTCAGGTAATGTTACCCTCTTCTGTGAAAAATATTTCGTGGTTTCTACAATAGAATTTTCCTTAAACAGGTAAACGCATGGAAGAAACATGCGACACAAGTTGGTATTGTGGTCATAATAAGGATAAACTGCTCTTTGTACAACAATACAGCCTGTTCTTTCTGGTCTTGTATTTCAGTAAGTTCCTAATGAAGGTTTACCTTTCAATTTAATGTCCTGAGACTTTAAGAAGTGTTTTTCCATGATACTCAGTGCTCATATCTTCATGTTTCCTGTATCGCTTCAAACACATTTGGGTGAGAAATCCGTATCTGAACAAGATTTGGGTGCTGACTTCTATCGGCATGTAAGACAGTAAGAGTAGACTGAAAGTCTGCCGCTGTCGTACTAAAGATTAACCAACTGTTTCATTCTATGACAGGATTTGTGTTCAGTGTGTTTACTGCATCGTGAGACTGCGCGCAGTGCCGGCCGAGTTTGATCTCATCCCGCCCATCTCTTACGTTTGGGGCTTCTGCTGGGGATTTGTCTTGCTGGGACTGAACGAGTTGCTCCGTCGGCAGGAAGTCAAGTAAGACAATAAGAAAATTTTGCAGTTACTCTGATTAGTTACACCTGGTTGTGTTTATTTCCTGCAGGAATAATATTCGATATCAAAAGAGAGCTCGACTGGATTTCGGTACCAAGCTGGGCATGAATTCTCCATTCTAAAGATTCCAGCTTCCCGAGCGTTAAATGTGGAAGACAATTGAGTATACGAAATTGATGTGTAATAAAGCCAAACCAAGTTTAAGTACTTTTGAAACATCTGTTGCTGAATTAATTCTATTTTGCATTATACGTCAACGTATTATCACGAGATTAAGAACTAGACGGGGTAATAACTCTCGGGCGATAAGTGAAGACTGCCGCATGACTCGCGTCGCGCACAAACAGAGCTGAGAACTGTTATTGCTAAACCATTCTATGAATGCATCTTATTGTGAGACGGCATTCGTACTGACCAGGCCGACCGCGAGGTCAAGTTTATCTCATCAACTCGTCGTATTTCTTAACTAGTGAAATCCAAACCAACCCTGCACTCACTTGAGTTCAGTTTGATTTTGAGTGTGAGGTGACGTGTAGTGTAAGAATTTCATGTAAATCGTGTCGAAAATGTTAAAGGCAAGGTTCCTGTACACGCCCAAACTCCGCAACTTGTCGAAACGATGTTTCGCAACTGAGCAACTGAAGAAAACCGTCCTGCACGACTTTCACGTGAAGAATGGAGCCAAAATGGTGCCGTTCGCTGGGTACTCGATGCCAGTTCAGTACAACAGCCTCTCAATCATTCAGTCTCATCTGCATACACGAGAGAAATGTTCGGTGTTCGACGTGAGCCACATGCTCCAGTCAGAAGTGCATGGGAAAGACAGGTTCAACTTCATGGAGAAACTCGTGACTGGAGACATCCTCTTGCTCCGACCAGGTCACGGGACCTTAACACTCTTCACGAATGAGACTGGCGGCATTATTGACGATCTGATTGTGAGCAGCGCGGAAGAGGTGAGTTTTGTTCATGGTGGTAAGTGGTAATTTTTCAGTATGAATGAGATTTTTGCGTTTTACTTCAGGGTTATCTGTACGTTGTTTCAAATGCTGGCTGCAGAGAAAAAGACATTCGACTCATGTCTTCAATGACCAATTACCTCAGGTCAAGAGGAAAAGACATTAGCTTAAATCTCAGAGATGACTTAGCGTTGTTGGCAGTCCAGGGCCCGACGGCTGCGTCGGTCGTGCAGGAATTGACTAAAATTGACCTTTCGACTTTGTACTTCATGACGACGAAATACGGTTCAATTGCCGGAATTGATGGATGCAGAATTACACGGTGTGGATACACGGGAGAAGATGGCGTGGAAATTTCAGTCCCCGCAGACAAAGCAGTTCAATTGGCCGACGCGCTTATTTCTTCGAAAGTTTCGGACGTAAGTACATCCAGCACGTAAAAAAGCGAAGTGATCAGTCGCTATTAATTTATTCTACCATTCTACCAAATCCCAGGTTCAACTAGCTGGTCTTGGAGCGAGAGACACTCTGCGACTTGAAGCTGGTCTCTGCCTTTACGGAAACGACATGGATGAAAACACGACACCGCCAGAGGCTGGTCTTACTTGGCTAATAGGAAAAACTCGCAAAGAACGGCGAGATTTTCCGGGTGCCCCCAAAATTTTGGAGCAAATTCAAAACAAGAACCTCAAGAAACGGCGAATCGGTCTCAGTTCGACAGAGGGGCCTCCACCGAGATCTCATATGCCAATTGTGGACGATGCTGGAAAGAAAATTGGCGAGGTCACGAGTGGATGCTGCTTGAAAACTGGACATAACATAGGTTTGTGTTTGCAGTAACTGGCTAGATTCGCAGCCAAGTTCAGCTTCCGATTTTTGTGACTTCTTGTTTCTTTCAGCCATGGCGTACGTGGAAGGAAATCCGGCAATTGGAACCGAGTTAAATATTCAAGTAAGGAACTTGACAGTTAAAGCAAAAGTCACAAAGATGCCCTTCCTGAAAGGCAAATATTACATGCCGCCTAAGTAGATTTATTGTTAACAAGTTTATGACGCTAGCACTTAGTAAAGATCTGATTACAGTCATTGTAAATAACAGACGAATGTTTTACATTAAACAACGCATTGCGTTTTGACATGCTTGACTAAGTAGTTGTGAATCACATAAGAAGCATTAGCATTGATGGGTAACGTGAAGTAGGAATACATTTTTCGTACGAGCGCGAACGAATAAATAACATAATAGCACATAATGGTTGAGATTAGAAAGCGAGAACGAAACGAAACAAGTCTGGAAATTACCAGAAGAGAAGAACTCCACTGGCTGACTATAGCAAAAATATCACAAGATCTGAAGGACTTCAAAATTGCTGCATTGCATTGTGATCCAGTCGGCAAGTTTATTCCTTGAGATCATCGCCATGAAAGCGTACGGCCTGCACCAGTTGGAGGACGACTCTTTCCATGAAATGAAAAGGCCTCTTAAATGGCAGTGCACCTGAATGTAACAGCAATAAATTATAAATAGGAATAAAGTTCCATATTGTGTCCGGCAAAAAGGAAATTTCATATGTACAAACCTTCCAGAAACCCCAAATGCCCGCCTTTATCAGTTACAATCATCACCAGCTTGGAATTTTTCTTTTGCGCCGTCTGAATGGGGAGGTCAGCTTCCGGAGCAATCGGATCGTCAAGAGCATTCAACGCAAACACGGGGATTGGAAATTTGTGAGCATTGTCTCCAATATTGGCAGCTTCGTAGTAATGCATGGCAGATTTGTATCTAGGATTCAAGAGAAAAAATCAAAATCTGTGAGCTCCTGTCGTTTTGCTCTTTCATTTGGTGGTTACCCAAAATGTGGAGCGGTGAACGATGAATCAAACTCTCTGAGGCTGCTGCTCTGTAGAATCTTCTCAAAATCACATTCTTGTGTTTCCAGAATATCACGATACCTGAGAAGGAATTTCTCATTAGTCATCTTCAAATTAGTCCAGCTACCCTTGGGAGTAACTTTCGACATCTCTTACTTGCTAGTCAAAAATTGCAGATTCATCACCATTCCTTTATTCACGATGTATTTGTTTATGAAGGGCTTCTCTAGATTGTCGACGGCGTTTGCTGCATTCCAGCAAATCGATATTAACAGAGCCATTTCAAACGATTGCCTTGCTTCTTCCGGGTGATGAATCATGAATTTCGATAATACCATTCTAAAAATGTGCAGAATTAGAATTAAAGTACATCGACTCAGTGATTGCTGAAGAGTAACGGGGATTTACCCTCCAAGCGATGTTCCAATTGCCATAATTCGATCCTTTGAGAATTTATTTCGAACATAAGCAACGACCTCCTTCACATCATCACATCGGCTGGCGCAAAACAGACGATTCGTCTAGAAAGAAGATTCTCGTAATTTACTGCGAAACGTCAGTTTTCGCCGTGTAAGTCACAGCGAGCGTTACCTTCAGCGCAACTCCACCCATGCCTCGATTGTTCATGACTATGAGAGTAGCTCCAGCCTATGATTTAATGGAATGTCAATATGTGCAAATTGCGACTTACGAGCCCAATTCCCAATACGTCAATAAGACTGAATTATTTAGCTGTATTGTGTGTACGTACCTTTGTGATAGCCATTGCAAGAGTTTTGATGTAAGAACTCTGTGAGCTGCTTGTCAGGCCTAAGAAAAAAGCGATGTCTATTTAATGAAACCAGTAAATATTTGCCTGCAATCAACATATTCGAACAACGACATACCTGGGAAAAGCATCACGATCAGCCGCTGTTCGCTGCAAACATTACAAACCAATACCCATTAAAATCTTATTGTGGCGCAGCTCGACAAGGCCAACTTACTTTACACAAGGCGGTTCTGGTGGATACAAATAATCCAGTCCAATTTCACCTGCACGCATTCAAATAAAATTCAATTTCAGTATGGTGCATGAAAATAATGCATTATTGTAACTGTCCTTTGTCCTTGACTGACCTCCATCACTTAATGTGACTATTTCTCTGTCATACTCAAGCTTCAGTGTACGGGGCAGTCTTTGACTCAGACCGAGGACGGACTGCAATCGTCCTTCCCAATAAAATACTGCTGGCCAATACTTTTCTTGCAGACTGGAGACATGATTCACTAAGAAGTCTCGTAATGAGTTGTTGCTGGTGTAAATCTTTGGTACCTGCGGACAATGCAATTCATTAATCAAACAGACCTGCATAGATTGCATAGATTAGGAACGAGAGATACTGCACACATAATTCTGATGCATCGAGTACGGTTGGATAGTTGAATTGTGCATTCAATTGACCGTTTATCTCAAAGCCAAGGTCAAAGCTGAAGTTCAAGTGAGAATCAGCACGGTTCCGAATTCTCGAGATTATGTGTATAATTAACGCCTACGCTTATAGACTTTAGACTTGAATTGTATCTGGTTGTTTCAAATTACATACTGCATGCCTGACATATGCAGTGAATTCTTTTCTTGATACTAACCTGCACCACGCTAAAAATGTAGTAAGCTGTTAATATTGCCAGACTCGAGGCAGCGGACGCCGCTACGTAGAAGTTGGATGATTCTGAAGATAAGCTATTGGAATTCATGGTAGATTTGGTAATACTGCTTCTTTGTCCAAAATTGCGATTAGAGAGTCGGAATCATGTTCAGTGAGAGACGGACGCCGGCGTTACCGATTACAAAGAGTAGTTCCAGGAGCGTTCCTGCAAATAAGTACAGCGAGTATCACAAAGCTGATCTTCTCACTGAAGTTTCACGGCTAATCAATGAATCAAGTCTGCGTTGTGGTTTGCACGAATTATTCCCGAAGTACCTTTTGGTTGTAACGAAATGACTCAGATCACTGTGTTTACATTGGATGAGGTAATCATATTCACATCCGCTCTGCGCTACACTGCATTGCCATTAATGACTTAATAAAAGTGGTACGAGTTTAACGAGATCTCTGCTGTTCCGTGTGTACAGCACGCGTACAAACGCGAAGTCCAGGATGCCGAGCTCGCCAAACTTTTACGTACAATTGAATGGAAAGCTTTGTACCATTGACTGATATAGCACTTAGCACCTGACGTCAATGTGAAGGATAAACTGTGGTCAAGTATGAAATCACACCTACACTGTGATAAATGAGCGTGGAAGATAACCTTTCTTCAGGCTTCTAACGCATCACAAGAAATAAACCCGACTTGGTGCGCAGTGCACCCAGACAAGAACAGAAAATGATAGATGAATGACAGATGAGTTGAATACTTCCCATCAAATGAATTTTTTACACTGAAGGCAATTGGCTATTTTAAATCGTGAGTTTGCCTGCAATTGTACATGTTGTATCTGCAGCCGGCTTGCCGGCTTAGCAATTCCAAGAATGAGAATGAGATCATGCTCTCCATAAATGGTGAATCTCGGCTAACCTTAAGTTGTCTTCAGGATTCAGCATCAGCCTTTGAATTCGGCAAGATAATGGTGAGATGGATGTTTCTGCAGACGCTGTACTGGCGTGACACAGGCTTCACAGTCTGCGAGTTTAACTTTAATCTAGGTTGCTGATTGAGTTCAACTGGCTCTTTGTTATATGATTATAGTTGTACAAGCAATGGCACTTCAAACACGAGCGATTACAATGAATGATGGTCCCACCAAATCATCAAACTGACTAGTACACTAATGCAACTATTATTAAACTGCCGACTGCCGCTTCAGGGAATGCAGATGTTGCTAATGCGAAATGTGGTCAGAGAATAATCGAACATGCAGACCACGAGAGGAACGAATGATAGTTTTTACGAAAAGCTCGTATGCAACAACCGAAAAGATTAGCCTGAGCTGGGAAAGGAGGTATAAGTAGAATATGAATCGATGGATAGTCCAAAGTCTAGCGCCAGTGCCAAGTTATGAAACATTTCGCGTTTCGAGTTTGGTACCCGCGACCCAACACGCAACTACTAGCACAGCGCTCTCGTAGACTTTGGACAAAAATAGAAAAGGCGCCGGGCGCCCCATCCACCGTCCACTAAACGATGACTCCAGTTCCCTGATATTTGCCCTAATTCTACTTCGAAATTCAGCCCTGCCTGGCTTGGGGGTTGACTGAGTGCGGTTTGCTTTGCGGTATAAACATTCTGGAATGTGCAGGCGGATTGCGGAACACAACAAAACAAAACTTTAAATTGTGCCTGTGAGAAACAAGCAATAACATAGTGGCCGGACCCCGGTCGTTGAAGTGGTCGAAGCGTCTCTAGAGAATGTAAATTTCAGTTACAGGATTGCGGCGTACAGACGGATTAATGATTAAACGTAAGCCGCGGCTTGACCTTGACAAAAAACTGCAAATGGGTTTTGGTAAAGGGTTTGTATTATGTTTAAGTTTCGCCGTGCAAACGAATTGAAACGAAGGTTTGTGTTCTGTTCCAGAACTTTTCCTCTGACAGTACATAGCGGAAGCCAGAATCTTCCTCATGCGCATTTTTAGCATATTTATCTCGCAAACTCGAAATGCCTCAGCTAATCTAAGCTAGAAAGATGATTCACGATATAAACAAGTCGTTCATCTTGGCTGTTATGCTAGTGAAATGAATGAATGACATGTTAACTAATTAAGAAATTAGTGAGACTCACGCGGCCGGGGAGAATGAGACAAATTCCCAGTGCATACGTGCCAGTACATTCATCTTTGGCGTGAGAAATGTGAATATTGATGTAATGATGAATGGAATTATTCATAACATAATCATGTGGACTTCGGACTTGTGCCAAGTTCCAACGCACTTTAATTCTTCCTTTAGCATTAAATCCTGGGTGAGCACGTAGGCAGTGATGACCAGGCGAATGAGCGAAGGAACCGATCATATTGGAATGAGAACGTTTGTTCGTACATTTGTAGAATGGAAACTCTAAAATGAAACGACATCAATCCAACCCGAATTCAAGCACACTTCGTGATTGTTGAATCGTTCAATGATTCGAGCTTTACTGGCATGTTCAGCATTTTATTTCGATTATTTCCGTCTGAGCTTATTTCAAATTTAGGAATTCAGTTTAGGAATTCTGTGATTCTGTGCAGTGTACAGTGCATGAGGGTACGGGCATCAACTTTTTCATACGTGATTCAACGAAGAGGCTACAAGTATCACATTTATTTTCATTAGCACTTTTTGATACATATATATTGCACATGTGTTAAATCTACGTTACAGTGTATTACATTTGAGTGGCTGTCTCGCCGTCTAGCTGTCTAGTTAACAAGAGGAGGAAGTGCTTAATCTAAGTTGCTTTGAGCTCACTTAATGACTACTAGCAATGCTAGCGGCGGGCTAAAGCCCGCCGGGTTTGAGCTCGGGCAGGGTTCCGCGTTGATAACCGAAGCCAGATTGAATTTGGAATGGGATTCTACAGTGCTGGGCTATATGGAATTTGTTCGAAACCCATCGCCATGGAAATGAAGTGTACAGCTGCGTGTCCCATTATATCGCGATCCTCGCTTTAAAAAAGAGGTTGCCGAACCATCGGTCCTTCAAGCCATTTTGTGTTTAAGTTTTTAAGTATACAAACAGTCATGTCCAGGCTCAAGCTTCATGTCTGTCTTTACAATTATGATGAAGGCAAATACGAGCGTAACTTTACGTCACAAAAGAAATGCTTTTGCTTTAATAAGCGGTACGGTAATTGATATACGAAATCTTCATATTACTCCCTTTAAAAGAGAGATGACTGACTCGCGTGCTGCCAGATTCTGGAGTTCGGAGTTCACGCTATCGCTATCGTGTTGAAGAGAGCATCATGGAACTGCAATGCATGCACAACCAGTGTGCAATAAAAGCGAAGCATAGCATAACACAAATAATATTACGGAACTAAAAGCACTCAGAGGTTTAGAACAATGAGACAAGACAGACGTGCAACCTAATTATGATTGGGCAAGGTCATAACACAAACGGGCGTATTACACAACCTTATTACTCAGCTTCAGCGGCTCTAGAGCTCTGTCACATTGCCCATTCTAGACTATCAAGACTATAAAGGCTGTCATTAAGTTAATGGCGCATAATACTGTATTGAACAAATATTCACTAATTGCTTTCACCCGACTTGAACAATGTCTTTACAACCACTATGGTCATTTTGGTTAGTTTTACCATCGCAAGGCATTTAATGATATTTTAGCACTCGCTGGAGTTTGGCTACTAAATTGGGCCCATCGATCCATCCGTCTATATTTTAAGGTCGTCAAGATGCAGCCGAACTCCTCTCACAAACTCAAGCACAACACGCTCCATGTAGTGGAATGGTTTCTTGAATGGCAGGTGACCTTCCAGGAATCCTAAGTGGCCTCCTCTGCAAACACAATTTGAATTGATTACCGCTGCGCGCATGAACAACTCTAATATTCTAAAGCAAACTAACCTTTCAGTGACAATCATCACAAGATTTGATCCAGGCGCCTCAGCTTGCTTCACAGGCAGATCTGAATGAACATCAAAATGAAGTCAATCTATGCCTATGCAGTAGATTAAAGATTAATGAATGGTAACAGGAACTCACGTTCTCCTGGCTGAATCGGATCATCAGTGGAATTTAGCGAGAATACAGGAAGCGAGAGTCTGTTCAGTCGATGTGTGATCACAGCATCCTTGTAGTACTCCTGTACATTTGCATATCCAAATTGGGGACTTGTGAAGCATGAGTCAAATTCAGCGAGGGTTCGACTCGCCAGAATCTTGTCAAAGTCCCAGCATTCTCGTTTTTGCAGCACTTCACGATGCCTTGAATCAGAAATTAAGAACAAATTATAGATGCTTAAGTTACCAGCGAATTCAAAGATCTCACGCTTACATTTGAGCCAATTCCCGCAAATTACGGGCGAGTCCATAATTGACGATGTATTTGTTGACAAACGGCTTCTCCAGGTTGGAATTAGAAGTGATTGGATCGAAGCAAATGGAAATGACAAGTGCGGCATGGAAATTCAATTTGGCTTCGACAGGACTCCCAGCCAAGTACTGACAGAGGACCATGCCACCAAGTGATGTACCAATAGCCAAGAATTTCTCACCCGGATATTTATTGTTCAGATGAGCAATGACTTCTCGAACATCGTCGTAATTTGTGGCACAGTATGTCTTCGGTGTCTAAAAGTAGCACAAGAATCGTGTTAATGTTAGCGCGCTAATGAATGAAGTCGTTGTGTCAGACCTTCAGCGGAACCCCACCAAGTCCACGATTGTTCATGACCACGAGATCAGCTCCCCCTTTGGTGATTGCCAGCGCCAACGACTTCACATAACTGGTCTGAGAATCTGTTCAAATACAAACAGTCAATGGTGGGCTAAATTCTAAATTGAGCATCGCACGCGCACGGAATTGACGGAATCCACGCTCGATTCGAATTGAGTCAATTTTTGAGCTAATACCTGAAGTTAGTCCAGGAAGAAAGAGTACCTTCAACCGTTCGCTAGAAGAGTTAATTGCATGTACAATTTAGTGACCAACATACGGCACACTGAAATAGAAATATCGAAATGCATGTTCATACTTTGGGCAAACTTCGACAGCTGCTTCCAGATAGTCCAATGCTATCTCTCCTCCATCATTCAATTTAACGATTTCTCGTTTGTAAGGTAGTTTTTGAGATTCTGAAAGTCTTTGCGTCAAGCCGAGCATTGATTGCAGCCGGCCTCCCCACACGAACCATGTTGGCCAGTACTTTTCATCAAGGATGCGCACATGATCTCGAAGGAAGTTCACGAGTTTTGCATTGCTTGCGAATATTTTCGGTTTCTGCGAAAAGAAATTACGGGTACGCATGAGAGTTATTATTACATTGATGCAAAACAAGTACGGGCACAGTACAACGAACTACGACAGACGGAGAAAATCAATAGCCTGAATACGTCAAATTCGGATCAATTCACTTTTGTTTTGCTTTTGCACAAAATGGGGAACAGTTTATGGTTAAGATGAAAGCTCTATGTTTACCACATCCTAGAATTTTGGGGTTTGCAAAACGTCGCACTATAAACTCATTTAATATTCATAGCAAAGGCGAAGGCAAACACCCGACTGACGCCAGAATACATGTTCCAGAATTGATCTAAAGCTGGCAGGCCTGATTCTTAACATGACTCACACACAAAAATCAAGATGTTAATGCAATGGTGCATACTTTACATAAGTGAACGACTAATAATAATCAATGACATGAATGACTTCGCAAGGTGACGATGAAAATGAACTTGAAGTTTCCTGAAAACATTTTAGATCAACTTACATGAGCGACTGTGGTCACGTAGTATCCGGCCAGCATAAACCACGCGATTGATGTCCACAGGAAATAGTTGTTATCTTCCTGAACGTTGTCTCCTACCTCCAGGAACCCAGACTTCAGCTCTGCCGACTCCATGTTGAACGGCCGGATCACCGAAGCTGAAGCCAATGCGAAACGATTTGATCTTGCTCCTCGGCTTTGGTTTATCAGAAGCCGCAAACAAGATTTAAAATTATTGCAAAGTATCAATTGTGTTCATATTAAACGGAAGACGTGCGATTTATTGTGTCGTGCGTTAAAGGCTGCACTGACCTTGTAAATAATTGTAAACCAATTAGAAGAAGGAGTCAGTGCGAGTGAGTTGTGAAAATTTTTCACTCGCTCTTCGTATGATTCGATTTTGAACAATGAAATGTATGAGACTCGGCAAAAAATCACAAGCTCTCGAGATTCTCACGTTCGCCCTGGCTGGCTGGACTCCGGACTTTGCACCGTAAATCGTGAACCTCGTGTGATGCTACCTCTTCCTTGGCCAGCCAATTCAACACTGCACGGTTCTGTTCCTCGACTCTTTACTTAATTTACTATACTTGAATTGTCCGCAAAAGTTCAGAGTTGTTCAGACGCGACGCGGATGATGAACCGTGTCCTTTTGGAATAGCGAATTGAACGATATTGACGGAAATATAACCATATCGTTATGGACAAACATGAAAGTAGCGCTGCGTTAGTTTCTCCTCACCAGAAACAGGAAAAGCGGCTCCGCGAACATACAAGTTAGACTTCCCAATTTATGGATACGGAGTCTTAACAGAGCCGACTCAAAACCGAATGCTGAGTAGTGAGAAAACTCATCAAATGTCGACCTATCATTGTGAATCATTAATTGAAACATTATCCGCAATAGCAAATACACAAATTGAATTTGAGAAAGCCGATCCCTTTTCTCTATTTTGGCCATTTTGGCACGCAAATTCTTGCACGGTCTGAGTTACTCTGACCTGGTATTATTGAAGAGCAGGAAATGGCGGATGCATGAATGCAAATGATCATGATGATGAAAACACGTTTGACAGCCCGTATACAATTTCTCGGACTGCTTTACATTCTGAACTCAAGTATTACACAACGGACACGAACAAGGTCATATATTATGTATATTATTTGTATATCTTCCTTGATTGAATTGATTCTATTACAAAAGTATGACTACCATTTGTTCATTTAGATGGTTCTTGGTCCTTGAGTTGTCTCTTCCAAACTACACCTTCATACAGTGACATATGACCAGGGGAGTGACCAGGAACAATTTCGAAGCTTGGTTTCTCGCCTTCCTCGGCAATGCGATATAAAGCAGTCTCGCCACATTTATAGACCACCTTCATTCTCCGTTCATCCTCTGTTAACTTTCTGCCCTTTTCACGTTCAAAAAGTTCCTAAATTCGAACAAATGCAAATAAGTTAACTTAAGCTTGAGATTACAAAATCAACGAAATTACCAGCCACACAGGTGGAAGTATGGCATCTCGGGGAAGGATTTTGGTTGGCTCCAAGTACTTGGGCCCTTTATTCTTGTATTCCTCTTCTTCGTGTTTATGCAACAGTCGATAGTCATCAAGGTGGGCAGTACCTCCTATGTCAATAGGCGAGAGCACCCGTCCTCGAAATGTAGGCTCTGCAATGACAATTCCCTTCATGCTATCTTTGCTATTCTGTACAAAGCGAAAGCAATAGATAAGTTACTCAGACCAGTATTTTGGATGGAGTGCATTGTGCATTGTTTAGGAAGGCTTACAGGATACTCGATTACATGTGGCTCGCATGATAATATTCTGTAGTACGTCGACTCAGGGTACCGTTCAAAACAAGACCTTATGATTAGTCTGCCGATACCAAAGTCTCTCAGATTCAGCAAAATTTCCCATAGTGGACGACCAAAATGTCTAGTTCTTCGTCCGATGTAGCGAACTTTAGCAGCGGTTTTTGCAGCGGCGTTGGTGGCCATTTCCCAAATCAGTCGAGTTGAGCACTTTCGCAGACCTCAAGTCAAGTCAATAGGAAACTAATCATTCTGCTCTACTCAAAACTGACTAAATTCGAGCTATGCTTATGTAATCTTGTTTATTGCTTCTTGTGTTCGAGTATGAATTAAAATCTCAGAAATAATTCAATAATCCCACTACTCGCTCACTGTTGCTGTTTTCCCTGTTCGTGATTCAAAAGGCCACGGTTGAAGCCGAAATTAAACAGCGCTTAAGAGAGATGGCAGGCAAGTTTTTTCACAGCGTTCGGTTCACAAGTACGCACAAAGAAATTCAATAATCAGAGCGGAGAATTGTTTCCAGAGAATTGTTTCCAGAGAATTGTACCCAGACATTAATTGTTTCCAGTTAATTGTTCCCGGACAATTGTATCCAGACATTAATTGTTTCCAGTTAATTGTTCCTCGAGAATTGCCTCCAGTTAATTGTTCCAAGAAAATTGTTCCTCGAGAATTGCCTCCAGGAAATTATTCCAAGAAAATTGTTCTCATTGAATTGTTTTATGCCTGTTTTCAAATGTTTCTGTTTCAGTTTAGTTGTCCTGTCTTGTTGACCAGTTTTATGGATTCAAAGGACAGAATCACGCGTTGACGGAACACGGAATCGGTTTGCATTGGCACGCAATGCACGTTCCGGGACTTCCGGGTTCTAACCTGGTAATGCATTATCGACGTATTTTTTGCCAATTACTGATTTCTAATTGAGTGGGCAATCGATTACTATATCATGTATTAGAACAATAAAAGTCATGAAAGTAAAAATAATTTATGACAGGAGTGGCCTCTAAGAGTCCATTGCGTGCTTGGCCGGGTAGGAAGTACGGTAATTTGAACCCTTTGTTCAATAAGGCTAGATGATTGAAGACTCGTTTATGTGGAAAGCGAAAGCGGATGGCACAAGAGAAAACGAAGACCGAGTGTTTCGCGTAAAAGGATAAGAGCACAAGAAGCCAAGGAGTCGCTTCGGAGTGCTAAACACAGATAAACTCCAAAATTGCGAATTTTATTCCGGGAGTGGAACTATAACTTTAGTCGTAAAACCAGTGGTAGTTGTAGATGGCCTGGCCCAATTATGATTGTACAAGCAGCCAGAAGTTAATATCATTCGCATTCGCCATACTGCGCAATGCTACACCTTTCACGCTTTTTACCTTATTTTAAGAAATGCAAGATTATAATTCAGGACAAAGTTCAGCTCGTTCTTTACTTTGCTATTACAATAAACACACACAAACCGTACCCAAGCAAGTCAGGCCGGGTCGAGCAACACAATAACAAGAGTAAACTACCGCGTTTCGAGCCTGAGTTTTAGTTTAGTGACTGCTGCGTCTCGTTTCATGGCTTTCTCTTTTGTAACTTTCTCCTCGCTGCTCAAAATCAAATAACTTTCTCCCGGAAAGAGTCAGTTGGATCCAGACTTCTTGAAACCACGCACCAACCAACAGGCTCCTGTGTCCTGCGTTCTGCCGCTTGCAGCTGCTCCACAATCACTTCGTCTCACCTTTCTCAATACTATCTTTGCTTTTGGCATTTAAAACGCCAACGCCAACTCGTAGGTCGACTAATCGACACAGGTCAGGTTGACGGCTATAATTATCGCACCGACACCAACCCAGTGCTAAGCTTACCATTTCCGCCGGTGAATTTGAGACAAGTACGTTCTCTTATAAAATACTCCGACAGTTCAAGTCCATCGTTTTGGCAAACTTTTTCTAATCTCCCAGTACACAGCTGACTCTGCTGAGTAACGAGTAACCCAGTGCGAAGTTTCATGAAGCGGGCCTACGTTTGACTGGATCGCAGCGAGTGGGAATTCTTGTCAACGAACTTGTTGACGCAATACACAGCACATAACCCGCACGTTCGCCGAGAACAACTTCATTAGCTTCAGTTTGCAAACTTTTGTTAAGCCACACACTACAAAGGAGCGAATGCAGTCACATTATCGCTTGTACACGTACGCGTACATCAAAACTAAAACTTTGGTGGTCATACGTAACCTCAACCGTCATGATCTTACAACAAAGTGATACGAACAAGAGAATACGACTGTAACAACGCCAGTTTCAGGACAAAGTATCATTTCATTAACAGCATTATTGAAATTCGGTACCCGCATTGGAAATTGTGATTGAACTTACTACGTAGTACGTATACTTTAACAAAAACAAAGGCAAACACACAAATAACAGACGCAAAGCCCATTGAAGTTGAAACATAATTATTTAGCAGCATTATTCGCATGTCCCAGTCCCGGGAGAGTGTTACTAAAATGGAATTAATGAAAAGGCATGGCAGCTGAGTTGTGATTTGTAATTGCGTGTGTTGCGTTTTGTGGCTGTGGAAGTTTAACAAGAGCGAGTGGGCAGGAGAAACTTTGCCATTAAGGCCGACGCTAACTAAATAACTCGGCCATTGGATTTCATTTGAATCGCTAATGAATGCAGGAAGTAAGTATCAGTCTCGGATTCGACCTGCTACAAATTCCCTTTTTGATTTGAGCGTTGCCTCGACTCAAGTGCGTATCAAGTGTATGAACTCGTATGCTTTGATAATTAAGTACGAAAGGCGCTTAAGACTCTTATTCTTAAGGATCAGGCGTCCGGATTTGATTTCATATCAAAACAAAGAGTCCCATCGCAGCAGTGAAAGTGAGCAATGTAAGAAGAATGAAGAATGGATAACGGAAGAACTCTCCTGAGACTAATAAAGTGTTGTAATGCGAAGTTAAGGAACAAGCCAGTGCGACACGAAAATTGCATACGCAATACGCATACGGAAGAGCCGGAAGACAAAGCTTCCATTGATAATGAGCTTTACGTTTTCTAACGAGCATCCCGGGTATGGTTTCACTTCATCCTGGATCGTCTCTAATTACAAAATTTGAACCTGTGCGTGGTGAAGTGAAGTGAATCGCTGATGACTATGAGGTCGGATTCGGAACGAGAACGATACAGGATGGTATCATTATTATTGTAACTGCGTCATTACAATTCTGCCTAAAGCTTAAGAAACCGACCCGCTGCGCTGTTCCGGCGAAGAGCAAGCAGCATGGAATTAGAAGGGGAGCTGGCAGATGAGCAGCATTACAATGCCGACTACATCAGCATCAACAATTACCACCACCAAAATGGCGAAGGCGATGGCAATGGAACTTTACTGGAGCCCTGGGAGCACAGCGCGCAAATCCTCCATATTTGTTTCGGCATTGTGTACTCACTTATTGGATTAGCAGGAGTCTTTGGAAATGGACTCGTTGTTTACGTATTCAGCAGGTACGTGCTCCATCATAATACAAATGCACTGGTTACGATACTACTGGAAGGGCATTAACTAATTCCCACTCCGAATTTCATTTCCATTCTCACTCTCCCATTTGCCTTTTCTTCTCTCGTGTCCATCTGCCTCCCATGACATGCCTGGCATTGATGGAACTGTGGCGTGAATCGGTGAATCGCGAATCGTGCACCGAATTTATATCGCGGCCGAGCTTCAAGCTCTCGATGAATGAACGGAACGAAAAGCGGAACCGAGAAGTACGAATTATTGAATCGGAATCAGGCTTCAGCCTTGAAATGAAATCCAAAGCGCGAGTGCGAGTGCAAGCAATGATAATTGCTTTATTGGCTTTATTCAGTCGCGAGGCGCCCTTTTGTGATTTATTGCATCCTGACTCAAAGCAACCATTCACGCAATGAAACAGAGTCGAATTTGCTCGCTGGAAGCGACGCTTCAATAGTCGCCAAGCGCTAACAGCACATGAAGAGCACAAATTGGATTTTATTCACTTTTATCCGCTATAATTTCATTACTTTCTCGTGGATGTGAAATTTCGAAACTGCTATTTTAAAGGTCGTACTTTTAATAACCGTTGATCAAGTCAAATCCGGCAGGGCTCTTTACTTGTCTTCTTCTTCCTCTTCAGTGAACCGGCGCTTTGTGCTCTTGCTCTCTCATTCCCGGCTCCCAACTGTAATTTGCTTATTTTTCCATTAAAGTGAGCCAACTAACTTCCCACTGTGTTTCTTCAGGCTGCTTTCATTCGCCTTTCTTCTTTTGTTATGATGTCTAATTTTATACCCTCTTTATTGTTAACCTTTCAAAAAGCACGGAGAAGATACTCGAAGTTCACGCTCGAAGCCGAGGGATCAAGAGAGGCGTTTATTATTATGCAATAAATTACAAAGATGTTCTTTTAGCAGTAATAATGCATACCTGTCTTCATGTCGTGTCTTTGTCATGTGCATAATGTCAGAGTCCCCGTGTCATTGCTTATGTGTCTTTCGTCTTTTCACTTTTCAGATCACCTCAAGCGAAAGAAAAGGGAACAAACTCATTAATCTTGAGTTTATCTGCCAACGACTTGATAGTGTCTGCATGTCAATTTATATCAGTTTACTCCGCGTTTACTCAGCCGGGGATGGTGGGACCGATTGGTAAGTCACGTCATACACAATGCCGCAAACTGAGTTTGCATTTTCACCACGCAAAGATGTGGCGGTATTAATTACACGTGTAACCTTGTACTAATTTACATTGCCAAACGTAGGTTGTGGTTTGTATGGTGCTTTAATGGGTATTGGGACTGTGATCTCCACGTTGACTACCTTCGGCATCGTGCTGAGTCAATTTTGCGCAGTTTATGGGTTTTCAGTGGTTTGGTGGGCGAATGAGCGCGTAAGTCAATGTAGAAGCGCCTTTTTGTGGAAATTTCGATATTAACATTGAAGTTCTTGTCATATAAAATTTCCGACACTCAACTCAACGCAGCACATAGCACAAGTACGCTTTCCAGTGTACAAGTTGAGTAGTTAGTGAGTTTGAGGGCAGCAGCTTTCTCGCGCAGTTTGCCTCTTTGTCTCGTCTCATCATACGCGAGCTAAGAAGAAAGCAAATATTTAACTTGACTCACTTATAGCTTTTCGCTCGGCTGCCCGCGCCTAGCGTTTTGCGTGTCTTGGCTGGCAGACTGCACCTTGCCAGGCATGTTCTCGTCGCCACCGTTAAGAAGATGTAACAAGACATAAATTAATAATTCTTTCACTCAAAGCCAAGAAATGTGCCATAATTTAGGTTTCCTTGTACCTTGTTGCGTTGTGCTTGTCTGAACCAATCTGCGTCATCGTAAAGTCTTAGACAGTAGCTTTTCAAGTGCCAAATGCAAATACCAACGAGCGCACAGAGTTGAACACAGCCAGAGTAGTGAAAGCATAAGCAATGTGTTACAATGAGGAGGGTTCTTGATTTTCTTTCACTGTAAAACATGAGATAAAAAATAATTACACGAGGCAACCGCCCGATTGAAGAAAAATGCATAACCTTGAGACGTCGTTGAGACATAGCGTGCATATTTGCTTGCGTTTCTACTGCGAACATGACACAGTACACGAAGGAGTGTTTTCCACGTGCAAATTTAATTTTTAATAAAAAGTAGAAAAAGTCGGGAAAAAGTTTGAGATTTAATATAAAATTAACCACATAACTGCTACAAGCACACGTACACAAGTACATGTCCAAGTACACAAGTACATGCACACATGTTCATGCTGTGCAAAATCTTGGCATGAGACGTGAGACGTGAGCAGGAAAACTTATAATTGGACAAAAACAAGTTTCAGGGCAAGTTGGGCTTCCAATGAATAGATAATGTATGCAAGCCGAGATTCAGAGTGCAGACCTTGAAACCGGAAAATGAGGTGTTGACGACGATGATGAGGGGAAGCTTCAAGCGGACAAAAGACCCGCAGTTGAAATTTAAAACGAGTGCTTCGTACAGAAGCACTCGAATAATTGGGTCTTGAAAGTTTTATGAAATGGAGAAACTCCAATAATTATTACTTTTTTATACTCTTTATTTCTCCATTCATAATGAATTGAATGAAATCTGTATCAGAGCAAAAAATTGAAATAAAATTTAATTACCGGCACAAAATTAACGGGAATTCACCAAGAAAAAGTTGCAACTTTGGCAATAGTGAACGGAGAAGCACATGACGTTGAGTGATTGGGAAGATTGTAACGACAAAAAAAAAGCTGCAAGGGCTCGGAAGCAGAAGTATTTTGGTCGTTCTTCTTGTAAATTAATACTTTACATTGCTAATGACTGAATTCTTACACTTTTGCCCCCCACTGTAGACCTGCAAATGCATCTGGGCGCTGAGCTTCATTCTGATGTGTCCTCCATTTCTCGGCTGGTCTGAGTTCGCACTCGAGGGAATCGGAATTTCATGCTCAAACAACTGGAAGACACGAGAATTTTTCTATAATTACTTTTATATTCTTCTGCGGCTTATCAGCCTGGTCATATCACTCATATTCCTCATCGCAACCTACGTCGGAATTCATCGACTCGGAGTGGAAAGTCAGCATCTGGAAACGAGATTAGTTTCTGCGTTGTCAGCGCCCAATGTGAATTCCAACGCAAATGCGAACACTGCAATTAGCATGCTCAACGAAGTGTGTCACTATCAGGAGCATGACTCCGTGTCACAAATGCTGACAATGATTCATCCGCCGACGCAGGTCCAGCATAAGATGCTTCAGGTAAGAAACAGTAGTCTTGATTTCTTGTGTTTCACGTTTACCAACTTTACTTGACAATCCTCTGTCAAAATATTATTACCGTCATTTGAAAAATATAATCCAGCTGGCAAAGAAATTAGAAATTATGGACCAACTTCTTCAATGAAAAGAATGAGATCACTTTTCTCCAACCAGGAAGAGCTGAACAATATTATGAATATCTAACGATAAAAGCGTGAATACTTTCTTAACACTTTGTAATTTCAAACTTTCTCCACATACTTTTTATTGTCGACGTTGTACAGACTTTACATCTGTACTTTATTCCGTGACTCAAATAAATACTAATACGTAAGGTGTTGTTAAAAAATGTTAAGAAGAATCTTATCCTTATCTCAGTGTGTAGGCAGTAGCCAATTATACTGGTGTGGATTTGAGGATATACCATTCGCACAAAAGGCAAATTTTTTATACTCATAAACACGAATCAGGAGTGCCAGGATTCCCATTCACAACTGACGTGGCTTTCACGTGAACGGTAAAACACCAATTTGCATTATACGCGGAGGAATTTTCGTCTGCTGCGCGATGGAATTTGCAATCATTGACAAGTGACGACTCCTGAATAGGCAGAAAATAGCAACGACAGTTGCAGTTCGGAACGAAAATGCTTTTTGTCTGAAAATGAAGTTCAGATTCCGAAATTACTTTCGATCTCCTGTAGCGTGTGCGGACTCCCTGCTGCAAGTTCGGGACTCGTTGATGACGGAAAGTTTAGCCAGACATATAAATAAGGTGGGTGAAAGTGTATAATGAAATGTGTGGAAGTGACATGTGATGTGACGGACCGAGAGGAAAACAACAAAGGTTCTGAGCCAATAGAAGCCTCGCGAGATCAACAGGCCTGAACGGAATCGGACACGACAACTTTTAAATTGAGGAAAAAGTGATCTTGTTTGCGGAGGCGAGTGGTGAAGGTGACGTGACGTGACGTATGTGAGCATTCATCTCAGCCTGTGATTCAAAGTTTAATCCAAAGTCCAATCCAAGAATTCGTGGAACTTGCCATTTTATGGCTTTGACTGCAACGCCGAAATAAGCAATCTTAAGCCTGCTCGTCAGCCGCGTAACGCAAATGCCAGAGTACATTAGATCATACCTGATTCGGTGATTCGAAAGTTTGTTTGAATACTTTACGGCATCTCGTTCAATTTATTCCGCTTGGCTCAAAATCCGCACTAACTTTCATTTTGAGTTGCTCTTTGGAGTCTGACGAGAGTTGATATTCCAGTCTAACTTTGTTCATCCATGCATCACTTATTCAAAGTGTTGCATGTTGTTTATGCGTTGGAAGATTCTATATTTAGACGAGAATGTTTCTATTAATTCCACGCCGAGACGGAAATGTTTTTTTTTCATATTTCGTACCACAAAAATTACCGTTTCAGAAGTCACCTACAGCTTTCGCACCAGTCAACCGGATATTCTTTCGTCCACAATTTTATGAACAAAGCAAACGCACCTCATATAATCAACATGCTGAGTTGATTTTATGCATTATGCCACGCTGGTGGGAAAGTAAATTACAACTCTATCAACAAACACCAGCCAGCGTATTTCATCTGCCCGAGAAAATGACATGAGAAATGGAAATGAATGTGAAGGACATAATAGAGAGGCCCGAAATGAATTCACGAATTCAACATCCTTCAATCATGCCATAAAAGACTCTTGATTAGAGGCTTTGTAAACATTTGTCAAGCCTGTCTTTTCATGATAAAATTTCAACATATCATCATCAGCATTACCGTAGCGGGCTTCATTTACATCTGCTCATTTGCGTTGTCATCTGTCAATAAAGACTGGCACAGGCACAATCCAAACTGCACCACACATGCAGCAAAGTAATAATCTTGTTCACAAATACACAACTTTCTACTTTACGTTAAAAGCATTATCATCTTCCATCAAACTAATTTTTCTGTGTCCAAGTGCATGTAACTGCGTCTGCGGCTCAGCTGCCCGATTGAAACAATGTCCAACACATCTTTCTTTCCCCCGTCCCTTAAAAAAATTGGAAAAAAGTTGTGGGAAATTACCACATACACAAATTCGTCTTCAACCTTCGCGAAATGAAAGCAAAGGAAAACTTTTGTGAGGTCGGATCATGAAATTGAAAACCATACGTTATAATCAAACGAGAAAAGAGAAAGTAAAGGTTCCACACGATTCATAGCTCACGCGACACTTAATTAATACTAAAACTAATTCGTGTCTTTTGAAGTAAATAATCTGTTCCGCTGCTTTGATCTTGACCTTGTGCTGTCTCTTTACAGATGGTGCTTATCATGCTGTCATGTCTGATCCTCTCCTGGCTTCCATACCTCATCATTAACATGATTGAACAGTTTAGCCTCTCCAGCGACGAAAGCTCTTCGTCTGTACCTGCACTCGTCATCACTGGCGCTTCGATATTTGCCAAATTGAATGTGATCTGTAACCCAGTCATTTACATACTTATTCATCCCGAATTTCGGGGCTTGCTCGTGCTCAGTCTGCAGGCTCCCCACAACGCCAACCCGGCGTATAAGCATTCGATGGTGCCCTCGATAGTCGAAAATTCTGGCTGTGACTTTCGGAGACCTAGCAGCGGGGCTGGACTGCACAACTTCAACAGCTACAATCGTGCCAACAGCATTCCCGGGAGCAGAATTACTCCGTCAAACAGTATTTGTCAGTCGCACGCCAGTTTCAACAGTCATCACTCACGCTATCACCGACAGAGCAGCACGAGTCAGGACAGGAGCCGAAGTGGCAGCGGGACCAGTGAAATGGCACGGAGCTCAATCACAAGTGGAGGGAGAAGACCGACCATTTCATCGAGCAACACTTTTCGTCAGAATCGGACCAATTCCTCCTGCTCTTCATCTTCAGCAGCTGCCACTCTCCCGTCTTCATTTTCACAGGCCGCGCATCATCGTCCCTACATCCAGTACAATGTGTCCCGTCACGCTGAGGACTCTTCATCACAATGGCGAGAAGATTGGAACTCAAGGACCAGTCAAGAGATTCTTCTCCATAAATTCGGATGGGCAATACAAAGACGGCCGAGCAATTGTTGTTCCTCTTCTGGCAACTCATCGTCCGCCCTTTCTCCATCGAGACAGCATTCCAGCAGGCTTATTCCAAAGTTCGCTTTCCAATCAGGTTAGAACAAAACTATCTGCTCAGGAATGATGATTATTTTGTGTCGTGAATTCATTTGAGAGAATTCATAACATTCGCTTCATTCTTTCTTTTGATGAATTAAGTTCATTTCAACAAATTGCGTCTTTTCTGGGAACGAATGTTTTTATTCCGTACATATGATTAATACGTACACGCGTGTATTCTCTGAATCTTTGAATCATTCATTCATTCGTTATCTTTACTTATTTAAAAGACCTTGAATGCGTGCATTTGAAGTAGTCAGGCATTTTCCATCAACTATTTCAATATTGTTTATTAGTTTACATATTTCCGACTCGTATTTATTTTCTTCTTCAGTCAACCTGCTCTCATTACGCAATGCAGCACAGGACAGAGCAGAACTCAAGATCAACATCACTTTATGTAATGTTTAGAATTCCAAAAATTCTTGGAAGAAACTCGGGCTTCACGAAAGTTCGCGTTTCAATTTCACTGAAAGCCAGAGTGCCTCGTGGCGTAGTAGTCCTCAGTCCCCAGGCAAAGGAAGAATTGAAACCTGTCTTGGTCTGCGTGTGTGGCATGGACAAAAGATATAAGTCGCGATCAAAGTTACATTGCACATGGAACATTGAAACATGTGCGATTTGCCCTTCCTCTCGGGTGATCGCATTCAATTATGAAAAGTTCCATATTCAGTTACTGGTTGATGTATCATATTTGACTACTACTTTGGGATACTATTGTATCCCAGTCAAATTAGACTAGGTATAATAATTCCAGGTTACAAATGCGGTAATATTCTAAAAACCAGGCGACCATGCGCCGCGAGGAAGCGTGTCCTCGTCCTCGTGCCTGTTGATCACGGAAATTGAACGCAACCTCTTGAGATATGAAAATGGAATTTTACCGGGCCGTGGGATCGGTCATGTAATATGATCTTAACAAAGGAAATCGAAAGGGCAGAGTGAATTCAGAGAATGAGAACAGGAAAGAAGAGTGGACCTTTAACTGAATCGCTTTTTGATAGAACCATCCGTACGGGACTGAGTAAAGTTTTTATTTCATCATCCAGGTAAATACTGGTGATATCCTCTGCGCTCGAACATCCTTCATTAGCCGGGAGGCAAAATAAGCTCTACACAAATGCCAGATTCTTGTCGCACCTGTAGCAAAGGTTGATCCTTCCGTAATTGGTAATTTTGTTCCAATCGCGACTTCTCCGAATGGCACAACCACGCCGGTGTGATGAGCAAAAGCACAGCAGTAGCAGTCACCTTGATTCAATTTCCTTTAATACTTTTTGATCCGCATTTAATTGCATGTTTTTCGCTCTGTGTCGAGTGTCTACCAGGAAGCTAGCTTAGCATGGTGTTGTCTGAAGTAGGCGTACGTGTGCAAACGAGTTCTTTCACTCTTTTGACCGAGAAGCTCTTGCGAACGCTCGCACTACTGTTGGGACGACTAGGAGTGATGAAAACCCTCAATAATGCAAAAGACGAAAGGAAATGCAAATTACATCTCAGCTGAACTTATGAATGTTGATATCAAATATGGTATTCAGATTCACCTTTCTTTCCGAAGAGTATTCATATAATTCACATTTTTGGCTTCATCTTTCAACTTTCTCACATCTTGCATAACAAATGGTGAGGTATGACATGATAAAGATGAAATACGAAGTAAAATCGATATCCCGTACACAATTCCATGCTCATGCAAAGGAGAGCCTGCGACACATCTGTGTCTGCTCTGCTCTCTCTTGCACGCTCCAATTTAGCAAAGTATCTCTACCATCGCATCACACTCATGCGAGAGAAAGACACTTTGTACTCTTTACCGAAACACGAAATTGAAGTGATGGAGCAATGCAATATTGTTGTTATTATAAAAGGCAGAAAATCTTCAAAGCCCAAGCCAGAATGATTTTAACTCAGATTTATTTACCTTAAGCATGGCTTGGCGCGGCGTGGATCGTCCTTCTGTGCACAGTGCACAAGGCACGCACGCACGCAAGACTTGGCCACTAATGCCAAAAGAAATTGTGCTCGGATTGAGTGAGAGCAGATGCGTTTACTTTCTCTCAACCCCACGCTAAGCAAGCTGGCGTATGGTGTTTGCTGACGAAAAATAATTAAATCTGTTGTCTATTTGCTTCCTCCTTTGCAGGAAATGGAATGACAAAAGCAAATCACTATTCTGAGCCGGATCTTCCTCGATTCAGCGACAGAATTATTAAAAACGCTGGGCTGATTCCATTCCGAGAATACAAAAGGAGAAAAACAGAGTTCTGGAGAAAGTCTTTGTTCTTAAGTGAAAACTGCTTGGAATCGCTTTGTTCAAGCAGTAAATTACTTCAGAGAAATTCGCCGGTGCTCTGCCGCAGCGGTGGCACAAGCGAGGCCCGGAGCAAGACACCGTCACCCACAGTCTCTCAGACAGGCTCCTTCACGTTTGAGCAACGAAGACCAAGCACATTCTTCGTAAATGAAACCCACCATGGACTATCAAATGCGCTGTCCGTGCCCAACTCGTCGACGTCACCGGTGCGCGTGCAGAAAACTGGGAGCGGGAAATTGGTATTCATTCCAGCTGGCCCAAACAATCTGCCAAGTAGAAGCAAGTCGATGCGAGCGACGCGGTCAGGAAGTTCGCACAAATTCCTGGAGTTGCCAGCCAGATTCAAGCGCCATTCTGACGGTGGCGTTTACACTTCGACATCAACGACAAATTCGGCATCACCAACATTTAATGGATGCAGTGGTAGAAAGCAGTCTCAGTACACAGTTGATTTTGTTCTGCAAAAAGAGAGATCCAACTCCAAGGACAGCGGCCGCCGGAAGGAGAGCTCAATCATTATGGTCACTTCCCCGTGCGGCGATACGGCATCAGTCAAAATGGAAAGCTTCGAGATGAACGAGATGGATAATCGAAGCAGGAAGTTTTCAGGTTGGCTTTTGCTTCTTAATTAAAGGATAGAGATTTATTTCTAACTATTCGCTGTACGGAATTGCAGAAATCAGTTCCCAGTACCATGGAATGAGTCGAAATAGCACCAAGAAGTTGTCCTTCGAGTTGGGATCCACTAAAAATGAGGTACTTGTACCATGAAAGACTACAGAAAATTCGCGTGACGAATTCTGTACCCGATTCTCGATTTCAGTGGAAGTATTCGCTGATTCACCAAAGAGAATGCTGTGATTGTTCATCGAATGGATGCCATCAGGACCAATACTGTCCGTCCGATGATTTGCCATGAGGAGAGTCAGAGCCAGGAGCTTGAGAATATTCTCTTGCGTATCAACTAGAGTTTATTTCATTGGAGCAAAACTATTTTGACATTTCAAAATTCAGTATTCCGAGAAGAAAATAAATAAATATCTTTACGTTTGTGGTGGTATACAAAACCAAGCTAAATGCAGGTGCTAACGCTACCACGCCATGTCGGTTACAATATGCGCGGCCATTATCCACGAACGGTCGACCGTGAATTTCACTGAGTCGAGTCACTTTTTGACAACTTTATTCTGACAAGAAATTTCTCACCTTTGCCATTAATATTCCGTGCCGCCTGTCTTCATTGTTTGGGGAAGGGCGACTGGAGCTCGAGCCCACGCCTATTTTACTGAGTATTTGTCACGTTGAGACGTTTTGTACGTGAGGTGCTTCCCGAACAGGCAGTTAAGCGAATTTCAAGCGACACACTCAGCCAGCAAACCAATTCTGGGCAAGTGTAAGTGTGATCACATTTTCTGCCTTCTCTGAATGCATTATTACGCGTTTATGATTTTTCATACGGTCGTTCGCCTGGGATTACGTTCAAAGTCCATGGAAGCGTGCCGCGTGCGTGCGTTTTACGACCTCCAAATTGTCGCAACCTGCAGCCGGGCTGAAGCTCCCGACAATCCCGAGCCAGAATTGGAAATAAATTCTGTGGTCTGGCGGCAAGTGGCAGGGAGAAGCCGAGCCGTTGAGCGTACAAGATACGAGATTCAGTCGTCATTAATAATTCATGCAGCCGAGTGCAAGTCTTCATTATATCCACTTGAACTTCAAGCACGGACCTGTTTACTACGAAAGTTGGCGGTAATATGAACAAGGGCATTAAGAAAATTGCCTCCGTCACCGCATCAAACACACATGTGGCTCATGGCTCATTTCAAAGAAATTGTTTTACATTTACGGAACTACACGGTGATAAGAAGCCCATTCACGAGTGGCCACGACATTCGGCATTCACGGTAAGCAGCTGCCACTGAAAGCTTGGAATTAGGCATGCGAAACGCGAAGGTGAGTCCATTCTAAGCTTGGCCAAACTACGTTCCAGTCCATCCGGTGCGTGGGATTTGGATTTTGGCATTAGCTTCAATGGCAATTGTAAATTTTATCTGCAACACACTTGACCGAACCTCAATATCGTAAACTAAAGTAATTCAACAACTTTGAGCAGGAATGTGCATTATTTCATTTCTTTTCGACTTTCAGCTGTTCAAATACGATGTGCCCTGAATTTATAGGAAATGCTTTCTTCCAGCATCGTGCGTGTGGATATTCTACTCAAGTTACAGATGCTTGCTCACTTTTATTGTACATTGCAAAAGTATTGGCTGGTTAATACAATATTGGACAACACCTTTTCCTAAAGTAATGTGTGACTACTTTCAATCGATAAAGTTCACAAAGGTGCCCCTTACATCAATAAGAGGAATCTTGTAATTTAATTTTCGGGAGTGGAAACGCGGGTTTTGAGTGCATAAATTACGGGAGCCTGACAGGGTGGTTGAAATTATTGTGCCGTGTCGATGCAGATGGGCTGGAAATCGGTGTAGCCGAAATGGTCTCGATAGAACTGCTTCGTGAACTCATCCATGTCGTAAATCAGGAACCGACGTCCAAAAACACTGATTGTATTCCCAATTTTAAAGTCCTTCGGCTCGTAGTATTCGACATAGTCTTTAGCAGTTGCTTCCAGATAGATGATTGGGAATTGCACTGCAAAAAGAAATAGAATGAAAATCAAGTTCCAAACAACTTTAGAGCTTAATCAATATGAATCAAATGAGTTGAATCTATTACTTGGAAGATCTTTCCAATTCTTAGGAAGTCTTGTTTTGCGAAGCAACAAGGTGATAGGGTCTCGTCCAGAATTTACCCCGTGGATTTCTTTCACTTCAACACAATCGTCTTGCAGATAGTAAAACAACTCGTATTTCCTCAATTCATCATTTTCATCGTGGCGATCATCCCAGACGCACTTGAAACCCAGAGCTTTGTTGTTAAATTCCATCAGTTTCTTAATTGGATTGCTCAGAACCTGGAAATGGAATTGGCAAAGCGAAATGAGATTGTGAACTAGCGGTTGGGCTTGAATGATTAAGAAATGCATACTGATGGCGAAGTGAATGTTCTCTTTTGGAGAGTCAAGTAGCGTTTGTCCGTGTACGGGTCTTTGGGCATGTCTTCCGGATCGTTGAGTATAACGCCCTCGCTCTCGTAAAAGTTCTTCGTGAACTGGTCTGCATCAACAATGCGGAAGGCTCTCCCATAGAAGACCAGTTCACACTTCAGGTTCAAATCCCTCCAGTTGTACGTTTCTCCAAGACTGTTCTTCGGAATTCGGTGACGTTGAAGGAATTTGCCTTGCATCAGACCAGAGTTCTAGAAGAAAGAAAGGAATGCATTCTTAACTTAATTTAATTCATTATTAATAAGTTGAAGTTCATAGTTTGAGTCTGAGCTTGCCTGAATTTTAGGCTCTATTACCATCATGCTGTCATCCTCGAGATAGTACAAAATCTCAACTGGTCTAACGCGGTAAGTCTCATCGGGCGAGTCGTTTACAGTTTCTTTGTAAAATCCATAAAAGCGGAGAGTCTACAGAGGTTGGATACAGTGCTGAATTGTAGTCGGTACTATTAATGATCTTGTAACTGACAGTACCTTCTGCGCCAATTTAACAAATGCTGGGATGACAGGTGGCTTTGGCTTGGATCTCGGCTTGCCATACGTCAGTGATGGATCGTAGCTTTGTGGGAAAGCATTAGCATTAGTACAGTACAGTTATGCGTTATGATTACTCCCGTCCGTGCAGTTATGATGAATTATAACAGACTCGTACGATGTGATTAATTAATGCACTTACTTATAAATGTCAAAGAGATCTTTCACCGTGGCCTTGGCTTCAATTGGGCAACTTCCTATTCCCAAGTAGTTGTTTTTAGGCATACGGAACCCATTCTTGAAGTGGAATACTTGACACCGGCGAAAATCGCACAACTACGAACCATCAGAAGTGTAAAATCATTTTAATTGCTACGCGTCTTGCCTCTTGCGTTCAGTCAATGAAAAGATCTTACCGTCGGATCAACGAATGTATTTCCAGGCAAGTATGGAAGTCCTTCAATGCGTCTGCTGGTCATTGTTTACATGTACTGTGTATTATTACTAAATTGGACCAAGGTCAAGTTTTCACCTACGGAGATAAGCGGGATGGCTGCGCCAAGACTTAAGTTCGAATTAGCACTAGTAATATTTGGACATGCAATGCGTCGTATAAAAAGGGAATCAGCCAAAAATCAATCGCAGGGTCGAAGATTTGTCAGAACGAAACACAAGTATTGACAAATCAGGAACCTTTATTCGCATGCATGGAAACACAATGCTCTTCCTCTAGATTCGTACAATAGCATAGCAGTACTGCAAGTTGATCTATCTCAAGAAGCTTATTGAACAAGCTTCGACTGATTTTAAATGTTGCAAGTTGCAGGATTTGAAGGCTGAATGAATTCCTTTGGAACGGACGGTTGGATACGAGGAGTGCGTACAAAATTATGATTTGCTCTTCCGCTTCTTGTCGGTTTTGTCTTTCGGTAGCGGTGGAGCACTTTTCTCAAAACGGACGCGCAGCGGTTGGCTTGGTGGGTTTCGGAATCTCAGAATTTCTTTCTTGATGAGTTCCAGCTTCGCTTTAATCTTCATATATCGATTGTAGCGGCCACGTGAAATTGAATACTCTTGCATTTTGTTATCACCATGAAGTCGATGTAAGCGTAAAATATTGTCTGCCATTTCGCGGTGTAAGTTGAGTAGTCTAATAGAGATTATACGAACCTGATCAATTTTGTTCATCTCATTCCAGGAAATAATGCTTTCACATCTTACATGTTGGAGGTGTGAGTAGTTCGAAGCAGCGTCTGATACGCGGCGTCAATCCACAAGGGAGATGTGCACGTTTCTCTCATGGCTACCAAGTCATCGTGGCGGAGTAACTTTTGAAATTGGCTAGCCATGTAGAAAAAGTCTGCTGCGAAAGATTTCTTTTGTCGGGCAAGCAGCTGCCTCATATCCAGTTTCTGACGACGAAACACAGTTTCTTTCTTCCGCTGTACAATGTTTTCTCTTTCTTCTCGAATCCGTTCCTTTGAAAGCCAAGCAAGGAGGCATTAAGGAGCAGCATTAATAACGTAATAACGCTAATAGCAAGGCTTCACTTTGTAACCTCAACAGGTGCAATTTGTCGGTGGTTACTACATTGTTCTCTCAACTTACACGAAACAGGTCCGTGGCCTCTGAGATGTTGAAAATAATGATGGCAATGAAAATGTTTGAAAACATGAAATTCCCAAGCACAATGCAAACTAGGTTGAAGATTCTTCCTTCAACCAACAAGCCAGCTTCCTCAAATTCCTTTTGCAAATCTGCCCATCCATCCAGCTGCAAGAGTAAAATTGATTCCAGTTTCCAAGATCACATTCCAGAGCAGTTTCCAGTTTCCAGAAACTTACCGTGACATATGAAACCATACGAAGCATTCCTTGTGGTACGAAGCCCCACACCGCTACCATTCTCTCTCCAAAGAAATAATACGCGACTATAGCTGCTATGTAGATTAAAAGAGTTAGTAAGATTACTACACTCAGGACATGCTTCTTCACGGTTTCAACCAACGCTGTCACCAACACCTGAATAAAGGCACACATAAACGATAGAATTAACTAATATTTAGTAGAGACAATATCTGTAATGTTAACTATGCACTTACTTGAAGTTGGATGGACAGTGAAATACTGCGCAGGACGCGCAAGGCTCGAACGATGAGGAAGACTCGGAGAAATGCAATTTCAGCAACATTAAGCCAGTCTATGATGCTCTAGAGAGAAATTTGAGAAAGTGGTATTATGAATTATTATTCAAAACAAAGATGTGCTTTCTTCGCTCGTTCTTACCTTTATGATTGACACCATTACAATGATAAAGTCGAAAACGTTGAACCCGGACGTCCAGTAGCGAAAGGGATGCGCGTAAATTTTAACAATCACCTCAGTCAAATAGATCGCCAGGAAGAACTGAAGTCATTCGAGGGAACTTATTCACACTACGAATGGCAATGGCAATGGAAATGATTATATTGATACGGCCTACTTCATCAAAGACGTCGAAAATGATGTAATGATCTTCACTAACATCAAATGTCTCTGCTGCCAACACCAGCGCATTCAAAAAGATCATGCACATTATGAACACTTGAAACCATCGCCACGATACAAAAGCCACGCAAAATGCATGAAAGCTTTCGTCAAATCGGTGATGGTGCTCCAGACGCTCAGGTGGCCGTCTGGTCAATAAGTGTCAAAATTTAGTTAACTGGAGCTTAAAAATACGATACTTTCGACTTACACAGGGTCCCCACAGCCAATGTAAAACAATTTTTCATGTTCGCGAAAATGGCCCCGAGCTGGTCTAGAAAATCCCTTGTCTCTTTCTCGCTTCCTCTGCTGCCACTTGATTTTTGGCAACGTAACAACTCTTGCGCTTTTCTTCTCTTTCTCCTTTTTCTTAGCACGCTTCTTCTTCGTCCCTTCTTCTAGTTTCTTCTTGGCGTCCTTCGATTCATCTCCTACCTCTTCGTCAATTGCGACTTCCTGTCGAAGCAATATTTTATCCACTTCTTTTTCAGTCTCTTCTTCCAACTGCCCGGGTGCAAACATGGTCTCCCACTTTGGTCTGTTCGCCTTGAATTCTTCATCCTCTTCTGAAGATGGTTCTTCATCGTCGACCTGACGTTGTATGCTTTGGTCCTCTTCAACCAGCAGCGAGTCAGTCTTCCCGGCCTTGAGGGTAAGGCACTCGCGTAATATCTCACATGCAAATTGAACCTGGGGCCTATCCCAGGCACTTCCAACAATTCTCCTCCTCTTAAATTTTCCAACTACACAATGAATTGTAAAATTAGTTGATGAAAGCCTGAGCTTTACTTTAGCTGAGGCTGATCATTTGATAGATATAAAATAAAACGAACCCGCGTGAACCGCCCTCAGCACCGTTTTTGCACCAGATGCCTCAAAGAAGGAAGGTTCCTTTTCCAACAAATCCTCTTCGCCCGTCTCGAACTCCTTTGCCTCCTTTCCAAAATCGAAGCCTCCATAGTCCGACTTTAATAATTTTCGTTGATTAATTTTGGTGGCCAAATTTCGAATAATCTTTGCCGTATCATGTTTGAAATGATCTTGAATGAGGGAGAACCTTGCTCGTATCATAGATCTCAGCCATGTTGGAAGTTTAGCCAGTTCCACGGAGCATTCGAAGTTGATTTTAGGGTCTGGGTACGGCAGAGTTACAATTTCTTCAACGGAGAGCGACCTGTCCAAGTCAGCCGCAACGCTTTGGAGGAGCTGCTCATCATCGGGCTCGAGTATTTCTTTTCGTGGCTGAGTTGACAACGCCTTCACCGCAGTTTCTGAAGTTGGCTTGAACGGATCACTTGGATTTTCACGGTACACCTTGAATTCGAGCACTGGTGCTGGTTCAGACTTAGATTTGTCAGCTTCAGCAGCGATGGGTTTTCCTTTAACAGGAGCCTTGCCCTTTGTGCCCTTGTCCATGCTTGGGGGATCAGCAGCTGCTGGAGTCTATTTCTCGTCAAAATTACTTCACACTGGAACTGGTAGAAATGCGAATGTAAAGATAAGAGTAACGCTAAGCATTTTGTGACTGGCGTACCTGCCGGAGGATCCCATGCAATAATTATTCAGCCAATAATGAGCGATGACACGATAACAATCTTCTGTGTCGTTCTAAGACAATATTGCCTCCATTGTCGGGTGGATCCTGTTTCAGTAAAAAGGGCACGGTTCAAGGCACGGACTTATTTTCTTTCCGCCTGCTTGGGAAGACTTTCAGCTACTTGAGACTATTGGATAAAAGCAAGGCTTGACAATTGAGCCACCACACACCATAAAATTACAACTATAATAATAGAAAGGTCAAGTCGAGCCTGGCTTGAATTAAACAAGGATAAGCGTAAGGGTGCTCAGCAACAGGGAGTGAATAGACGATACGACAAATGATGGCACTGTGACTGTTTTCACTCACGTGTTCCGCCATTGCTATTATTCTTAAAATTACCATAAGCTTTACTGCTTCCAATTTTTAATTCTTTCCAACTTTGACAAATTAACTCAGACAAGTTGTCTTCAAGTGTTTTCTCCCGTCACTCATTGACATTGATCAGTCTTCACCTGCAGTTTCAGTGGCAGTTATATTAATAGTTATAATTTTATGCTACACTGCTCGCCGTTAAGAACAAAGGCAACACACGGTAAAATGCAGTTCTTTGTTGCCCTCTTTTTCAGCTAAACTTCAAGATTTGACCTGTTTCGAGTCGAACTTTTAGCACAAGCGCAAGCAGGAAGTAAAGTAAGGAATGAAAATGGAATACGAAAGTGATTACTAAATTATAAGCACACAAATTCAGGATCTTCAAGCCGGAAAGGATAGGAGGCACCAAAGGCACTGATTACTGATCCTGAAGGATAGCAGGAGCTAAAAGGTACGCACTATCTGCCAGCTTTGTTACCTACCGGTCCTAAGATACACCAAATACGCTTTATCTGTTGGTGCAGGAAATTGGCTGCTCAATTTTGAAGATTTATTGGATATCAGCATGAGTTAATAATTTGTCATCCCTGACCTGTGTGTCCAGGAAGTTGGGGTATGTTATTTAGCTTATTATTTCTATTTATGCTGAAATCAAATGTTTCGGTTTTGGAGTTTGATCAGCTGCTCAAAGTTGTCAAAATGAAAAATCATTTCAGAATCCTACAAGAACTCGCTAATTTAATTCTCACATTAGGTTTTGCAACTGCTAGTTATAACATAACGTATCACATTTTAATACACCAAGGAGGACCAATAATTTTGGATAAGATAAGTGTGCCCACATATAGCACATAAAATTCTACGTATTTGTTGGCACCAATTTCGTCATATTTGGCATGATCTTCCAGTGAATGGAATTTTCTCGCAAGCCAACACTTAAGAATAGCTACGATGGATTTGGGGAAAGCTTTGGCAGAGTAGCGAGGTCAGGAAAGGTTGAAAGTACAACTGGCCAGCTTCCTGCACATCAAACTCAACCTGCTTCGGCGCCGCCACCAAGCGTACAAGGGGTTGCAGGATTCACCGACCCCATGATGTATGGTTCTGGAGTAAATCAAACCTGGAACAGCAGTCAAAATAATTGGAATGATCCCTACGCGTCAAACGGAATCAACACGGCATTTTATCCGCCAATGTATGTTACCGGACCACAATTTGGGCAAGGGTTTGGAAATCAGTTTCAGTTTCAAAGAGTACCAGCATTCCAAACAACAAATCAAATGCCTGGAATTTTGGGAATGCCTTATGGGAATCCTCAAATGCAACCCGGTCCAATGGCATTTAATCAATTTCCGCACGCTGAAAATCAAACACAAATTATGGATCATGCAATATCTGCCGGTGAAGAAGAGTCATTCCTGGTTCCACCTGGAACAGAATCCCAGAACACGCATGAGCAAGAAAATACACCTTATATGGGAACTCATAAAAGTGCGGACAGGACAGACAACGTAGGAAGTGACCAGCTCCCGCACACTTCGGCCAAGGGATACACGAGTGAGGCAAAAACCGACTCCCAGAGTGTGAAAATCATGGAGGGTTTAGTTACGGCTTGTTGCAAGGAATACGGATTCATGGGGCCAGATGTTTTTTTCGCCACAAGGTACGCACGGTTAACGAAAGGAGCTTGAAACGTAATACGGTACCGGCGTTAACCATCTTCCTTTTGTACAGCTGTGTTCGTGGAAATATAATGCCCCAAGAGGGAGATTTGGTTCTTGTCGAAGCTGAAATGGTTGAGGGTCTGAAGTTTCAATATGTGGCGAAACGTGTCCAAGTTCTAAAATTGAACGCGGCACCAAAGAGTCATAATGCCCATGTTGACGGCGTAGCTGATCGGGCAACTGTGCCGGGGAACGTTCCGCCTGCTCCAATTATCAAGCCGTTGAGAAATCCTCCGCCACCACCAATTATTTCTAAACCGTCCAAGTCTTCTGTTAAATCGTCGAGGTCCAGAAGTAGGAGTCGAGATCGACGGCATCGAGGAGGACACAGAAGTCCACGCTTACGCTCTCCACTTCCACAGGGCCGTGTTAGGCGTGACCGAAGTCGAAGTAAGACACCGGATCGACGGACAAGAGGAAGTGGAAGTAGAGATGAACAAAGGCGTAACCGAAGAAGACCACGCAATTCTAAATCAAGATCACGTTCGAAGAGTCCTAAAAGATCGAGTCACCGGAAGCGATCTAAGGATGAGCGTAGTAGCCCAGTTGGCGTGAAAGGACTGAATATAGACATCAATACTTTGCTTGAAGATAAAGCACCCAACATTGAAATCATTGACGTGTCAGATTTGGAAAGTCCAAATCGTGTAAAATCTGACCTTGACATTCAGGCTCAAAACAATTTGTTCCGACCAACATTCGTTGAGGTTCCGAAAGTTGCGACAGATTCCAGACAGAAGAGCAAACCCTCTGACACTCCAGGTCTTAATATTGATTTGAATGATTTGCTCGATTATAACATTTGGGGAATTCCGGAACTTCCTGATGTGAAATCGTCTAAGAACAATACGAAAGAAAGAGGCGAGGCTTCTAACGGAAAGGCCGAAAAGAATAATATGCCAATTGAAGATGCCAATTTTGGACGTACTACTCCCCACTCGTTAAGTAAACTGAAGCAAATATCAATCAAATTGGGATATATGGAAAATAAGACTAAGCCGGAAACTTCGTCGAGAGCTTCTGCAGCTACTTCATCACCTGCAGTACGAGTACAATATGTCGAGTTACCGGAGGAATCCAAAAGGGAGTCCAAGCCCACGGAACATGGTCTAAAATTGAGTTCTACCTCATTCAGCAATCGTTCGCGTAAATCCGAAAAATCAGACACTAAACGGAAATTAGACAAGGATTTAAAAAAAGAGAATAAGCATTCTGAGAAAGGTCATGAGCATCGAAAGCATGTAGAATCGTCCTCGTCGTCGCACAGATGCGACGAATCGAGGTGGCGAGGCAAGCAAAAAGATGACGATGCGGCAAAACAGGAAGCATTTGTAAAGAAATTTTCCAACTACACGGATAAAAACATACAGCGAAAGTCCCCCGGAGGTTCATCTTCTCATCATCACAGTGAAAGGTCTTCTTCCAAGAGTACCAAAAGTTCCAGACATAAACATGACAAAGATACAAAACTTCGTCTCAGTAGTCCCGTAGTTTCTTTAGTTCTGCCGCCAGTCGACGGCGACAGAAGCCCGACCCCAACTGAAGATGAAATCATTGAACGAGAAAGACAGATAAGATTACGAGAACTACAGTTGGAAGAGGAAAGGATCCTATTGGAAAGGAAGATGCGGCGAATGGGTAGTCGGAGTCGGAGCCCTGATGTTGATATTCAAATACTGACTTCGCCTTCTCCACGCCTTCGAGGACGTAGTAGCTCGAGGTCGCGGTCTCGATCACCAATTATAAGAAGACGTAGGAGAAGAAGTTATTCAAGATCAAGTAGGTCTCGAAGCCGAAGCCGTGGAAGACCATCACGGAACGAGCAACTTGTCCGAGATCTTGCAATTCGCCATTCCAGGGGAAACCAAATAATAGATTTGGATGACTTTCCAAGCCCAGAAAGGAGTTCATTTGGTTCGACAAGCTACAGAGGGCAACCTCTGGAATATGAAGCTCCTGTAGCCAGAAGGTATGTTCATTCAATTTATCATTCACCTCGAGGTTTGACACGTTTGACCAATTGAAAAAATGGTTTCATTGCAGAGTAAGGGAGAGCATCAGCCCAAGCCCTCTTCCCAGCAGAAACGCGACTGATGATCCATCGCTCGTGCTTCGACTGGGGAGAATTCTTAGAAATGGTGCCTCATTCGTTTGTTATGTTTGCGGTAAAAAGGGTAAGTTTTCTGATGAGATGGGTCTACAGTTTTTGTAGTGCACTCAGGATAGTTTTCATGACCACAGGTCATCACGGAACGGTGTGCTGGTTCCGGCAACCTGGCGTCTCTTACCCGGAAGATGATGAGCCAATATGACTGAATTCAATATTGCCACAATAACCATACGATGGATGGAGCTTTGACCCTCTTGCTTATACGAGTGCAAGTATTTAACATAAATTATTCCATTAGCAGCTTTTAGGTTTTTCTCGTCGTGACGCTGATGAGGTTCCAGACACCAGACACCCTCAGTTGGATACCTGGAGCATGGAGCTTGAAGTTCCTGTTTTTCTCTTTGTCTTTGTCCATATTTTTTTGCTTTTTTATTATTATTACTGTCATCGTTGTAAGTAGGAAATTGTATTACTGAAAGGTAATAAACGGTTGTTAAAAAAGTGATGAGATGAGCACATTGATTAGTCATGTTTTGGGCGTATTAATTTATTGTTTCATGTTACGTGCTGGCTAACGTAAGGCACGAAAACATGTTATTGTAAACTTAAGCCTGTTCGACTTATAAAATAAAGGAATAAATTGATTACTTGCATCAAAATAGACGTTCTTAGTTCAGTCTTTGTCCCAGAGACAGGGCACGTGAGGTAATGCAGTTTTATTCTCAACTAAACTGCAATTTGTGATTTAATTGCAAAACCAGCAGCAGACCACCGCCGATTGAAAGATTACAATGCAAGCTTCTCATGCTATGAAATATTACTCTAGGTCATTTGGATCCGATGTCTCGTGATGGCAGGATTCAGGATGAGGTGCAACCGTTTCGGCCATTTCCTCGGTGTTGTTGCTGAACCCGTTCATCAAAATTGAATTTCGGGTAGATGAGTAATTCATTCCAAATTCCTTTAGCAATGGACAATGGTCATCGCTTAATAACTTGAGCCGTTGTTGGTTTGGATTGCTTAACTGACGTAAGCCTGCCTGCCTCCGAATTCGCACATGACGCAGAATTTAAGCACAGTCAAGCCGTAATCTCCTAAAGGTGTTTTATTTTGTTCTCTGTTTTAGAACACGAGTGATTCCTGTGTGATGACGAATGGAGCTTGAGGTTGACCATGGCGGCGAGCAAACAGATTCATCAAGTGTCGTCAATCAATTAATGACCTTTTGCTTAGTTGCGTGGCGAGCTGGAGTCAGGGGCCAGGGTTCATGTTTATTTACCCTTTCATGAACTCATCTACGCAACAAATTGTGCACTGATTAAACTTAATGTGACTTTCCTTGACTCTTGATTATGACGATGCTCTTGATATTAAAATGCGTAACGATGTGTACGAGAACGTGTTTGACCCTGGCTCTCTCATTTCGCACTTGCATTTGCATTTTTCATTCGCAAGAATAAATCGCCAGACGCTTACTGCGAATTTCTGCAAAAGTGTACAGTTAGTATCATTTGGTCAGTAAAAGCAAAATGTGCATTAATTGTGCATCATCGTGCGAGGCGAGCCAACCTTGCTCCTGTGATTTTACTTTGCTGTCAGTTTGACTAAAACCTGAATGTCATCATCACTTCTAAAAATAACATTAGACAATTGATATCTACGTCCTCAAAAATGAGTCACAAAGAAAATTATGAGTGACTAGAAGATACAGCGACTTTTCTAAGAGCGCGTTACAAGTTAGCATTTTGCGAGGTTAATATTTCGTGAAACACCAGCCAGCCGCATGTCTCACATGGAACAAGACAAACGAAATCGATGTTCTCTCGGCCCGGTCCGAATTCACATTGGAACCCGCTAGCATTTCGTGCCACGTGCTTTCCCCGCAGAGCAGCCGAGCTAGAGCACGGACAGTTTTTTGCGTGTGCATATTAGATTACAAGATATCTCTTTTATTAGTTTAATACAGACAACCCAGCGAGATAACCTACTTTAGCTTTTGCATTTCTCAGTGATTACCCGTAGGGTGTGTTATGTCATGCTCTCATGCGGTGCGTGATTGGTGTTTCAACTTACAGCATTATGAGAAAGAGCTTTTAAACACAATTCCGCTTGCACTTTTGCATATCATTTTTATTTGGACTTGTCCCGTAGTTGTAGTTGTTTGTTATACTCTATTAACCCATTATAATATCTACTTTTAGCATATTTGTACACGTTTGATACTCGCATCGTCCCATGCGTGACTGTGTCTGTAACTTGACTGCACACTAGCAAACTCCTGCCAAAACCAAAGTATTTTATATAAAGTCCTCGCTACATGATTCATGATTCGAACTACTAATTTCTAGTAACAGTAATCGAATCGGTATTTGCCATTTGCTTTCATATGTTGGGCACAAAAGAGAAGTGTACTGTAGTCCGTGCACTTAACCCGAGAATTGTGAATTGTGATGTGACCGGGAGCACTGGCTAATTAATATTAATAACAGGCAAAGTGTAACCGTCGTGTTATTAAACCACACCACATCAGTGTTCAATTCAGCCAGCATTTACTACTTTGGGTTGGACTCAGCAACGGCAACAGGACATCGACTACATTCGAACAATGACAGAAGTTTAATTTGCTGGATTTGACTCTCGTCACGTAAACAAAGCTTTAACATGTGCATAACGAATAATGCGTATAATTTGTAATGTGCATATGCAATAGGTACTGGATACTAGCATTAGCGTATAGTAAGTAACTAAAGTAGTACAAAGTAATTGGAATGTCATTAGAGGTTTAAATGGATTTGGAGTCATGTGAGACTTGTGCTTTCGACTCGAAAGAGACACCGCATTCAGATAACGAGCAAATTGCTCTCGTATTGTTTTCACGTTTTAGATTTTTAGTATGCAAAAGCTTGTGCCTTTAACTAGATTACGTCCTACGCCCATTTCATAACACTTCGGTGAGATTGTACACGAGAGCTGCGCGCGTAAGCTGATAAACACTTTAAAATTCATATTTCCTAATAAATTGGCTTTAAGTGCTGTACCTTACCAGACGCCAAATACGAGCAACCAGTATTGTTCAATACTATGTGCAGCTAATTTGCCAAATTAGGTTAGAGATTTTACTGCAATGTGACCTTAAAGTTTGCACACACTCCTTCGTTGCCACCCCTCGCTTAATGGTGCCTGGAACCGGAACCAGCGACAATCAAACAACGCGTCAACTCAAACTGGTGATAGCACGTGAAACTGGCCTTAATAAAATTAGCGAGGCATGAGATATTTAGACGAGCCGAGGCTGCTAAAATAGGAAGGGCTCCCAAAATTCTTACTTAATTTTTACGTACTTTTACGATTCAACTGTTGTAAATCTCGCTCAAATCAGCTTCAATGCCAGCGACTACTGAAACAGAGGGAACCATAGTCAAGGGTGGCAAAAATCATCCCGGTGCTGTGGAACTCCAACAACTCTACTCTTCTGGTAAGAGAACGTTAATTTACTAACTTGATTCGGCGAAACTAGCCAGCGTGCACATGCGCTTGTGGCATATTAAAATAGTTGAAAGTTTACTATTCCACAGGAAAGAGGGCCCAAGAAATTGTATCTGTGGTTTTATGCACATTTCTATTATTTCTAAACGGAATCCTCCTGTTTTACAATGCGACGCTGGAGCAGCTTCTCCTAATCATCTGTACCGGCGGTGCTGGGATTCTGACGGCGGACTTTTTATCGGGGTAATTAATTAACACTGTTGGTACTCGATGTTTTTCTCATCAAGCGCAAGCACCAGCTACATTGCATTTCGTCCTCGGACGACTGTTCTCATGAATTTAGAGATTTCGTAAAATTATATCGCAAAAGTTAGGGGCGTTTAATTTAATGCGTGCCACGCGATGAGTCAATCTGACATGTGACATTCAGCCAGGAAATGAAAAGTGATACATAGGCAAAAATGCACTCAACGTAAATAAGTTGCTTACTAGTTCAAACTATTTATGCTAGAATGTCTCTGGTACGTGATACCGACCGAATGTCATGAACGTCGTCGTGATTAAAAAGGTCAAAGGTGTTAACAGCTCAGATGCCAAGTCGGCACTTCTGTCGTGTACAGATATTTTATTCATGAAACAATTGACGTAGATGTTAAATAGGTCAATCTCGAATCTCGAATTGACTTTGCGTGCTTTAGTGGTCATTCTCTCATTAATTATTAACATGTGGCCGCTTCCACAGCCCTCCACTGATTTTGTAGACAAAGATGTGAATATTTCAGGGTTGTGCACTGGTCGTGCGACTCTTGGGGCTCCGTTGAGACATTCATTCTTGGAAAAGCGTTCATTCGCCCGTTTCGAGAGCACCACATCGATCCAACGTCAATTACACGACACGACTTCATCGAAACAAATGGGGACAATTTTCTCGTATGTGTGCTTCCGCTTGCCTTCATGAGTTATGGACTGATCTGCATTCAGGATTTTTATACAAACTACGGACTCGTTTCCTGGTATTTTTATCTGTTGGCTATTTTTATCTCAATGACGAACCAGGTGAGTGTACAATGAACAAAGCGCCCTTTAGAGATCGAACTAGGAAATAATTTGTAGCCATTTCCTGATTGTGATTTCTTCGAGCAGATACACAAATGGTCTCACACTTACTTTGGACTTCCAAGATACGTCGAAATTCTGCAGGATTTTCACATTATTCTTCCAAAGAAGCATCACAGAGTCCACCACGTAGCTCCACACGAAACCTACTTTTGCATCACGACTGGCTGGCTCAACTACCCGTTAGAGAAACTGAAGTTTTGGTCGCGCCTGGAGATTATGATAGAAAGGTGTACTGGTTCAAAGCCAAGATCTGACGATTTAAATTGGGCGAATAAGAAGCAATAAGCAATTGCCATAAACCAAACGAAATTCTTCCAACTGAGAGTCATTAATTAACGCTTTACGCGAATACAAAACAGTGTATGATTATGATTAGTTACTGACTTGCAGTACAATCAAACAAAACAACTGTTGATATATGCCTTACAATTTTAGTATTATTTATCGTGAACGAACAAACTATTTTATGAAATCAAGGACGTCCAAATACAATGGCTTGACATTTACAAGCGAGAAACTACGAGATTGCGTGTGTCATTTTTAAGAAATCGTCAGCGGGCCCGTCGAATGGAACTCGACCTAACCTTCTCGAACGAGTGCTGGGAGTTGCTGTAACAATCGCCATGGCCAAAAGTGAGTGCGCCTTGCAACTCGCACCAGCATTTGAAATTCCATCGACGACTTTGGCAAACTGCTGATGAAAGCTCTGTGGTTGGGGCGAACACACCATATTTGCAAGACTGCATGCCCTACAAAATTCCAAATTGTGCTTAATTACTACTTCCGCATTGTCCAAATTCTCCATTGTTCCATGAGAAGGCTGCACATGTAGCCTGTTTTCTATTCAACTCGCACCGACACCGTCAAATTACCTCCTTTTATGATGGACGCAATTTTCTCCGAGGACAAGGCTGGTGATGGAATTGAATCTCTACGCAATGACGACGACTCAACCAACAATGAGGATGGCTGGGTCAAGCTAAAGAAGCCAAAGACGCATGGGCACGTGGAAGATTTAATAATGTTGTTCGGTGGGGGTTCCAGGCAGGATCGGCAGGATGTGGCTGAAGGAGCAACCACCGAGCAGCAGCGGCAGCAAGTTCGGGACGAAGCCAAGATCAAGGCGACGACAGCCGCAGACCACGACAATGCAGAGACTAAACCCATTGACGACGAAGAAAAACAATCGCAAGAGAGTTCCAACAAAAGTGAAGGCTTCTGGGGTCGATTGTCCAACAGGAAGCAGAATACTACTCCGAATTTAATCAGCACCGCGTGCTTGTACGGAGCAAAGATCATGGAAGTTGGGCTTGACATTGCCCATATCATTCTCAGGTAGCAACAGTTCAAAGTACTGCGGCGCTTTGGAGGGTTTGTGGTGTGGAATTACGAACTTAATTTGGTTTGTCGTCTTGTCTCAGCGATGATGAAGACGACATTCCACGTCACGAGGACAATGTAATGTTCAATGGCTACAAGATTCTAGTGTCTGGACGATTCATTCATTTGGATTGTGTGCGCCGAAACTTCGAAAATCAAAACCAATTGCAGGCCGTTGCCAAATTCAGTAAAATGAAACGAAGATTTCTTGAGCCTCACTTGACGTTGGGAGATGGAACTTGGTGCCTGGATTTTGGAGAGGCGGCTGGATTTATTCAAGTTCAGGTTCCCTCCGGAGTAGATGCAGCAGAAGTGACCTACGAAGGCCCCTTCCCAGAAGGCGTTGTCATTGTTAATATGTCACCAACTAAAGAATTTCCAACACTGTGAGCATAGCTCCATGATTTCGGGGTGGAATTTTTAGACAATCACTGAAATCTTGAAATAAAGGTCAAACTATGCAGTCAAGATTACAATAGTCGCCCAGTTAATCAGAATTTAATTAAGTCATGTGTTCACAATTTAATTTTGAAGATAATGTCCGAGTAGAAAACACAAACCAGCAGACCATCTACATTCTAACATTCCACCCTGCTTTAACTAACGCTTAGCTCTAAACTCTAAAGTATCCACAAAACAAATGTAACGTCTTCAACCTTTAACTAAACACCTTAACTTTTCACTCTGCCTCTTGCTTAACTGTCGAAGCACGTAACCTCAGCGCATGTATGTCCGTGCGACGGGATAAATACTTTCCAATGCTTCATAGACTTGTTCTTCGGATTTGGCTCCTGGGTAGAAGAAAGTTTAACCGGGTTATTCTTGAGAATTGAGAAGCTTCGCCAACAACTAATTTACTTACCAGTCATCAAAACAGCTCCAGTCACAAAGATTATCGCCTTCACCTTTGGATAAACCAGCGAATAGACGAGTCCAGGGAATATTTCAGCTTCATAACTGTTAGAACGTCAAACTTCAGTAATTTGTACGTAATTTTACCATTTATTGTTTACCTCACAAACTGTTTGATCCGCTCGTCATTAGCCATTTCGTGCACTCGGACAGCGAAGCGAAGGTTTGCGCTAGCAGAAATATTCTGAACTTCAAAATCAGCATAATTAACTTCGTAGCCAAGTTTCTGAACAATCCGAGCATATTTCCGAACAGCCAACTTGCACTCTTCCTTTGTTTTAGTGCCAGCGACAATCATTTTCCCAGATGCAAACAACAGAGCAGTAGATTTTGGATCACGAACTCTCATGATGAGTGGAGAGAAATATTTTGGATTGTATTCCACATTCCTCGAATTGTCAGCAATCTTCGCCAAGTCCAATTTGTCGGCTAAGTTAACTGATGCAACAACAGTTCTTTAAAAGAATAACTCCATTACAAAATGTTGGACTTTGCCGAAATTGACAGGACAGAACTAAATTCCGCTACTTACAATATTTCAGCTTCAAATCTGGGCTTGCCATTCGCGTCATAGGGTGCATTTTCCGTTTCCCAGGCTTTCTGAGCCGATGGTGACTTAAGTGAGTCCGCAAAAAGCACCTTTTGTTGAATTTGAGCATAACTGTCCTCTCGTTGAGCTTGTTCAGCAGATGGATAAGTAGGAATGGTATCTTGAACATCTTCCTCGTCGTCATCCTCGGTATCTTCGTCGTCCTCATCATCTTCGTATTCCTGATAATTCCTTCTACCCCGCTTTCGTGCTGGTTGCTTCCGTCCAGTGGACGCTTTAGCCCCAGCAGCATCCTGCACAATATTATCAAATAGGAATCCCAATTCACCTAGCTGGGTCTGTGTACATACCATAGTTCCTTTAATCTTAATCATGCTGCAGCCAGGCATAACATCACGTGGATCCAATTCGGCTTCGATCATACCATCGGCAATCTCTCCACCACCATAAACAATTTCTTGCATACTGAATGGAAACGTAGAGTCCTCCATGATGGCGCGTAATCTATAATATATTATTCACAACATGAAGAAACCAAAAGGCAAGGTAAATTAACGATTTACTTGAATGCTTAATTTTGTTTACCAGAGTTTGATAGCAGAGTACTTACTTGAATCCAACTGGTAAAGACAGTCAAGAGAAGGAGTAGTCCTCTATTAAGCTGTAATTGGTATGCTACCGGAAATAACCCGAAAGTGTGAAGCTGCTTCACAAATTTACGCGACCTCCTTGGCTAGTTAAGTTAAGACGTCACGATCACGACCCCGACATTGATAAATGTTAACAGCACGAGGCCAAGAGTAAAACCAAACCGCCCAAGTCCAAGTCCAGGAAACAACTACGTCACATCGCAACTCGCAACGTCGTCATGTCGCGAGATCACAAGAATGAACCTACGCAAAGGGCGAGATTTTCTGAATTTCAAGCAAAGTCCACGCCGCTTCGTTTATGCCGAAAGTCTTTTTATAAGAGAATAGAAAAAAAGGTGAAACTCTAACTTCAGTTTGAGTAGGAAGGGCCCGATGTTGGTTAAATTAACTATTCACGTGTTCTATGTGAACTCTGACCCAGACACACCATAAATCTGTGCCTTCGTTTGCTAAAACGATACTGTAAGATTTTCGGCAAGCGATGACATGATAGGAAAGGAGTCCAAACTTTTCAGAATTCCAATTTTGAGGACGGCCAGGGCAGCAGCGCCAGTGCAGAGTGGAAAGCTTCCTAATCTAGATTCTAGATCCTAGGGATCGATCGGTACAGTATTCGCTTCATCTCCGCCCTCGATGCGAAAGTGCAAGCGAACGTAGTTAAGCCAAGCCACCAATTTCTGAAACTAAAAGAGCGCTCAAATTAGCTCATTAAATAAAACTTTCCACAAACTTTTTTGCTTAGAATTTATTTGCGTACACTAAAATCTGAAATGAAACTGACTTCGTCAATGTGTTGGGAAACGCAAACGTGGACAATACTTCTCGTAGAACAAAATTACGCATACAAGGAAAGCCAGCTCCTTCGGGAAAAGACCGACTCGTCGATGAGCTGAATTGTATTGTTTTTGCATTTTGCGTGCCATTTCTCCGGAGTTTGTTTACCGTGACGAGAGCTGAGACATAAGCTACTCAAACTGTGAATAAAAATTAAGGTCATGAAAGTTCTACTATGGCCGCGTCCGTTGTTTAAGCGTCAGTGTGCTGCCATTACAGCATTGTGGCGCGCTCCAGTGGGTAATCGGTCGGCTGCCCATGCTAACTTTCTGTAAGTGGATTATGCACTTGAAATTGTTTTTCAACAGCTCGGCAGTTTCTGTCAGTGAAATATTGCCAACCTAGAACACTGTACCGGAATCCAGAGCCTGAAATGTCATTGTTTAAGGGCAGAAAGCGTGTTTTTGTAGTTGTTTCGCAGTAAATCTCACTGATTCAAAGGCCTACGTATCCAAAATGCTGTTGCTCACTTTCAACGCTTCATCCCGACGAATCTGAAGTACTATTCAAAAAGTTCGGAAGTTTTACTACCAGCCCGAATAAATAATGCTGTCCGATTCCAATTACAAATGTAAATCAATGCTTCATCAGTTTCACTTCGAGTTTGGCTAACGACACACGAAATGATCTGTTTCTCTCTTAGTTCTAACGTGTATTTACACAAAATCCTATTTATTTCTCATTAGTGTGAATTAATCCAATTTGGGTTCAGCAAGCGAATGTAACATTCAGCAGTTCTTATCCGGTTTTTAACCTGCGAACCACAATTCAGTTTAGTCGAAGTTCCAAATTCCATAAGGATAAGGACACCAGTGCACACGACTATTTTCCTGAAGTTCTTTTCACAAGCAGATGAGTTACGAGTAAAGTGATTAGCACGTTCTCGATTAATCTTTATTATCCATTCGCGGTTACAAACACGTAGGAGAATACATAAGCAATTAATCATGTGCATTTGTATTTACATTGTACATCGCAATTAAATAAATTATTTGACAATTTGACAACAGAGACTCTGAGTCACGAGTCACAATCAATCAATGATCCATTTCTGAATGATATAAAGCGATTTTTGATCCCGGGTCTAGCAATAGTTACAATAGGTTGCACATTAAACATATCATCACAGTGGTATTCATTCACGCACACTTTCTTGTACATGGGTACAATTTTGCTTTCGTAAGATATAGTCGAACTAATATAAAATGTCATCATTTTGTGGTCAATTTCCGTGATGTTAAGAAATAGTACACATAGACTCAATGGGGCTCTATGAACTATGTGTACTAATTCCTAAATCAGTAATTTATATGCTAACGTGAGTAAAGCTTGAGAATTATAAAGGGTATTTTGCATTAAACCTCTAAATTACAAATTGTAATAGACCCAAGTAACTAATTTAAACGTTTGCTTCATTTCGTTCGCTCACGCGTTTTCATTTTTGCTTTTACTGTGTACACTGCCCATCGAGTCCAAAAATATGAATCCGGTGAGAAAATAGAGTCCGGCCGCCTTCGTTATTTCTTCGTGGTGTCGTCCAGTCCAACTCCACCTGAAAATCAACAAAATGAAATACAGTTGAGTGGTACATAAAATTAAGTAAACATTAACCACTCTGTTTTGCCAATTTGACACTCGTCTCATCCATCTGACGTACAATCTTCATCTAAATTACGCTACATGAAATTACTTTACAGAATCAATATTTATGGAGACAAATTCTGGGAAAAGAGCCCTCAAGAAATATTTGACAGGACTTCATGCGATCGCACCAGCGTCGGCGACCGTTAAACCGGATTTCTCTGCCACGCGCAGTCTCAAAATATTAAATTCATGGAGGCAATTCCGAGTATTTCACACTTGTTTGTCGGCTTTCACCGCAGATTAAATATTATCACAAATATCGTGAGAAGGTGGACATATAAGAACCGTCGGGCATGATGAATGAATATCAGAATTTCTTCGCATCAGAAATGCTCGTTCTCGATTGCGTTCCTTGAAAACCGGGCACAAGAATCACATCGCAGAACGAGCCGAGCCATTTCAATTTGGCGGAGGAAATGAGATAGAAAATGTCAAAGCTGACAGGACACACGTCTGCATGACCAATAATAGATAAATTGCATGGAACAACAACCAAATACGAGGACGACGTATTTCTTCCAATTTCCACTTTCGTGCTATCTGGACTGAGATGATATTTCCATACCTTTTCTCATTTCCTCTCGGCCGAAATAGACAAAGTTTAACGAAACCAACACGTGGGCATGCGAATTATTTGTTTTACGTCTCATCTTATCCAATCATCGCGTCGGAGCACGCTGGCATGCAGCGGCAGAGATTTATTACTGCCACCTTTTCCATTGTCGTGTCGAGTTGAATAATGCCAATGTGGCAAGGGCTATTTGAATTGTGCCGAGAAGAAAAAGCTGACCCAATTTTGAGCTGCCAATACAAACCCAAGACGAAGAAATGCAGTAATAGTAACCAGTTTCCATTGTTCTTGGCTTCAGGAAAGTGTAAAAGATTTTAAATCAAGATTTCCTAGTTTAATTACATCTTCTCACTCTCTCCCTTTTCTCCGTTCGCTTGTTCCCGAACAGAATGTCAAGATGAAATATTATGGGCAAAGAAAGAGCTTACATTACCAACGCTGGCACAGCACAGCACATTTTATACGGGCTCATTCATTCATTCATTGCATTGTGAGTCGGGTAAGATTACGTGCACCAAAAACACTGCGAGACTTCGACACTTTTCTTTGAGTCCTCAGCCTCTTCAAGAAGAAGTCAAAGTCGAGCTGAGCTCCTTTCATTCTGCAAACAAAGGAAGTGATGACGATCTGAAGAGGAGGTCGTAAATCATGTGAATGGGAAGCATTTGGCCTCGGTTTGGAAATGTTGACGCTATGCAAATCAAATTATGTGAGGCCATTCATTCTCGGGGTGTTATACAATTAAATCACTCACTACGATTAATCAGGCTCGCGAATCTTTTGGGTACACACAAGCCAAAAATGTAACGAGAGCGATTTCTTTGAGAATCGATATTCAGTATTTTTTGTTTCTTATTAATTCGATGCAGAATACAAGCGCAAATAAAATCCGTCTCTGACTTGTCACTTGTGCAAACACGAGCAGCATGCTCCCTTTAATCGTTTTTCGTACAGCCGAAGCCCAAGTCGAACACGGAGCGAGGCAACACATGAGCAAGGCAAGGAGAAAGCAAATTTCCTTACGCCTAAACTTTATTCCTTCGATAACAAATATTTTCTCGCTTGCTCGTGTTGGTTTGTGCAATATTTATAACGATGTGCATGAGAGCGTTGCTGCACGGTACATTGGACTCGATTCGATAGGATGCTAATGCCAAAGTCAATGACTGTCTGCCTGTGGGCCAGTGCCTGGTGTCTGCAACAACAATCTCCTTGAAGTCCACAGCCATACAATGTATGCATGCAACGCAACGTGAATTCGTGTTTAGAAGAAAGTCTAGAGAGAAAGACGATCAAGAATCAATTGCATGTGCCGCTTTCCAATTTTTTTTTATCCCCGACAAGCGAAAGTGAATCCGAAGAAGAGGAAGCGAGATCCAAGGCTTTGTACCGTGCGTCTTGCCTGCCCGACGCCCGAGAGAGAGATAAAGCGTTAGCATATTAGGTGCTTCTCTCATAAACTTATACTCTAATACATTATGCATCCGCATGTTGCTTGGGATGTGGTTAACATTATACGAGGGCGAGTTCATAAGTAATGTACATTTTCAAAACGTTGTATTTCTAATTGTGTGAGAGTTATGGATAGGAAATCGTTAACAATGCATAGACTATGCATTGAAGTTTAAGGCCTGAAACGGGTAGGTTTCCGTTCGTCAACGGTCGCGTGGGAGCCATGGTGAAAAAAGTACCCTATGAAAACTGAGCAATTAACATGTTGAAAAGTCGAAAAAGCGAAAAGTTCAAGAGCGAATTTCGCAGTGAGATCGCGGTCCCCCCCTCATTCTGCCATAAGTGAATCTCTGGCTAGTCTTATAATCAGAATACATGCCCCAGTGTTCAAGGAAGTTATGGTGAAGAAATAAAGACAAGTCCTTAATTGACTCCTGAGTTATGAATAAAAATGTAATGTGCATTACTTTTGAACTCGCCCTCGTAGGATCCGGGTTTTAGAACCTGTCAATCCGTCACCCACTTTGCGCTTACACCATTCAATTATCTCCGCATGTCTGCTCTGCTCTTTGGCATGGCAGGAGCTCACAGACACGAACTATATCACTAGTCGTCTGTTCATATAAACGACGGCGCTGCCAATGAGGCTTGGTTTTAAGGCGAAAGGCTGCCGGTCTGACAGAATGTGTGAACTAACTATCCCTTTGTTTCCTTGGCGTGTACTCCTATTCTGGAATTCATTGCAAAATGAAATTGAGTATAGAATGAAAGCTGCCGATGGATGGTCGGACTGTAAAATTAAAATAGCCTTCCCATTTTTCATCCTTACACATTGTAATTTTAGTTTGACGGGCTGCTGCTACTGGACCGGCTGGGCTTAGGCATGTTTACAAAATATGAAAGGATGACATGATGCCATGTGGCATTAACACAACACAACTTGTCAACTCAACGTCATTGCCATCACCACCACTGGTGCTGCGTCAGTGCCCAGTTTTTACGAGAAATGAGCAGGATTGTGCTCCAGTGCGACACAACACATGCCAGCATTATTATTGAAATTGGGAAAAGTGTGCCTGAAGGACCCGACTCGGCCGACAATCCGGCTCCGATGCGCAATTCGTTTATTGCTTTTCAACGGTCCGCGTCCGCTCACGACAACGACAAAATGACCTGCATCACTTCCATGCCTTCCGAGAAGAAACGACAATGGCGAAGCGCGCTGGGACTGGGATTTGACCGGAGCAAAGACAAAAAATTCGGCAAACATTATTTTCCCATTATTTTTTATTTCACTTATTTACACAAGGACAAACTCAGTTGGCTTCCTATGACACGCAATATATGATGTCGCTTATGACGATGGTTATGACGCGCAAAGTTTTACTTAGTTCTTCCTTTCGTATGCCTGTTGAAAATTGAATATTGCCATTTTTCGATGGCCTTACTACTATTTGCTACTTACAGAATGACTGGCCGGCACTACAAACTGTAAACTGCCCACTGCACCACAGTGCAGAGCACAAACACAAAGGAATTCAATTACAGCATGAATGACATTTCAAGGATGAGGGTCAGAGTCAAGTCAAGTTGGGGTGGACTCGCCAACGAAGATTGATTAAAGCATTGCAGAAAATCAGAAACTTTGTAAACCAGATTTCGTGTCCAGCACAGACAGGCTGGAGCACTGCTTTCGTTGATTTATGAGTCGAGCAGATCACAGAGGGCAGGCGATCATTTGTTGCATTGCATTGCCCGATTTGGTGTTTGGAGTTGGCATAATGTGGAAATTATCCACTCGATAAAATCAGACTGGTTGCTTTGCGTTTGTTTGGCATAAGAAGATCAAGAGATTACTCTCCAGGCTTCTACGCCTTCCGCCGTAAGGAATTATAAGCTGGGTGGCTTACGTACGCCGACATTGGCGTATCGAAGACGCAAAACGAAATCCCTCAAAGAGGAATTACGAACCCTGCAAAGACAGAAAATAGATAGGCAGGCAGCTTTTCAATAATATGAAACCTGACAAGCCTTCGCAGAATACGAAAACCACCTTTCAATCCGAATGAGGAGAGAAAGGAAGAAGACATTAAAATTCAAGTTACGATGTATTCTGTATATTTATGTGTCATATCAAAACATAACAATAACAAAATAAATTCTTGAAACTTGAATTATAATACCATTCTGGCGACTGCAGGCGGCTTACAAATTTGAAGTCATACAAAATGACACACGGAAAGCGCCACGGCCACGAACGCACGGAGCGGCAGAGAAAATAAATAAGTCGTGGCTCGGCTCTTGTTTTGTGTTTGTCTAGCACCCAAACACCAGAGAAAAGAAAGAAGAAAAATATCTCTGTTGAATATGCTTCCGATTTATTCGGATTGGCGAGGCAATTTTTCATATTGCTTTCATATTCAAAGAAAAATATACAAATCTTGGAAAGCCGAAAGCACAAAAGTGCCAAGAGCCTGGCATTGTTTGATTCCTGGTATGGCGTGGCTTGGCGCTTGATTTTTGCTTTGGCTGCTTCTGCATGCGATAGCATGCGAAATACTTGACGAAATGCGGCAGGAATGGTGATGGCGATGGCAAATGTCTCAGTGCTCGTGCTCGTTCGTGTAATAATTTCACGTAAAAATTCCATGCCTGCGTGCAGAAGATATGACACATGACATTGCACATAATGCGCAATTCAAATTCAAAAGAATCTCTCCATTTTTCACTGGTGACATGCACGTAGTTGTTATTCATGCGAAAAATCTATCATTTGAATGCCAATGCACATTGCATTTGCCGCATGACTCATATCTAGCGGGGCAGAGCCGTGAAAATTACCAAAATACAGGTTCGGAAGAGTTGGCGTCCATCCTCGCATGTACGGAATAAAACAGCAGAAGCAGGACGTTTAAATTTTTCCTGACCAACGTAGCATATTTGTATAGTCTTATTTCTCTAGTTGTATCTGCCAAATCGGCAGACCGATTTCCTTTTGCAACGATTTATGCGTGCCCGGAACAATGGACAATCATAAAAGAATGGTTTTCCACCTCATATTTTATTATTAGAAACGAGAGCAGTAAATTTTATTGATGCTCCAACCTGTCACTTTCGCGTGCCATACCGATGGAGGAAAAGAGATAGGCACAATATGGCGCTCGGGCCTCTGATCGTCAGAAGGGCACGCAGCCAAGCTGGACAAGCTGGCAGACATCTCTACAATAACAATACAGCAATAAAAAAGTGAGCCGACCCGCCGACCGCATTTTTTGCTGGAGACATTCAGTATTCGGAGCTTGACTTGCTGCCACGCTCAATCCTCCAAATGGGTCATCATTTTTATCCTGCCTCTCACAACAACTGCCTAGCCTATGCTCTACTCCACTTAAAGAGGACCGAAAGCAGTGGTTGCAGTCGTAATTGCATTTGATATTAATTAGAGATGTCGCAAGCTGAAGCCTTCCTTCTGTAGAGACTGAAATGCGTGGCGCCTGTTCTCACTCGACTCACCAACATTACAAGATTTTCAATTAATTTCCTGTGAACTCGTGCTCAAGGAAAGATTTCACTTCAAGTGCTTCGCTAATTTGTTCACTCACCATTCACTTGTACTAGTTCAAACGAAGCACTGCAAAACTGCAACGAGTCTTTTAGTTTTATCATTGCTGGTTGCTACTCCGCAAGATAGAATCAGTTTAAACGGATATTCGTCTCAACATTCGAACATTCCTTAAGAAGATTTGCGTCGAGCTTCTTTAATCACATTACGAAGAAAGAAGAGAATCGGTTCCAAAAATGGTGCAGGCATTTTGTGCCGGCGCTGGTGAACGTTGTCTTGCTGTCATACTTCATGCCTTTTAGACATCCCGCATCGGAAAAGTACGCTGACAATCTCGTGTTTATAACTTCTCAGGTGCACCTGTGCGCGTAATGAACTTGTCACCCTTCATTAACCAGCAGCCATTTTGAGGTTGTGTTTTAATAAAATATTCCCTTTGCTTTCACATTACATCCAATTGCACTGCACGTGCACGTATCATCTCAGCAGTACTCAAGCGACTGACTGAGCCACATGCAGTGCGATGCCAATTTCATTTTTCAGAGATCATGAATTTTTTACGAGTCACGCCGCATCACTACTCTGAGAAGGAAAAGTGCGACCTAAATAATATGTGGACCATCCGTCATCATTTCCCGCGTCCACGTCCGTCTCCGTTCCGTGCAAGGCTGCCACGCCAGCCCGCATTAGCGTGAGATCATCATTCGAAACCGTGAAATGCGAAATGGTGAAATTCCAACCAACCTGTAGGGTGGCCTGCCCTCGTGACTATCACAGAAAGACTCACCGTCTGCCACAGGAGCAGGAGTCGTGTCGTAACTTTATGATGAGCATGACTGACTCTATCAACTCCGGCTTACAACTCGAGTACTCGCGAATCACATATCACATTACCGGGCCGCACGTCGCACCTAAAGACTCGGCACATCGACGGATTTGATTACCATTTTTCCACGGATTATTCCATTAAAGTCTCTGCCCGCCGGACTTTAATCAACAAATGGGAAATTACAACCCAAATTAAATGGGAATCAAACAAGTGTCTTTCTGGCACCCGCACTCGCGGCGCAGCTTCGCCACGTCAAGGCAGGGTTGCAGCGGCGCACATCTCGTGCGGTGCGTAAGAGAAATGGATTTTCTTCCAAGATTTGTAGAGCAAACAAGACAAGACAGAGCGGAGCACGAGACGGAATTTACAAAGACCTCAAACAAGCACTTACTCCATTGATGGATTCCAGCAGAACCCATCAATACGAATACGAGAGCAGCAGATGTCTGGGATGGACATTCCATTTCAACTTTTGTGTAAGCAAAGTAATAGAATTCCGAGTTACTTTGTTATGGAGTACGAGTGGGCCTGACTGACTGAGCCTGAGAACATCAAGTAGCACGAGAATACAAATCAAAAGAATACCAAAGTGAAGAGACCGACGGCCAAAAGTGAGCCAGCCCATTTGAACGGTGGAGCATTTGAAAGGGTTGCAGCACAAAGAAAGATGTCTGCGGAAGATGAGAGAATGGAATAGCAAGAGGCAAGCATCAAACACACAGGAAGGAAATTGGATTTTTGATGATGTATGACTCGAATAAAGAACGAGACAACGAATTGCACTGCACGCTTCCGTATGGTCGGTCAGAGTCATTCTCAACTGAGCATACGGGGACTATTTGCTGCTCGCTATGCTCTGCTAATCTACTTTGTATCGCATTCTGTGATAATAGAACACGGGTATAAATACGTATTGTTATTGTAAGCTCATCCGCACATTGCATCGCGTCGGTGAGCCCTTTTCCTGGTGCTGGTAGCAATCCAACACTTTCTCCAAGTCGTCGTGTCAAATTTCACTCCTCATAAAAATGAAACTAGTACTTCCTTTTCTCGTTTCCTCGTCTCAAATAATAAGCAACCGCTTTCCTTCCTGCCACACTTGAGGCTGAATCTGATGCTGACTCGAGTACTGTTATGTCCAGAAAATGAGCACTGACACCCACACGAGCCCTCTCCTGCCAGTGTTAAATTAATAAACGACGACGTCAAAATGGCCTTGTCAGACATCTCAGTAAATTAGTTTAGTTTCAGGCAATGCTCAATTGCTTGCAGAAGCAGAGTCTCGGTGGAGAATCCGAAATGACAGCCACTTAGCGAGCGAATAGCGCGTATTGCGGGCGTTGGGCGCAAGAGATTTGCTCTGATTAGCGAAAGTTAAGTGAAATGTACGTGCAAATGCCAACGTCAGCCTGCTGCCGTCTGTCATTGAAACTTTTAATGCGAAGCGGAATTACGAATTAACGTCTAAATTGCATGAATAATGAATGAAGCGGGATCCGCAGTCGGATTTAGAAATTAGCAGACCACAACTGTGAGTCACGTACTCTCTGATCGGAAACTAAGTCGAAGTCAACTTATACTTGGGCAATTCGGCAGAAATCAGTGCGCAGGTAGTCGCGACTCACGAGCCTAATTCATCATTGAAACAATGCAACGCAGTGCAGGTAGTGTAGTGCAGAAAGGTGGAATGAATCTGAGCCGAATACTAATGCAGCTGGTAGTGGCTGCAGTCGCGGATTCCCAATGTTAACGATTAGTGCCCTCGTTATAGTTTTGAGCGTTTCAATCTCTGTCTTTGTAATACCCGTCGAGGCAAAGTCGTGAACTTTTCACGAAGAAAATAAAAAATCTTACTCAGCTATTTCCCTTGTCTTAGTGGTTCTGTTTCGTTTCGTGTACCTTGGCAATATTTAAGAGAACAAAATACAGACGAGTTCCTCGAGGGAATTCGCAAAAGTCTTGGACACAACTTTTGCTTTGCTTTCTGGTGGAGTGAGCATTTTTGTCTGCACATAACAATACCGATGCCGTAGTGAAGTGTATTATTGCTATTTCTTCTTTGTTATTTGATAGCCCGTGTGATGATGATGATTTGTATTCTCGTCGTGTATTCTTTTTTCTTTGCCAGCTTGCCCTTTTCTTCCTGGTAAGGCGCACGGACGCAGGTCGTTCGCGATTCTCGTAATGGCAAATGGTCATTGCAAATGACTGTTGGAATAGGTTCGCAATGATACGTGTACATTACGAAGGAGCATAAAAGCAATGCACACAGATTCAACTGACAATACGATTATGTGGATTACGTGCGATTTTTAGATTAGAAACAGAAAATGACACCGAGAAACATAATTTCTAATATTATGAACCTTTCCGCGCTGCACCTCGCATCTCATTTGACTTTCCTTGGTGGGTAAAGCAAATCTAGAATTTTAAACAGACGCAGACGAAACAGGAAAAAATAATCAAATCACATTCACATACACATTTTCTTATTTCTTTTTCTTGTGCTGCAGCAACATTCAAATTTCACCTTTCATCTGCTCTGCCTGTGACTCAGATGTGCTGACATGTTGCCTGACATATTTCTTTGACTTTGATTTCGATTTGTCAATCTCATTCCCATTTCGATTTTCGCAATAACACGAACACGTACGATTCTAGCTCTCATTCGAAATGATTTCCAATGGCAAAATTGCCTCTTGAAGGAGATGTCAGAGTTTCTAGGTGCACACGCAGTTCGATGGTAATGAAGATATCATTTCAGATCCCCTGACACATGCACGCAGCCCGGATTAGGTCAACATTTCACCGACCTCAAGCTCCAATCTCAAATTCTGAGAGCCACTCTTACTCGCATCGCATTGCAGTTGAGCCAAGATTAAAGAAGGAACTCATAAAATTCTTTTTCGCTCGGAGAGCGAGAGACGACTTTGCCTTTATTAAATTCGGAATGTCACAGTCGCAAGCAGCAACTTGAAAATGCAAAGTGGAACCCAAAAAAGATCAAGACAGCCAGTTTGTTTGTCGTAACAGGTTACTTATAACTACATTTCATACAAAATTGAATAAAAAGACTGCCTGAAAGGTATTGCGCACCTGCCACACAACATCACTACCTTTCCCTTGCTTACCCTGCTTAAATTGCTTTCTGCAAATTGATTTCTTTGTTCTACTTCGACAGGGAAAACTATTGGAGAAAATGCGAGTGAAACCAACTTAAAATTCGGTGGTGCACCGACCAAAGGCCAAAGTTTGGCAAGGTAAAAGAAAGGAGCAAGAGCGGGCGACGGGTGAGCTCATCGACCGACCAGTGGTGCTTAAACTGGGGCAGGGTGGTCGCCGGTCTGGAAACCAACACATAAAATTTTATGGGACACCGCAGCCGCGGCTTAAAAGAAAGATAAAGGCTTGGATTAACATCCGATGAAGACATTGGTTTTATACGACCTCAACATGCTGGAACGCTTGCCGTGACCATTACCCAAAGAGCAGTGCAGCAATTCAGGTAAACCAACCAGCGTGATCTGACGAAACGCGCCGTGCCTTACCGTGAGTGGTGAGCCATCAGAAAGCTTTCAAGTGTTTACGACGAAATTAATCGTAGCGTTGTAAAATTTATCTCTCCACGGCACAATTTAACAGCCTCACCTTGCAAGCCTGTGGAAGGTCAGAAAGTACCTCAACTTTTGTTTTGCGCAGAAAGTGATTGTCTTAACTTCTGAACTTCTGACTTGGAATCAATTACAATTGGGAAAATACCAAAGAACACCCAAGCCAAGGAGTGATTTCATTAAGAATTAATGATTGGCCAGTGCAATACAACACCGTCCGACTACGAGACATGATTGCACAAAGAAACAGAGAAAAAGGGGTCATAAATTCGGACCAAGAGAGTGTCAACGCATTAAATTCCTATAGTTCTCTTTGAACCTAAGTGAGTTGTATTATTGTATTCGAACAAGGAATAATGCAAAAGCTGTTGCGGCAACTAAAACAGAAAAACCAAACGTTGTTACTTTTCTTCTGCATTATATTCGAATAATGCGGATTCTCTATAATACTAAGCTCAAATTCGATTTTTTTGGTCAATCATCACTTTTTATATTGCAAAAGTTAATGTAGCTTCTTCCCTTTCTTCATAATGCAAATCATCCACCACAGCTACTCGCCGATAGCATTATTAAAATGAACACCGAAATGCATTCCATGATGCGGTTGTGCAGTTTTCACCTATGCAAGAACAATATTGATCATCTTTACTTTCGCATCATTTTTACAACTTTTCCATCGACTCTACTCCGAAAAAATGAGCTAGAGCGTCAGTTCACCTTTGTCCGGTTACTCAGAGTCATTTGGGATAATTGGACCGTTTCAAGAACACAAAAGTGAGCTTCGGAATTTTCCTCAACTCATTTCAAGATGATGACGCAGCTGCAGCTGCTGCTTGTACTCTGCATAAGAGTGCGAGTAGGAGGAAGAAAAGAAGCTAAAACGCCTACCAGCATGGGCGCCTGCCTGCGTATGTATAGAAAATATTTCGGGAAGGAGATGATAAGAGACATTTAACTTTTGGTTGAGTTGACATTCAAAAAGTTTACCAACTTATTTCCCTATTCATATTTGTAGAGACATGGAGAAAGTGGAAGAAAAGTAAAAGTACGCACAGCATTTTTCATATTGCTTATTTGCAGTTGTAGTCCCACCACCTCCACCGCGTAAGCGTATCAAATTGTATAATGGTATTCACAGTGCGTTAGCTTTCCTCAGCGTTAGCGTTAGCTATGAATTGTGGGTTATAGTTACAGACTGCAGGCACTAATCTAATGTTTTCTGTCTCACATCGCTTGAAGTGCCGTCTGCCTCGCCATGCATTCTCTCGTCTCTTTCACGGCACGGGCGTCTTAAGTGTATTATCCTCTTCACTTTTCAGCATCATTATGCGCTGAACGCTGAACTGAAGAAGCTTTCTCCTGCTGCTCATTTTTTCGCAAGCAATATGTATTTCTTATCTCTCGCTGAGTGCAGCCACAGCCACGTGACATTTCGCTAATCGAGTGGATGGTGGATCTTCGATGAGTGAATGCATGAATTCAACCGTTTGGCTTGGCGAGACGCAATTTATTGCGTCTTGTGTCGTGAGGCCACGATTTTCGACTCTAATCCGCGATAAATTGTATAAATTGCCATCGCTTCAGTCGAGCTGAAGATTTTAACTCGATTGCCACGCCGAGCTGCCGTGTTTAACCGGGTACCTCTGCGTCGGAATCTGCATTCAGCATGAAAGATTTACAAGTGAGCATTTAGTTTGCCAGAGCATGCAGACGGGAAAGGTAAGGCAATAAAACATTTCTGCTCCTGAACGCTGGCTGCTGGGGAAGAACGACCCAATTTTATATTTTCTTGAATTTTCTTGTCAAAAGCCGTGCCTGTGCCTGCCTTATCACGAACTGCACTTCTGCACCGAGCAACACAACTTCCAATTTACTCTGACTTTGGCTCATTGTGCATTTCTTCTCTGAATGGCGACAACCATCACGAGTGGTTGCCTTTGAATGAATACATTAGGAGACACGCTACAGTGGTCCCATTCAATTCTCATTTTCGGTGGTCCTCATATTTACGTGCCTCCGCATTGCATCCGACTGCTGTTTGCGGAGGTTGCTTCCATTTTCTGCTGAGGTGAGTAAACACTAATGCAAAATGAAAAATATAATAAAGAAAAAGAAACCAGCATCTCAAGCGAAGGGCTGCGTAATGTATGCATGTATGAACACGGGCGCGTATTATTATCATCATTTCTCCAGCACGAATACTCTGAGAGTGTAATAATGCAGGGAAAATGGGCTACATGCTAGAATATGTCACGGATCTAACCAAAAACCATTAAGTTATAAGCTAAGTACGAGGCTCCCAGTCCCAGTAAGCGGCAGCAGCCAAGGCAAGGCACTGCATATGTGTGTGCAGCAGGGCGGAATAAAGTGGAGAAAATCATTGGAACGTGAGAAACCCTAAACTTCCTTTCCCATTTTCTTTCACCACCATACAAAGAAGGAAGGAAGAGCAAAGCAAGCCTATGCATCTGAAACACTTTGTCCAAGCGTAACTCATGCACAGAAGATACATTGCAGTAGCCAGAACGAAAACGAAGCCTTTGTTCACTGGGACAATATTCTTGCATTTGTACACTAAAAATTTAATTTTTCACACGTGGCTGTCCACTTTACATTTTCAAGAGGTATGAATAATTAAAACCTAACACAAAAAAAAGCGAGTAACTGTCAATTGATACTTTAACTGAATTATTAGGACTTTTCAGAGGTCACTTGCATGTACAATGCATAAGCATTGCAAATTCAATAAAACACGATAACTGCAGTGCAGTTCCGTGACACCTGAGTAGGAACATACCAGAGGAAGGTGGTGTCGCTATCCGCTATATGCATCACTGATATTCAATTTGTAGCATTCATTTTGTTCCAGAGCGAGAGAAAGCAACGGCAAGGCCTCATTCGTCATGTCATTCCCCGAATTTTATCGTCCGTCCATCTCTCACGTGCATACAAAATGCAATAACACGAAACAAAGTGCAAATATCGCATTCGTATTTCAATTCGAATTCCTCTAAGTGCTTTGAATAGCGCGTTGGATGAATAAGTACTGAAGAACAATGCGATCGGACAGCGCCGCGCACGGATTATTGATAATATTGTGTTTGGGGTGATGCCCCAGGCCATAAATAAAAAGTCAACCAGCTTTGATCTGACTGAATAAAAGTGCCCGTGGCGGCACGTTCGCATGTTTAGGGAAAGAGCAGCAAGCACAAAAAGAGAAGAGGTAAAATATTTAAATGAAAGTATTCCTACGCGAGTGGATTTTGAAGAATTCACTTTTTGCGATCGTTCTGAGGAATATTCTCGACTCGACTCGACAGGAAAAGCAAGCAAAGAGGAAAAGTTGAACTTTTTTACTTTTCCTTTAGTTTACATTTTTCCTTATAAAGCATTTTTGCATACACCCTGCAGCGCTAATAATGCGCTTGTTCGGGACGGCAACTCATGGAAATATTTCCCAAGCCCAAAGTTGCAAAATGAGCATTACAGATTCAAATGTCTTCGTCTTCTCCTTCAACAGGTACAAGAAAAAGTTATTTATGGTCAGAGAGGGACAGAGAATTGAATGAAGAAAGTTGAATTAATAACGCGCTTATTCCTGTGACAGTTTAATCAAGACCCGACTCTACTTGAGAGAATGGCTAGAATTAGCCTTTTAAGTTAAAAAAAGACGGGCTTAATTGGGCCTCTTCAGGAACAAACAAAAGCCAGCACGAATTTCCCTTAATTAAGTATTGCGTCACAGTCGCAGCCTTTCAACTAACTCTCAGGTAAAATGCTCTGCCTCGCTTGTAGATAATTTATCACGCTTGTTGAAGTTGACCAAATCGGAATGGTTCAAACTTCAGGACGACTCCGAGCCGAAACCGTGAAAGCGCAAAGTGCACTATTTGCGTCAGTGACTTATTGATTATGCACCGAAGCATTCGCCGTTTGAAAATGAGAGTACACTTTGTGGCTCCTTTGAACTATGACTAGGGGCGACGACACCATGACTCTGCCTGCTCTATCTGTGCATGTAGGTTTGTCCTCTCCGGATTCGTTAATGCTTCCTTTGATTCACTGTTTCAATCAACTCGCCTCGAAGTTAGTCTCAGGTCTAGCTCCAATTTCCAGCCCTGGTCGGTGCCAAGCCACTTCTGTTGAATATTCCCCACTTCAAGTTCTCTAGTGACTACATATCTTTCCAGTTGTGTGGTTCCGGTGCACAATCTCAAAGATACTTTATTCGATTCGATCCCAAGCCGGCAGAGACTAAGCGGATGGAAAAATGGGCATTACGGACCCGAATGGTCCACTTTGTCGTTTGTGGTCGTGGTCACTGCTTCCTGAAGCGGTACTTTTCTCTGCCTTGCCACTGACGATCTAAATCGCAAGTTGGCAGTTGGTGTACTTTTCCCGCATTTCTTTTGTCGGAAAAATCTGGGAACCATGAATCATACGTTCAAGTCAAGGCACAATGGCAGTGCGACATGGTCTTTTAAAAATGGTTTCGTGTACGTAGAAGTCTGGCATAAAGCGAAGCAGTTCAAAGCTAATCCACTGCGGCTTTGGGCTTTATACGTAATGCGTAGGAAATCAGGAAGGAAGCTCGAATCTTCAAATGTTGATTTTTGAATTGACTCATTCTTCGATTTTCTTCTTTTCTTCTGCACTTAATCAATACTCTATTCAAAGTATTTCCTCGCGTCTTCCTGGAAAAACTTTCTCTGTCGCGGCTTGCCGTGGCTAAGAAGCTGAGGCCCAGGCACTTTTCATGTCACTCCTATTTTGCATAACTAATGCTTCTCTCGCAAGAGGGTCGAGACGAGTCGGCAAAAATTGAGTTTGTACAATCTCCTTGCATAACTTATCCCGTCTACTCCATTAATATGCACGTAAAACTTTGTAATTTTCTGAAATGACAATTTTGTTCAGCCTCCACAAAAAGAAGCAGCAGCGCGTGGAAGTGTTGAAAGTAAAAGCACCACGTTGCAGGATTGAAAGGTAAATTGGCAATTTCCTAAAAATAATAAGAATAACGAAGTATTAACTCACCTTCGTTACAGTGCGACTTCGACCTCGACACTCAACTGCACGTGGAGCACGCGTCGGAAGAATTCATCATTCTTGAAAGTGACACGTTGCACTTGACTCGGAGGAGTTGTGAAATGCAATTTGCTGGAAAAATTCCACGTCGCGTCGGAGTAAAGTAACTTAAAGGATCATTATTCGCGTCGTAGTCGAATTACACGTTATGTGAAATTAAATTTATATTTCTTCCTCAGTGCACCATTTTAAGCATCTCCATTCTTGCTCAAGCACTCACTTGGCCCTAATAGAAGTGTCACCATCACCAATATGCATAATAAATAGGCACTTTGCTTATCAGGAGCAGCATCTCAATTCTCAAAATGTCTGCCCTCTCTCAAATGCAATTTAGTCTCACTGGAGTTTCATGTTCGTTTACACGAGCACGTTGTCATTGTCCGTCGCGCTCGGAGAAGGAGCACCAATAATAAACGTTGTTGGATTAACGAGATCGTTTGGACTAAATTGATTTTTGCTATAATTCGTTGAGCAATTTGAAATGGGAGTATTCACAGACGGATCGGTTAATCCGTTCAGTTCCAGCTCCGGCGAAGTGTCGGTACAGTTGCTGCTGTTGACGTTGCTCTCCGTTTGCGTGCCGATGTTGTGCTTCTGCTCTTGTGTAGCATCTCCATCTCCCCCACCGTCACCGGCAGAGTCTGGGGCTTGACGCAGTTGCCGCAATTTCTCGTCACCTGAGGCCCCGTATTCCACCTCGAGTTTACCTACAATGCGATTTCGCATACAAAATACCGCTTAGCAGTGGATTATCATTATCTCTCGCGAAGTTGTTTACCGTCATCGTCGTATTGAGTCCCGCAATCAATCTTCTCGACAAATCCCACATGATTTTGATGAATCACGTGCAGTGGAATAGTCGGGACTCCACCTGTGGTTTGCGACGGTGTGCCGTGAGGCCCGTGCCCGCCATGATAACCTGTCGCATTGGTTCCCATTGATTGTCGATTAGCATTTGGCATCATGCTCTGTCGCACGTTCCGCTCCGGATGAAACAGGATGATGTAGAGTTTCGGAGAGAAGAGGCAGATAATCATCACAGTGGCACTCAGGGAAATTGAGATTGTCATGCTCGTGAAGCGAAGAGCGACCTTGAACAGACAAGGTCGAAAATGAGATACATCGTTGCAAGAATGAAAGGCGACTGAGTGACAGAGCTCGAAATTTTCCTGGCATTAATCTCAAGGATGCCCGCTAAACAGCTCAGCGGTCGAGCGGAGCGAGGCTTAATAGGAAAGGATCTCCGCCAGCTCTCATTAATTAAAACGCTCGGCTGCATCCGTTTTAAACCGGTGCGAAACTTCCCACTTTAAGACCCCATTTCTCAGGCTTTAAGCAGGCGAGCTTCACCTCGCACTTTAAATTAGCTTAATCAACTTATGACTCCTAAGAAAGTTGGTTTTGCCCGTTACTGTTAGCTTGATGGCAAAGTCGCAGGCAGGTGAAAGATACAAAATACGAAATGCAAATCCGCTGTCAGTCGGTCGACGTCAGAGGCAGTGAAGAATGAGAGGGATTTGAAAAGTGGCTGGGATCCGAGGCAAATTAGTCAATGCCCACGTAAAAGGTGCGTGGCTGGGTAATCTGTGGCCTGATCCGCTGGAGCGGAGTGCATAATTAAGGTGAAGCTGTATTTTATACCTTCCTCGATCCAATTCGAAACCCACAGCAAAATTAATTTAGACCGCGTTCGTGGCGCCGCGCTGACCGTGGCCGTTCGTTCGTGGCCGTGGTGGATAAAAACATTAATATTGTCGGAGAAGGATTAAAACTCTTTTGACTGGGTAAACTCAAACTCTGCCAGACACATTGCACATTATGACGATGAGCTTTCTCCGCAAATACTCAAATACGGGCAGACAGGGAACCTCAGTCAGACTCACAGGGTGGCCTGGCCTGGACGAGAATCATCCAGAATCCATATCCATCCACCAAACTTAGCCTGAGCTAACGCTAATGCTTCTCGCTGCAGTGCAGTATTTACTTCTCGTTCAAGCCAAACTCAGTTCAACTCAAACTCTGCTTTAAGTGTGATTATCTATATTGAATGGCCAAATAAAGTTGGGCAGAGATTAGTTGGCAGAGAGAAGGCCAGGGGATGGCAAAACTAACTTTCTGCTGAGAGCACGAGTACACGTACGCGAAACTGAAACTCGATGCGAGATGCTGATGGAAAGAGAAATTCTGCACGAAATAATTTAATATTAAAAGACAAAAGTTGTAATGCTGTAATGCTCTCTCCCGCATCGTGGCGTGGAGCCAGTCTCGCCCGCTGCTGACATGGAATCTATGGACCTGTACATGCAGAGAAGTAGCTAACTTGTTCTGAAAGAATTTACTGGCGAAATGGTTCATTAAAGTGGGATTCGGAGCTCTCGTCTCGGCTGTGGGACCGCAAATCTCTCCGCGAAACTTTTAATTGTTCGATTACTTACCTGGTTACTGCTAGCAAAGTAGATGGTGGCGAACCTAAGAATTGGGAGAAAAAATAAAGAAAATCATCACATGCTAGACGCTTCTATCTTGAAGACTTTGCTTTTGCTGTTCTATTTTCTTACGCGATCCAAATCACGCAGGTCGTGTACATCGTGAACCCAATGTGCTTGGACTCGTTGAAAGCTTCTGGGATTTTACGGGTCATCACGGCGTACACGGTGCAGACGACAATCAGGAGAATGGGGTACGCAAAAGCGATCGTGTAGGCAGCGTTCAGGAACGTGTTGCATACCAGCAGGTTCATTTCGCGCACGGGGTAGAAGTGCATTGCTTTTGGAGGCTGAAGTAGCATCCACACCACGTTGATGATGACCTGCGAACCATTAGCAAAGAAGAAAGAAATTAATTTCCGCAGCGACCTTCACGGGCGCGACAAGACGCGAAGCCGAAGTCGCTGAAGGCCAGCTTCAACTCAGTGATTAATGATTATCCAGCTTATGACGGCAGGCCGCGCACTCGCGCTCTGCGCTGAGTGAAAGCAAAATCTGATATAATTCACCGCGCCGTTTATCAACATAATTTAAAATTGATTATATCAAAAGTGAATTAAAATTTCAATCTAATTTTAACCCATCAATTACAACAGTCGCAGTCGCTTCGCTGGTCTTCATATTGAATGTAATTTTCGGGGAAAATTTCAATGAAACATTGTCTGACAATGAACAAAGCCACAGTCGCAGGTCACACGAAACGAAGCTTGTGAATCCCAAACCGGGTAGTGTGATTGGGCAATGGCAGATTGCCATACGCAGCCTAGCTGCTTCTGTGCTCGTCCATGGCTCTTTTTGTTACAGCTGCAATATGGTGCAGCCGATTTGAATGGAGTCGGCGGTTGTGGCTGAGTCACTCTTTGTTCTATTACGCTGGTGATTCGATAATAGAATGAAAACTTGGTTGGTTTTTTGATTAATTTCCTCTGAAGAAAACACATTTATAAAGTGAAAGGTTGCAATTTCCATTTTGTACTCACAAGCCAAGTGCGTGTAATCTTTCCTGATAAACAATGTAAAGTGGCACCACAAACAGGGAGCGCAGGCATGCTAAAGAGATGAATCGAATTCATTCATCATTTACACATATGAACTCGGTGCCTACTTGTAATATTTTATCTGCGCCGCAACGCAACGCAAAAACTGTGGCAAGCTTTTGCTTTTGCGAAGTTGCAAAAGCCATAAAATGGTCCCCAGACACATTCGCGATCAACATTGTAAATGCTGTGCTGTAGCAGATGAATGCAGAGCCACACTGGGAAGTGAGCTCAATATTTCATCCAATAAAGGAAGGCGCCATTAAAATGAGGAAAGCGAAACAAATAAATTTTATGTCCCGTTTTTATTGGATCTCATTGGCACTCGTCCTTCGTGCATCCTGTCGCCAGTTTTGTGCACGCGTTTTATTTCGATACAACAAATTGGACCGACGGCTTCGCAAGTTCGTGAAATGACGTCTCATTCTACGCATAACTGGCCAAAAATTCGAGCTGAGCTGATATTCGTTTTCGCATATTTCAGTCTTATCATTATTGCATCGCCATATTTTTGACTTCAGCCGTGGATGAGGCAAAATTGACGGTGATTGAGCCTTAGGCTTCCTTACCTGAATGGAGAGGAGCATGGCGCAGATAACGAGCTGCGATCTCGGGGAGATAAATGACGGTCTTCGTGCCGATTGTTTTCCAGCCTTGAAGATTCTGGCAATTCGGTTAGTCTTCGTGAGCAGAGCGGCGTACACGAGAGTGAAGCAGAACCCGGTTCCAAACTGCTGCACACCGCAAATGATGTCATTTGGTCTGGAAAACGAATGAAAGAGAAAGAAAACGATAAAGCACAAGAAGCCATGATCGCTGTAACCTTTGTCTCCTGTCTCATAGTAAAAGTGTTCAATCGAAAAATAGAAAAAGACTGTCAGAATAAAGAATTTGTGTGGATTCGCGACAAATCTCGAGCTTTATCCGTCTCTGTCATGTGCGAGATAAAAGCGAGTCGCGAGTGGAACAGCCGAGCGTTATAAATGATGAACGGGGTTAAAACAAATGGTTTATGGTTAACTAACAAGAAGTGCCACTTTATCACTGCAATTTCCACATTTCTCTTCAATTCTTTAAATTACACACTTTGTACAGGGCCAAGTGCTCGAAAGTGCAATGCAGTGCTTCTGCCACCACGAGTCTCGAGTTCTTTCATTAAATGCTAGTCGGACGCTAACCAGACCATGGCGCACTTTGCCTGAAATACGACCAGCGGGAATTCTTTCAAAAATTAAATTGGGGCCTCCGGATACCAATTAAAATGAAAGCAGCCATTCTTTTCATCCATCCGCGCGACGCAAACGATAGCAGAGATCGAGATCATCCGGTGCGCGTCAAAGAATTTGTTGAACAAATTCGAGCACGCACGTGTACAAGCGCGCCATAATTAAAATTACTTATTTGCTTTTTTCATTCTTCGCTTGCACGATTCAAAAGGCGGGCAGGCCACATCAAAAGGTGTTTCATGTATTGTGTTCTGTATTACGGCCAGAGGCGCATTTTGGCATGTTCAAAGCGGAAGGGCAGAATTTAGAAATTAAAATATGAGTAATCGCATGAAATGATTAGACTCAACTTCAAACAAATGCCCTAAAATTTTGGGTTTGTGTTTCCGCTGCGCTTTTTGATTCAAGAATGCCAGAATGTGATACAAGTTGACTTTGATTTGTTTCTACCTCCCATTGGACAGTGAGTTGGTGAAATAACTGAAATTAGTCAATCAATTAATGCAAGTCACTTACCGAAAGACAAAGAGGAAAGTTAAGGCATAGCAGAGCAGGAGTCCGACGAGGAGCACGTAAGACAGCTCTCGACCAGAAGCTCGAACGACAGGAGTGTCGTTGTGGCACAGGAAAACAGTGAGAACAAAGAGAGTTAATAGAATCCCGAGTCCTGCAAAAGTCATGGAAGCCATTGCCCAGCCACTGCGAAACAAGTCAGAGAAAAGTACGACGAGTATTAGCATTTGTTAATGACGCGCACTGAATTATATACAAAGGAAACGCTTGGCTTGCATTTATAAATTAAACCCATTGCTTCCAGTACAGAGAATCCCTCTTCTGCCACTCTTCAGGCTGCAATCGCCGTCGTTGTCGAAGAAAATGTCAACCGAGGAATCCGAAAGTACAATTTTATTTTCTCTTTCTTGTGCTAATGAGAGTAACACTATTACGCTATTTGAGATAATGAAAGAAAGGGGCCATGAATCGGACGAATTTATTATGTATAGGAAACAAAGAGCAGCTCTCGAGACGCACAACGGCAGCAGAGTGGAAGCAGAATATTAAATGAAAGTGATATTATTATTTCATTCGGGCCTGACAGCAGCGCAGCAACACGACTGGCTGAGGCTGAGCACCTCTGAAACGAGTCGCCAGTGTTGAAGTGCAATGGAAAAAAGAGAAAATCAAAGAAAAACAAGAGTTCTAAATGAAAGGATTGAATTTTCGCTGGCGCGGCGAGGCGCATTGCTGGAAGTAAGAGCTCTTTATTAGAAAAGCTCCATTCATACGCATCATAACTTAGCTTTCCAGCTCGGAGAAAGCCCATTCTGCTTTCTCTTCCTGTGCTAAGTTATAAATGAAGTAGCCTCACAATACTCCAGCGTATTCAATGATGCTAAAATGTCTCCTGGACAAGAAGATGAATCTCAGAGCTTAATTTATGCTTCTGGCACAAAGACGCTGCTGTGCTGCAGCCGCAGAGAGCTATTGTCGGAGCGTACGAGAAATGCAATGCATAAAATGTTAAACAAGACAGTTTGAGAGGATACAAGTGGTGAAGAAAAGACAACCATTTGTCACTACGGCCAAGAAACTTCTGCTGACTCGAAGAGAATACTGTGAGGCTAAGCTTAATTCTGGTACGAAGTATCCAGTTGAAAATTGCATTTCAAGTAAATAAGTCATCAAAGCAAATGGGCAGGATTTGTTTATGGTCTGGTGGTATCAAATGCTGCACGGCACGGAGAAAGTTCTTGAGGAATGTTAAACCCTTCTTAAATTGTTTGATGCAAGATTCATTTTGTTGACTCAGATAGGAAGACACTTCAAGTCAAGCCAAGATTTGGCGGCCCACTGCCTTCGGGCACAACAGCGAGTTATTGGCGAACAGCGGCATGGTCAATTGAATGATATTGACTGCAATTGCTACTTACTTTTGCGTGGGTGAAAGAAAATTGTACTGCTATCTCTAAAATACCTGCTGGGCCGGAGATAAATCTCAGGAATCGGAACACATTCAGTATGCTGCAGATTTGGAAGCGTGCCCAGTGCGCATGTCGTGCATTGGCTCTCGTCAAACTTGTCACGAATCTGAAAGTGAAAGCGAGAACATGAAAGTCAATTATTCGTGTAATTCAATAATAATAAGAATCAAGCGGGTTGAAATGGAGTAACGATTTCTGGGTTGTGGAGACGTTATTTATGATCTCGTGTGCAGGAAGTAAATGGATGGCGGTGCAGAAAAAGAATCTCTGCCTTGTGCGACGCTATTCAAATCCCGCTGATAAAAATGGGAAACTTATTACCTCGTAATTTAAGCATTTCTGACAATTCCAGCAGCAGGGAACGTCGCTGATTTTCTTCGCCGATCCGCGATCACATTGCTCACTGCAGACGGATGCCTGAGGAATTGAAGTATTGTCTGCGAACTGGACCTCTGCGAAAGAGAATTGTGTGGGATGAATCGATCACAATTCGAATGAAAGAATTCCAATTTTCCGCTAATAAACCGCTAAAGGCCGAATGCGAGTGCGAACGACTTATCTCACGTCATAAAATCATAGCGAGGATCAGAGTTATTTCCTGCGCCAAGGACACAAAATGTTTACATTTTCATTTCGCTCTTATGAGCGTAATTGCGTTACAAATCTTATTACGACCACAGCTCGTCTTTCCTCTCTCTCCACCACAATACAAAAGCTCAGCTGCTTTCATCACAATGCAACGCTTAACAGATTTACTTATTTCGCCACACCGCAAATCTGCGTTCGCTCAGGCTCAGCCTCACGCGATGTGAAATGCGAACAATCAAACATGCATGAGAGAAAGAAAGCAATTTTTTGGTTTCTCGTTTTACTCATTTTCCTGAATAATGTAATTGAAGAGCGGTCTGAGAAGAGAGCAAACATCAAGAAACCCAATGAAATGGAATAATCAGGCAGGCTTTTCATTTTCTTGAATTGTTCATCCGTAAAGACCTCTTTTTTCATGCAGTGAGTTGATTTACTTTTCGGGCCATTCGTTTCTCAGTGTGCCTTTTCCTCGTCCGCCATGCCATAGCCGTGCATTTACCAACTATAATTTTCTATGTCTAAGATTCCGAGTTGTGAACGAAGAAATGGGCAACTACTAGTAGTCTGTTTGAGCTTGTTATTGTCGAAGGTCCAACTCCGTTCATCAAATGAGCCTGAGATCTCGACCGCACTGCCTGTCTGCCAAGCTTCATCTTCTCTTTATTATGTTGACAGCTTTCTCTTGTCTTTCGCAACTCGCAATCATTGCGAAATGAGTGTGATCCCGTTCACATTAAACTCTTTCTTGAAATCAGTGCTCAGAGGCGAAATGCATGGAATAATTGTTACTATTTCTTGTAACTTAAATTTTACAGTGCTATTTGCAAGCTGGTTCGTTATTTTTATTAATAATCGAGACGAGCGATCGTGTTATTTTTGCTAACACGAAATTGGATGGTCATTTCTCGTTTCATAAACGTGTCGATTCTGTGTGAATGCAAGAACCAAGTTTGAAGGGGATTGTGGACGCAACGCTTTACAAGTCGTACTTCGATATAGCTCTAGAAAACACTGACACAGCTCCTTCACCTTTAAGAGTATGTAACACCAAAGTAGAAAGTACTTGAGTGCGCGAACCCAAAGTGAAAAGATCAAAAGGATCTTGTTAAGCTTACGAGACATGTTGAGTGTAAGATTTCCTTCATTATAGGACCCAACTCGAACCCAGCGATAGTTGTCACCAATTCTCCGAAAATGGATTATGTTGTAACGAGCCGGTCCATCACCAAACGAGTCAAAGTGGAATTCATCACCACTGAAGCCTGCGGAAAGAAACCAAAAAGTGTTCAAGTGGAAGGTGTTTGCCCTTTGTCGCGGCAAGACACGGCTCACGATCTTTGAGATTGTTCCTTTCACAATGTTGAGCAGTGGAGAGGAAAGTTCTTCACTTGAACGACGCGTTTATCGTATATATTTTAGTGGCCTTAAAAGCTGTGTGAGCGTAACTACCAAGACTTCTTCACTTTTCCTCTGAGATCCTCAGATAAATATGTAGCAAGTTTTAGATTAAACTTAAAGATAAACTTCTCATCATAAAAATATTTTGTAGTGATAAGAAGACGTCGTTAAGGTTGTAACTGCTTCCATTAACAAAATACGGAACTTTTCGAATTGCCTTCACCGAAAAAATCCTAAGCCCACTTTCTTTTCACGACAAGACTTAGACACGGCTTAAAAATATAATCAGCTAATTTCTATACATCTGCAAATCTTTGCTCTTAATCAACTAAATTGTAGCATTATGTAGTAAAAACCTAATTTGCAGTAACGCTGAGAAGATAGTCAATATCATTATTAGAACAAAAGCACTTCAAATTACAAAATGAAGCGATAAAAATGATCCAACGATTCATCGTAGGTGTAATGGTTGGTTCCCTGAGAAAATGGACCTTCGTACTACATTAATTAGTTCATTAGTTCAGACGTACCTGTGAAGGACACATTAGTCAGGTAGTCTAATAGTTCGGTCCCATCAATAGGATTCATGGCAAGACAAAGTCCAGGGACTCCTCTGCACTTGACCGCGTGCATGTCCCTGTGGAATTCACGAAAAGAGCAAAATCTCATCAAATTGAACTTTGCATAATCTTATGAAGCATGCGAATACAGATTCGAAAACTAATTAACCTGAAAGCATACGCAAACGCGAGCACTGCGTCCGAGACGAATTGAAGTTGAGCCTCAAACTGAGTATTTTTCGCAGTCAATTTTTCTTCTCCGGTGCACATTTTGGTGAAATTGAGATTGTACAGAGTGCGCGAAGAGTTTGGATATTTGCATTGAAAGTGATGCTCCCAAAATTCTGAAAAAAGGCAAAGGTCATTAAACCAAAGGTCAAAATTGTGTGAGGACGTAATTAGTCGATGAATTCGTGTTATACATTACGCGGGACTGCGTCAATTTGTAGGATATTTATTTAGCAGCTGGAAGAGATAAGATTCCCAGAATGGAACGTGCGCCAGTTTCTCTATTAAAATATTATTGAAGAACAGCGCCTAAATACGAGTCTCAAAATACTGCGTAGGGAAAATATCCCAGGGGCATATTACATCCCTCAAAATAAATCAATTAGACACAGGTTCAGTGCCTCAGCCACGGCACTGACACGAGTATGAAACCGTGCCGTTCCCTGCCTCGTTGAATTGAGCTGTTTTCCATCTGATAATAGTAAAATTACCACTCTCAGCTACGCATTTAATCAAAACTTAAATAATTTTCATTAAGCTAAACAATTCAGGGCTACGCTCATGCAAACACTCTGCGCTCAGTTTCAAAGGCACGAGTGATTAAGGAATGGCAGAGTTTCAAGCCGGAAGAATGGTTTTTTTCTAATATCTTAAGGAATTTTAATATGACAGAATTCCTCAGGCTTTAAGTCGTGCTCAGCTGTTTTTTTAGAGTCCATTCAATCATTTCGCGAAACAAGTGCGCAATCAGCGCGCTGCGGTTGCAATCCGTCCTCGATTTAAATCCTGATAATTAAATCCCGTGCTTTACTCTGAGCCTGTGTATTATAATTCAGCTGTCAAATGAAGAGAAACGGCGCCCTCGAACAATAAAAACTCATTAAATCCACCGCAAACTGCGCGTGGGAATCTCCTCCAGTTACTCGAGAGTCCATATATCATTTATCCCGAACAGAGGAGGACGATGCATTCAGGATTGGAAATGGAAAACATAAGTTTCTGGTTGTCTGTGGAAAATGAGTTTCAAGGGGCTTTAAGAGCCCACTTCTCATCCTCTAATCCTGCAAAAATGTCAGCCCCCTGTGGACTCCAACCACTGGCTGGAATGGAATTACGGCAGCACAGTCGTGCAGTAGTGGTTACAAGATTTAGACTTAAGATTGGCAAGAGAAGGCAAGGACAAGCTTTTTGCCTGGGATGGCTACAATTAAAAGAATAAATGCGGAGCAGAAGGAAAGAGTTCGACATGAGTAATGCTTAACCGAAGTTTTTGGTGGGAACTCCTGGCTACGGCTTACCTACGAACCACGGATTGCGAGTATTAGTTTTGACGTTCAGGTTGAAGAAATATTCGTCGAATCCCTTGACTGGATTGGCACGAGGCTGCACGCTCAGCGTGCCCTCCACCGTCCGCTCGTTCCCATCGGAGACCAAAGTTCTACTGCTCCATCCATCCGAACCGATAAAGCTCCATGTATTTGTGCCTCGTCGTCCGACTGCCCGCATTAATGCCTTAACTTCCTGATCCGATCCAAAGATGATCACTCCTTCAAAAAGAAATCATGACAATTGCCCCATGAGAACTCTAAAGAGATAAACTTTCGAAAATATCGCACGTAATAGGATTTCATTTCAGTTTTATGTCTGCAGAACATTTTGTTCGTGTGAAATGAGCCGTTTACGGAGAAATCTGGAGTCTTAACGCTTTGTGGGTCCGCGGCGTGTACTTACAGCTTACAATTCGCGAGAAGTTTGCTGGAATCGCATGCATTGGGAAACTGTTCGCACAGATTAGTTACTATTCAATAGGAAAAGTTTTCTCAATCAGCAGCTGATTGCGTGCAGACGGCATTCTTCATGCCAGACGCAGAATGCCATGCACATTTGACACGGCGGCGAGCACGACACACGCGTCCATGTGAGACCTTCAAGTATAATTGCGAAACAAATGGAGCCAGACGTCGTACCTTTTGCTTTCGGATAAGCTTGGAGTCTGTCCACAATCCGATCGTAACTTTTGTCACCAGCGACCCCGGAGTCCTTCACCAGCTTCTCCTTCGCGGCGATGCAAATGTGTCTTTGAGGGAGACTCTTCTCAAATTCTTCAAAAGCCTGGCGAAAAAGAAACAATCAAAATTCAATTTGTTTTCGCACATATCACAGCACAGCGAATGGGGTGCGAAGTTCGAAGAGCAGCTGGCATAAACGATCTCGAGTATTCGAAACGGTTGGTTGAGCATGTCACACAATTCGGCGCGGCCATGGCCATGAACATGAACATATTGTGTTTACTCGTGAATTGCTCACTGCGTGAACATTTTCGATAAAACGTGAACTTTCTCTTTGCCACTTGAACAACGAAAAGAACGAGTTTGAATCGCCTGGTGCGTGAGATGAACTTCAAAACAGAAGCGACAGTCTAACTCCATAATAATTGAGCATCGAGCACATGAAACATGCTACGTTACATATTGCCGCAGACAATAAAACAAAGGCGAGGGCGAGAGAAGTCGTTAGCTTTCACTTCCCGTACCGTTTTGGTCTGCCGTCCGCGTCCGCATTGTTTTTCAGCTTCTGTACCGTGCCATGGCCAGGCCAACTTTGGCCTCCGCCGCTCTGAGTTGGCAACAGCAAGCAATAAACGTGCACTAACTACCAACTCTTTGTATGCGTAATTCACATTTGAATGGACCACTTGCCAACTTTTGTGCTCAATGAACACCTACTTATCAGGAGTCAACAACTCGTGCCGTGCCATATGGAAATTCAATGGCTCTGTCTAAACTCATCCCACGACCCGAGCTGCTTCTAAATCTAGTCCTTATTCTATTTCAATACGCGCAGCCCGTTCGCGTGCGTTTGCGTTCGCAGTTCACATGAACTGGTTTTTTTATTATTGGCAGTTCTCTTTCTTTTTTGCTGTCTTTGTGTCCGTAAAATGGGAAATAATAATGCTATAAAAAAAGAAAGAAAACTTATTTTCTGGGAAAGTTATAGGAAAAGTTTCGTGGTCCTTCTTAATATGTGCCACAGCACGTAAATCGTGAGCCGAGGATTCCGAGCGTCTTTTTCATACACGGCACGGGTATGGCAACTTTCTCTGTCTCTGCCCTCACATTGCGTTGTGAGTCGCCGTTACTATTATTATCGTTGATCACTGTCGTTTGATGTTACAGCGAAAGTAAAAAGCGCTCATTGTCGAAGTTTGAACTGACATTTAATTTTATATGCTCAGTGAACCAAAGTTAAATGGCAGGTTTACTTACAAGCACAACAGGCAAGCCAAACCAAGCAAGCAACAAGTCCTTTCTCGTAAATAGACAAACAGTAGACGTACCTTGATTCCGTAGTTTGATTCCTCGTAGATAATTGAAACATACTTCCATCCAAATTGCTCAATAATATCGACCATAACTTGGACTTGATTCTTATCTGATGGAATGGTTCGCTTGAAGTACTCGAACCGGTTCTTGTTGCTCAGCTCGGGACTCGTCGAGAAGAAGGAAATCTGTGACAGGAGAGCAATAAAAGGTGAACATTTATTTATGCACCGGAATGACCCGCAATAATAACTTATCTCCGCATGCATGCAGTCGAAACAGGCAACCAGCAATTTAGCCCTTGTAAATCAAGCACACTAATTCCATGACTCTGACTTCAATTTGTGCGCATTGTTTATGAGCTCGAGTGGCGTGACCAGCGCATATAAATAAAAGAGAACGAAATTGTAGGCGGCAATCCATCGAATGAACAAACGACCCGCACAACGCATTGGCTCCAATTCTAGACTGCGCTGCCTAGTATTTATCGTGAGAATGTGCGAATAAAAATGTAAGAGAAAGGTCGGAAACGAGTTCAAGCAGGGAGTGAATGAAATTCAGGAAAACGATCGTCAAATAATTGCATTCACATTGAATTGAATTGCCGTGCTCATTTACGCTATTGAGTTAAATAAAAAACGAAGAATATTCTCGTCCAATTCTTTTATGGTACCATATAATTCAATTTCCCAGGGATACAGAAAATACTGGAAAAGAAAGAAGCAGAAAGTAGAGCCAGCTGTGCAAGCAAAACTACAAAATACAAAATGTTAATGTTGCTTGCACAAAACAATGATACAAGAATACAGCCGTACAATTGTTTTCTTATCCCTCGTAGTGCAATGTGTCATACGCTGACTTTGATTAATGGTGCCTGCTGTCTGGCCTGCCATGTTCGACTTCCATACACATTGTTCCCAGAAGAAGAAAGTTAATTTATAAAGTTCAAACCTGCGGTATTTTAAAAAGACGCAGAAGATTGGCCACTTGGATCGAGGTTACTGAAGACGCAGCTCCGACGACTCCGGTTATGATTTTATTCTTGACGGTAGTCGAGCCATTTGTGCATTTTGTTCCCAGCTCGTTCTCATCATCAATGTTGCTTATCGACCCTGTGAACAGAAACACAAGAAGGAATTGTTGAGCATCTTTTGTATTTTAAGCATTTCAGGGCGGGAGCCGATTCACAGACGCTTAAATACAAATTCTGCGAATCATGCGATTCGTTTCTTCTCTTGAACAATTGGAATGGAACGCGAATCTTTTATTTTATCCCACTCATTATCAGCTATTCTGTGAATTCAATCGATTCGTGTTTGATGCACTGAACGGCTGAATTGCGTACGGCATATACACGCTCGCGCATAGAGCCTATTAATAACTGACACCGGCTTCAGCAGCAATGAGTTTAATCTGCGTGTCATTGTGTTTGTATTGGCGTACCACGCCGGTTGCCGTTGCCAGTCGCCTTATTACTATTAATGCCCCGTGCACAGCATGAAGTCAATTTTTATGTATGAAATACCACCTTGTTTACTCTGTTGACTTAAACGCACAACGCAATGTACACATATCCAATTAAATAGTGGTGCTAATGGCGTATTGATTATGGGGAAAGCAAATGGCAATGGAAATAGCAAATTGAGGCCTGGGGCTGGCGCGCCCGACCTATAATTCATTTCATTTAGACAGACAGTCGTAGTAAAACTAAGCATTAACGAAGCATTGTAACTGTCATGTTGCGTAAGCGTACGACTCAACGATGAACGAATGGGCTGCGCTCGAAAGTCGGGTAGGCAGGAGACGAGACAAGCAAAGTGTGAATGAATGACGGTTGTACCTCGTTAATAATTATAACAAGGACAATATCATCAACTCGGCACTGTCACTGTTTTACCGAATATTCAAATGGAAGTTGCATGCTTTCTTTTTGCATGTTTGGCTCTCACTGGTTGGCCTGCAATTCGCAAACAAAACTCCGGAATATACGACATCATTAATTTTTATTAGTCTTTTATGGATTCGTTGTTCACTGCTCACAGCACAGCGTGACCGGCACCGCATGGGGGAAAGCGGTTAATGAAGGAGCACTGATGGCATTGTTGTTATTTGTGGCCGAGCTCAAATCGCTGATGAATTTAATTACTCTGTGAAAACCAAATTTGTGGTAGTTTGCAAGTAAAACCTCAACGCTGGCATTAACCAATACTAATGCGCACTTAAGCGGAACGGAAAATTAACCCTTTTAGTATTCAAGGCTCCAATTTGCCCATTTCATGTTGGAAATTTCTTCCGATTCTCTTTTGTACACATTTTTTTATTCTCGGATTTATGTCCACTTTTCATTTTTACTGCTTTTACTCTTTTTACTGCGATTTGCGAGGAATTCACAATTCGCAATACGAGAAACGTGCTTGTGCTGTACCGGGCTGACTGGAAATGTGCAACGTGTGCTAAACTAAAAAGCACGTGCAATTAGGGTTGCACGCAACTGCCAACCACAGGCGTGAGTGCTATCTACATGCGGGACAAAATGAGAAAGTATAAAATGTAAAATGTCATTTTATGCTTACAATGCACTGCGCTACGTTGCGAATTTAGTAGAGTAAAAGAAATGCAAGGTAAGGCAAGGCAAGGCGACTCAATTTGGTTTATTTGTCATTTCACTGCTGCATTGTGTTTTGTATCTGAGAAGAGAAAGGCGAAAAGCGAAATCCTCGTTTATAAAGTTTCGTTTTATGGTTGCTCAGCTGCAGCTGCGTGCAGCTTTGTGTCGTCTCACTTCCAAATACCTGGATACTGTTTGTAATACGGCTCTATCCGCCCTCGTAAATTATAGGAACGGGGACCGAAGAGAAGCGAGGGCAGAATGCAAAAGCAAATTGCAAGTCCGCATGCATACAACGTTAAAGGAGAAAGTATACAAAATATCCAGGAACCAATGTCTCGTGGCCTTCGTTTGACATTGCACATTTATTACAGGGACATTATTTATATAAAGTACGAGATTGGAATAAAGCATGTTGCAAACCAGATCTCATTTACTCATTTCAGTTCGAAAGCAGCGAGAGAGCGAGCGAATGCGACAGGAACGCGCTTTAATTATGGCATTCCGCAGTTATCGACGGAAAGCACGGTCGTATTTCTTTCGAACTGTTTGCCAACACGTGGAATAAAAAGCGAAATGCAAAATGCAAAATCCAAATTATACCCAGCACGTGTGCGGTGTGCACGGAATGAATCGTAATTTACATGTACTAAAATATTCTACGTGTAAGTAATAAACTTGTAATGTTAACAGGTCGAAATTGCATGTAATTTATGTGGTTGGCCCAGTGCGGGGTTGCGCTTTACGTGGCACAACTTGGCATTGCACTCATTGCCTTGCCACGCGAAAATAATTTGAGGCACGCTCTGCCCGTCGAGCGGGACTACGGAAGTCAATTTCTCCAACCAAAACATGTTTCTTGGTTAAAACCGTTCTACGTACGTTTTCACTGAGCAGAACGCCCGAAGAAAACTGGCACCATAATAATGCATTATCGGTAATTACTTAACTGCCCGTGTTGTTGTACTGCGGCAGCTGCAACACGCGTCCGCTTGACAATGTTTTGTGCCCGGTATGTCGTCAGGCACTTACTTTAATAATTTCGTATTGCAAAGTAATTACTGGTTCGCGGCAGGCAACCACGTGGCCGTGACGGAGAAATTATTTCGTTGGAGTTCCACTTTACTCCTAGTTTGTGGAACAAACTAGAAACTTAAAGTGAGAAGTTATCAATCATAATCATGTGAGTGCTTAATGCAGTTTCGCCTTTCGCCTTCCTTCCTCGTCGTTCTTGTTCGCGAGGAGCGTAATATATATTAAGTACATAAGTACTTCCAATCACGCATTATGCGGCTGTCATTCAAAAGTTTCGGCTCAACAAGCTTACACCCGCAGGACTACGTGTAGCTTAGAATAAAATGTGACTGTGACTGTGACTGTGACTTGGAGCTCAGCAGCTCGAAACGTGCTCGTAGCATGGTTGCAATCAGGCTCCAGTCATTCATTCACTTCCTAATCACTAATCACTAGAAACTCCAAAGCGTCGTAGTCGTAGTGGCAGTCTGGCAGTCGCATTCGCAAATGAACAATTGATGCATTATGCCAGAGACAGCCAGACACATAATTCAACCTCACTCGGCAACAGCCTCTGGAATTCCAGTCCTGATTACAATCTCACCCGCTCTCTGGGAATTGGCACAATTTCCAGGGGTGTGTGGAGTTAATGTAAATTCATCCAACACTTTTTGGCTGCGGTCCGTGGTTGTGCCCAAAATTTCCAGTATCAGTTTCGATATTCGATATTTCCGGACAGCTGCAAAAATTCATTGCATTGCAGAAGAAAGTTTCCATTTTTATTTGAATCCGCTTATTTTCATTTCCCACTTCTGCCGAAGCCAAGTCCAAGTCCTTCACTCGCTAAGCAAATGTTTTCTTTCTTTCATCTCATATGTGTCTGAGAAATCGATTGTTGACTTTGGGCATTACGCTCACCTTGTCCAAGCTATGCTATGCCAAGCTGCTTGAGCCTGGACCGAGGGCCCACTCATTCCGCTCTGCATTATGCTAACACTGGATATTAAGAGAGAACACAAAACCGACCGACCAGGAGAAGGAAGCGGAAATGTGTGGAGGTTAAGTTAAAGTTTCTCTCATTTCGAGAATGTGTGCACTTTAAATTCCAGCCTCGCGCCCGACTTAACTCTTGACTCGTAGCCGCCTTCATATCCAGCTTGTATCAGGGTCCGGAAAGGAAACAGTGGATTTTCTACTTAGTTGGCTTTTCAACACTTTCACAAGGCGAGCGGGCGCACAATAAAGAAGGCGAGCACAAACACAAACACCTTGCAAACCAGTCGCCAATGTGCTAGTGCTGCTGGTAATGAGCGCGAGCATGTACTGCTGTTTTATGTATAGCAAGTTTCCTATCGTATCGTAGTCCAGCTGTGCCAAGAGATTCAATGCACGCGCAGTACGCGTAGTATGGCGGTAGCACGCCGCCATTACTTCTTCTTTTTCCTGACTTTTACTATCTTACAAACTACTTTCTCCACAAAATATTATACCAATTCCTTCCTGTGATGCTTTGCGATGTGGCGATTACTTGCAACTCGCAACGCATATCAACATGGTAAATTCTTGAGTCTGGCCTCTGCTATGTGTAAAAATGGCAACCGGCAGTGGCAGCAGGTTGGTTTGCCAACTTCCGTCTCAGATTTCCTTTTCTTCACGACTGAGGAAGCAAGGATGAAACACAAAGGCAGACAAATTCATTAAATTCCATTGACAAAGAAGGCTACAGCTACATTTCTATCTTGGACTCAACATTATTAACGAATTATTGTCAGCCTCAAGCCATACGGCTTGAAATCTGCGAATCTGCCTGCAGTACAATTCCTGGAAGAACAACACGATGAATACGAATGACAAATGAACCCAGTTTAAAGCCCCAAATGAACTGGTGCTAATTAAATGGAGGCCGACTGAAATCTCACGCCTACGTCGAAACAATGCATAATTTGGTAACGAACGCTTGCGAAGTCTTTGAATATGCCAGCTTCCACGGAAGTCCTACTCATTTTGAAGCCATACCTTTTGAGCGAAATCCTGAATGGTTTAGTGCATTACATATTATTACGTGTTGCTATCAGACTCGGAAATCTAAATGACTAGTCAAGTCAATCCGCTCCAACTCCAGTTCAGACCAGTAAGTTGGGTGAAAGAACATTGCCGAAAATGAGAGTATTGGAATAATAGTAAAAACTGTGGGCTACTTCCTTTCACCCATTCATTCTCGGATGTGAGGCAGTGGTGTCGAAAGCCAAAGCACACACGACTCCATTTCCATCACACGAAAGGCGAAATCGAAATAAATGGCTGGACGTCTAGTCAGGAATGGCAAGAGCGAACGGAGTACGAGTAGGGAAGCAGGAAATCCTTTATCTTTGGATCCGAAAATAGTTCTTTGAATTCCTTCTCTTCTGCTGCTTGTTGGAAGCCAGACGTTTTCTGAGCCGCGTGCCTACGCTGTGCTGTGACTAATGGAAGGATGCTCGAACCTGACTAATAACAGCTAATTACATTCCTTTCCATAATTTAGCAGGGAATTAAATACCTGAGAGCTTCAAATTCCCTCTTCTAATACAAGGCCTTGCTTTCTTCAAGGCCAGCGCTTTGGGAGACAGGAATGTTGGAAGCGCTTAATTCACGTGTCCTTTGTATTTCGCACGCGAAATGCACTTGTTTGTATTCTTGTACATTCTTAATGAATCTAATTCAGAGCTCGGTAGTAGGCGGCAACGAAAAGTTGACAAAACAAGAGATTTTATTGCTCATTCAACCGTTAATTAAGTATTTGAGAATGCGAAAACGAAAGCGAATTGTCTAATATTGCTATTTACATTACAAAATCCGCTTGAATTTTCATAATTCAAGTACAAGCTTAGCAGATGGTGATGTCAGATTATGCCATTTCTAACCAGATTAATTTTACATCATCCAACCGAAAGACAAACATACAAAACTCGATTTCACCTTCCTAATTTGAAGACACATTGAAAGTCAAGCCGTAATAATCTATTCAGTATTCTCAACCCAAGGCGAAAATCCAGGTAATAAATGAATGTGACAATTTAATTCCTGATTCCGCCACTCGAACCCGAAACTCAACCTTGATTCAACAAGCTAATCTAATTTTCATTGCCTCAGCTCGAGCATTTAGCATTCGACAGCAGTACATAGTAAAATCAATTAAGTTCTTGTGCAAATGAAACTTAATGTAATGTATTTATGCAGTGCACGTCCTGCTTCCGTAATCCGGAACGAGTCTATCTGTTTCCTAATTTATTTTGCGAACTTTACACATTTTTTATGCAAAGCATTTTAAAATTCTTTCGTAATCCCCTGGCACCTAAAGTTGAAAGCAAAAGCACTCTCGAGCTGCTTCCTTTCGCCAATCCCGTTATTAAGGTGGGATTGTTTTAGTTTAATTAAATAAGTTTTAAGGATTTAGGAAGCCTTCTTGGAAAAATGTAAAGTTACTTTACAATGATTGTTAAAATTGTTTTAAAGGATCAATCCGTCCTTCCGCGTGCCTATGCAAAATTATGCTCAGGCTAAAGTGGGCAGCTTCTCGGAAGCTAAGCGTAATATTATTAGAGCTCTGTCCAACCGTCTGGGGAACTGAAATTATTATTCTAATCCTCTCTACTCTCATTTCATTATTCCATAAACCATATTTTATGCTTCCTCCTTCCATTCCCTCAGTCGAGCTAATCACGCCGTGCCATGCCAGGATACGACGGTTGAACTTTGCATTAGGAGACATGTAGACAAGAGGACACAGCACGATTGCGATTGCGGTACGAATTACGGGCAAACTTGTCTAAAAGATTAAGACTCTATTAAGTCTCTGAATTCTTATCTCCGTGCTCCCATGCCAGACCGACGAATTTCCTGCTTCCTTCCTCCGCACAGTCTTAATTTATTCTGCTGCGCGGTGGAGAAAAAGGTCGATCGCCGCATTTTGAGGGAATTCAATCAGAGTAGAAATGGGAACAAGATTTCATTTTCTAAACTTCAGCGTTACGGGGATAGCGAAACATTTCAATTTTTCTGTGGAATGTAAATGACATCTGGGCACGGAGAGGTAAAGAATTGCACTCTCCGGCCTCATTCAGGTGAAAATCTTTTTTCTTTGTGAAGGTAATAGCTTGGCTCACTCTTCACCTCTGCTGCGCTGCTGAATGATAAAGTGGTACCATCAGCTAGACCACCACAATAAAATACGTACGTTAATGGAAGAATCGCACACGCATCGCTCGGCGGACTCACAGTTAGAATTCATGGTTCGGAATGCGAAGGTTCAAAAGTTTCCTTTGCGCCTGCCTTCGTTTTAGGTAGATGAGAAAAATTAGGACTGGTCTCGCGTTCACTTCTGCCGACTGAACGAAAGTATGCCCATTTGTAAAGAAGGAAAAGAAAAGAAATTAAGTTTTCGCTCGGTTCTCTTCTCAAATCATCATCATGTTCATCGCCAGAAAAAATTGCATTGAATAAATACCAGCCGCTTTTCCGGGTCTTAAATTCTATTACGACCGTTGAGGCCGTAGTCATAAACGGAGGTATGGCAGAAAGGAAAATTTACGACGGCAAACTTTTTATTGTGAACATGAAAGATTAATTCAGTTACATAAGTTTGCATATTACACACGTGTACGAGTAAAACTGTTCTTAAGAAGTTTTCTTAATGAGGATTGCTTATGAACAGAAAAGAATTGGCGTACTCAAATTTTATAATGAAAACTCGCTGTTTGTTAATATTTGCCGAGTCTGCATATTCAAAGCCATGCTTGCAGATTCTAAATTATAAAGCGAATTGTTGCGAATACATAATTGTCGGTAGAAAAGTTCGCTGAAGAATGTATCTGAAAAATTCGAGCACAAATTAAGAGTTTTCCAATTGGCAAGATCAGCAAAATTCTTTCATGTCCTCCTAATTCGTCGTCCTTTGTAGTTTGTCGTTTGCCAGTTTGAATGACAATCGACTGAATTTCCCAATCAGGACTTTCGTCAAAAGGCTGAGTTTTTCATGAGCACGACTGCAGTGAAGTGAAAGCAATCTCATGCTTTTACTGCTGGCTGGCAGCGAATGAATGGACCGACCGACCATTAAGTTACCCACCTACATGAATTTTTAATTAAATAATGCGAGGAACGTGTCCACGCGAAGCACGCATGTTAAATAAATGCAATTGTACTCTACACTTTCGCCATGACCGATTCTGCTTGGTTCCTTCTTCTTTGCTGCAGGCGCTAAAGCATAATTCCAAATTATTCGGTAGACGGTAGGTCAGGAGAGCGGCGGGCGCATCGACTCGCACCGGATAGCGAGGAATTGCAAATCATTTGTGTACGGCGAAATAAAAAGAAATTGGATAAAGTGTGTCGTCCTGCCTGTGTTTGTGCCTCCCTGCTCCGTGTGTTTACTGTACCGTGATCAACTATTCATGCATGCATAACATCCGGCTGGGCTTCTATTCTGAATTCAGCTTCGGCTCAGCGTATCTGGATTCACAGCGCACAAGACACAGGAGTGCGAGCACGGTGGAATGAGATTGGAAAATCGTGCTCCGTGCGTGTCTGGAGTTTGTATCTTGTACCGTGTCAGTTCCTGGCCTTGTCTGGCCGTCCCATAACTCATACGTATGTGTACAGTCATGGACCATGGCCCGTCACCGCTTCTCCCCAACCAAATAAAACCAGACGAGCATGCCTCCGAATTACTGCGCGTCTGGAGTCTGGACAGCATCCCGTGTATCATATTCTCATATAATCTGATCGCCGCGCTTACTTGAGCTTGGCGAAATTGTAAACTTCTTGGCCTGGCCTAAATGCCAAAGCACGCCAGTCTTGATTCTATGCAGGCCAAGCCACACGTTGTCTTCGCGGATGAAGCTTGAGATCGAGTTTTAGAAACGAACCACAAAAGTAAAAATTCCATTCCATCCCCGCGCAACTCAACTCGAGTGAAGAGCGCAATAACTCTCCAGACTCCCGACAACCGCAGCAGCGAGCGTCTGAGGTAAAAGTTATGAATCTCCGAGTAGGAAATGATTAAGCATTCATAAGCGGAGAAAACATGAACTTTCTCTCGCACTGGGTTTCATGGCCACATGTGGCCCGCGTATACGTATGTTTTTCACTGTGTGCAATAAATTCCCTGCTCCAAATTCCACTTCATATTCATCAGGCTCTGATGCTGATGACAATTTAATAAGCAAAGGAAAATGGGACTGTTGGACAACTGGTCCATCACATCACAAGCCCACGGCAATGAAAATAGGCAGATGCCTGCTTTTGGCACTTGTTTTGTGTTAATTTCGTGAAATTAAATTATTAAGTGCTCAAAAAGAAATCAGGGCCCCAGACACAACGCCAGCACATTCAGAGACAATTGCAGGCAGTACAGGAAAAATATGAGAATGGAAAGTAATTTCTCCACATGTGCATCGTACAAATGAATTAATCAAGCTGTAGAATGCAAGAAGAAAGAATACGCATACGCCCGCGTCCTTGTCTCGTCTGGCCCTTTGTTCTTTCCATAATTTTCTTTTCTTTGAAATTAAAAACTCCCATTTCATTCGCCATTCACAACACGAGTTGCCCTGAACATGAACACTGAACATTGAACATGCTGGGTAATTTTCGCTTCGGGATGCAGCAGGTGGCTTTCATTTTCAGAAAAACTTAACAAAAGGAAATAATCGAAGTCCTACGCGTCGTGCTCTCGTGCTGTTTCTCTCCATTGCTGGGCTGAGCAGGCCGAACTCATTTAGTTTCATGTCTTAATATCCCAGACAAAAGAATTCACTGGAATAAAAATCCTGAAAATATTCATCATGCGTGTTTCAAAGTAATTTGTCATTTCAAAACTTTGTGCCGTAGCCGCCTCGCCTTTTACATGTTGTCCAAAACTATTTGAACAGGTGGACGGAATACTTCGCGTCTGTCGCGTGTTTTCTCTGCTTTCACTTCGCTTAATATCCACAAAATCTGCATGTTTATTTGAGAAAAAAGTGGCTTCGAGCGATGCAGCGCAGTCATTCGAGTATTGGCAAAGAAAAATTATGACGGTTTTTCATAATTTTTCAAAACTTTGCAGCAATAATGAAAGAAATTCGTAGAAATAGAAAAATTGCTACTGTTCGGCATAAAATGCGCAAGCCAGAAGATTCTGCCTTACGGTTTACTGACTTCCATAACAATTTATCGCTTCTGTGTACGGTTTTATTAAAATGAATCCACATAACCAAAGAACCACATCAGAAAGGAGGCAGCTGAAAGATATTTGAGCTGGCTTGAGCATTTTTTTCTTTTCAATTGCGGCACATTGCATGTGGAGATATAAATGATTATTATTTATACCTTTTCATTCATTCGACTTTTATTTTCTCACGATCCTATTCCTCACTGCTCGCCTTTGCCTTCGGACTTTTACTTTCATTCAGAGATGGGAACTCGAGCAACGTGCTGCGAAATACGATGTTAATGTCGTCCATCCTTCTTTCATAAAATCTATATCACTTCCACAGTTTGCTCAAGCAACAATTTGGCGTGCATAGTGACGTGCGGTCTAGTCTAAGAAAAGGGGGCTGCTGTGAAATACGAGTCTGTCCTGCACTGAATCAAAATAAAGTGTTGTATACACACATGTGGGCTCTGTGCACACAGGCACAAGTGAAAGTGAGCTATGGACCTCATTTCATAGCGATACAGCGTATTATGTAACGCAAATGCAAAGGTTTCTTCTGCGAAGCGCGTGTCTGCGACAAGTCGATTTAAATTTACTCAGAACAAAATTTAAAAGTCTCTCACGCTGCCTTCGTCGTCTTCTTCTTCGTCAAGAGTCCACACTTGCAATAAGTTGACATTATTCCGCTGCCGCCGCTGCAAACTTCCTACGACAAACTTTAGTTTTACTTTTGTCCCAGTTTCTGTTTCGCCTCTCAACAGGTTATAGAGCGGCAAGGGCCACCACGTGACAAAGGCAGGCAGATATTTATGCAGTGCTGGGAAAAGCAAAATGCGCACACTAATAAAAAGCGATTCGCGATTGTTTGCTTTGCGAAATGTGATGATGGAATAATTAAGATGAAAAGTATGAGAGACAACTCACAGGAAGCTGGAAATAAACACAGCGGGCAGAGATGAATTGAAAAAATTATAACGAGACCACCGAGATGAAAGTTCAGACTAAAAGGTTCGCCGCTTTCGCGTACTTTTTTGAATCCTGGAAAGTTCTTGTTTAATTAAGCGATTTTTTCGCTCTGTGCATTTTTTCACTTTCTTTTGTTTCGCACTTTGTACGCTGACGTACGAGCCGTGACGGGCGAAGACAACTATTACGAGATGCAGCGATTCGTGAGCTTGACTGTCTGATACGCCACACTTCGTTGTTTTGCCTGACCTTGGTGGAATTTGTTTGGATTCCTCTGCCCGCGAAAGCTCGGAGTTGGAAGTTTGTCTTCCAAAATCCCGAACCAATGGAATCAGCGCAGAGTTGCAGTAACGTCCCCACTGCGATTGTTCTTTACACTTCAATTGATGCAATTTCTGCAACGTCAGTCTTGTACTTTGTAATTTGTTGTGTCGTCCATACAGTCAATCTGAGCAGAGCGGTCTCCAAACTTTTGAGGAAGGCGCAGGCTTTTAATAGAATCATGCCAGAGCTGAGAGCTGTCTATTATACTGCTTTGGACTGAGCTTATATGATAAAACTATAGTTTCATCACCATGTTGCTTTATTGTTGTTCTCATTATACTTTTTGTCCTGACTATTTACTCATCCTCGTCTCAACGAAGGCCGAAAGCGCAGCCGAGAGGCGAGTCAGTGAAAGAGAAAACTTCCCTATAAATCATCAGCCTCTTCCATGTCCATCTTTATTTGTTCACACACTGATTACAGAAGACAGGTTATGCTTCACGTCTTATGAAACACGGTCTTGAACAAATAAGCCGCACCCGGAAAAAAGGAATTAAGACAAGACAACCTCTGAGCCGCACTGCATAGCGGTTGTGTCTCAAAATGTGTAAGGAAATGGCAGAGATGAAATATAATGCAATTTCTTTCACTAATCAGTTTCTGCACTGAAGTTCCTTCACCGATGCGCCTGTCTGTCTGTCATTCAGAATAACACGAAACCAGCTGAAGAAATTGATCTCTAGAGAACGCGATCGGATCAGGCGAAAGCTGGGACGAGGAGCTAGATTGACGTGCGAGCGATGCTTTTTCATGTCGGAAAGCGTAGCATCTCAAATTTCTCATTCCCATGTTCAATTCAATGGTTACGAAGCTATTAAACTAATTATAACCGTTACTAGCCTTTGCACAAAAGTGCCGGACCGAGAAAGGATACCAAACCCAAAGCACTCACCTTTTATGAAGTCAACCGCCTGTTCCAGGCCGTAAGTGTCTTTATCACAATCGTCGAGGATATGGACTCCGAGTTTGATTCCAGGAAGCAATTTGAGCTCCTCGATCCTGTCCACAGTGTAGAGCATCGTCTCCAGAGCTTGGATTCCACCCTAAATTACATAAACAAAGGCTTTTATGAAACGGCACCAAAAGTTTATTAGTCCACTACGGCCATTCGCTGTTGTGCAGTGATTCTTCGACGAATTTTGGGCTTATGACCCGGGTGGTCCCGCACACAATTTGGATGAGTGTCCCAAGTCGGCAGGACACGAAAGGAATAGAAAGCACGACACTAGTGAAGTGTTTAGAAATAATTTACGCCTTACGCGTCCTGTTGAGTGTTCCCATTTTATTATTTTTCATTATTTGAAGTGTGATCGCACCGTTTACTTTCATATGTTATAAAATTATAAATTGTATAATCAATACGTAACAACTTAGCCACCTCTGGTTCGACCTGATTCAGGTAAATTGTTTGTCCTTGTCCTCTGAGAACTGGGATTTAGTGCTCTCTATTCATGCACTCTGTCATTCATGCACAGAAGGCACCAGAGACCAATTGTCCAAAAGCTGTCGCCATCACCGTCACTCGCTTCATATTAAACTTGTCCAAAATAAATAACGCCTTAATGAGAGTTTAAGTGAAAGGCAGATTGAAAACCTCCCTCAAGAGCATTACGAAGAAAGCAGCCGAGTCAAAAATTATCCGGGGACTTGCTCTCGGAAACTTTCCTTCATATTTCCATGCGAAGTCTCCCAGCAGCCCGTCCGTGTCATTCTTCGCTAAATTGGGGCTCAAACTGACTGCAGCATTTGCTTTGTTCCCCACGTGGCATTAAAAAGGAATTAATACTGTTCTAATATACTTAATTGAGCGCAAACAATGCAGTCTAAGCATCGCATCGGATCCGAAGGACAAGTACTAGAAAATTGGGCTTTCTCGACAAAATTGTCGGCGATAAAGAGAGCAGAATGAGTGAGAAGACACGATAGAAGTAATTACGCATGCAAACAATATGCAAGGCTCTTGAGGAGCTGCAAGGAGAAGAAAAGGTAAGACGCAGCTGAAGCAGGCGGGCGGGCTCGGGGCTCCAATATGAAATGTTTCATTTTATGGCCAATATCATTAAATAAATATTTTCTCCTCTCTTCTCATCGCATCGTCTGCCTTTCCTAGCATGTGGTGGTTGGTTGCTCACTCCTTTTTGCTTTTCCTGTATATCTTCGAAGGGACTTCGGCTGGAGAAAGTAGAAATAAAATATTCGAAGAGAAGCGGCGAGCCTAAGCCTACCTTCCCGCCTTATTAGTGTTTTTATTGCACTCGTTCACTTCCTGAGTAAATATAATTAATACCAGAAAATGCTCCAGAATTTCAGTGTTTGCCTACTTAAAGACCGCTTACACTCGTCCTCCTATCTTTATTGGGGCTTTAAAAGTTAGACTGGGTCTCAATTCCAACTCATCCACTCCGGGAAGGCCGATGCAGAGTGACAAAGTTGAGTATCGTATCTTATTATTCTAATCAGAGTTTTCCACTTTCCCTTCGCTCTTTTCTGTTCTCTATGCGTGCCTCTCAAATTTGATTTTACTCTTTCCAATTCAAATTCAGTGAGTCGGGAAAGAGACTAGACTCAGTGCATATTTGTGCAACAAAAGCCGCAAATCGCTAATACTCACTACTCACATTGGCTGACAATGACATGACATCTTGGCATAAGTTCCCATTTTTACCGTGGTTGGAACTTATTGTATGAAATTCCTTCACTCAATTCTTCGTTGATAAATTACAATCAAACCACCTCAAAAGTAGTTCCACAGCTTGTTGCTTGCACAAAGTCTGTAGTCTGTCGGTAGTTTTTGTATGAGAAACTTTTACATTTGTGCGGTGCGGCCACACAGTTCAAAATAATGTGAAATATGGCGAGTTAATCGCGTAGTAAAGAACTTGCCACTTGCCGCGCATCGCATGGCCAAGCCAAGTAGGCATGAAAGCGCTGGGAAAGTTCGTCGCAGACCCGCAAACTTCTTGTTTGTGGTGTGCTTTGCCCGTCAGACTTTCCTACTTTCATTTTTCTTCATTCAGCCACAATATGTGAACTTTAGACTGACACTCCTCTTGATAAATATTTTGCTGTCAGAAATATTCAATGTACACGCAATAAGGTCAAGATTTATTGCATGTTTATAACTTGTGGCAGGCCAGGCCAGAAGTTGGCAACTTTACAAGAACCGAGAAGTGTGATGGAATCGCGAGATTTGTTCCCCGCTGTTGCCGCTGTGGACCGGCGGGATGCAGAAGAGAGAAAAATGCAAACCTGGGGCATGATTGGACCACAAGTGATTGTATCTCCTCTCTCATGAACCATCATGAGACCACCGAGCACTATTTCACCATCAATCTCTGCTACTTTCTTCGTGGGCCTTGCCAACGAACTCGCACCGCCTTTTGATAAATCACCGGCCGCAGTCGCACTCGACCCACTCGTACTAATCACACCTGTCAATTTGAGATTGTTCACAATCGACGAGCGCCGTCGGCGGGCGCGCAGACCGCGAAGGTTCTCAATCAGCTGCGAAATGGTCAGGTTGGAAATTGGAAGATGATGTCTCATGACGGCCGAGTCGGGCGAAGTAATGTCGTCGTCGGTGAATTTGCTGAGGTACTTGTTTAGAAATCTCGTCGCATGCCGCACAAGTTGATTTCTTCGCTCGGCGTGGTTGTAATTTCTCTGGCGAAATGCGCCCACGTGGGATTTGAGATCTTTCATTAAATCGTACCTTCCACTGCCCTGCAACGGAGGGTATAAACTCATTTCGTCTGAAGCATCAGCATCCTTGTGCCGCCGCTTTTTGGTATTCTGTCCGTGATGGTGTCGAATGCGATGCTCGTGATGCTGATAATCTTGTCGATCGGATGCGGGCAACGGCGGATAGTCGAAAACCGACGCGAATGTGTGAGCATGATCATTATCATACTCAATTTCACCATCACCATCGCCAAACCCTTCCAACTCGTCATTCAACCATGACGCTATTTCATAGTCCAATTCCTCTTCATCAGAAGCGTCCAACAGTCGCGAGCTGTAGCTGCTTAATCTGCGCCAGCTCAGCAGTATCAAAAGTACGAACAGTAAATCCAGACCCCTCATCATTAACGAGAATGAGAAAAATAAATCTGACACTCTGTAATTAGGCGAATTAGGTCGTGTATTTGAAAGCACGTTACTCGAGTTTCACATTTTTCACGTGTACAGTTGTTGTTAGCCGACACTCTTTGAAGATTTTGTTTTGTGTCCCGTAGTTCATCACCCGTATCGTCCCGCTCTCTTAATTATTCCCGCATCCAGCTCACGAAAACAACGACAAAAGTTTCAACTTTCTATTCTCAAGTTTTCTTCGCAGTTTCCTCTGAATAGGACTTTGTACGAATGACTCTTGCGTCTCGTATTTCCAGAGAGAGTTCTTCAAACCGTATAAAAATTGTCTTCTGCGTTGAATGTTCTCATTCTTCGCTCAGCTCAGCGAGGGTTTCTGCCTTCTGCATTTAATAGACGGGCGAAAGTGAGGATGAGGACTCGCTTTTCACTTTACAGGCGTCGAGTTTCATTCCATTTTGATACGGCATGCATTTTAAATTGTTGCTGAAGTTGAAAAGTAACTCGGATTATGAAAAACCACAACGCAGCACGCTACACAGTCGACTTCTTCATTGTACATATTTTTGGATGAGTTATGGTGAGTGAGTACGGAGACAGTGAAAAAGAACAGCTATCTTTCCAAACATACTTTCGCGAGGAAAAGTGATACTTTCTCCGGGCACTTCTTTTCTCACACTCAATCACACAATAATGTGCAGCAGCCAACTTGTACCGCAAAATGAAAAATCGCAATATCTTTTAAGTAACTGCATTAGCCGCAAACATGACATTCCAACTGACGTGACGGGCTTTTCGTCTTCAAGTGCCTTTCGACGCTTGGCTAGACTTCGGTTTTGCATTTCACTGACAACGTCGCAGTCGAGACCGCCGGTTTTTCTCAATTTGCAAATTCGCTGTCACTTAATCTCAGTTTTGTGCAGCGCGGTGTCGAAAACTCATAAAGAAACACCACTCAAACATACAACTTACGGAGCAGGCGACGAAACAACATCAATTTGTAATAAAGAAATGTAATTTACTGCCTGTTAAAATTTATTGTGTTTTTATGCAGAAATACAGAATCCGAGGTAATATTTTCACTGTAAACTGTCGCAAGACGCAAGATGCGCACTCACAAATGAGACGAGACGAAGAAGAGTATTTTTGTTATGAGACGAGACGCAACTTAAACGGTACTGAGCGCGAGTCCGGTTCGAATGGAGAGAGAAAGCGGAAAGAGAGTTCTCACTGGTTCTCGAGACACAGAAAAATTCAGAGAATGAAATTTACTTTCTCCTCGTGCTTGTGCCTTGTGTCGAGAGAGACGTCGAAAAACACATGTGGCCATGCATACTATCATAGTACTACTTAACTATTACGCTGTACGGTACAGTAATGCGTCTAGCCGGAGAGACGAGAAACCTTGAGAGGGCCAAAACCTGAACCGTGTGCAGACTGCAAGAGAAGGGGCGACTGAATACCAAACTTAGACAGATGAGCCTGAACACGAAGGCATTCTATTTCCTTGTAAGTGACTTGATAAAGTACAAAGAAAAAGAAATAGTTTCCTTTTGCAATGGAGTTCTTCGAAGCAATCCTTGCAAACCAGTGCCACTTGAGACAAACAACTCAATCAACGGACAAGCCACACGTGAGAGATTCTGCCGAATTTATTCAGGTCCCCAGCGATTAATATCATTCATGATCTAATTTGAAATGTAATTCTGAGGCCGCCGCTAAAATCAAGTGTGTGCAGCCGACTGTTCTTAATAGCAATCAACAAGAAGTGTCTTTTTTCTGGGTTCAGTGAAATACCCAAGTTAGTGTGGGTGATAATGACCATATCGCATGGCCGTCGTCAACACTTTCACAATCGCGTCATCGTCGTGATAAGGGAGAATGAAGTACCAATGAATACGGGTAGGTAATTTCTCATAACTGCCCCATTACGCCACACTGGAACAGCGGAAACCACCGCATTACCAGCGAAGTGACGCAAGATTAAGCACGCATAACTTTTAAACAAATTGCGGAGTTATCAGGGTGGATGTGGATGATGGTAACGGGATAATCGTTGCCATAAAACGATGAGCTCTTCAGGAAATGCTGTGGAATGAGTTTATTTGTGGGGCCCAAGAGATTTGAGTTGAGTCTAGATCTTCGATCTACATCTTTTGAGAGTTGGTGAGATGCGCACAAGAAACATTACTTAAATGAATCATAAAATTCATATTTCCCGTCTTAAAGTCTGGCAGGGCGAGGCAGGGAATGACAAAGTAAATTTCTATGCACGCAGTAAAAAATATGGAGAGCAGAACGATAAAAGCCAAAATATGATCCAGGCAGGCCAAGGAAGGCTTTAAAACAGATATTTTGTGTTTTGTATATCAAATGGACAGCGGAAGATCAAAAAGGGCTTTTCTTCCATTCCCCTCCTTCTGTGTCTGATCTGCAGAATAACAAAAGAATATGATAAACGTATTGCTTCCAAGATGCTAGGCTTTGAATCTTTGAAGTTATTGTTGTTGTATGTAAATACATTAAGGTCTAAGATCCTTTGATACGACATGACGCATGGTATCTGCATCAAAAGCGCTCAAGTTTTCTTCCCATATTGACATTTTGGCTTTGACCTCTTTGACTTTTCGATTATTCTCAACCTTCCAACGAAATACTGACCACTAGAAATTATATTTTTGACGCCGAAATTCTTATCTTGCAAATATTACAGATAAGAATGAGATTATGAAACTTCCAAATAGTTTACTTATATTACGTGCTGTCATAATAAAGGAAAGAATGCGAGCAGAATAGTTGGAATTCTTAAGACATCGTCGTTCATGGTGCGTTGGACAAGGAAACACACTATCAAATCTTGTACAGGAAGTCACGTAGTAACGGAGAACATTTTTCATGACAATTCTTTATTTCTCGAGCACATGCTCATGTTGTGTCGTTTCATTGTAGTAGCAAGTCGCCACTCACAAGTAGCAAAACCAAGCGTTTCTTTCGCCTTTCGCTGACAGTGCCAAGTGGACAGCCAGAAACCGCTCTTCAGATTCGAGATTCAGGACGAGCGAGCTGTTCTTTTCTCGAGACACGTTTGACTTGACATCTGAGTTGAGGAGGGTTCGTTCGAGTTCGAGCGTTAGTCAAAATATGAACACTGGCTCTTGAACATGAGCAGCACAAAAGCATAACCAGCGCAAGAAATCGCCGCTGCTGTGATGAGTGATGGATAGCAATTTCGTTTGTCAGGCCACGAAGGGGGCGAGCACAATTAATTGCGTGGATGCTCTAGCTATTTGGGTTGTTCCGTAGATGGTTTAATACAATTACTGAATAAATGAGATGCTTAATGAAGTTAAGACCGTGCTGAATTAAATCCAAAATCCAAATGCATTTGGGAGATCAGTGTGTCCCCAAGGGATTCAGTGCAGTCAACATCTGGCATGAGCGTGAGCGTGAAATAACTCAACACTATTCAGAAGAGATCTTGAACTGCATCAGGACGACCAGGTAGGTTGTAAGGGTGCCAAGCACCTGCAACATTTGTAACGAAGGTACACTGACGTTCTCATAACATTCGTTCTCAACTCATTTACATTAGCAATCAATCGTCGATTAATGTTGAAGAACCCCAGCGCTGTTATGAACGGAGGAGTGTCCCCCAGCTTCATGTAGACAACTCGACCCTGTAATGGTATTGAAACAGCTTCAATCTAATAATTTCGTGTGTAAAATACTTCTATTCTACCGGAATTTTGAATTTTAGCGATGCAATCCGCAATGAATCCCGACATTTACAAGTCTGTGAATGCAATAAAACCACCAATGTATATAATCAGGCAAGTTAAGCCTGCATTTTACGAGGTACTTGACTAACCGCTCTGTGGACTCTTTCGCCCGTTGAACCGATAGCAAACAACCAAACCATGTACGATGATATGGACGCAATGTGTGCGAGAAGTATTTCAGGATCGTGATGATCAGCAACGATAGCCAGCACATTTGACAGCACGCACACAATGAAGCCCACCAGTTGCACGATAAAGTACGCCCCATACGTGCTGTTCAAAAGGTGGACCAGTCCAACCAGCTGCTCGTACGTTTCGAGAAACTTCGTAAACTTGTTCAGCTCGCTGTGCAAAGTTGACTGGTTTGTGCTTATGCCCTGGTTCGCCAATTTTGATAACGCCGAGAATGATTGGGTGATTGCGCAACAAATTGTACCGAATATCATCGAATGTATGACATGTGTTGAAATCAGCGCCGTAAATAGCATGAACACACCAAAATGGACCGCTTGAACCTTCCCTCCATGGTACGCTTTAAGTCTTGGGTAGTAAATGATCGCATTGAATATGCAGTAGCCGATCGTGAAGCCGACCCAAAATACAATCGTTGTAAGGGATAAAATGTAGGTTAACTGAAAATCAGCGCAGGAAATCTTGCCATTTCTTCCGAGGTATGTTGTGACTTGATGAAGCCCATACCAAATGATACAAAGCTTGCGGCTCATCCACTGGATCAAGACCATTGTCAAACTGGCCGCGAAAAACTGCGCACCTGTGAATGCGACCTGCGCAATCAGCTCCATAAATTGAGTTCGGGCGTTTAGAGCCGTATCAAAGAAGAATGGCGCCACGCTTGCCGTTGTGGCTGCCAGTCCAATTATGAGCAGCAAGGAGATGGCGGTCTTTGATGAGAAGCATTTGAAGTACGCTGATCCCACTTCGTAACCTTCTTGATTCGTTTGACTCGTGCCTCCTGCATCACGCAAGACGTAAATGGGGAGCACGCCAACAAATTTCGTAGCCAGCAAAATCGGGTGAAAGATCGTTGCCAGAAAGAGTTCAGGCGATACGTTCTCCAAACTTGTAAAAAGTGATTTCGTGTTCTTTTTGGTGTTGGAGAGCTGGACTCTACCCTTCGGCTCACCCAGGGGCTCTACGAAGTAAGTTCCACTCATTTTCGGCAAGAGACTGTAAAGATTCTGCACTCAGGACAAATATGATGGCACCAGCGACTCAAATGCTGGTTCAATCTTTACTGGTGGAGTCGTGCCTTCCTAAATAATGATCTTACTCATGCATATTATGTTATCATCAATGTCGTCCTAACAAGACCGACGACCATCTGTCCGACCATCGGAGCAAGTCGTCTGACCGCCATCCTTCCCGATGGTCGAGTCCGCTGACCATTACACGGCGACAAGCAGCTTTCGTAATTCTTGAAGCATTAATGACGTGATAAGGTGAACACATAGCATTCATTACCTGAGAACCCTAGTGAATTGCTGGATATCAATTACATTTATCATCCATTAATCCGAAAATATCATGCCATGTGATAATCACAAAGGTATTTAAATTATGAAACACGATTGATTTGACTACCTCATTGTTTCAAAACAAACTGCGATTCAGTTGCGAGAATGCAACTGAGAGCAGGGCAGGGCCAAGGCTCAAGGCAATCGAGGTTACCTGAACCCTAGCATTGTATTGAAGACGGCTGGAATGGAAAAATTTCAATTGGCTAAGTAAAAATAGCTTTTCAAGTATCTCGCAAATATTTTCGTGCAGTGTGCTATCTCGGCAGTTGGCATTTACTTATCACTGCTCATGCCATCATCCACACAAATTGTAGTCCGCGAAGTGCAAATTTCAAGTGGGTTATTTGTGAAATTATGGTACACAAAGCGCTTCAAAATGACACGGAATTCTACACGCGCAATTTGTGCACTCGAGACCTGATCCACGTATGACTATAAGAACGTTGCGAAAATCGGACTCGAGTTTTACTCGTCAATTGTTCATTCGCCAGAAAACAACTATCCTTACTTTTTTGTGAATAAAACTAATCCATTTTAAGCAACTGATGGATTTGGGACTAGAAATCTGCTTAATCATCGTCGCAATCGTCTTCTTTTGCGTGTTTCTGAGATTTGTTGTAAGCCCAAAATAAAATCTTAGCAAAACATGAGAAATATGAACGCAGGAATTGTTCTAAGGAAATGACACAAAGAACTCCGGTCGAGTTAAATGTCGAGAAGGATTCGATGAAATGTCCTTTCATGTCATTTCAGATTTTGTGCGGTTAATTACTCAACGCGGTAGATTTTTTCCTTAGAATCTCAATAAGTAGTGTTAAAAATCAGTGAAATAAATTCTAAATTAGTACGATCATTGTTCTCAATAGATTATCGAGTGGAAGAACAGACTGCTACTTGGAGGATACTTCAAACAGAATGCAGAGTTACTGAGAGAAGCTGCAAGACGCCAAAGAAGAGCAGGTAAGGATTCTATCAATTTAGATATTTAGAACTAAAGTTATCTTCCAATCAAACGCAATTGCCCATAGCCAAGCTCAATTTGAACAATCTGGCTCGAATTGTAGCTGTAAGGAATGAAGTTGAAGTTCAGAGCAAAGTTGAAAACACGTATCATGCATTCACAATGTAACTGATAAGAGATGCTGACGCACGTGTTTCACATGGCATGACCGTTGTACCGCAGGTTATAGATCACGTTGCAGCCATTGTTAATTTTCAATTTCGGGTTCAAGTGATGCGATGACCGTGTCTAATGTGACCGTGCCGTACTTGTTCTTACAGAAGCCCTACGCAGGAACATGGCAGCCAGAAACGTACTTATTCGTGCTCCGCCTCCAGCTTTCGAGGATGCAGTTAAAATGAGCCCAATTTTCTACATTGACATCGAAGAAGCAGCTCCACCCACCTATGACGATGCTATCAAGAGTGAAACACCGCCAGTGTCGCCGACCACAATGACGACGACACTCATCCTGGATGAAACAAAAGAGTGTACCGCCACTGCCACGAAGGATGAACTAATTTTAAGTGTTCATAACAGTCAGAACCCAATTACAACTGAAATTAGTACGAGAGGAGAGGAGAAGAGTGTAGCGACTCAGCATTTCACAACGGTCACGGCAAATGCATAATTACAATGACAGTGGCTAGTTTAAGATAAAGATTTTCTAGATAATGCTAGTGTGGCATTACCTTGGCAGTTTAGCCAAGGCGCTCGGCAATCAGCTGCTGATCGGCTTTCGTCTGGAAAGGTTGACTTCTCAGCTCGCAATAAGGTCTGACTTTTGCACCTGCACCTGTTCTAATAACTCGTACAAATTATAGATACGTATAGAACTTTTATACTATGAAAGTCACTAATTTACTTAAGCAGATACGCGCCGTGCTGATATCAGCGCGAAATCTCACGTAGGAAGTTTATTTTTGATGTTTGTAAATAAATTGAATCAATCAAATAACTCGAGACGTTGTTTTAAACTCTCATTTTTATTTGGAATTTCAGACTGGGGTCACCCTCACGGTCATGGGCACAACGGGCACTTACGATCACGCTATGCAATACAAATGAGTAGCACTGTTGCAAACGTCATGTACGAGCGAGTGTCTCGTATTGGGCATTGACGCTTCTGATTACTGATCGCTTATCAGTCGTTCACAATAAGCCTGCGCACTTTCCCGAGTAGAACATGTAAACAAACAATTCCAGGTCATTCAACGTCGACAGAATTGCAATCGTTGCGTTGCAATGTCACAGTGGCGGAAGCAGAAATATAGCATATTCAAGGCACCGTTCAAGGAGAGTAGTTCAGACAGTAGTTGTGCTCCAGCTTTTTCGAGCAGATACTCTTTAGAAGTTTTGATTGTTTGTTCAAGTGAACCGGCAACTCCAGTATCAGTGTTCCGCTTCTCAACAATCACTGATCCTTGAGGTCCTTGAAAGAAAGCAGTAATGGATGTAAAACTGGAAGTGACCTTAATCTTGGTGGCTTTCTTGATAGCCATCGCGCTAAGGCTATATGTAAGTTTATATTATTTACTTTAACTCTAACTCTCAAACATTCATCGCTGCAACAGAAATCAAGCTCATTTTGACTTTTCAGGTTTATCTCATGACCAAACGAGCAGCAAGCCGCCGGGAAACGGAGTCCAATTTCAGTGTAAACGACGAATTTCGACTCCGGGAATATGTCAACATTAACAGCCCAATTCCAACTAGGACAGGTAGGGATTTTACTAATTAATCATTAATAAATACGTTATTCAATGCAAGGCGTTTATTGTAGGATTCTTCTTAGATCGAGCACGCGTGGGAGACACGCCACCGCCAGAATACAACAAATGCGAAGTCCTTCCAAGCTACGCTGATTATTTGAAGGCGTACGAAGCTGAAAATCCAGCATCAAACGGCGATTCAACTGATGGCGATAGCATAACAATAAAGTGCGTCACGACCACGACAAATGAAGCAAACGTAATTGTGATGCCGCCAGACCAAAATCATCCGCACAGTTGTGTACTTCACATTTAAATCATCATGCAAAATCGTGCTAAGTCTGAATTGAATAATGTTCCAGTAATCTCCATGAACGATGAACCACGATTGAAACACGTCTCTATCAATTTTTACATCACCAGCAGGTTTTATTAGCTGATACTCTTTGTTCTTTTGTACCTTGTTTTGAATATACGCTTAATTTTTAATTGTTCACAGTACAACATAATGATTTAAATAAAAATGACGAATTACGAACGTCGAAACAACAATAACAAAGTACGCCACAAACTGCCGATTTGCAGCACTTGCCCAACTGATGGATGCGTCAGGTCTTTTGTCTTTTAAAGCCATTAGTTTAGTGTGACTGCATAACGCGGTGTAGACGTGTGAAATCACACGAGACACGAGCTGGGACCGTTCGTTAGATCACTGGTCCGCTTCATTAGCAATATCCAATTTGCACTCTACCAGTTTCCCGTTATCAGTTTGCACTTATTTTCCCTTATCGTTGACGCGTCTTGTCACAACCTTGCGCATGACATTCATCGCATCGAACGGCCGCACCAACTCTCGTCCCGTGTGATTGCAGGCATGAGCGCTGATGCTGCAGTTTTATTTTTGTACTCAAGCCGAGCCACTTCAGTTGCTAGCCATATTGTCCCCATTTGGTGGTGTTACTGCCGAGACAATGTTAACTGTGTTTGTTGTGCCTGTGTCCCTCCAAGTTCGGTTGAATGCAAGGTGAAGGCTCAAAAATATCGCGTTTAAAATTATTTGCGACAATTGCCTGTGACATCGTATAAAATGGCGGACATTCTCAAATCTGTTTGGTTTCGAGTCGGGCTGTTCGTGGCTATCTTGCTTATGTTTGGTCTCAAGTTTTGGGTAAATTCAACTGCGATAAAAATGTTGGCTCTAAGTCCTTTCGGGAAGCGAATTACATGAAGGTTTCTATCCATTTTGCAGTTGAGTCGAAGAAAGTATTTGCGGGAAGAAGCAGAACGACTGGCTGAGCGAAATTATTCAATCAGGAGCAGAGAAGGCCAAGACGAGTCAATCGTGAGAGTCGGTGCGTAGGTTTTAGAGCTTAAACAAGAATTTGCCTCTGGCCACACATTAAATTGCAATCGTGTCTCTAACAAATTAGATTCCACCTCGCCCTCTTACAATCCAAATCATGTCGGAAGGAATTTGAGTCCACTTCCGCCTCCAGAATTCGACGACGCCATAAAGTATTGTGAGAAGGTCGACATTGACATTGCAATGGAGGACGAGTCCGATGAACCGCCTCCTTCGTACAGCGAGTATGTCAGGACAGTTTCAGCAGGCGAGGCCGACGTCCATTCACAAATGATGGATTGTGCAATTCCAATTCCTTCTGTGCACGGGCAGCTTCAGAAAGAGTATGACAAAGCACCCTCGCAATCCGCGGCCCCAACACATGATTCAACAACAAAGCTGCCAGACGCTGAAAATCATTTGTAGTAAAATACTTCTTAACATCGCTGCTTCTTAATAAGACTGGACTGAAATTACCGTTCCTTAAACTCAGCATAATTTTAATGATAATGATAGACTAACAATAATGAGTAAGGTTCTTCCTAGACTATAAACATTCTAATGCATTAAGCATTATACGACTACGGGTAAGTCGATAAGTTAATTGTGATGATGTGGGATGGGTTCTTCTTTAAATGGCTAATAAATGGAAGAGTCAATTCCTGCACTGGATGTAATCGCGTGAATAGAATAGAACGAATAAGGAAAAAAAGCGAAACACCAAGCTTGGTTCTGTGTCAATGTCAGGGCTGTGCCTATACTTTAATTTTGCAATGTCACTAATGAGTACAGTTAGTTTGTGTACAGGGAAGAGATGCGAATACGGCTCTTCCTCCCTCGCTCGCAGTCTTGTAATGATAGGTGAGTTCTGCTGCTGTTCATAAACAGATTATCATAAAATCTCACGGCACATGGCACTTCACAGCTCAACAATAATCGCAATCGCATGGATTTGTTTACTTCTGTAATTAAAAAAAAAGTTCCAGTCCAACTACGTCGTATGTCCATCCATTCATCGCGATCGCGGTTCACTGGCGGCAAGTATCTGCGGTTTTATGGTTTCTGTTAGCTCTCATTAATTCCTCCACCGGACGCAAACCACGAACACAATACAAAAGCAAGGAGCAGCGGAGATGGAAACGAAGATTACAGTGTCTTTGACTCCCAGCTGTCGTACAAGCACGCAAAGAATTACAAGACTATATAAGAACGTAGTAAGTAAAGTACAAACACAGCACAGCACATGAGGTAGGGTGCGATTGTGATTGTGAAACAGTGCAGTGCAAAACATAAACATAAACAAATCCATCTTGTCATCATCTGAGTCTGAACTTAACCTTGGTCAACGTTGTCACAAACATTATTATGATATTTGCTCGCTCACTCGACAAGCTAATTTGATATTCATCATTACTGCTAGTACTATTACTATATTCTCGTACAGCCACGTTGCGCTGGTGCTTCAGCTCACTGCACAAAAGAGGAGTTGGAAGGAATCGCAAACAATTTTTTGTGAATTGACCTTCGACAAGCCACGCAAAGGCAAAACAGGGACTATAATTCATCGTTGCGTTGAGCGAACCATCTTGACTGGATAGTGGTTCTTTGTTCGTGAGTTCGTGTGCGATGTACTCTCACTTTCGTTAAGACTCTCATACTCGTATCGTATCAGCATTCAATGGCAGCAGCATCAACGAATCGACACCAGGTTCTACTATAATTACCGATTAAGTCGCCATGAACATCTTGTGCAGTGCAAGTGCTTTGCTTTGCTTATCGCCTCTCATAGTAAAGTAATTAATCACAACGTGCGCGTACGTGTACTCCACACGGATGTAATTACCACATTAACAGCCAAGCCACTTGTGCTTTGTGTTTCATGTGCAGCACGAGATTCGAGATTTTGATGTTCTCCCAGTCAGTTAGATTTTGTTTGTCTCAAGTTTAACTGAGAATTCTACATAACATCATTATCGGCACTTTCTGTTGTGCTAGCCTCTGACTGGAGTCTCAATTCCATACAATCGCAGGTCAGCAGCAAAGTCACACGTGCTGACTGAAATCTGGAAGTTTGCAGTTGTACGCTGTCGAGATTTTGTACGATGGGTGATTGGGTCGGCGTTGCCATTGTTCTCGGCGCTGCGTTCACACTCTTCGTCCTGAAATTTATTGTAAGTTTCGAGTGTCAATTTGACAAGAACTTTAGCTTCTGTTTTGTCTTGAACATTCGGTGCTAATTTAATTTGACTTATTGATTTTGATTTTTATCGCGGATAGTTTATCAGATGCTTCTTCAAAGGAAACAGGTCAAGAAATGACCTCAGCTGGGTGGAAAGTCATTCACCAACAGCCAGAAGTTATTTCACAGGTAATTTGACTAATTGAGCGTTAAGTTTGTAAATGCTTTCTCGGCGACTGATGATTGACTTTGATGCGTGTCCGCACAGGAAACCACTTGTATTTCTACCCAGATCATCCACTTCCTGGCACGGAATTTGGCCCAGCACACGTTTCTCCCGAGCTTGCCACCTGTTTCGGGCGCGTGAAACAAAAACCACCACCGTCATTTGAGAAGGCCTTGAAGTGTTCAACTCCCGTGAAGCTCGTGAATCAAGTCATACTGGAAGTGGACGAGAATGAGCAGGAGGAGCCGCCTCCGACGTACGAGGAGTGCCAATCCAAAGCGTCGTGTTCAACTTCAGCTGCAGTGGTGGCATCCACGTCGATGTCCCATTCAAGTCAGTCCTATCCACATTCACAAACGCGAACGACCGTCACCACTGAAGTGTAACCTCGATTATATGACTTTCTGCCTGGACGGAAGGCCATTGACTCATACGAAAGAATGGTGCTGGTGCTGGCATCAATTTCGAGAAATTACCCGGGTGGAATCTGAGGGACCTGGAGTCAGGAAACTGCGTAATGTGATATAATGTTCAAGTTCATTATGGACAGTCATTAACTTATGCTGCAGAGTTTGTTCAAACATGTACATTCTTGAACTGAATAATATTTGAATATTTGTTGAGCGGTATGAGATTTCATTTATTGTTGTCAATGTTGTCTTATCCAAAGTCCAAACCAGAATGCAAGCACAGAGTCAAATTATTAAGAACAGGGTTTAAAACATGACTCTCAAATAGAAACCGCACAAGGCAAGAAATTGATGGTGATGTCAGTAAAATAGTTTCTGCTGTCCAGTCACGTAAAACCATAAACGAGTTTTAGAAGTATTCAATCTCGTCAGACTCGAGCTTCAGACCAGTAGTGTCAATAAGGCAAGGCTCGCCCTCGATCGGCTGGTACATCTTGGCGTGGATGTAATCCGGACCTTTGTCAATCTTGATCTGAAACAACATGGAAAAGAAACGGTTGGTTAAGTAAAAAATGAGACAACGCCCTTGCTTTAGTGTTTTCATTATTTGTACTACCTTGACGAACAAATTGATACCCACCACCTTTTGGTCTTTGTAGCCAGTCACTTCCAGCGACTCCGGTGCAGCTCCCTTCAGCTCCTCGACTTTCGCCTTGATGGCATCGTCCACAGCAGCAAATGCCCGGTTAACTGCGTGATCCGGATGCTTGAAAGGTCCAAGTTTTCCAGAGGCACACTTTTCCTGCATAACAACGAATCAGCGTGGACGAGGAGTAAATGAAAACTTACAAAGGCATTACTAAAACATAAACGTCTTAAGCTCGACTACATTGAAAGCAACATCGCAGTAACGAATGTTAATTGTTCTTAATTAACACGAGACAAAATGACAAAAAATAAGCGTATGAGCGTACAATTATGAAGCCATCGGCAATCGCTTCTATCGTGAAGGTGGTTATGTAGTGTACCGGAAGCGCCTTCGGGAGGTCTGGCGATGTTGCTCGTGACCCACCGGGGTGGACAACGGGCATGCAGCACGTCAAGAAAAGCTGGAGAAAGCCCTGAAGGGCGCTTGCTGAGAGGCCTTCCTTTGACTGGGTGTTTTTCTTAAGAGTCGCCACACGTGCTTGGCGTGCGCAAGGCGCAACTTCCTCTGCAACACTCAACTCAGCGACCGTTAACTCTTGCTCTTCTGGTGGATTGGCTTCCTCTGCTGCAGGCTCAGGAGCAGGTGGTGGTTCTGCTTCTTCCACTGGTGGCGGTGGTGCCTCTTCTGGCTGAGGAGGTTCGCCTAAAAGCGGTGTCTCCTCACCAGGCTCGTCAGCCATCTGACAAATCAAATCAGGCAGCTGTTTACGAGTGTATGAGGAGTGCTTCAAGCAGGAAATGAACCGCCGTTACCTTATCGGTCGTATATTCCTTCGCTGAACCTGGATTTCAGAAGGTGGCGTAGCTTCCCATATGCCGACAATGCCAATGATTTGCAAATTCCAATGAATTTGAACGTAGAAGAACCAGGCCTATTTGCAGCCCCAGCACAAAACGAACTTATTCGCACTCCTCTAAATTAAATGCGATTACTGTCATTACATCCATTTTCATGATATCTGCACTAAAAGAGTTACTAGAAGAAACCACAGGACCGCAAAAAGAATCATTAAAAGATTTCTTGTGGTAAGTCACTTGGCGCTGGCGCTGGCACATACGCTACACTCCACTTTACACTCCTCTTTACACTAACTGGGAGTTTAACCAACTTCAAATCGTCCATTTTATTCTGCACTTTTGGTTAAAAATGACCGCTTTCGGTCACTGTTAAAACTGTCACCAGAGTTCGAATCAATACCAAACAGGAATAAAATCTTCGACAAAAGGTATAAGAGCCAGTTAAGATCATGTTGTAAAATGTCATGCTTTGATGATGCTGACGCTGATAGCTTTGGGACACTTGCACTAATGTCGCTGATAAGAATAAGCAAAGGAAGATTCAGGTCAACGGAGTTTATTCAGATTTGGCTGTTAGGATCTTATCTAATTTGCATCCGGCAATATTCGTGTCGGAGTGTGCATGAACTGAATTTCATAGCTTGATTAAAGTTTATAGTCCAATCATCGAGCTCATTCCGCCGGTGCTTCTTTTGCCGGGGCTTCTTCCTTCTGCTCCTGAAAATAATTAACCCTTTGAACGTGTACATACGGAATTAAATGACTAGCGCTCAATTTCCACTCACCTCTTCCTTCGTGGCACCCTTTTCTGCCTTTTCGGCGGCCATGAAGCACGAGAACAGCAGCATAATAATCTTCATGAAGAAAGGCGTCCCTGAAGACTCTCCATCCGCGTCCTTCTTTTCCTCAGGAGGAGCGTTCAACGGTGCCTCCTCGTCCGACATTTCTACAATTCAAATACCTGTGGAAGTGGTTGTGGCAATGACTGGCACGAAAAATACTTGGATCTGCTTACCGTGAGTGATCCGATTTAAACTTTACTGCTGGCGGAGTCCAACCGAACTACATTGCAATTCTTTACGACAGCGGTAGCAATGCTCAGGTTTAGCCAATGCAGTGCAAAATTAATCAAAAGTCCCTGAGCCCGTGAAGGCAACTGGTTGTGGCCAACAAGCTATTGAGATTATCAGCAAGGAGCGGATGTGGGGAATCAATTGATTGAAGAACTTTAATTCTCACAATAAGCAGGGCGAATATCTGCAATTTAATCCTTGTTCTCTTTCGTGGTGCTGACACCACAGCCCGCGCAATGAACTATGGAATAGAATTAATGTAGAAATAAATGGTTCTTCAGAATTCAGAAGTAGATGATTGGATCTTCGAATTGTTTGGGAGCACTGAGCCTCTGCAGCATGAGATCGCCCTGTAGAGACTCGTAAATCCGCACGTGGAAGTACTTTCCGGACGCCCGCTCGAAGATTTTCAGGTAGTAGTCCGTGCCTGCGACAAATTGACTGGCGTACCCAATGAGAACGATGTCCGGATCCTGGCCCCCGAGCGGAATCTCTCTCAAGATGGCTTTCGTAATCTCTTTTCTGAATTTTGACAGCATGAATTCGCTGTCGTCGTCCGGATCTCGCAAAGATCTCCGGTCGTCTTCTTCTTCCGAGTATTCGGATTCTGAGTGGAGCTCCTGAAAAATAGCATGCATGGTCGGCAAGATTAGACCGAGTGTATAATACATTACGTTGTGTATTACCATACGTACGCATGAATCTTGGAACTGCTGCATTTTCTCGCATTCGTTTACTGCCACGTCTTGTGTTTCAGCTTCCGTTTCGTCCTCTGATTCTGATTCTGATTCAAGCTCCATTCGAGCTTCCTGAATTTCGACAGCTTTCTCATTTTCCGCCTGTTGCGCCCGCCGCAATTTTGACCGTCTTTTCGAGCAGCAGCAGCAGCCGCAACAAGAAGTTCTTACCACTTTACAAATCCACATGAAAGTTTACTGGACTGATTTGGAAATAAACTGCTACAATTTCACCGTCAAATTATGTCTGCGCGGAAGAATGCAAGCAATAAATTGACAGAACTCTATTTCGTGATCGTGAACTGGTTGATTTTAATAAGACTGTTAACATAACTCACCCAAGCTAAGCTACGTCTAACTTTACCGCATGCTAATAATTTGTGGTTAATAGTTAAAAGTACTAGCTAATCATCGCATTGGCTAGCCATAACAAGAAGGCTCCGGTGGTGCACATAAGTCAACTGGCAATGAAAAACTATGTCACAACTGCTGTAACAAGGCGCTGGAATGAATAATTTGTCGGCGTGCGACAGCGAAAGTGAATGTAATCTGGAAGCGACAGTTTTCAATCTGCTAACTACACGAAGACAATAAAATACGAGTGAAATTCGATAGCGCAATAATACTGGCGAATTGCCTTTAATCTTCAGTGAAGCCGTGCTGGATTGCTCCTCACTGTTGATGGAACAACAATGCCGCGTTTATCTAGATGATGAAGTCGGCAGCTTGAAGTAATCTCGCTCGTCAGCGTCAGTTTTCGTCTCCGTAACACTTTGCAGGGTGACCTCACCCTTCGGCGTTTGGAGAATTCGCGCCTGGACAAAGCTGTCTCCATGAATCTTTATCTACAAACATGCGGATTATCGTAAATGGTAACTTATCCCATAGAAATAGGCTCGTAAGCTTACCTTCGCGAAATACAAGTACCCATTCACGATGTTCAAACGATATCCGACCAAAGTCAGCTTATCTCCTTTCCCAAGTGGTGGGTCATTCATCTTTAGCGCGTTAATTTCCGTTTTGATCGCATTTTCGACTTTCTCAATCACTCCCGTGATGACGTGATCAGGCTGCCGGAAATTGCTGAGGCCACCAGTTTCGACTTCAGATGCCAAATCCTGGAGTGACCATTCGATTACGTTATTAAGCTGAGAAATTGTAATCTTTACTTAAGAGTTTAGTCAATGGCTTACCTTTGACCCGGCCTTGGGGTCTGGGCTCGGATTCGGAACCTGAGCTGGGGCATCCTTTTTGGCTGCTCCGTCCTGCGCTTTCGGGTTGGAAGCCATTGTTAGGATTAAGATCGTAACAGCGACTGAAATTACACGAAAACAAACTATTGTAGAAAAATAACTTCATTAAAGTGCAAGATTCGAGTATATAAATGAAGGTGACATCATAGTATGGGCTTGGTGTGCCATGGACACAGTAGACTTCTAGCATGTACAAAATGGACGTGACCAGTAGCTCATTAGCTGGAGTATTAGCCACCTTACAAGATTACAATGGAATCAACATCAACAGGACAGAAGACTCAACTCGCATGCCTGCCTCGTCTTCAACCATTCAAATGAGACACGGTGACAGGTTCACTTCACATGGTCGAAGAATAGAAATGTGAATCCAACAAAGGAGTATCAAACATTCAAGGGCATCATGTTCGAATTACATAGGCTTGGCTGGCTTGACATGGCGTTTGTGATCGTGATCACACACACGGTACGATGTCTACGTGAGTCGAGTCAGAGTAATCGTTTTATCGCATTAAGAATGGAACACATTTGCGAGGCTTCTGCGTTTGCCATTTTCAGGTTAAACTAGCGTCGTTTCACGTGAAATCGTTTTATGATTCCAGCAAAAATGTTAAGGTCGGTTATTAGCACTTATCAGGGCTCACATTTGCCAAATTGCACATTAATGAACTCGTGCGAAATTAATTTGCATCAGACTTGCGCTCATAATGGGACCAACATCTGTGAGCTGCTTGGCGCAGATAATTTGTCAAATTGTGTACAACCAGACGGACGAGACATATGCTCGCGCTTTATCAGCACAATAAAATTCTCGTCGTCGAAAAGCTGAGATAGTAACATAGCGCAAAAATTGTATGATTAGTTAAGTTGATAAGAACGCACTGGGCTGCTGCTGGGTTAGGTGTCAGTACAACAAATCGCACTAACACACTCGAAACTCACTCTGGGGTTATATTTACAATAAAATTTAGTGTCTCATTTGATCGTTTGTGCCATCACCCAGTAAAGCATTCTGCAATTTTCCAGTTCTAGACGCATACGGACAAATTTGAGTTGCCTCATCGTGCAAATTGTGCCCCATTCCACTCCTGTCATTTCGAATCGATTGTCATTTGATTTCGAGCCTCCTGCAAATGACATGTCGGACACCAAGACCCTGGCCACCATTCTCATATTCGTTGTGTGCGGCTTGTACGTGATCGCATTGCTCATAATCGCAATTCGATTCGTGGTAAGGCGCCAATTCGTTGAAATATTGAAAATCCAGGCTGCAATCTAAAACTCACGCCTAAATTGCAGGTGCAATACGTCAAATTCGCAAGCGGTCACAGTGGCGGAGTCCGGTGGAGGCAGTCGAGTGGAGAGACGCCAAGAAATTCATTCCTGTATGGTGAGTCTGTCTTTACGCTCGCGTTCACCGCTTTAATTTTCAATTTCTAATTTTTACCGTACTCTGAACAGATCTTAGAGTAAACGCTGCACCCCGTGACCCGCGGGGTCGAGTGGTCGTGGAGCCTCCCCCGTCGTACTCGTACGTCATTGAGGAGCAGCCACCGACCTACGAGGAGTTTGAGAAGTTTTACTCAAAGACTGTGACCCCGGCCAACGGCAATGTCGGCCCGCAGAGCAAAAATGCCACGAAATCTCAAAAACAGGAAGAGTGCCCACCGCCTTCGTTCAGTATATCAACAAATCAGTCCAGCGACGCCAGTTCAAATACAAATATGAATATTGTAGATTCGTCACATCATTTATAAATACACTACACGAAATAAATCTTAACTTATTTAGCATCTTATAATGGTTTTAATTGAGCGAGTTTATCATGATCGACCCTCATTAAATAACGCGTAGCCGCTCAAGGCCAGAAACTTTCCTAATTGTGCTTGAGATAAGAAATGTACAAGCAAAGATCAAAGTACACTCGCCCGTTATGCAAACACATGACTGACCTTTCCATTGAACTTGTGGTTTGTGACGTTTTTTAACAGTGACAGTGGCAAGTTTCCGAATACGGAATTCGGAAGCCGAAATCATCCTGCTAATTTCTAACTGCCGCGTCAAATTGGACTGATATTGATTGAATTGACCGCCTGGATGAACTTAAGCCCCTTTGATCCAATGTTTAACCTAATGACGCCTGAACTCGACCGACCGGAGCTGAATGCCAATCAATTTGATAAGAGTTCAAAGCGACAATGCTCTTTGACTTGACTGACTTGGCTTGGACTATGTTGACGACGCCTGCCGCCGCGCTCTGTGAGTACAGCGGTATGAGTTTGGCGTTTTGGACTCTCCCATTAAAAACAATGTCAAAAACACATCGCACATGCGACTGTGGCCTGCAGAAGAAATAATTTAGGAAGATTGGCCAACTAATCCATTGCCATTGCCATTGTAGTTACAGGTGGTTAAGCGTTTCGCACGCAGCGACTGCGTCGCCAAATTAGATTGTTTACTTCCAGGCTCAGATAAAGTACCAATAATGGCGGCGATTATCGCAAGCACTAACAGAAAGGTAATAACTTCGGAATAGGTAAACACTTAATCGAAAATGACGTGTGGAGCCATTCAATCAAAGGATCGACCTCTTGAGTTTGTTTTTCCACAGGAGTTAAATGGCTGCGGCTGTTCCATCGCGAATGGTACGACTATAATACGACTTATCACATGGCAAAACGCTTGTCAACAACTTTCCTTGTGCAAGTACCATCAATATGCTAAATAGTTTGTGTAGATCTGCGACACGACATTGTAGCGCATTGATTGTAGCGCATTGGAGTAAGGTGAGCAAAATATTTGCACGTAACGCTATTACGCAGTTCTTAATGAACGCAGCCAGAACGACAAGAAGGCATTTGCATTGTGTCCAGCGTGCAGAATAAAAGTGCAAGTCTGTTGTGTTGCGTTGCGGCTTGGACTTGGCTGGACAGTTCATGGAGAAGTCGCCAGAACAGCATATCTCTCACATAGACTTTGTCATATCAGAGAGAGCTCAGCTTGTGCTTAAAAGTGTAGTACATGCCTGTATAGGACAGTTGGTTTTTTCCATTCATGATGCGCTGCTTGAAATGTTGTCTGTGTCGTTAATTTATTATTAACATAATAGTAAATACACGTATCTACAACTAAACACAGCCTGCAGCCAGAGTACACAGTGCACGGCTCCGTTTGTATGCTGATCATCTATTTTTGGAAACTGTGGAGAGTTGTGTTTGTGTTGTGGTCGTGGTCTGGCCTGCTCTTTGTATAAAACTAAGAGTACACTCACACCATTCATCTAATCACTGTTCTTCGCTGCCTGCTGAACTTGACTTGACTTGGAACGGAACCTATTCTAAAATTCTGACAGACGTGCACGGTATTTGTTTACGTTAGCTGGCCGGCGACATCGAACCGCTCAATTTTTTGGAACTGGAACAGAATTCCTTTCTGATTATGTAAACATTTTAGTTGTATTTGTGAGCTGTGCTGCTGAAGATGTCCGAGCGTGCTTTGTTTTGAAAAATTGTGAGACTACTGGACTACTGTTCTAAACACATTGTAGTATTCACATGCATTAGCATCTTAATTGCGAGTTCAGTTCAACTTCCATCAACCTGAAGACCAGAAGCTTAAATTACTTTACTCTGTCTTTCCAAGTCTCAAATAATTTTAACCACCAAGTCTTAAAAATGACTACGGACGCCGAGAAGTGGGCTCGTATCGTGATCTTCATCTTGGTCGGCGGCTACGCCGTGCTAGTGCTGATACTTACAATTAGATTCGTGGTAAGCGTGTTGAGAAAATCTGAAACTCAGTCATAGCGACGAGGGTTTCATCGTTTCGTATAAGTTTTCACTTCGTTTCTTGTGATATTCAGATTCGAAGTTGTTTCTCGCCACGCTCTGACGAATCGACCAGATGGGAACAGTTCATTGCCGAAAATATTGCCAGAAGACAAAGAGGTAAGGTGTTAATGAAAGATAAGGAACGAATTAGTTAATATGTGCAAGTACTGACTTTTTTCCCTCTTCTTTTTTCTAGCCACTGAGCCTCCGCCAAAGTTTGACGAAGCAGTCTCAATGAAAGCCCCGATCTCAGTCGTGGACATGGAGGACGTTCAGCTGCCATCGTACGAAGAGTATGTGAGGAGGTACTCGAATGATTCGCACACCATCATGCTACCTCCAGAACACAACAGCTCTTCAAGGCAAATTCAGAGTAGTAATTACAGCAACAATGTCCTCATTTCGTCAAGCGTGATACAACCGAGCTTATGCATCAGCTGCGGAGAGGCCGTAAGCAAGTCGACGACGACAACGCAGACGCATGGAGATGGGAACTGCTGAAGAACACGGCTCAGGTTCCCGGCTGTCAGAATACTTCGCGAAGGAGCTTCGACTCCGACTGAAACATTGGGTCCTGCCAATGTCAAGCCGCCATGGACCATGCCTTGGAACTTAGTGCCTGTGTCTTCCTTTTGCCCGGCTCCACTTATTACTTATTCTACGCTCAAGACGTCATGCCACTCGAGAGTCGCGATTGTGGCTACGCGTCGTACGCGTTAGTACGGCCCGGCCACATATTATGGTACAAATTAATGGAAATTTTTGCTGCAATGTCAATGCTGAATGTTCGTCGTCTGTGAATTTGTGTTGTTGTGAATTATGAACATGTTATCCTTACGGCCTTATGCTGAAGTAAGTGCCAATGTTGAGTTTAATTTTGTATTTAAATAAAACTGTATAATAATGAAACTCCAAAGATTTGCAACTTAATTTACTGCTCGTTTGGCATAATGCATTGCAAACATTTCACTGGAAATCGAAACATAGCGACATTGATTCATTAATTCATACCATAAAGATGCTTTTCGCTATTTGACATCTCATTTCAGCCGTTTCAGGTGCCGTTATCGTTTGATCTCCAATCTTTCATTCAGTAACGTGGCTAGAAGTTAGAAGAGTTAGGCTTTCCTTATTATTCACGAGACAAGACAATGACGCAGTGCTGATAAGCCCCTTGTTGAGGGGAATTATGTGACGAAGACACAAATACGGAAAGTTTTTATCACGTAATTGCTGTCACCACTGCGCTGTGGTATGGAATCATACCACCATCGAAGCTGATTTGACTGCAGAATTGCAAAACAATAATCAGCAATAGCAATTAGTGCGCGCTTTGCTTCGCTGGGACACGAGATAGCAAGAAGTATTAAGCCGCTAGCCGCCATGCCAAAGTAAAGTTCATCTCTAAACACAATTACCATTGAACTTGGATCCCTACTCATTGGTTTCCCCGAACAGTCGTCGTGTTCGTAATCTGAAAACACGAGACGTGCCGTCATTATGAACCTGATTATGATAACGAGCACCTTCCTTATCTGGATGTTGCCCACACGGACCGTCTGGATTTGTGCACACGGTTTTACCGCAATGCGCACGGCTCCCTGATAATGCCACACTCCACACGGCACGTCCTGACTTTTGAGCACGACTCGCTCCAGATGCAGATAACCAAACTTTATAAAAGGGCAATGGTAATATCAGGTCTTTGGAAAACGATTTTTGGAGCAAACTGTACGACAATCTGGCTAATTTTGTATTCCTATTATCGCAAAGTTACTCTTGTGTCTTGCAGAATAATATCGAATTATGTCCTTGTCTGCATTATTTTCCCCTGATTCTTTTTCGCTAGCTGCACATAAAATAAATTGAGACAAAAAAGCGTCAGTCATTGAAGAGACAAGTCCAAGGACTTGGAACAATGTAACCTTTAACCCCAGAGGAACAGTATTTAGTGTCAAGTCGAAAGTTAAGCTTTGTAATTGTAGTTTGCATTTGGTGAGACACGCCCGCATTCAGAAGAATGGCGAAGGATCTCATGGAATTGCTGGTCATTGCGATTATCGTTATCGTCATTTTCGTCGTAAGTACTAAACACGGCTTTTCTTGGACACATTTGTGAATTCATTACTCTTGACACCCGCACAATAATTCGTTTCCAGATAATAGTTGTATGCTGCCGGGGTTTGAGACGGGCGTTTGAAGACCATATCACGACAGAACACCAACTGGCTAGACAGAGACAGGCATTCTTCTTAAGTAAGTCCTATCATGGGAATCGTGGGCTCCAAGCACACTCCTTTGGAATTATTCCTTTACCCGATGCTGATGCTGTCTTTTCGCAGGTCAAGCAAGAAATGCACGAAATCGGCCAAATCGACCAGGAGGAGTCACGCGAGCCGTGCGCATAACCACAATCTCGCGGGCGGGTGATACCATTGCGCTCGGCGTGTATGAAATCCAAATGCCAAGAGACCAAACACGAAATGAAAGATCTCAACAGGCGGTTGACTCTGCACCTCCGCCATTCAGCACCGCGTACGAAGTCTCCACTCCTGCAGTGATAGACATAGACATGGACGAACCTCCTCCCTCGTACGAAGACTATGTAAAATATAATTCGGCGGAAAATGTCGAGAGTCAGAGTGCAAGATGACCATTTATTGGATCTGAACCTGATTTAATTTGATATTAATGTATTTAACTCATAGTTCTTAAGTAAAAATGTTGTACGATAATTAAATGCTAAAATACAAGAATTGTACAAGAATTTCAGCCTCCATGTAAAGTGGATATAAATGCGATCGAGTCTCCTTCCTGTACTTCGTAGTCTAGTTTGTCCAGAATTTCCCAATCAGTGTCATTGATTAGCACCAAAATTCCAGGTCTCACATCATCGTCTTTCATGAATAATTCCGGACGGTCAACAATGAAGTAGTCTTTGATATGATTAAGCACGCCACGAAGTTCAAACGAATACTTTTCTGATGCAGGGTAGCTGACAGTAATTTCTCGACCGCAGTTCACGAGATTTTCGGCGCCTCCACCAAACGAAATCTTCAATGTTCTTGTGTTTCCAGGAGCTTCAGGTTCAACTTCACTTTTCTCGCCCGATTTAATTTGCATGCTTAGTAATTTCCTCGTATTTCTTGCAAGCAACGCGTCTTCATATGAAGGCAAATTGGAAAGCTCCGGCCCCGGTGGCTCATACCCCGCGCTGTATCCTTCGGTAAGAACCTCCAAGTTCGGAGGCGGCACAGAGAACTCGTACTTGTGGTCTATCAATATGCTGGAAGGGTAACTGACATCCGACTCAAGATCTTCTTTTCCGCAGATCGTTTCCGTCAATTGTGACAGTTTTTCCAGCAATTTCTGACCTCCTTGCAGAATTTCTTCAAAATTAGAGCTGGTGAAATTGCTGGGCGGGCTGAACTGTCTCCCAACAATGTACGCTTCGACGCTGGTGCTACGACTACTTCGGGGCTTAGCAATCATGACGTCCTTGAAGAAAAGTTGGGCTTTTGAGAAGAGCCATTTGACGCCGTCATCGCTTGAGCGAAATATCTTGGCGAGGAACGTGCCATTTTCTGCCAGTACTTTTACAGATATTTTCAAGGCCGCCATAAATAGTCCCGATTGCAAATGTTCATCGAATATGTGATATCCGGTAACCTGCGGATTCACAAAATGATTCTATAAGTAAGCTCGAGCGAGGCATAACTGGGAAAGATGACAATTCTTACATCTGGAGCACCATCACAAACAACAATGTCGGCCTTTGCATTTCCCAGTAGCTGGATTACTTTCCCAGCTGTTTCATCCGAAGTGATGTCACCACTAAAACATTGTACACCAGGAATGGGAGCCATTTCTTGGAGATCGACTGCAACAATACATTTGCCAGGACTTTCCAATGGCTTCATTGACTGAGCGAGCACTTGACTCCAACTTCCGGGTGCTGCACATAAATCGACGGCTCTTGTAACATTCTGTAACAGCTTCAACTCGTAATCGAGGTGAAGTAGTTTATAAGCACTTCTTGCCCTCCATCCTTCTTGCTTCGCCAATCTGTAAAATATGTCTCGCTTGTCTTTTGACGACCGCCCCATCCTAAAAGCACACAGTGAGTAGGAATTCGACAAGCTATCAAACTTTACACTGATGCCCATGCACCGATTTGACACACGCAGACACAATCAAAGGCTGACGTATTGAATGTGGTTTGAAAAACACTGAATACTCACACTAGATTAGCTAAAGATATTCGAATCACTCCACTTCAGTGTTCGACCTTTGGCCTCACGGCCTTCATGCTGTCGAATTGATTACACAGACATCAAACTCGCGTCCTGTCTCCGCGAACTTAACCGGCATAAAGAGCATAAATTGCGGATATCGAATATAATGTTTAACTTACTTGATACAGGTGGTCACGGAAATTCAAGCCCAACTTGCCCAGCGCCTTTAGCAATTACAACTTAATTCACCAGTTACAAAAACTTGGTCGTCAAACCTCAAACGTCAAAGACAGAAGTTGGAGAACAGTACTTGTGCGCAGCTGATCCTCAGTTTTGAATTTACGCTGAGTAAGAGGATATTAGTCAATAGCACAAGACTCTTTTCCGTGCATCTGTGCTTCGACAGTGATGAGTCCGTCTTTACTGCGTGTAATTGTACTATTGTAATGGATTTCAAGGTTTAGGCAGTGTTGAATGCGTCTTCTTGGTGAAGCCTTCTTAATGAACAGCAAATTGCCCTATGACCGACTTTTTCCAGCCAGCTGGATCGTCTCAATCAACTAACCATATTTACTATATAGAACCACTGAAGATTGTTTGGGCTTCGGGGCAATGTCGTGTCTACAACACATGCCGAACCCTGGAACCTCCAGGATGAAAGTGACAAATGACAGAACGACACTGGGATGGATTTATTACAACATTTTTGGTTTACATTTGGAATTGGTTGTTAGAATTCACGGATGCAAAGAAGACCAGAGTTCCCACAAGAAACAGGAGCAGGCGAGGTTGATCAGGAAACACGATGGTGTACGACAGTATGGCGCAACAGCAGGCCGCGCCCCAAAACTTCAATGTTATGAATGTCCGGACGATGCTGTTCATCAAAGTCTGTGCCGAGCAATCCGCGCATGCTTCACAGATCCTCGTCGCCACTCCGATTGTTACACTGCCACGGCCCCAGGCACCGAAGTTGCTTGGACTTCCGCACACATCGGCTACACTGATTTTGGTTCCGTGAATCGACGCTCTTTTTAGTTTCGGCATTTTGACGGTGAAAATCTTCTGTGAGACTGGGCAGTGATCCAGGTACACATGAGTCAGGCTTGAACTTTGCACTTGAAGGATTTCTGTCACAATCTTGTCGACGTAAACTGTGTCCACTTTTGGGAAGCGACGCCAGCAGTTACTGGCAAGGCAGATTGATAGCTTCTTGAGTCGGAGCGAGTTGCATTCGTTTGCCAGAGGATAGAAATCTGCGAAAGACAGATTCTTGAGTGGTACGTTTAGAAAGTGTAGCTCTTCTGGCGAAGTGGGCGATGGTAAATGGTACGAAATCAGCTGCAGCAGATTGAAGCATGTTCTGCTCTCCCAGCCAATCAACTTGATAATTTTCAGATGATAACAGGAATTTGATAATATATCATACAAAACGGCTTCGCTCAAGTTTCTGGGAAGAAAACTGATCACTGAAGATTGCTCGAGCTGGAGGTCTCTGCGACCGACGTGGTATTCAAGAACAAGTGTGGACAGCTTCAAATTTATGGCCTTGATGTCTCGATTAGGGGGATAGATTGACTCCGAAACTAAAACGGAGGGATCCACGCCTGTGATTTCCAAATATTCCAAACTGTGAAGCTTTGTGAGGAGATTCTGCAGTGTTGCAACGGAGTACACGCATCTTGTCAATTTTAACTCCTTGATCTGACCTCCCATTATATCAACGAACAGGCGCACTTCACTCTCGCGGAGGTCGCACTCGACGATGTGATAGCTCGGAAAGTTGTACACGTCGCACAGCTCTGAATTGATGAGATCTGTCCAAGTCAATTTGTCACCCCTTCGACGAGTGACATATATCCGCTGCCAGAAGTACGGGGAAGAGGAAATCGTGTCGTACCATTTCTTGCAGACAGTACGGCATTCTAACAGGTTTTGCAATCTGAAGAAGGGGAGGATTTTCTCCAAAACCTCAGCATGTAAACAATGCAGATCTGAGCCAACGCTTTTTCACAAGTATTTAAGAAAGACATCGTTGGAGAAACAAACCTGTGCGGCCAAACTCAACTTCAAGTTCCGAGCATTGATTGCCAACTGTTCATAGTACTCAAACTCCAAAATTGTTGGGTCCAGCTGGTCGAATCGGCTGTATTCGCCGGAGCAAGGGGAATTTGAAGGGGCAACTGCGAAAATCGAGCTTGGAGAATTCAAGTTGAAATGGACACAACTGGACTTCGAATGAAGATGGTCAGCAGAATTGATATAACGTTGAATTTCGTCTTCTTTGTAGACTTCACTGGCTGATACTGCACTGTCGGTGAAGCTTCTCTTGTATAAAATCTCAAGCACTTTTGGATATTGGACTTCACAGTGCATCCCAGATTCTGACACAATATCACCAACTTGTTCTCGAGGTTTTGTAATATTGTCTGCATCGCCTTCAACTTTCTCCGAGCCATCGTTGCCTTCGGATGGAATTGTGCAATTTCTATTGTCATCCATCCACACAGGCGTTTTATAGGCGCCGTTCTCGGCCATTTGCTTCATATTTTCTTTTTGTGCCATAACCGGGGATCCATCCAAGCTGTCCTCGAAACCAGCGTCGTCCATCAGATTGTTTCCGTTCATGTCAGCGCGGCTCGCGCGTGTGTTTCTCTTGTAAATCCGTGAAACCTACCACTAGATTTGAATAAGGGTCCACTGTAGTTGTCACTGGGGTTGCCTAACGGGCCTGTATGCTGGCTCCAAGATGCTCCATTAGTTAATCGAACTATCTTATAAATCACTGCTAACATCTATAGCATCCAGCCATGGTTACTGTTACTGGCAACTATTTCACCAGATCGCTTAATGAGTCACCACGGTCATTATTCCTAAGTATTGATTCATTTTATTGAAGGTCTCAACACGAAAGCATAAAAGTCGTTTAGATTGCAAGAAGAGCGAACTAATACCCCTCCAGCGGTTTAGGTGTTGATAACGAATGTGCGAATGGCTCTATGACTCTGGTCACAACTATTAATAAGCCACACTAGCACAAAAAGTTGTCAAATTTTAAGACGATGGATGCGTCACAGCTGCAGGTTCCTCGTCATCCTTCAAATCGACTCGAATCTGTACCAAAATGATCAGGTACGTCGTCATTGTCACGATCACCTGCATTGTAAATTGACGCTGCACTTTAGCTGCCTGTGAACGTGCAACAAATATTGAAATTTCATTTTGCATAAGATTAATTCTCAAACCTTGGCCATTAGCCTTCGGTTTATCAGCAGGAACCCAGCCGCAGTCACGGTTATGTAAGAGCCAGTGAGTTTGCCGAGGATTCCAGTGATCTTCACAGCAAAGACATAAAAAAAGTGAAAGAAATGTCGAAAGTTAAAATGCCCGGACTGACCTTCAGATTGTCCTCTGCGTTTAATTGAAAAACGGCCGCATGTTGTATCGCTTTCACGACTTTCTTGGACTGCAATGACAATTTTCAAGGGAGATTATTCGTTAAAGCGTTGAAGCTTAATTTCTGCTGCCGCTGCCAGATCGACGTACCTGATTTTGTATCCTCTCTCCACTGTTGCAGACCCGCAGCAGCCAGAGCACGTACAGGACAATCAGGAGAGGAGGCATGGCCATGATGAAGCCCCGATGCAGGCCCTGGCTGAAGTAAATGGTGAAATAGGAGTTCACTAACGTGGAGCAGACCATCACGATGACTTGGATAATCGTGTACACTCCGAATGTGCTATTCAGCTCCTTGATAATGTTCTCAATAAAGCAGTACGTGTTGTACAATTTGAGAAACGAATCGGCATTTTTTGCGTCCGCCTGTACAGTTTTGCGAAGTCCAGTCAGCGAATGTTCCAGCATTCGGAGAAACGTGCCAGCAAGAATGATGTACAGCAAGTGGCCAGACATTTGCCCACAAAACACAATGTAACCGACCACATGGAAAGGGAAATACGAGCTCGAACCTTTCTTGAAGTAGATTGCAAGATGTTTCCAGAAGTAAATGAAGAAGAAGATTATGTACCCGATTTCGAACAATATCCAGGTCACAAACAGCAAACGCGTGATGATGAACGTGGTCTTGAAGAGTTGATGAGAATTTCGTTCCTTGCTCGCAAAATACGTGGACACGTCGCGAATCTGATTCCAGGCGCGTGCAATCCTGGGAACCATCCACTGGTTCAGAATGAGAGTCAAAACTGAAGCACAGTATTGACCCATGAAGAAGACCAGCTCTGACACGAAGCTAATGACTCCTTGCTCCTTGTTCATTTGACGAATCGTGTAATATACGAATGGCAGGTAGAGGGCCGATGTTAGGCAGAATCCAGCGACGTAAATGAAACTGTACAGAACTTCCTTCGAGAACCATTTGTGACGAATTGCTCCATTTGACTTGATTTGCATTGGGAACAGGCCCACGATTTTTGTCAAAAGTATCACCGGCTTCACGCAATTCAGCAGCACGAGTTCTGGAGACTGATTTCCAATCGCGTTCTCGCCATTATCTTCGGTTGGAAATGGAAGGACTGTGCTTGGGTCCGAAGCTGAGGGCATCGCGACTTGAAGGTTCGACTCCCTCGAAGATTGGTGCTAAAATCTTTATTCTGTATTCCGAAACTTCCAACTAATGAGTTCCGCAATCTCTAAATTTGACAGGAAACATCGGCCAATCGAGCAGATTGTTCGGTTAAACGTCACATCTTTCATGTCATGCCGCCAGCCCGGTTGAACTTCATGCTCGGAGTTTCGCAAGTCAAAAATCTGTTGGACATGCTTCTCCACTTTGCGGTGCAGCTTGGACACACACGACGAGAACTTGTCCGGCATGCCAAGTCTGTGCTGATGAATGCACACGTGCAGCGCACAAGGTCCAAATTAAGTTTATTAAGCAGGAAACATTTAGCCAATCATCAATTTCAATTTAATACCAACACCAAGTGAAGATAGCCTTGTATTTGCATTGCATTTCTCTTCAAGCCAAACTACATCAATATTACACTCCGTCACCATTTGGCAGCTCGCATGGTGCAATTTCCTGCTCATTATCACTATCAAGAGTAACAGAATTGATGTGCGTTGAGTCCGCTTGGTGTTATCGCTGAATATCTGTTATTGATATAGCCCGTATACTTTTCTGGTCATTGTCCTGTCTCTAATCTTTGAGCACAGCATAAGTCAGTCGCCGTGCTCGCTTTGTTTATTTCATGTAAACCATTCGCCACTTGTTTGACTTCGGTTCCTATTTCCGTCACCCATTATCTTTCGCGTAAGCCTGGTACCTGGTAGTTTGGGCTACAGATTTGGAACCACACCGCCCGTGTAAATCTAAACTGGCCTACTTCCTGCTGCTCACACAGATTTCGACCACAACGGCACCAACAGCAAGGCATCAAGATACAACTGCGTGAGTCAGTTATCATTTCATCATGCACGGACGTTCGCGGACAAGGAAAAGGACGATGAGGAAGTCTTCCCTTTAGTGTCATTATCCCGTTTAGACGTTTGGCGTCCAGCAAATAATCTAACTTCGGTATCAACTTTCGGCACAAAGTAGAAAATACTATTTCAGCTGTAATGGGGAATTTAGACCAAGTTATATTTTTCACCGGCTTGATTCTCTTCATAATCGCCCTCTTCCTCGTTGGATTCATGGTAAGATTTCCTCATCATATTGCAACGACACACTTGAATTATGAACCGTATTTCTTGACATCAATTTTCCTGAAGCTCGTCGAGTATTTCAAAGAGAAAGAAAAACTTCTAAGGAAAGTGCATTTAAGCGCCAATGTTGATCTAAACGGTGATGAACAAATGGAAGAAGGGGTAATCGAAGCAGAGACAGAAGACGAATATTCAATTCAGGAAAGAATCGTCCGAGACGCGGAAGTGGCCTTAAATCGCGTCGAATCCGCATCGAGAAGAGTCAGTGTGCAGACATCTTCGACCGACAGACCTTGTAAGCTAAATTACGCTAAGATATACAAGTTTGTTGTACAACCTTGAATAATGTATTTCATAGCGTCAGGAATCTTCGCGATCACCTCCTTATGCGGAAGAATTCGGCCAATCGAAGGGGACGAAGTGTCAGTGACGGCCACGTCGATACCGAGATGGTCGCGTGAAGTGAAGGAGCTTTGCAGTTACACTCAACCTGTAGACGACTTACCGCCGAGTTACTCGGAATCATTCCGGTACCCTCCTGTGCCAATGACGCCTGTGTACGCCTCAATTCATCGTCATCCGTGATGCGATAAGATATAAGGAAAATGGGCATACCACACCGGGACAAGAAGCAAGCGGGTTCCATTCCAACCTCATATCGATGGACGTATTGACTTTGGCTTAATTACACAATTCAATACGCCATAATTTTGATACTGTTTCGTTATTGCGCATGAGCATAAATGTAAATGTTTGAATATAATGTTCGGGAGGAAAATTAAAGGAATAAACGGACACGGTTCGGGTTATTCTTATCATGACTCATGAACGAACAACTCTCAATTTTCCAAACAGGTTGATCAATACGAGCTGAACTGCTGATGACTTCGTTAATTGCTTCTGAAAACTCTGATTGTGCTGTATCTCTGATACTCTGGAGGCTCGCCTCGTCTTAATGGTTCTTCCTTCCACGAACGACGCTTGCTTGTGCTCTTGTTTGTGTTTGTGTATATTTGAAATCTTGATTTTACCTTTTACGCTAATTAAGCAATGAGGTACTCGGCTATTAGTACGTGATCTCAGGAAAGGAAAGTGTTAACTAATGCTAAACGCGATTTACGATATTTAAGAGTAACGAGGAACTCTGTTCAACACATTCTGCCTTAATTCAGCTGGAGGTAGCTGTATTTTCGTACGAGACGGGAGGATGAGGTCTGACACGCTGCTCATACTTGTACAATTCGTGCTCCTCATCGCTATTGTCTTCGTTGGAATCGGTTTCAGTTGTTTCAGAAATTTGTTCACGTGCTGCGACCGCTGCATCGAATCCGTAAGTCATCTGAACAAATTAATGGGTCAGTCAGTAGTATCGTCATTTTCATTGTCATTGACAGTTTTGTGGGGAACGAGTGGAAGCCCTTTCTGGAGATGTCGAGCCACGACGGAGTCCAGACAGAATAGCCACTCATGCCAATGGATTCCTAACGCGCTTGAGATCTGATTTGCACCGCGATGAACCGCCAAAGTACATTGAATGTGAAGGGCCCCCAAGCTACGAAAGTTGTGTTGTCAGTTCAGAAAATGAGACACAGAAGATTTGAAATTTGATCTGCTCCATTTCTACACTTGGGTGAAACCCCTTCTTCGAAATCTTCGAAATCTTCGTATTCTTGGACTGTACTAATTATTCATGACGCCGACGCGACAGTACAAACAACCAAATGTTCACCCAGACTTCTTCTTCGCCTGTATTGAATTTCGCAGGCGCGTGGTCTTTAATCCTTATATTAACAAGACACAAGAGAATTAATCTAGAAGTTTAATCTTTCGTCGTATTTTATCTCTAATTTACTCAGTAATTCATGAATCATGAACAAATTGTACTAAGGACACATTAAACTTGATCTATTAGTTTAAATCTGACGTGTTGCGGCTCTGGTATTACGTGGATGTACTTCTTGAATAATTTCAGCCCAATTTGGTCCGGAAAAAGGCGCTGGTTGATGGGATTACTTGGGTCCAAGTCAGGAGTTTCGCATGTTATGCGGACCTTTCCTGCTTTCAATGCAATCAGACTTAGATTCTTTTTTATTCCGACCTGGAATAATAAAAGTTTGTTAATTCTGCAAATATAAGCCATGCATCCAAAATAATTAGTTTACTTACATTTAATCCGGGTAGCCAATTCGACCTGTTTTGTGTTGCAAGAAGGTTCATTATAAAAACACTACCACCATCATTAACTAAGAGACCTCTCCACTTCCAACGTGAACCTTTTGGATTCCTCTTCCCACCACCGGCCTTCTTGCTTGCATTTCGGACTATAAATATCAAGTTAAAAATGTAAAATCGATTCTAAATGGTGCGATTGATAGCCGAGATCAGAAGGGCAATTAAATTACATACCTGCCATGAAATTAATGTTAGCTGTTGGCGTTAGTCCCAAGGGGCGCCTGAGAAGATTTGACCAGAACATGCTTCGAATCAAAGTACAGCAACAATGAAGCTCAGCTGGGAGTTACCGATGAACTTAATTGCTAGTTTCACTCTCACTTTATCTGCCTCGGTTTTATTCTGGCACTGGCTTCTCTCTTAAACATTTTGTTTTCAATGAAGCCGGACAACAAACACGAGGAAGTTTCAGACCTGTTGTGGTTGTGGCGAGGTGTTTGCCGTGCAAGACCTGCTCTACCTTAGAGATTACATGTCCATATGATGAGAAAGGCTCGATGGTTTGAATGGGTTTAAGTGGGCTTGGTCCTGTAATAAGATACAACAGATTCAATTCCAATGCTAATTAAATTCTTAATTTAAGAATATATGTGGTACTCGAAATAGTTGTATTTTGGCAATTAATTTCATCAGTTCCATATGTGGAAAGCTTTAATTAGTAGGCAGTAATAAGTGACGAATGTTAATCAATTAAATACTGCATTGTCGAGTATCTGCGTTTGCGAGTGGAAACGTCATCAAAAAGGCTAATCCGACAATCGGAGTATCCTGCCTCCAGGCTGAGTGATTGATCACAGTTAAACATGTCGTCAACAAGCTCCTACTACAGCGCTGGGCCCATTGTTGCTTACACCGTAGCGCTAAGCACAGTCACAGCTGTTACATTGATAGGTTTGTATATCTTTGCTGAATTCTTGCCCATCATCATTGCACCTGTTGCCCGACGGACATGACGCCTGATCCTAATGATTGCCCTTATTTTATTCCAGGACTCTTTTATGTCATCATCTTGGGTCAAGGAACCAGAATCGATTTCGGATGGTAAGTTTTGACAACAATAAACAATCAGAACCAATCACTCTCATCACGTCACTAAACTTCATGATTGACATTTTGATTTTGTTCCAGGTTTCTGTCAACAACATCACCCTACATGTGGGCCTCGACAGGGGCTGGACTATCAGTAGCATTATCCGTGGTAGGCGCAGCGTTGTAAGTAATTTTCAATTAATGAGTTTGACGCTTACTCTTCGAACCTTCCATGTTGTGAACTAGTCCGACAATTGCTTACATGTATACCTCTTAATTTCAGGGGTATCCACACAACTGGTGTTTCTATCATTGGCGGAGGTGTCAAGGCCCCTCGAATCAAGACAAAGAATCTGATATCAGTAATTTTCTGTGAAGCAGTCGCTATCTACGGCCTGATCACTGCGATAGTGCTGGCGGGAATGATTGAAGTAATTAGTTGATTAAAGTTCACACCTTTGGATTGCTTGTTACGTGCCTTCGTAATCAACGGAAATATTACTCCTATTTAGCCGTTTTCAGCAGCTAAGGCGGCTACAGATCTAGAAATTTTGGGAAGGAACGCGATGTCTGGATACCTCATGTTTGCTGCAGGCTTGACTGTGGGTTTGGTCAACCTGGTCTGTGGAATGTGCGTCGGAATTGTAGGCTCTGGTGCAGCCCTTGCAGATGCCGCAAATCCAAGTCTATTCGTGAAAATTCTCATCGTTGAAATCTTCGGAAGTGCTATCGGTTTGTTCGGGCTCATTGTTGGAATATACATGGTAAGCTAATTTGATAATTATGTGAGGCGTGATTTGCATTGCTAATTGCCATTTGGTTCTGTTTATCAGACGTCAAAAGTAAAAATGGGAGACAAGAACTAAAGCAAGATCTGAATGCTGTATATCTCGCCACCATTAAAGGAGCGAATCAGAATGAACTAGAACTTTCAGATAGTCTGTAGCTCGAACATACCGTTAAACAGAAGCATTCCACTTAATTTTCCCATCTCAATTCGATTTCTAAGTCATTAGCAAGTAGTATGCGTTAGACACTAGTTCGTAGACCACAGAGCTTCAGTCGAGTTGTGTGTAGACCTTGTTGCAGAGTTGCATTTAGTTACCTTACCCTTATCGTGTCCACACGCATGCAGATTGAGAATAATGCGTAGAAAAATAAACTTGTGTACTTATCACACGCGTGGCTTTTTAATAGGGGCATGATCAACGTCAATCATTGTTAAGCTTATCGCTGGCCTTTGTCGTCGAGACTGGATTGGAATTAAAATCGTTTCCGACATTTCCTGGGGTGGCAGAAGTCTGGGCAGGCGTTTGTCTAGGAGCGATAGAGGCGAGACCGGTCTCCTGTCCATTTTTGCCGAGGTCTTCACGTAACGGCGCAATTCTTGGCTTCTTCGTCTCACGAGCCATTGTTGAATTATATTTCTTGAGAACTCCGAGATATAACAGCAACACAGCGGCAAGCATTGATATGATCAGAAGGACTGCCAAAACAATTCCAAAATACTGAGGCCGCTTGAAGAGATTCACAACTGATGCGGGAAATATCTCCAAGCACCCACGCAAATTGATTATGTCTTCAATTGAATGAATGATCCCTGAAATTCTGATGATCGAGAATCAACTCCCCGCATTCCTTGTTGATGTACTCATCGTTGCAGCAGCTGTACGGCAGGCTTCCCTGGTCGCCTATTGGAGTGTAGACCCAGTCCTCGAATCCGTTTATGCCACAACACTTTCCCTGTGACAATTCGGTAAGTTAGTGAAGAAGTTAGCGTCTGCAAAAAACTTCTTCATTACTAATGTAGAGTTGGCTTACAAGGCTTACAATTTTTTGAAGTTGGTCCTAGTAAAAAGTAGGATTTGCGAAAATTCCAACGGCATTCTTTGAATTGACGACTCCGTAGCTTTCCATTGAATCCTTCATATCGGTGAGAAAATTCTGAAACGCCTTGGTCGAGAACAGCAAGTTTATCCCGAAACGCGTGTCAATCAATATGAAGAGCACAGCAAGGATCAAATACTGTAGAAATCAAACTGGTTAACAGCGAAAGTGGCAGATAATTCGGCGGAGTGTTTCAGAGATTCTACAAAGACGAGGATCCAGCGATTAACAAAGATGGCTGCCAGGCACGCAATCGTCATAACTGGAATTGGCTAGGATGCAGTAGATTATAAAGATGGTGGCTGGAGTGGACAGAGTCAGGCTGGCTCTTGACGCCGGAAATTCCACAGTTTTCGAGGCGTAGCCCGTCATAAACCCGAAACTGGTGCATGCAATTGCGACAGTCTGTAAAATGGAAGTAAAAATCGCTGCAACGAGGCAAACATACAACCCAAGAGATCAACGAGCGTAATCAGGTTACCCACATAACCATGCTCACGCCGAAGAATGTTGTCTGCGCAGCCACTCCAACCGCTGTCCATTTGCTCTTAGATTTGGATGAACTAACTGAACTTTGCATTGCACCACAGCTTCGCTTTCTACACTCTAACTCAATGTCAATTTTAAAAACATGATTGATTTTCAGTTCAAATTCTTTCATTACGAACTAAAATAACAATTGCAGCGACCGACCAACAGGCGTCCACGTTTCACTAATCGTTGTCATGTTTTTCGGTGCAGTAAATTGAGTCTCAACAAAGAAGTCTCCCATTTGGCGATCTTCCATCTTTCACGCGACAAGATGCTAAGACCTGGCTCCAAAAGCCAAAAAGGAAGCTTCAACGCGTGTGAACCGCGTGCGTGCGTGGCTGTGGATGCGGTACGAGCACAAGGGATCTTGGCTAGCTTCATTCAGTTGGGAACAACACAGTCGACACAGCGCATGGACTCGAGTCAGGACGTGCTTTATTTCAGTATATAATCTCCATTAACTTAATCTAACTACTAGATCTAATTTGTTGCTTGAGGTGATCAGTTGTCTGGCGTGAGCTTCGATCAGTAATTCAATTTCATCCCCTGGAGTTGTTGCTTCAAATTCTCCAGTTCAGGTAACATACGCAGGGCTGTCAATATTTTCGAAGGTACCATCAGTTTATCATTGATTAGTGTATTAATGATGTTATATAAAGGCATCCCTCTTCCTAGAGAGAAATACCCGTCTCAAAATTATGCGGAAAATGTCCTAAACTGAAATTTTTCTCACTAACATTAAAACATTTTTGAGTGTTTTGTGTCCTTCTAATCTCGTTTTGGCGAATTTTTTCAGTCGCAAAATGATCCGACTGGAGGAGAATGGATGATATCGATCTGGAGGTGATGGGAGCCTTGAAGGGAGTGTCGAGCAAGGGGAAGGCGAAAGTAGCGGACGAATCCCAGCCGCCCTGGAAGTCCAAGACGTAATGGAGACGTGAACTTGAGACCTTGATTGCAATGGGTCCAATGGATGGCCTTAAAGTTCTTAAGTTCCACCATGACAAATAAAGCCGGTAAGCCCACTTCTTGGAACAACTAAAGCCTCTATAAAAATTTTTATTCAAATGATGAAGTATAAGGCGGAGTAACTCAATGAAGACTTTATACCACCCACTGTATCTGATACTGTTCGAAACTTTAAATGTAATCATACCTTCTCCGTACGAAACATTACTCATTCGATGCTTGTGCTTTTTCCTAGACCCGACTTATTCGTCAATAATCGACTGGAAGTGCTTGATGACGAGTATGGCCTTCATTGGAAATTGGAATGATTAATCGTGAAATGCGAAAGATGTCGAGGGCCGATGATCCAAATGGACAACTCATTTTTCGGTGCGTCGATAATAAATATTGTTGAAATCAAAGTAATTGTATTTTTCGATGATGAACTGATTGGCGGAGAATCCTGTGATGACTCTATACTACCCACCCTTCCTGATGAATTACGAACTCTATCCCATTTCATGTGGGAAAATTCAATAGTGCATTAACAATTAACATATTTGTTTCCGCAGAATCAGACGAGTGCGGCGTCTAAGGAGATGGCTTTTCCCTAGCCACTGATGAGGCTGATGCACGGGTTAATCTCAAGATCAAGATCAGATGCGTGTGAACATGGCAGACGGCTCATTTATTCACGACTTTGATTTTGATATCACGTACACGAATTGTATTAAATCGAATTGCGATTCAATCATCTATCAATGCGACGGCCTTATGACTATTTGCACTTGCACTAATTGCTTACAAGCGATCGGAAGAAAGAAAGTGAATCCTAATTCACCTTGACCTGTCATCGGGAGGCTTCGTCTTAATAGCATTCATGATGGGATCGCCAGACTTTCCAGATTCCTTCTTTTCGGAGTCAGATAACTTTTTCTCCAACTTTTGAAACTCCTCATTTGCAATAGACTCTTCGGGAGGGATTATTTGCTCAACCCCAACCACCTAAAGTAAGAAATCCTTCATAATTTCATGCCCATTGCCTGCCAGTCAGCCAGCCAATAGAACGTTGAGCTCACCTCAGGGATATAAAATTGCAGCATATTTTGTACTCCATTCTTAAGCGTAACAACGGAACTCGGACACGATGTGCATGACCCTTGCATTATTAACTTGACAATTCCATCTTTAAATTCCTAGAATATTGTACCGTACCGGTTAATTTGACTTGTTCATGCTTCTCTTGGCTTTAAATTCAGTAAAATAAACCTTACCACAAACTGTATGTCGCCTCCATCTTCCTGGACAGTAGGCCTAATGCGAGAATCAAGCAGCTCTTTGATAAGTGCAACAGTCTCATCTTCTTCACCCTCCCCTGCCCCAATAAAAGATAAGATTAGAATTAATTATTTGAGACGCGCGTGTGAGAAATCTGAGCAATGAAGATAGTTGAAGATACCTGCTTCCGCTTGACCATCACCCGTATCAACTTTCACCTCGTTCACTACAGGTATTCCGCTAGCGAAGAAGTCCATGATGGTCGCGTAAATCTCAGGCTTCAATAATTTCCAGTCAATTTCTTCGTCTATTCTCGTTACAGTGATAAAATCAGTTCCAAAAAATACAGACTTCACTCCCTCGATGCGAAACAACATTTTTGCAAGCGTTGAATTGATCGCAGATGCAGGGTTCGGGAAGTCCATCGTCCCAGCATCTAGAACCTAACAACGCGTCGTTGAGAATTCACAAAGCTACATGAAATTCTTGAAATGCTTAACTTACTTGAGATCCGGGATAGAACTTCAAACTGTTCGGATTTGGCGTGTCTTGCGTCCTGATAAACATGGATCTGACTGGCTGCGAAGAGCATGTGAATGGCAACACCTGCTTTCGACGATTTGCATGCGCCCTGACCGTAGTCGTAATTGTGGACAAAAGCCTGACGTGGCACACGCGTCTGAAGCTGCTTTCAATTTCTGAACCATTCGAGATAGCAAGCCTCGACCTCAGTTCACTATGAATAACAACAGTACCATGCCATGTTGTGTTTAAATCAGGATAACAGTGTGCTAATATGCTGACTTACATAGGACGCCTAAGAATTCTGCGTAGCATGTTCAAATGACTAGATAATATTTAGAAGGATCACAGGTTATGCCAATGTCTCCCCAAAATTGAGGGCCCAAGCACTGAACCGGTACTGATGTGTTGCTAAAATGAAAATATTAACAAATCATTAAAACCCAGCCGAACTGAAACCTGTTTTCTTTCCAGTAAACTTACCTTTCACTCAAAATGCCGACCTTTTGTGTAGTAGTGGATAATTTAAATTAAATTGAATCACTGTCGAATAGCGAATAATTTTGTCAAAAAACTTCGCAGATTCGGGGCTGAATCCTTATATACAAAAGCTATCACCTCTTGTCGTATGAGTATAAATGTTTTTTATTTAACTTACGAAACGGCGCGAATTACGCAGGAGTCCACATGTTGGTATTTGCGCAATAGATTCTACTATTGTTTTGTATGTTATTGTCTATTGGCGTTGTGTCTTTTGTGTAAACGTAAACATGATCATGATATTGGCTCAATTAACTAGCTGAGATCGAAAGTAAATGCAACTAAATTAACCGGAACTGTCCGAACATATTGAAATTTTAAAGTACCGGTCAAGGACGTGAGCCGGATCACGTTGGCAACACAGATCTCATCTTTAGATTGAACGTGTGACCGTGGCCGTCCTACATGGTATCGTTGGTGTTAATTGACACTCTGAGCTGATTGTACGTCATTTTTGTTAGTGATTACGTGACTAGTGGTGACTAGGGGTATTTCAAGATGCCCGGCCTACCAGTTGATCCTCCATCGGTCGAATCTACGGCGAAAGCGGACCATCAAGCCGAAGAGAATGTTTCGAAGACATCAAAGAACCTTCCCCAGCACTCTGCTTTGGCGTCATTAGCAGCTTCATACGGAGGCTCAAGCGGATCCGGGTCCGAAGACGAAGAAGATGAGGTGCACTCGCTCACTCATACCGGATTGAGTAAGAGAAATGGCTCAGATGAAGTTGCAAATGCCAAGTCGCCGTGCACACCGGCTAGTGCAGTTGTTCAAGAGATGCTTATTAAACATACTGGGGATGTCGACGAAGTAAACGTGAGTATCGCGCCTGTCAATGGCACCAAGAATGGTGTGACGAACGACAATGGTCAAAGCTCCTCATTTAGTAAAATCGGGGTCGGTGAAGTTGCACACAGCACCGGTCCAGATCAAGCTTTCACTGAAATTAGATCGGATGTGAAACTCGCGTCAAGTTCAGAAACTTCGGACTCTGATTCCGATTCTTCAAGCGAAGATGAAGATTCTTCTGGGTCAAACACAATGAGGTAAAGGAGAGACTCTGTTGATCTTGACCAAATGTTATTTTTCGTGTCCATTGAGTATAAAATTGTGTTTACAGTGATAGTGATGAGGAATCAGCTAACGTTGCAAAGTTGAAGCACTCACCTCGTGTCAAGGGCGAAAAGAGGCTTTGTGATTTACCACCCATTGAAGATTTGCACATTACTGTTCCCCATGAAAAGTGCACTCCAATTGGTGTCGTGAAGAGCTTTGTGGATCCGCTAGGTATGCCTTATAAATAAATTCCCGTGAATTGAACACTCAGACTGACTTTACCTTCACCTTCCCGACCTTCCGCTTGTCTTGACAGTAATCGTCGCAGGAGATCCGGGCTCACCTGCACTTGACTTGGATAGCGTTTTATTTCTCGAGCAAGGCGATCGTGCACTTGGTAAAATATTCGACGTGTTTGGTCCAGTCAAAGAACCTCATTACTGTGTTCGCTTTAATTCAAAAGAGCACATCGAATCTTCGAAAATTGAATGTGGAATGCGAGTTTATTGCGCACCTGACACTCCTCATAGTTGTAAGTTAAACGAATCTTCTGCTCAAATTGTGTTATTAAGTTACTCAAGTGTAATTTACTATTTCTGTAATTTGCAGCCTTCATCCTTCTTGCCCAGTTAAGTCGATTTCGAGGAACTGACGCATCATGGAAAGATGATATAGAACCTCCCGCAGAAGTCCAGGAATTTTCAGATGATGAGATGGAAGAATTTGCAAAACGAGGAGGCAGGCGTCATGTTCGTGCGAGAGGCCGAGGCGCTGCTGTTACAGGATCCTTTACGCCAGACCCCAGTTCCGAGTCTAGCCGAGGCCGGAAAAGGCAGTTTCATCCAGACCAGCAGTCAGCTACGCCAAGTTTACCGCAGAATCCCTTCATTCCTTCCAATGTACCTGGTTTTCGTCCAAGAATTCCGTTTCATCGTGGACGTGGAAGAGGATTTCCTCGTCCGCCAAGGCATAGTTTTAATTTCAATCATCAACAACCTCGGCAGCAATTCCGTTCCTCTCAACAACCGACCGCCAGCAACTATTCCATGGACTCTTTTAATGAGTACTGGTCTGCGTACTGGACAAACTACTACTATCATAATCCAAACCCAGTCTCGTCAACTCCACAATACTTTCAAAAGTCTTCTTTTTCTCCGGCTCAGATTTATCCGCCACCGCCACCTCCGCCCGACTCGGCATGATAAGAAGAAATTAATTAATCAATTGAATCCCAGAATCTTTGGTTGTCTATTAGCTGTCGTGAATAAATTGATAATTATTAGAACACCAGTTCGGAAATTATTTTCTATCAAGCTCAAATCAACAAACTTGCATCGCATATTTTTAGAAATGTGTTCCTCATCCGCTAAGTTTGCACTGGCTTGAATGAAACTTATAATGCCGTCATCGTTCAGCGCTTTTTATTGGCTTGTTTGTAATATAAAATTAAGAAACTACAGTTTGTTAACGCGTGAGGCGTAAATTGTATCAATAAAGCACGACTGCACTGCTGCACAAGATAAATAACATCAATTAGTTGCAGAAGCAGAAGCAATGCAACAATTATGAAGCGAGAATTCTTGAGGTTGAACGAACTATCTTTGCTCCACGCATACACACGACTAACGGTGGCGGTCGTAAAAGTGAAGATAAACGAGCAGACGCGTAATCAACTCCTTTTGTAGTCCAAACTCATGAAACGATTTTAATTACTTTCATCTTTCAATTCTGACTGTGATCAGCATCAACTTGACGTTGGCGCTTTACTCGCTCGTACGAATTCAAAACTCAATTACGATCGTATGGACTTTTCCTTCTACATTTACATTTAACTTTTGTTGTGCTTGGCCTTTGCCAAGTAACGCAAGCGACACTTCGATCGATGATACTCGAGTTTCATTAATTATGAATGCAACGTGTCACTTGAGAAATCCAGTCCAGCCATATTTCTCCCGATGCTCTAGCACAAGTGTAAGTAAATAGGGAAAGCGAAGCGTGAGCAAACCAGGCAGGCCCACTATCGCTAATCTATCACGCATTATCATAATATACATCTTGTCGTGTACAAATCCCATACTTCTTGGCCACCACGATGAGTCTCGTCATAGTTCAACTCGTGCTGGGTTTCATGCGGCTTTTCACCCTATTTAAGTCCAACAACTCTCCGGATAACGACAACGCCGAGCTGGACGGTGAGGACGAGAATAACAACGAAAAGAAGAAAATGCGATATGGTCTTGGTACCAAACTGCTCGTATCGTTTCTCGTCGGTGGCCTCGCCATTCTGTACAAGTATCGGGTCAACCCGAGAAACAGCGCCTCGGAAATCAGCTCAATCATCCACGTTCCGAGGCCCTTTCTCTTCAACCTCGTCACGGACACGAACAATGTGCCGCTGGTAAGTCTGGAGGCATTCGTCATACGTGGCCTACAATTAAACTATCTTCCGTTCCTTCCGCAGTATTTTCACTGGGTCACCGACCTGTACGAGGCGGACATTCGCAAGAACATTTCAGTTGGCAAGCTGTACCTTGGAAAAGCCAAACTGCCATACTTTGGCGAATACAATATAAATTACAAGATAAGCGAAGTGAAGCACGGGCAGTGGATCATTCTCAAGCCCGACCCGTTAGTGCGGTCCTTCCTGAATGCAGAGCTAATTGTTATGTTCAACTCAATCACAAACACCGAGACACAATTTTACGTCAAAGTTGTGTACCATCGGACGTCGGCATTGTTTCAGGTAACGTCGCGATTTGTTGCTTGTTATTAGAAATCCATCGGTTTGTAGCAATTAAATGTAGCAGCCCCACCGCACTGGTCTGAATTGTAGTTCAATAACAACGAGAACCGTTCTTCTGAAATTGAAATTCTTTGAGAAATCATGCCCTGTGACGGAGAGCCGGTTCTCGTTTGCGATAATTATACACTTCGACTGAACGTGAGTCGATAGTGAAACCACGACCACGACTTCGTTTCAAGAACAATGAATCGTTCACGACTCGCAAGACAAGGCAAGAATACACGGCAAACTTTTTGCAACTGCAAAAAGAATCGATGTTAATTTCATTTGTCATAATTCGTTGGTCAGCTAGATTTGAAACTTGAAATTACAATGGCTCCCTTGCAAAATTCAGTGAGGCACGGCCACGTCTTGTCGCGGCGAGATTCTCGATTCGTGTTTTGATTAAGAAAGTCACGATCAGAAAAACATTAAGAAACTCCTTCATTCCTCGCCGTGCCGTTCTGTCCCGTTATGATTAATTCAATTATGCAATAATTTCGAAATGGAATGCTGTGTTTCATCTAAGATTGTTGGCGGAATAAGTGGAGTGGGCATTTATTACAATTTCATGACGATTGAATTACCACAAATGCGGACTGCAGAATGTGAATTGCCAAAGTTGAACTGAAGTTTTTAGGTTTCGTTCAGCATGAATTCACACTTAATGGATTCCCTGTTCTGTCGTGCTTGTGGGTCGTGGCCCACGGTTGACTTTTTTGGTTCGATAATTATTAATTAAGGAGGTCAACAGCGAACTAAGCGAACAAGAGCATCTTGCTCTGCAATTTGCCATTTGTGAATGAGTCATTCTGCGAACAAACAATTCGATTGCAACTTGTAACGCTTTATTGGTCTTCTGTTTTCGTACAGTTGACAATTGCACCGTTTCTCAAGCAGTGGACTGATGAGGAATTGCAACAGACGAGCATGCGTGTGGAAGAGATGGCAATGCAAAAGTGGAAGGAATGGCAAGCGACCAACATCACAAAAGCTAGAACAGGTTCGACAGCAACAAAGTCAAGATCGACCGCGTCCACGCTGAAGACGCCTTCAACTTCAACGTCAACGAGCAAGTCAAGAACTCCGAAAGAATTGTAGGCAGGCTGCCTTCAGACAAACTTCAGAAGAACTTGCGAGATGAAGATGTAATAAATATTCAAAAACATGACATGGGACAGCACAACACGACAGACGCAGGGCTTGGCCTGCATGCTTAAAAACAAACGATGTCCGACCAAATTGTAGTTAGTTGGAAAATCGACGTGAAAACACACAAAAAATTAGTTATTCAATTTCACTTATGTTTAAATGTAATAAATAATATCCTGCCATACTTCGACTGCTTTAGTGCACAAGCCATTGTCATTGTTAAGCAAAAGTAAAGTTCAATACTGCCCTAAATGTCAAGATCCTTATCGTCCACGAAGATTCAATGGATTCGGCAGTCGATGGTCGGTCAATTGTGAGCGGGCACACCAAATCAATTTGCTTTGTGCAGATGAACTACATATCCATTGACATATCGCATATCGCCGTGACCATCCGGCCGTATTGACATGCAGAGCCAATTGAATCAGCCCAACACGCATGCGCGAAGCAATCATGCATAAATTACTCATTGCACAAACTGCAAGAAGAAAGACGCAGACAAAAACATGTTCTCGATCTGAATTTGGTCTCAAACATCAAACATCAACCTGCGCATGTGGTTGACTGGTTTGTAACCTCAATTCCTCACTTTTCCCAAACGAAAGTGACCGATGAAACCAGAACACAAGTCGTAACTCGCAAGTGGCCAAGAGACAAAATGTAACAGAGTAAAAGATAATGAAATGCAGCTGCACTGCAGCAGGACAAGAAAGAGTTTCACGCATTAATCTAGATGAGTCGTCGTCTTTTGTACTCACCTTCACCTTCTTTAAAACTGGTACTTTGCTTTACGCGTGCAGGCTAAGCAGCATGTAGATCTTTTCATCTCTTCATCTTTTCTTGTCACGCGTTATGAGCATAGCGGTAAAGCTGTACTGGCACAATTTCATTTTTGCTCACAAATTGCGGCTGGGATTGAGAGTTGAGCGAACCTCCTTGACTAATTTTTGTTTGATTATACGCTATGGTCTGAAAGAGTTAATTCGCTCTTGTTTCTTGCTGCAGAGCAGACAATTAAACGTGAATTGCAATTAGGAGCTCTGATTGCGTGACTGACGCACTCAAAATTAAGCAAAAGCAGAGCAGAGCAAATGCACAAAGGTTAAATCGGGAAAAGAGAAAACGTGGACTGGGATCCAAAGCAGCGGGACGCGAGCGCCTGAAGCTCGATCGCAGTGTCACAATTATTATGTCCTTGTGCAAACGAGCTTAATTCTGATCTTTCTAAATCCATCCACGCAAAAGATAAACAAAGCAGACGCGACAGCGCAAATTACGCAAAATTTATTGCACACGGAATTCGGCGTTCGTTCAGGCTTATTTTCACTTTCAGGTTTTTATGTTTACTATTCTGCGGCAATTTTCTATTTGAGGCTGATTCACAATGAAGCGAGTGAAACTTATCACGTCAGGCACCAATGCACTAGCACATTGGCCAGATTTCTGTGTACTTTTGTTTTAGCAGCAAGAATCGTGGTCTTGCATCACCCAACAACCTGCGAACGAGAGCTGCTGCGGAACGAGACGATAGCTGGTGAAGTAATTTGATGCTATGACATGTCATTATCCCATTATTAAACGGTTCAGATTACCTGAAGACGAGAACCACTCACTCTAATTAATGCAAAGTGAACATAGCATTTACGTACTATGCCTCTTAGGGACTGCAATTACGAACAATGTGACGTGCGAATCTCATTTAACAAATGTGATACGCTGATAAAATCATTTTTGGCATAATTTTGACTGTACGTTGGAAAGTGTGCATTTGTAACGGTGTCATTTTCAGAAAAAAAATGAGATGTCAATCATTTTTCTGCAAATAACATGCTGCAGGGCTGCCTGCCTTAAATGCAAATATAACATACTGCATTAATTGATAGTCATCTTCCTGAATACTCAATTCTTGATTGCGATTTTATAATAAAGTTGACGACCTACTATAAAAATACGAAAGATTCACTTTTCCTCCGCTCGCCCATTCAACCGTGCAGTCAGCATTTTGCATTTTTGCGATTTGCATCTGAATGATCTGGTCGTGGTCATGTTATTCTCTCGCTCCCTTCGAGTCCCGTGCAATTATTGAACATGATTACTGTTATTTTATAATTTCTTCCAAAAATGTGTACACTTTGCATGAAGACGAGGTTCACGAGAAGAGACGAGGCTTCTTTATCCCAACCACTTATTAATGGCATTGACAGAAGGCGCATGGTAGATTCGTCGTGAGTCGCGAAGCAGAATTTCTCGGCCAAGCCACAATGAAACTGCATTTGCAATCCTCGCCTCACTCACAAGCACCAGCAATGTAAAAGCACATTTATCTGCTCGTAAACAAGTTTTTACCAGCCTCAAATTTCTCGATTTAGCGTTTGCTCGTTGACTCAGTCAGTCAGCGTTTGACTATCAAAGTCGAATCTTAATTCTTTACACAAGGCAAACATTTGTGAAGTGCTGAGGACAGCCGACTTGAGATTTAACTCAACTGTAATTGTGATGGGAAGGATTACGCCTTAGGAGTGTGAATGAGCTTAAGCAAATAAATACAAGAGAAGTGAGATGAAGTGATTTCTCTTCAGTGGACACTCCTCATTTCGGTAAGTCCATCGAATTATCGAATTCTCCTTGTGACAATAATTCGCAATGTAATAGCATCATCAGAGCATTATTTATTTGTTCAACAAGCTTCGTCCATTATTTCATCATTACGAGCTTCCAATATTATTGTTGGCAATTGAGCTATGGTTCACTCTCGTTTAAAAAACAGATCAGATTATTCGTCTCGTTTTATGATACGAATATGAACTGACAGGAGAACACAAATTTTATTGTTCAACACTTAAGAATTTCATAATGAGTTTGAAGGAAAGTGAAATCCATTGATCACGTATCAGTTCTGAAACTGACACAACTGATTGCAGCGTTGCAACTGACAAACACTGCAACTGCAGGAGTGATCGCTCTTATTATATCCCATTGCAAATTGCAACTTTCTTGTGCATTTATGCCGCAAAAAATGTCTCACCTTGTTTTATGCCTCGTGCACAGTTGGAGACCTAAAAAATGTAACGTGTACTAAAGTATAGCAAATTTCGAATCCTAACCGTCAGCTTGACGAGTTTGACACCTGCCCCGTGCCTGTCGTGTAGTGAACCTCCGAAGGAAACATAAGGAGCAGAAGGCTAATGCCAGACGACGGTTGAGACGTGCTCGAAGGGAAGTACCTAGTTTTCTGAGCAGGTGAATTGAAAGTACTCCACTCCAGGTCAGAGTCAGAATTTCATAGTAGCTCACCTCATTTATAAAATTCACACACGCAACACAAAATATTGTGACTGCATACTCATTGCATTGCATTGCTCATTGTTGAAGTAATTTGGACTTTTTAGGCAACGCACGAAGTACTTGAAAGAAGGTGTGATGTGATATGGGACAATGGGTTATAACGGTCTAAAGCCAAGAGGGGATTTTGAATCAAGAAGGTAATAATGATAATGCTCATTACTATTTTGATTTTAAGAAAACATTTGTCCGAGTGCCGTGAGAAATGATCACTCATTCAAATCGTTCGTTAGTTTATCTGCGGCGGTGACGGTACTAAATCAACGTTTATATCCATATCTATGCTTGCATCTTCCTTCAAATGAGCGATGTAATATTTAGGAATTCATGTAAACAGAGAGAGGATACGCAGGCACAGCACACTGTTGGCTCAGCCAGCAGAATCCAACGCCTGCCCCGCAAAGTGTGTCAATGAATTCTCACATTGGATCCGCCATCCGCAGAAACCGCAAGTGCTCGTGCGTGGAATTCGGAATATAAACACGGATCACAAATAGAAGGCTTGAATTTCTCAGAATAAACTGATTTTCGTCGTCGTCAACGATGACAACGAGCGCACCACCGATGCTCATCGCAGACCATTCTTAACCGTTAAAACTGCCAACCATTGTCTTAGGAGATGGCAGCAAGCAACAAATTGCTGATGAATTTTCGGTTATGACACAGCCAACTTGGGAAAGAAGAGGAAGTAACGTCCGCTTGTGTCATTTGTCTTGCTACAATGTTGTTTTTTGCGTTGTGCCGAGTGCATAATGATCGGGATTGAAAGACCCTGCCTTTCATACACTGCGACCCAAAGTGCTCCCTGCAAACACAAACACAACGTGTGCCTTTCCCAATTGTTTCCTCTTCACTTTAACCTTTCGACTGCTGCTCCCGCTGCCCTGCTGCTTGAAGGGTCTCGATGATGAAGCATTTCGTTATTGTTCGCTATATCAGAATTCAGCAAGAGAGATGATCGTGTGACAGGAAGTGATTACCTTTTCTCCATTCATATTGAAATCGTACATCACGTCATGCAATCCACAAGCCACTCACTTTCAACAATCAAATACTTTTTAACGCAGAACCAACCCTGCTTGAAGAACCGTTTGCCTAATGATCTGGTCGATGGTGCAAGACAGCAAGCAGAGTCAGCAGAGTTCGTGCTTGAAATTCGATTCAATCGTTACAAATTTCTGTATTCGGCCTCCAATTCCAATGCAGCGAGAAAATTGATCAAATAATATTTTATGAAGAGTCATGCAGAATATTCTTATATCTAAAAATCTAATTCAATTGATCAGAAACGAAATTATCTCGCAATAACGCAACAATGTTGTACAAAAGAGAGTTCAACGACAATCAACAATACAAACAACACAGCACGCGATACGCGGAGATTCAATTCAATTTCCCAATTTTTTATTCAATTTCAGGGTTCTTTAGCCAAATCCAAAAGATTCAAGTTGATTTTACGATATTCTTCGCAATGCAATGCGGGGACGCAACAGCCTCAGTAGGGAGTTTCATTGTTGCAAGGCGTTAGTATAAATTACAGCACAGAAAGAAATCAGAGAAACGATAAAAATTGACGATTGAATGCAGGAATTTGTTATTAAGGTGAAAAAGCAGAGGCGAAGGTAGTAAAATGCTAAAATGCAAGACCTGTATTAAAGTCTGGCTTTCTAAAATCAAACAGAAGTTTAATAGCTTTTCGGCTCGGCAATTGTAACTTCGTCTTTTGTGCACTCTCCTGACGCTCGCGCTCATCGATGTTGCGATATATTATTGCAAAGTAAAAGTTACGACCGACCGCCTCGCGGTATCATATTTCGATAAGATCATCGCCTCAAACAGAATGAGCTGCATTCAACATTATTTATGACGCTCTCTGTTTACATAAGCCCAAATTGGCTTTTATTGCCCGAGTGCGAGCCGCGAGTGTTATTACATGACCATTTCTGTTCAATCATATCTCTAATCGTGTAACAGTAATAATTGTAATCAGAAATGTGTAAACACGCTCTCATTGACATTTCCTTATGTCTAACGTTTAATTTTGTGATTACAAGTTATGTTGCATGATTGCAATAAAAGGACCATTTCAGAATGGGTGACTGTTTAAGTAGAAAGTAGAATGGAAAGGACAAGCAGAATGAACTGGACTGAAATCAATTTATTCGGTTACACAATTCTCGCGCATACTGCGTCCAATGAAATGGAACGTGAACGAGTTGCCCATAAAAATGTGTGGCAAAGAGATTTTGTAAATCGTAAATCCCGTCGTCCCTTTCATGCAAATCTGAACAAAATCTGTTGCAAATGCTCATGCTTTCTGTACACCCTGCCTCAATTAAAACCGGTTTCCCCGTCGATGGGTCCATATGTTCCTAATGCAAGCACGCAACACTTTTCCGGGTTTCGCCTTTCGCCGTTTGCCCGTTGCACATTCATTCCAAAACCTAACATTCCTGAATGAATGGCCCAACATTTTTTGTATTTGGTAATAAACTTTTTATGTGAAGCGAAATAATTATTACTGTGCTTTGATTTCCAGACTTTTAGGCATCGCAACGGAATGCAACTTACGCATCCGACTGGCCTATCTGCCCGCCCTGCTGATTTGGTCTGCCGGTTCCATTGTCTACGACTGCGACTGCATACATGATTAACATCATCAGCCTTCAGGCTGCAACTGAAACAATTTATGCCGCCGGACCAGGCGCTGTAGGTCCGCGTCCACGGTTCAGATCCCATAAAAGTGCGAAGGGACCCCTTTTCCGAGCCTTTCCTTCCTGTGCTGGAGCGAGTTGATGGTGGATGAGTGACTGACTGCGATGATAGTAATAAATTGTGTTTGAAGAGATGAATACTTCTGTACTACGCGTCGTACGCGTATATAATTGTTCGTACCACTGCAAAATGCACCAGGGTTTATCGCCGTGATCATTTTACAAAGCCACGGTACAAGCTAAAGTGCATTTCGCTTTGTGTCTAGTGCAGTACGTGATTGAGTGAGGTACTCATTCAACTTGTGGTGGCTCAGCCGCTTGGCTTTGACTCGGCTCAGCTGTACACTTTTGTTTTGGTTTTGGGAAAACGCAACAGTCAATAACAGCTCGTCGGGACGCACTCGCATTCTGCGTTTAACAGTTGTAGGTGAGACGCCAAACTGAGTACGAAGGAGATTGCGGATTTCTTTTGTGGGTGCGTAACTGTGCATAAGACAATGCGTCCAAACTATGCGTAATTAAAAGCTATTTTTGGATCCACACCGTTCGTATTGTGCTTCGTGTCGGTGCAATTCTTCGTCTACGAGCATCGGTGAGAAAACTCCAAGGCGGAAGGATATATCAGCACCAAATCCAAAACAACAACAGTGAACTGTGAACTAAGCCAGTGAACCACGCTGGCTTGACTCGACTGCCTGTGTGGGAATCAACAGTTTAGTGTTCTTTGAAAATGAAAATTTATGGAAACGAGTGTACTTTATTACTCAACACGTCCGAGACACACATTTCCCATTGTGTGAACTGTAACATTGAAAATGAGAAGACTGCGTACTTGTGACTTGTGAATGGAGTAATGAAATGCACCGATCATAATATTCGCCGTTTGTATGCATCGGCACGTCCAATTAAGTCTCCCCTCTCAAGACACTGACGCCAAGTTCACCGATTCACCACAGCTCATCAAGTGCTTCAATTCCATGAGATCGTTGAAACAAATGTTAAACGAGGAACTCTGATACTCTTTATGCCACTTCATTGAGCATTATTTTACGAGTGAATTATGTAACCCTCTCATTTCCACGAACAATGGTGTTAATGTATGGGTTTGTGGACGAATGAATGGAATTTCCAACGCGAAAAGGCTGAAAAGGTCCAGTGAAAGAACTAAAAAAAAATAGTGCAAAGTGAGAATTTCTCGTTCCTCTTTCAAGTCAGGCTGCAAACTGAAGCTCGTGTTGCGTCGATGCGTCAGCTCGTCCAATTCTTCTTCTTCCAAGCGTGATAGTGAATGAGTGAGCAGTACTTCAAGATCACTCGGACAAGAACATTAAACTGTGAATCAGCCACCAACCTTGGCAGGTGGCTCGACTTGCGGTTCTCAGGAAGGTTATGCTCTGTGAACTCCAGATTAGTAATCTACATTGGAAAGCCCAATGACGGCGTGTCTCAAATCGCCTTCAGACTGACTTCGTGGGAAGGTCGCCAATTCTCACGAGAAGCGTATTTTAGGATTCATTTGCGTGCCGTGTCGTGTTGAGTTGCTGTGTGGTCAGCCAAACGGGCTCAGTTTAAACTTGAGACTCCACCGAGTGCAGTGCAGTGAATGCAGTGACATTTAGTGAAATCGAAACCAGTGGAAATCGAAATCGTTAACTGTGTCATTGGATAATTGGGCACGAAATAAATTGATCATTGGCCATCATGTCTGTGGATTCCATCAAGAAGTGCGAGAACGCGTCCAGAGGACCGTACAAATCTAGAGATCTGTTTGGAGTCCAGTTGGAGGTGAGTTGCAAGAGACTAGTTTATGAGTCAGTCAATCACTGACAGGAAGGGAGGAGGGTAATCAAGAATTTACTAATTTACCATCGATAGTACAGTATCGTATCATAACTCCATTACCAAAATCACACCATAAAACACTTCAGTCAAGTCGCTTATTTGTTTAAATGAAGAGATGTTAAAGGTTGAAATCGAAATTGAAAACGCGATCATTCGCCTGCCCATTGTATTCTCTCGTGATTGCCAACTCTAATTTGCGAATTGCGATAACGGCCTTGCTTTTGGAGTCCATCAATGAAATTCCGTGAATCACGAATTATTTGTAACAATCATAATCGACGTGAATGCGAACCACACCATTAAAGCACTAAACACAAATAAAATCGTTGTGTACTGCAATAATTCGCATTTTTGCAAGGTTTTTCCGATTCAGCAATTCGAGAATGGAAAAATAGAAGGCTGACTCTGCAATATTAAGTTAAATACCACTTACACCAATATGAGAGCAAATTGAATGAAAATGCGTCATTTCATTTTGTGCTACGCCTTGCGTCGTATTGCCATCGGTTTCTGGCAAAGCTACGCAGGAGTGCAATGGCGAGACGAAATTCGACAGACAAATTATTGGTTGTTTCTGTTAAGAAACGTGACACAAAACGAGAGTAGAGTACGAGCACGTTTTCTCTTAATTCACCATTCACAATTTTACCTGTAATTTGTATTTATCGAACAAAGTGGCAGTTGGAAGTAATAAGGAAGCCGAGAGCCAGCAGCAGTAAATCACAAATTTCAAGACAAAAGCAGTTAAAGCTGTTACGAAACGGATAGCGACTTAAGAAGATATAGTTAAAAGTATCCTGTTCATTGCTCATTGCCTATTACTCGAGTACGTGATACTTGAGACTAATTTACCAAAACTAAAACTTGAACACCTAATTTTTAATTTTTTGGGCAGGTTAGCTTTAAGCTGATTAGTATTTGTACCACAAGCTGTACAACGCGGATTGACTAATCGCTAATACGAGTTGGCTACGTGAGAATTTTGTGATTAGATTACCTTCGAGAATGTTCAACGTGCAAGGTGCAAAAGTAATTCATTATGATAAATTGGTCTGCGAGTCTTTGACATGCTTCCATTTTTCATAACATTTTTTGCAGAATAGCAAAGTAGCAGCGGCAGCGTCTTCTCATTAACGAGGAGCATTCAGCATTCATGTTCGGTTGTCGGTTCTCAAATAAATTTCATTTATTTACACTCAACCAAAAGATTTCACGTTGCGCAATGCCAATTGCTTCACTGGCAGCGATAATGAGAAAATCCTTTTGGAATCCGCGGCAGTTCTTGGATTTTTGGATGATTACTCAAGATTTAATGTTCTTTCGCTTTCAATCAAAGCGCTTGTCGTGTTCGCGACTAATTAGGCCGCAGGGCTGAAGGTTTTATGCACTTATCGCCTGCTAAAGCGAATTTTTTTCTAATATTGGCACAGGCAGTAGACCGAAGTACGGAACTAAATGAATTATTGTGCCGATTTTTGCATACGAGAATACGTGACCCAATTCTAAGCCCGCCAATTATTTGACAGGGCAGATGAACTCCTCAACCTGCATTGCATTGCATTTGCATAGTTGAATGTTTTGGCATTGCTCCACTTCGTCTATCTTTATAAAGATAAGTCTTGTATATTTCACGTATTGCTGCACTTGGACACATAGTGATTATGCTAATATTCGCCTGACACGCAGCACGCATGCATCGTGATCTCTGTGATCACTCCCCATGACTTTTGTGCGGATTTGAATAATCGAATGTTTTGATGCACTCAAAAACAGCACAAAGTAGGAAAGCTGAACGAGCACAGGATTTTAAAATCTTTCAAGCGCATGATTTGGAGGTTAAACTCCCCAAACTGGCATCAAGCTGGCGTCAAAAACTAAGTTCGAGCTGGCGAATCGAACTAGGCTTTAATTAGCATTAGCATTAACGGAACAAAAGAAGAATGGCGCTTGCAAATGCATAAATCCTCCTCCTAGCGTTGACATTTAACTGCGGCGATTGTACTCGGTCAGACAAATTGAATTATCACTTGAATACAAAAGTATAAGCTATAAAAAAAATTCATTCAAGTAAATTGTATTTCAATTTATTTTAGCTAGCTTGAGAGCTCTTAGCAAACAATGTATTTTGATAACTTAAAACTAAGGCAATTACTTAAAAATGCACAACTGATCACTAAAAGCCAAGATGCCAAAGCCTCACAGGTTCAATGCTTCAATGAGCAGTGTGGATCAGGCACGCGATCAAATTAAATACAAGTCATTCTACGCAAAGGGTTTAGAGTCAACGTCACGAGTAGGCAGAGAATGGCACACTTCGAGCAGCAAACGGCTCCTGACTTGACTTGTGTCATAAAATGTATTCTTGACACTTGAATCGCAGCAGCCAACAATGGAAGCAGTGTCTTATGGTCATTTTATACTTTTATACGGCTCAAAGCCGTTTTAGCTAGCTTGTATGACCGGGACTTGACTTGACTGGTTCAGCACCTGATTTGCCATTCTTGGATTCTTCTTCAGCGCAAGCGCTACAGAAAATTGAACGTGTAGCAGCAATTAGAACAAGGCGATATGCGGCTGACAAAGTTTGGCATAATGAGTTTAATGATGCTGCCAACTTTTGTTTTTGTTGGGCGACTCAGCTCGACGCCTATTTGTGTATTCACGTATAAATCACCGTAAGTGTAACAAAACAAAAGTTTAAAAGCGAAAAGCATCAAGAAAGAGGGTGAGAAAAGTTACATGTAAATATTTACTACACACTCACGACCTGTCACGCCACCAGTGCGAATTTGATGAGCTCGAACTACCTTTAGTGCGAATCGGCAGTGAGCTCGATGAGCCACGAGTTCGAATGCATTAAGAGCGACGGGTCATCTAGTTGGAATGTCCTGAAGTTCTACGCAGCAGATTGTTCCAGGAGGATTGTTTCTGAGAAAATGTTACCAGAGAATTGTTCCAGAAGGTTGTTTCTGATTATTGTTCCAAGAGAATTTATTGTTTCCAGTAATTCCAACCACCACCAGTACTATCATTTCTTTCGGGATTGTCGGAATCTCCGTTACCCAACACTAATGATTTAAATGCTATCGTTGTGTTCTAAAGTTTATCAAGCCTAGGAATTTCGCACTAAACGACCTGTCACTCTTAATGCATTCGAACGAACGGTGGCTCGTCGAACTCATGGCCGATTCGCACTCGTCATTTCGCACTAAAGGTAGTTCGAACTCATGAAGTTCGCACTGGTGACGTAGTACCCTCACGACGACCGGTCGTCGTGAAAAGGAAGAGGAATTTGCAACGCGAACTGAGAAATATGAAGATGAGCTTTGATATCATTAAATCGTTCCCATTGTTGTCTCGAAGCGTATTAAGCATCAGTTTTAATTTTCTATGACTGCGTGACGTGCAGTGCAGGCGCCAAACACCCAAGCTCGTGAGGAATCAGTCCTTGTCAGTCAAGAAAGTGACGGACGAACGTATTCAACTAATAGCCAGCTAAATCAAATCTTTTGTTGTGACAAATTTAACTAGACTAAAACAGAGGCAAGCAGGCAAAGCGTTCTGACTACACTTGACGGGCGGCTTTTATTAATTTACAGCGTGAGCAGCGAATGAGTGAATCGTATTAGTGGTGACAGTGATTGACAAATGTAGCATAAAATCCTTAATAAATTAAGTAAAGTGAAACTATCTATTTGTTTGTGTTTCATCCGCAGGTTACGAGTCTTCTCTTGGACACTGAACTCATGAAACTTTCTACTCTTCAGTCTGAGCTCCAATCGTCCACCCAGAATTTGGAGCAGGAAGAACAGCAGTTGGAACTCATATTCGCCATTTCGTAAGTACCTCAAGGAATGATATCAATGAAACCAATCCATTGACCGTAACTACCTTTTGCCTTTTGACTGACTTTCTTGTTCTTGTCCCGCAGGCGAATACAGTCACAAGTAGAACAGCTGGAGAGAGAGTACAAGACTCATGCGTTGGGAGCTCTCAAGAGCACACCCCTTCGTGGTTCTGGAAAGGTTCGAATTTCACTTTCACAATGACAATCCTAAATAGATAGTTGTAAATTTGTAATTTAAACGCACTATTGTCATCAGTCATCATGTTATTTTTGGACATTTGCATAATGACCAAGTTTTCCTTTCATTCCTTCCTTGTTATTCATAATTTTCCTCTTTTCGCTCAAAATGACAGAACAAGAAAGTCGTGAATTCTGCCAAAGCAAAATAATAATTTCTTTGTCGTCTGTCAATCGCGAGCGCGAGCCACTGCTGTCTAATTTTAACCAACCCAGTGCCGTGGTCTACATTTATTTCGAATTACGTGTGGTCATAATACGCACCGCACAGGGATCTCATTGAATTTTAACATATGCATGCTGTCTGGCCACACACAAAAGGATTCTGTTACCGTAATAAATGAATCCCCATTGACATACCTTTGAGACAATGTGCTAATCTTTTATTTCAACACCGCTGCACTCACTGTACTGCTCAGAAGAATGTGTGTGCAACGAAGCTTTGTTCAGAAATTAACGTCTTAATGTTTACTTGTACTCTTCTTTTGTGCCTGCACTCTGAAGCATTTTTTCACTGCACTGCGCTGCCCTGCAATTGAGCTTAAACTATTTTGGCTTCTCTACTTGCAGAGTAACCGAAGCCAACCAGCGATCGGGCTCAAATACCTCCCCAAATTGAGGGTAAGAAACGAATTTACGATCTCTATTTATTCTGCAACCGCTTTTCTGTGCTTGAGCAGCATTTTTTTAATAGCTTGCCTAATAGCAGCAAACATTTCTTGTACTTGTGTGAAATGAGAGAAAATGCCAAATTTTATACTTGTGACAATTCCTCAAGGCTCAAAGCGTACAGAATGCATGTGAAACTGTATTTTGACGTCTGTAATTAAGTATGATGCAAACATCGTTAAACTGTCCCGTACTTCAGTTTAGACGTAATTTGTATGCTACTCAAATTACAGTGCATTGAACATAAATAACGATTAGCCTGTGTCTTGTGTCATTACTTTCCGTTAGGACGGAAGGCCTTGGGATTTAATTACACGTCCTTTTGTCAGATTTATGAATTCGAAGAAAGAGAAAAGGGAGCCTAATAAATTCCGAGCTTATCAAAATGCAAAAGCAAAGGATTCATCAGCTTCGACAATCCGTCCCGCGGGTTATTATTAGGATAATTTTAGTATTTGGTGTTTGTCCTGAGAGGGAAAATGGAAAACGAATAATCGCGGTATGCGCACGTTTACGGTATTTCTCTGATTAAGTAATCTTTATATTCATCTGCACATACACCTTTTAACCATTTGTTGATGTTAATGGCTCTTCTGCCTCTTCTAAAGAATATCTACGTTGACATTATTCATCATTACTTCAGAAATTCCTTTTTCTCTTTCCGCCGCATTATAATTAGGAGTCTCACCATGCGTACACACGCATTTGCCTTACGCGTACGCCTTTGGCCCGTCAACAGTCGACCCCAGCATTCAGATTCGGCATCCTCAGAATGAATGCGAGTTAGTCGCTATTGAAATCCTTTGAGTTATGTAAAAACGTAAAAATAAAAAAGCAAGACCGAAGACCTTAGGTGCAATTGAAAATAGAGAACTTTTCAAAGGGTTATCTTTATGACCACGCATTTCTTTTATTTCTTTCGCCGTTCAGCTCCGCAAGGCACGGAATAATTTTGTCTCACTTCATGAATCCCAATTAAACCCTGAGTCAACGTCAAGTCAAGCCAGAGTTAAGTACACGCAACCAACTTAACTTGCACTTGTGGGATAAAATGATAAAGAGTTCTTATGAATGCCAATTCTTATTTACGTGGTTGTGTGGCTGCCCCGTCTTTACCTTGGTTGGGTTCACACATGATTTGACACAAATGAGGTTGTGCGTGAAAAAATTGAAAGTGTCAGCGGTCACGGTGAGTTTCAATTGGGTCTTCGCATTTTGTACTTCTGCATTGATTGAATTGAGAAATTAGCTTGAAGTGATTTGAGCCACTGAGGCATGCAGGAATTCTTTGTTGTGCGGTGGAATGAAAGAGCTGCTTGACTTTTCAAGACCGTCCGGTGAATTGCATTTCTGTCTATGCTGATCAATAGGCGAAGATTTATTTGACTGATTCCATTATCGGAAGTTGTAAATATTGTTAGTTGGATTGCCCATTGACATAAAATAATTGTGCTGTTGCACTTCAAGCAATTGGCCGTGGTACGCGTACGAGAACATTTTTTGCATTCCCTCTACGATCTGTACTGGTTTCTTGCTCACTGAAGATTTCTACCGTACTTTTAAAGGAGTCAATACGAAGCGAAATAAAAATGACTACTACTTTCGTGCAATAATTTTACCCTTGAGGAATTCACGATGTTCGATGTTTCTTCTTGCCCATTAACTGCTTGAGTAAAAAATCTACCCAATTTTTAGTAGATTTCAAGATTTCTATTTGTACTTTGTGGCATGTGTACAATGATAATCATTAAAATGCTACAATAATGATAAGGTGTAATCAAAAGGAAGGATGTTGAATGACAACTCATATTAACAAGTAGAGCACTCTTAATTGACGACTGGGAGTTATTAGTTATCATTGCAAGCGACTTCATAAAGGTACTTCGAGAGAAGAAATCGGGTTTTCACGGTCGGTTAGCCACTAATGGATTGCGTGAAGATGATGATGAAGTTTACCATTTCTTGACCGACCAAAATATCTTCAGATTCATAGCACAGTTTTTCCTCGCTTCAGCATGAAAAATTCAAACAGCACCATTTCATTGTTGCGTTGTTGCCGTAATGAAAGGCTGCAACTGCCAGTTCAGTATGAGACAAAGAGCTCAACAACGAACTGTGCAAAACCTTCGATCTCATCCGCCAGAGACCACTTCAACCCTTCGCTGCTTTACCGTAACGAAGCTCCACGTTTAACACCAGCTCATCCTGCACGGCATTGCTTTCTCAAGCTGTACTCTCATTTCAGGTTGCATCAAATAAGGAAATGCTCTTTGCTAGTAATCCATCTGTTGTAATCTTCTTCTTGAATTGTATTGCAATATATTTTATTACTGGATAAGTAATAAGCTCTTCCTGCTCCGTTTCTGCTTGCTGCTTCCTCATCAGACCAGGAAAGCGATAAACGAAATGAAATGAGTCATCTTTTGTTTGGGTGCCTGGCAAAGTCTTGGCCTTTGCCTTCCGTTGCCGGTTGTACTAACGTAGAGTCTGCTTTACTTTCCCTTTTGGTTTCTTATCTCCGCTTTCCAATACCACACAACTCGCAGCTGAGAGTTGAGTGTTTGGGGTGCATTGCATGATGCATTGTGACGACTGAAAGTGACGAGGGAGAAAGTTCACCAGACGCAAACACTGAATACTTAGCCTTGTACTGGAGGTTGGGCTCTGACTCAGGCTAAGATGGAAAGATGTGCTGGGTTTCTTTCTTTCTTCCCTGTGCTGAGCTTTGCGTTGGCGTGTTATGTGTTCCCTGTTCATGTAGTGTGTGAAAAGCAATATGAGTTTAATACAATAAACCGATGGCCCGGCGTACGCACTTTCACTCCTATCTTCTCCTAATAACATTGCATCGCTGTAATGCCCTGTCGCTGGGTTACACATGTCATAGAAATTTCAGGAGTTCGAAAATCTAGTAATCATAATGGTTATGCTCAAGAGCACTCACAACAGAAAGTTTGAGAACGAGAGCGCGAGCTTCCTCCCCTTCTTCATAGACCCGATCTCGGTGCTCGAAATGAGAAAGCGCACGAATGCGAAACCTGCCTGCCTGTGAAGCTCGAAGCAGGCTGCACTGACGTTTTAAAGACTTCGAGAGGGAGAAAAATTCGAGACAGAGAAAGCAAAAAGTGTACAAATAGTAATTTATGGTTGCGGCGCATCTTGATGATGATGAATGCAGAACTGAACTCAATACTCTCAACTCAACCGGGTAGCATATAATTTAGGCTTGAAATTGAATTCCTCGCAAGAATATTCTTCGGAAAATATTTCATTTCTGCGCTTTATTCCTGTTCGTGCTATTTTTCACGTTTTGACTCCCGCGTATCAGTTCAAGATGTGGCTTTGCCTAAGTACAGCAGTTCTTTTGTCGGATACGAATATTGCATTCTTGAATGCATTATTGGATTTTGGCGCTCGTATTCAGAAAAGATTTGAAGGAAGCGACGCGCTTTGCGCCTGGCGATTATGCGCGTTTCTTAATTTAAAATGGATTTACATTCATTTCAGAGTAGTAAAAGCGAGGTTCTCATCAATCACAGCATCCAGATTTTAATTTTTGATGCCTGTTTTGCATAACCGGATAACTATTCATGTGGTTGATATAAATCCCGCTCTGGTCTCAGTTAAGAACAAGCGTCAGCGAAAGTGCAGTGCTTGCCTCATGCCTTGTCTGCACTTCTTGGCTGGTGAATAAAGGCAAGGTTTGGATTCTGCCGCTGATACATCAGTAAAAGGAGATCTGCATTCTGAACTTCGCCTTCCTGTACTGGTGAGTCACATCCAGTCCTCCGGGTGAGGAAGAAGAAAGTTACGAGGACGGGAAAAGACGAGAACAACAGACAACAGAGCTTAAACTTGTCTGAGTCATCAACTTCTTGATAAAGCGAATATTCCATTGGAGCGAAGTATTCAGCTGTTTATCCCCTCAATTGCGATTGCAATATTTTGTGGAGCTGTCGTCTTGCGCTTTCGGAGACAAGAATTTTATTCTTAAAAGCCAGAGCCAACGTAGCGTTTATTTTGCTTGAAGATTTAAACTCCGAAATTGTAACAAAGAATAAATTCTCCAGTTATATATTACGAGCCACAAATGAGGGTTATCAACATAAGAAAGCGTCTTCTCTGAGGTTCCATTCGTGCATATGCCCGAAGTATACCCGCACGACATTCATTACACGACAGAAGTCATTACTTCAAATGGAGGCTAATTATCGTATAACGCGTGAAACAAAAAGTAAACACGTGTCGAATTCTTCTCTGGATTTCAACGTTTCTCCTTCGTTATAGCTTTTCTACTTAAATTGTCACACGAAATTACTTGAAACGTAAGAACCAATAGTCCTAAATAGCAAACAAGAAAATACAATTGTGGTTTAATGGGCACGTTTCACGCTGTAAATTTCTATCTTTGGCTGTAAACTCTGAAACACCCATCACAAGGCTTCGAGCGGAGAATTAATTCAGGGTGTGCCGTGGCAGGGGTTTAAGACCGAGACATTCTTTCCTCTTTTAAGGGAATACTCGTGCTCAGTGCCCAGTTTGGATTGCATAAGTACAACGCAGCATGCAGCATGCACAAACTAGTTGCTAATAAAGGCCATAAGGTTCAAGTGGTACAAATGTGATTCAATTGTCATTCGATCCTTTATTTACACGGTTGACGGTGTTATGAATACAATTTTTCGATTTTGTTAACAATACAAGGATGATTACACGGACGCGAGACGAGAATTATTACTGTACGCAATTCAGAACGCGTATTCAAACACATGCAGGATGTGGATTTAGTCGTTCTTTCACTACACCGCACTGCGCGTAGTTAAGCCAGCCTGGACCATGGAACATATGTCGCCCAGGGATTTGCTCTTGCAGATTGCTAGCAAATGGGCAGATTGTAAATTCGGGGTGTTATGAATCGTGTACGGGTATTATTTATTGAGTTTATGGAACAGACCACTTCGACCGAGTTGCATTTCCTCGTCTGTCTCGACATTTCATTTTCCTACTTGCATTGCGCCATGTTTGCATTCGACAAGTGGAGATTGCATTTTTCTTATTATTGCCATTGCTCCTTCGCCGTCGGTTCTCGATTTCACGCTCAACTCGATTGGGATATCGTGTAGCTTGGCATTAGCAAGGCAGTAGATATTGGCTGATGTTTGGCCGCATTTCACATTGCGCATTGCACACTTGTGTCTTGTTATTCGATACGGTATTCGGTGACAAGCAGTGAATGAGGGATTGGGAACTTGACACGATCGGATGGATAAGTGGAAACACGAACAGAACAGGCATGACAGGTTTACAAGAAACTGAAACGCGAAGAAATGGATTTTCCATTTACTGTTGCTGGTTTCCGCTGAGTTGAGAACTGTCACTTGTTTATTATGCATTATGCAGCACAAATTGAAAGTGAGTTTCATAATTTCTTCCCAGAAATTGAGTTTGAGTTTGAAATTGTTGGATGCCGCTGCGTTTACTTTGAAGCTCCATTTTCAGTGTGCGGGTTGGCGACTCTGAAATGGATATGACGAACAAATTTTGGAGTTTTCAAGAACCGAACCGTAAAACAAAAGACGAAATTCAAGGAAAAACTTTAAATTTAATATTTATGAGCAGCCACTCAGCCACCGAAGTGAAATACGATACAGGGTTCAGTTTAGGCAGGGCAGGGCAGGGCGAGGGTAAAAATGAGCCCAAAGCAAACAGAACTTACGCGCTGCAACTTGTTGGCTTTGACTTTCAAAGCAGGCTATTTTCCTTTGAAATTATCAGCTCATCAAAGATTTTGCCTCCAGCTTCGCATTTAACGAACTTTGCATCACAGAATGCAGAGTTAAGAAATATTTGTATTTTCATAACAATAAGTACGAATGAATGAGAGAATTTCATTTTAATATACTGGATTAGGAAGCTTTATGAAACAGCAATAAGAAGCGAATGAATTCACGCGTAAGTGGTTTTGGGTGAATGGAGCTCCAGCCGACCGTATGATTTGCTGCTAATAATACAGTCGAATTCACTTAAATAGGAAGTGTCACTTATTTTAAATTGCTTGACGGTACATAATTTTCAGAATATTATCCGCCCTCGCCAGAATAATTTATGTTCAACTTGAATCTAATATATTCTATTAGTGTTATTATTGGCACTTTGCGCTTCTATTAAATAAATATCGAGACGAAACGCACATCCTCGATTAATGTAGTTCGGCCTGGCAAGCAAGGTTTTTGAACTGCTTCCATGGTCTCATTTCGTTCCTCACGGCACCAAAAGACATGGAGACATTGAATTGGTATGGCTAGATTAGCAAAGTAATGCAAGAGGTCTATTATTAACGTGAATCTTGAAATAAGAGCAGAGTAATTTAGTTTACGATCTTCCGCTGCTCAACACTAAACTAAAGTGAGGATACGTGGCATAGATTTAATGGCTTGAATCCCGATTTTGGCAGATCAGCCCGACTGGCGTAGCAGTCAAAGAAGAACCTTGGAAGGGAATGCTTTATCGTCGAATAAAATTATTCATAGTGAAAGGGTGATAACAAACGCTGACACCAAAGCCAAAATGACGGTTCTTTCTTCCTCGACGAGGTCTCGCATTTTGCAAATAGCAAGTGCGAATAGTTATTCTCATCTTGTTAAGACGATCATCTCGCGTACACGTACATGACTCTTTGCTTTTCGCACGCACTAAAAACTTTATGGTGTATTATCTCCCCGAAACCGCAGCCGTTTTAGCATATGTCAATATGATGGTGGTGGCTTAGCTTGGTTGGTGGTAGCGAAAACAGAGTCGGGAACCCGACAGTAATTTGCTGTGTCTCTCGCCGGTGAACCACAGCGAGTCTCGCATTTTTCACACACTGCCAACCGGCTCCATTCATTGTGATGATAAGAGAGCCTTTCATGTGGTAAGAACAGATGTAAGCGTACATTTTTTGGCGGCGCGGTGGTGTCTTCCCTGCATGGCTGCTGCGGCCGTGCCCATAATAAAAGCGGCATGTTTTCCTGGCCTTCATGTGGCTTCGTTTACGTTTCGAGTTGTGTGACATTGCCATTAATATTACCGCCATGCCATGTCTGCCTTGCTTGCCATAACATTGAAGAAAGGGAAATTGCCATAATTGCAATGACAAAGGGGAAACTCATTTTCCCGTCAGACTCCAGCAAGCCTCAAAGACTCTCTGGTGCTCCGGACATAATGGCTCGTCAGGTTTCTCTGAAGGCACTAATTTTTTATCTTTATGTCTGTCGGCTCTAATTTTTCCTTATGTTTCTCCCTCATTGTCATTTTGTCATGCTGTTCTGTTTATCTCGCTGCTCTATTGTCCTCGTCTGCATTCTGCATTCATAACCATTAAGAGAAGCAGGAGAAAGTTTGCAGGTTTGCAAGTTTACAAGATTTCCGATTTAGATAAAAAGATAATGAGATGAAGATGAGGAAAACTCGTTCGAATACAAATTGTGAATTATCATATTGCCTTGTTCTTGTCCACAAAATGCAACAAAACAACACGGAGGTATTTTCTTCATCCTGGCGTTCTCCATACTCCGTGCCGTATCTGTATTTTCTGTATCTGCGTCCCCTTGCTCTCATCTCCACTCGACATTCTACATTCTACATACTCCTACATACCGGCAAACTGGCGAACGCATTTAAAAGAATACACAGTGCAGTCCACAATTCCATTGAATGCAAACGCAAACGGTTTGCCTGTTGTTGATGATGTGATGCGGCGACACAAGTAAGCAAGCAGGATTCGAAGTACGGAGAACGAGGAAGAGTACGAAAAGCAACAGCAAAAGCAGGAACAGAGACAAGGGAGATTTGGCAGCTGTTTATACTAGGCTGAAGAGCCAGACTCAGCCAGTCAGTCTATTCTGTGTACTTCATTCTTGTTCCCAGTTTGTTGCTATTGCTCACAGAATTTTCTCCCCTTTTCCAGTCTTCGTTCTGAGGTAACGCGAGTCTGTACTGTTTTTCCATTTTTCGGGCACTGCGCTGAGACTCAACTTCTTCAGCTCAGGTTCAGTCGGTGAGAGTGACTGTGCAAAGCAAAACAGCAGACGGTAAAAGCTGTGCGCGTTTCACGCTTGTTGTGTCTGATTCGTTTTCAGTGTCAGTGCCAGTGTCAGCAATAAACTGAAACTGAAGCCAACACAAACGTTGGTCGTGGCTGAAATGTAAGCTCCGAATCTGAATCTGTTCGCTCCTGCCTGCATTTTTCTGTTTTGTTTTACCGGCACGTGAAATATGCAAGAGTTTGTTCGGGTTCAGCTGTAAAACGTGCGTAGTGCATTTGGTATTTGCAAAGTTCCGGTGTGAAATGTAAATTTATTCGGCATCTTATGAGCTATAAAAAGAATCGTCAATGCGCATAAAGCAACGCCATTACTGGCGTGCGTGAATTTTAAACAAAATACACAAATACGCAAATACTCGTCTCGCTTCAATCCCAAATGAGTTCAAGTAAGATTCATCGTGCCTGATTCATTTACCGTTCGTTTATGCTACCGTGCTTTGCCGCCGTGCCGCCATCATTGAGGCTATCATCCCTCGGATATTAATACGAGTGTCATAATAATAAGCATAATCTCGGCACAGCATGCATGCAAGCACGCGTATAAACTCTGTTCTAATTTTGGTAAACAAACGATATCGTGCTACATGTGAACTCAATTCGAACGACGCAGCCAGCAAATATGTTTAATATGCAAATTTTCTGCGATGCGATGGGCGAACGTCGAATCCCGATTGCGAGTCGCGAGTCTCACCATTCAACGGCACGCACATGCTTCTGTTTACTGTTTATTATTAGACAGACGTCCTCTTGACTTGACTGACTCGCTTCGTGCGTGGCGGCAAAAGTGTGAAAGACTCTCATTGTTGTTTCTGTTTATAAATTCGTACCAGCGAATAAATGTACATTTATCACGCTTCGTTTTTATGAGCACGCGTAGCAATAATACAGCACACAGTTCATCTAGCTGACGGCAATTTCTGCTTCTGCCTTGATTTATCAGTGTCGCCGTCTTCATAAATGACAAATTGTCATATTTGCACACGCTGTAATAATAATTGTCATGTGTAATATTCTGCTGGTCTGGCCTGGTTTGTTTTAGCACACACTCATAAATTATGCGTGCCTTGGCTTGGCTGTCGGACGAAAATAGACTCTCGACGCCGCTCCGTCGTTCACTGAGACGTGTCATTTCGCCAATTGATCATCTTTCAAGACACTTGTAAAACGAGACTGACTGACTGGTTGCGAGACTGTGATTATTATTCATAATTCATAAGTAATATCTCCTCTTTTATGTCCAGGGCCGGCAAAGAAAAATGTAAGACAGCATTTCGCATTCGCCTTTGCGTTTGTGTTTATTGCTCGTTTTGCATTAGGCATTATGCGGTTTTGCGAACAGTAATGATTAAGCATAATGGGTACACGATGTGACATCATCATCAACAGCATCTCATCTCATCTCTTCGAGTCTGCGTCTGCGTCTGCATTATTAGGATCTAATCCCAAATCCGAGCCCAGGCTAAAATTGCGCTGAGTTGCATCGCATTCGCATAGCCGATCTCGTATTTCGTATTTCCTCCTTGTAATGTTGTAAATGAGATTTCTATAATGCGATATTTGTGTTGCTATCTTGCTTGGCTTGGCTTGGCCTGGCGTAATGTTGCAAGATGCATCTCGGCTCGACGTGCCCACAGGCATTCGCTCAGCTCTGTCAAACGCAATCATTTCCCTTGCGTCCCGTAGCCGTGGCCATCTACGCAATGGCAAAATGTATGACGAGATGAGAAAATCCATTGAATGAGTCTCGATTCAAATGGTCCATGCACAACTCGAATGAGTCAGTCGTAAGATCGGCTTGAACCTGGTTAAACGATTCAGTTTAGCAGTACGTAAAACTAAAAGGGTGAATGTGAATTGTATCGATATCGAGACCAAGCCAAACACCAGCGAGCACAAAGTGCGGAAGTCAGAACACGTTGTGCAGTGAAATAATACAAAACAGCAGCACCGAGCATCCATTTAAAGTTATTTTCGTACATTGTTTCATCGCCATCTTCATCGCTGCATCCGATCCAAAGTAGCAGACGTAGCATAATCATTCCATTTAACTAAATCCATTTGGTAAATGAGGTAACAGTAAAACTAAGCCCAGAAAGCGCCTTTAACTGACTGGCAGAATGGCAAAAAAGTTGTAAGCGTTTAGAAATGGGCAATCTGCTCTGCTCTAAACGAGTTTAGTTTAGTTGCTTTCGGAATAAAACCATAAAAGTTCGTTGCGCAACTGGCTCACTGTTTCGTCTCACAGTCAGTCAAAGTCAGCTGAATGCTGAAATAGGAAGAAAGACGGAGACGAGTGCGAGGCAATGCGTATGAATTTGTTTATGGAACGCAGAGACGCATAAATAAATATAAAAGTCACTCGCAGGTTCAGACTTTTGAAACCCAGCTCGAAATTGAATTCAACGAAGATTATGCTCACTGCGATTATGGCAAATCGGGCCAGGCCAAAAAGGCACTAAACGCAATCTGCGCGCTGCGCTTTGCAATTGTTGAGCGCTCGGGTCGCCCAAAACGGATGAGTTTGCATATTGTAGTCGGTTCTGAATCGAACATTGAGCCCCGTCTCATATTTTTTGGTCTGATGTCTTGTCTAACTGTACTTTTGTATTTTTTTTCGATGCTTACAATTACGTCTTTCTCTGAGAGGTGAAAAAAGGCGAAATAGGCAATCGTGAAATTGGAACGGCGAGATTACGTTAAAAGTTGTTATTGTGTTCTTCTCGCTCGACCAGCAGCCAGCAGCATGCCAAGCCAAGCAATTTACGAATTTACGCCTTGTACAACGTTCAGGATTACAATGGCGTTAATCGCCAGTGTCCATCCGTCAGTCACAGTCACCCTGCAAGCCCGGTCGTGGTGTCGTGGTGTTTGAGTTTCTTTTTGTATCTTGTGCGTCTTGCGTCTTGACGTCGTGGTGTGATCGTGTGATGGTGATTCGATTCAATTATTCAGTTTTATTGCTGTTCTCCGTCCCTCTTTTGCGTCAGATTCCATTGTTAGTGTCTTGTGTCGCAATCGCCCAGGCAGGGAAGAGTTGTCGCTGTCACCCAGCGGCAGTGAGTCGTCGTCGTCCTATATTACACTTTAATGCGACGGACAACTGAGCTATTAACGGGTGAAAAGGACACGAGAAATTCCATTTGCTAGCAGTCCAACCTCTCTATTACGTATCTATCGCGTATTTCGTTCATTCAATCATTTATGTCTTGTTGGACTCTTCGTGTTCTGACTGCAACAGTGTGAGCAGGGAGAAAAGTAGTGCTACTGGACTGGTCTCAAATGTATTCTCTCGTCTCTCAATATATTGAGCCGAGTTCGTTCTGAGTTTCTGCTCCTGCTTTCTGAATTTTTATCGTTGGTCTCCTTTGTTAGTAAGGGAATATGGTCGGCCTAAATGAGAAACTTACTTTTATGAGTTTCTCGTGTAGAAGTGCAGTGAGATCATTCCCTTGCCTTTCCTCACTTTGTCTCTCTCTGGAATACAGATCAGGTTTCCTTTCAAAATAAGAAAGTGACATATTGGAGACCGCGAGAGACTCCTAATGCTCTGCGACTGCCGTTTCCGGCGTGGAGCATGCAAGGCAGGCAGGCAAGGCTCATTGATCGTGATCTTGAACTTGAAATCCATTTATTACTAATGTGGCACGGTGCAAGGAGTCAAGCAGTGACGGCAGTGACAGATGGTAATGTTTTTCACAGCTCCCGGCGCCCTGTACATCGCTCCAAATGCAAATGTTATTAACAGGCCCCCAAATTTCTCAACTTGACGTTTTGGGTTTGGGCACCACATTCCTGCATTAACTAGGTGTCATCCCGTAAGTGCGATTCGTAATTATTCGGTGATGGTGACACTCAACACGAGAGATCAATCAGTGAGCTTTATGTGGCTAGCGTGAGTTTTATCTCTTCCCTGCCCTTCTCGCATTTTAAGTACTTGTAGGAATGTGGAATGGGTGTGCGAAGAAACTTGTTCACATTTGCATGCTGAGAAAAAGTTCAATACATTCAATAGGTCGAACAACATTATTCAGACCAAATGCGATACAGATTTTATTGCCTTTGCAAAAAAGTAAACCGGTAAATTCTAAATTTACAGTTTTCAAAGCTCGCATTTGATTTTTCCCTATTGCCATTATTAAAAAGTTTTTGTTCATCATTGAGCTAGCAGCACGCTCAGGTAATGATGATGAAATGCAAGCAATTTCTCATGAAGACGTGAACACTGAGGATAACAACGATTAGCATTTAGTATTAAGCGAGCATTATAATTAACCAATCTTTCGAATTTCGCATTGGAAATTTGAGAATTTGCAATCTCATGAATTTCGTGATTCGTGAGAAACATTTTTGCAGCAGAGATTCCGACCCAAAATTGAACTGAACTCTGCACCGCAAAGAAAATCATGAGAAGTTAATCTTAATTAACATGTTCGGCTGTGATTTCGCAATTTCTCAAATTAAGGGAATGCGAGTTTTGCGCCATAAACTGACCAGATAAACACGACAATAAGTGACTCAGTCATAAAAAATCGTCCGGCCAAAGGTATCAGTTTACACAAGACAACACGAACAGGGCGAGTGAGTTTCATTACTCATTCTCATTACACATCGAAGATTACCTTGAAACTTCATTCATGCAAGGCGCAGACCAGAGGATATTGGGATTATTGTACACGTTGCTTATCATTCACGTACATACAAAAATTGGTTTAAAGACCATATAACCACCTTCTAATAGCACAACCGAATGCAATGCAACACGCAATACACAGTCATAACCATTCCACACCTGATTACCATTTCTAATACTTGTATTTGTGATTAGAAATGCACAATGTGTTTTCCTTGAGAGAGTGCCCACTGCGAGGCGAGGAACGAGACGAGTGTCAGTCGGTCAGAGATCACCAGCAAAGGAGCGTTGAGATGCGCAGATTACAGAATACAGATTGCTGATTACTCTTTAATCGAGTATCCATTCGTGGAGTACTTTAAATAATTAAATCTCACCTTACACCTTACACGCAGTGCGCGCAGCGATCGGATATGGTGAGATTTAATTCAATTCATTAGATCTCGTAGGTGTGAACAACCACAATCCACAACCAAAACAAGACGCCAAGACTAAAGCTGACGTTGAAGTACCTCGCATTAAGTATTTAAATGTGACTTGACACGAACCGTGCCGTGCTGAATTGTGAACGTGTGTCGTGTCGTGAGGTCTGCCTCTGCCTGCTTAAAGTGTACCGATGCAAACTGAGTGTGTGCCAAATAAAATTGGTGAGGAACGTGACGCTGCAGAAACAATCGCTCATTATTCTGGAGAGATTATGTAATTCGACTGACGAATGCGACTGGATTCATAATAATTCTTTATTTACCTGATTTAGAAGGTTGTGGCATTTTTACTTCACGTTCCCGAGATTTAATTCCTCTTGGGAGGTTCCTTTTCTTTTTCATTGCCGTCGCTTGGGCATGGCGTTTTGAATTTTTAATGCGTGGCTTTATGAAGAATAAATCCTTCGCCCTCCAAAGTACAACGTGATAGCGTGAAGTGCAGAAGAACGCCATAAATTACATGTTCTGGCGTTTTGGGTCTGGGTCTCAACCTTCCAAGTTATTTACATGGAATTTACAAACGAGGAATGATAATAATGGTAGCAGAGATTTCGAATGAATGAGGAAGGAAGGAAGTGTGATGTTTTTACATTATAAATATTAAATATTCTCCACAACTCATCTGTACGAGCCTCGCGCCCGCATTCACGTGCGTTTTACGACTCTTGCAACTCTTTTGTCGTGGGTGGAACAAAACAGAACGTTGCAGCAGTAAAAAGGAAGAATACACAGAACAGAACAATATAATTGAAGGTCTTGCCATTCTCGCGGCCGTATCGTGGTGAATGAGTGAAATGTGAAATTAAAGGTTCCAAAATTTGCATTGTGCTCCAAGCAAGACTGAAGACTGTAGCAAATGCGCGTGCTGCATAACTTGTGTACTGTACCATAATTAGCATGATTTTCCAATAAGCCCGTGGTGGCTCCTGCCAACAACTGCCATTGTGTGCAAATAATAGCCTAATAAGTGCACGCTGAATCGCTGAAAAAGGAATCTCTTCATCGTCAAGCACGTTGGATTCTCCAGCAACAGCACAGCACCTGAGAACAGTAAGCCACGTACACGCGTACGTGATTCGTACTTCGTACAAGGTAAAAATGAAACTCTTTCCATTTTGTTATAATGCCATCCATTAACTTCAACTCAATCCATGCATCCCAGCTAAGTAAATAATTCAATTTAGTGTTTACTCTGAAGTATAAACAGTTTCAAGCCTCCATCGTGCTTTGCACAGTGCAGTCATATTTAGAACCATTTCTCGTTTCGTCTGCGTCCACACATGCTGACACTGACTGACAATGTGTACAATTAGCGTCGTGTAATTAACATTCCATTGACAAAAGTCTCGCGTTACGTATCACCTGTGCAACAATACACCTCCAGACAGCGAAGCAAGTGTTCAGGCCAGTGTGGCTGCGACTGCGACTGTGAAACCACTCAAAAGATGATAAGTGTGTTTGCTGAATGATTACAATCAAGACAGTCTCGCTCGCACAATGGCAAGCAGACAAGTGCAAGAACTATTTAAACCGTGTATGGAAGAAAAGAATACTTCTCATTAATACGCAGCGTCCTTGGCACATTTCAACATTTCATTGTTATTGTAACACAAGAATCCACAGAATTTTTGTCTCCTGTTTCAAATCCTACTCCACTTTACGTACCTCCACATACCTTGGCTGACGACTTTGTCATAACATTAACTACGCTCGACGTGACGGCGACGGCCAGCCTTTTAATTCTCGTCCTGACTTCGCAGCATAAACAACGACTCGACTCAGCCAGGCACCAAGCCCAAAGCGTCAAATACGCTTTTTACGACGTACTCATCACAAGAAGACGTCGCTCGTAAATCAGAGTTCATCTTCTTGGAATCTCACGTACAAATTACTCAACGACATTCCATCCCATGCAAGTTGAGTATAATTCTAACGAGGAACGAGGAAAAGAGGCACCGTTTACGTTATAATTCGGAACGGCAACCTTTTGACACGTGTTTGTGAGTGTGAAGAAAATCTTCCTGCCATTCGTGTCCCAACTCTGGCTTCCCTCCGCATAAGTTATTCCGTATAAACTTTCGAAACCAGAAAATAAACACGGGGTCTTGGACCATCATCTTCGGCGAATTAACTAATGTGGAACTGGGCGCTGTGCTGCGCATTTAAGAAGACGAACACTTTATTACGTAAACTAAACAAACCAACTCCAAGAAATAAAAGTTCTCTCGTTTAGTTTACTTTAAAAACCGGGCCACACTATGGCGTAGAAGACGTGTCCAAAAGGAAAATAGGACTCTTTCTTCGGCATTCGTGAAAGGATTAAAATCTTCAACTTCTGCTTCAGTGACGGAATAAAGAGCGCTTTCAGCACTGAGCACCTCATCACCTTCTCGTTTCGGGCCCATCAAGGAAGAAGTAACACAATAATTCAGATTCGAGTGAACAACGAAGCCGAAAAAGAAAGAATCTTGAATTCGGAGCAGGATAAGAACAAAGAAAAATAATTCAATTCTGTATCTATCTTCGGGATAACCTCCTTTAATTCTTCTTCATTTCGGCAATTTCACGTTGAAGTGAAATACTTCCAGTAGATATTTCACATTGCTCTGCTGCATCTGTGCATACCAATTTTTCAATTAATTCCAAGGGAATCCTTAACTGAAGTCACTCCAGCTCTTCTCCAAAACCCAGCGTCACACTTCGTACTCAGCACAAGCATTGAGGAAGTAAGCATCTTCCGTGTGGATGCTTTTCAATATTTAACTTTTAATCATCCGTCTCTCTACAGTTGAGCTTCTTTTCTTAATTTCTCCAGAGGTCTCATCACCTGAATTAATTCATACAGCACGCAGCTTTCTGCCTCTACTTTCAAAAGAGCATGGAAGGAATGCAGACGATGGACGACATCGAGATTCAAGAGAAAGTGGAGTCGCTTGCCGGAAAAGGCGTCCGGGTGATTGATTGCGAGAAGAGCAGCAGCTACAAGTCGGAGGAAGTACTGCTTGTGAATGGATATCCCGTGCCACTGCAAGGGGAAGAAGGAAAGCGGATTAAAACAGCCTTAATTACTGGCCAAGTCCCACCCTGCGAGCTGCTAAATGACATTCTGCTGAGGGCAGGAATCCTGAAGAATCCTGTTGAACTTGAGACGACACTGAACGTAAAATCAACTACGAAAACGACGGAACTTGTCACACTGCGTGACAAGGACGGTGTCCTTGTGGATGAGCGCATGAAAGAGGTTGAAGAGGATAATGAATTCAACAGCTCGAGTACGGAGGTCTGGAAGAAGGAGGATAAGCAGGATGAAAGCAGCCTTCGTGGTCTGGGAAAGCAAATTGAAAAAATTACGCTGCCCTCGTCTTCATTCTCCTCAAATCACCTACGACGAAATGGAAGTCCTTTCGGCGGCTCAGCATATCAGTACACATCCACTCCGACGTATTCTCACGCTAGTCAGTACAGCAGCAGCGGCCTTGGTTCAGCCTCAAGTCGACTTGGGCTTGGCAAGCAGCAGTCGTCTTCGTCGTCTTCCCCCCAACCGCCACTCCAGTTCAATAATTATCACAGCCCGTACAATAACAATAACAGCACGTTCTCCTCGCCATCACCAGAAGCCTCCTCGAGATCTCCGTCATCGAGTTCTTACTCGTACTCGCCACGTTTTAGTGTGAGTAGTCAACTGCCTTCGATCATAGTACATTCTGCTAGTGACAGACCGACGAGTAAAATTTCCAACTCATACTCCAAGAATTACAGTCAGAATGTAAATGAGAGCAAGCGACTCACACCCTCTCCTCCTGTCAAGCCTTCCCGCACACCTTCCCCTGTTCCTGTTCCCAGCCAAGCGCATCCTCAGACTCCTTCGCCCACACCTGCTCGCTCTCCTTCCCCAGGCACCGTTGTCACCATTCGTTCAGCTTCCTCCAGTCCCAAAATAAACATGAGCCCAAAAACATACCGCAAAATTGACGAGTCACAAACCATGCAAGAACTTCGAAGTACAAATTGTCAAAGCCCTCCAAAATTCTTTGCACCGACACTTTCGACACTGCACATCGAATTTGATGGCGTGCCGATTCGTGTCAGTTACGAAACGTACGTTTAAACTGTTCTTCTCTGTGGCTCTGTCTTCGGAGGGGCCTTCTTTTACGATGTATTGTTGGGTTTCATTCATTAGATTTAATTAATTGTACATTGTACAGTCGCGCGCCCTTCATGTGCATAAACATGTGGAGCTTGACAAGAATGGATGGTAATTCATAGAATTTGGAATAAATTGAGTGTTTTTCTTGTACTGCGTGCACTGTCTGGGTCGAGTGGTCGAAATTAAAAATTCGTCTTTAATTTGGCGTGCCCACCCATTATTATCTTATATCCTCTTTCCTCTTATCGCCGGAGTCATCAGAAAAATGAAGGAAGATTTATTACGCCTCTCAATGAAATTGGCAAGGACAATACGCAGTGTACAATGCACAGCTGAGCTTGTCCGGTGCCCAACTTCATTTCTTTGTTGGTATGCTCCTATTTTATTTACGGCTACAGTGGTTCAGCTAATATTAATGTTGTTCGTTGCCTCCTTTTGGCTGTAAAATGAGGCTCATACTTTTATTTATTTCATTTCGTACATCTTCTGCCTTCGTAGCTCGCATTGCCAAGTAAATAAATGCAGCTCTGATCGTTTGTGGTGTTGCTGTATCCACACCATCAACCACGCCCAGTCATTTGAACTCTGCTGGACTTAAATCATGTGAAATGCACCGCACGCAATACAAATTACGAATGAATGCAGCTCAGTGCAGTGCAATGCTCAGAAAATGCATCGGGGTTTAACTCACTGCATTATTTCGAGCAGGCTCATTCATTCGCGGCACACGAGCTCTAATGACGGTTAATTACATTCTGCATTCCCTGTTTAGTATTTTTGTCGTAGGCCTTTCATGTTTCCGACGCTCCGTCGCTCTGAATTATGCATTTCTGCATTCGGCTGCAATGTAGGAAGTGAACAACTGAATTGAAAAATGCAGCGAATGAATAATGAAGGAGGGAGTTCGATGTAAGAAGACAATTAGAACGCGTGCCACTGCATAGCTGTACAGAATTTAATCATTAGAGCCGCAGCTCTAAACTGTTCCGCATTGCATTGCATATTGCGTTGCAGTGCACGTAAATTTTTATGGACTGTTTTCATGTTGAGGGTGAGTAAAATGAAGATTGAGAGCCAGGAAGGGAAAATAGATTTCGACGCAACTTTCCATCGAATGCATACGCATTTCGCATACGCGTAAGCGTACGACTCTGGAAGAAAGGGGAAGGAATCGAATAAAGAAAACAGAGCCGGGAAGAAGGAAGGAATATTCGAATACGAGTCATTTGGTTTTTTATAGCTCTATTTCCATCAACCACTCTGGCGTAGCGTAGCAATGCAAAGGTATTTTTCATTCTTTCGTCACCATAAATAAAGCTACGTGCGAGGTCCACTACGCACGGAGAAACCGGCCTTCTTCACGTCGTAAACCGGCTAATGCTACTTCATTTTTATGTGCACTTTCCTCAATTTCAGCCTTTCTATCCATTCTCGTGTTTTGACTAAGGAACCAATTCTGTGCAGCGCAGGAAAAGCAATTGAGCAATAAAGATGAGGAAGTGAGAATAAGAAAATACGCTACGCCATGGACGAAGGTGTTCCAAGATTTCCGAGGTTTGCTCGTTTCACTACACGTGGCAATGCTATCAGAGCGATAAATAAAAATTCTGATTTTTCGTGTGGTCACCAACTGCAGTTTGCTTGAGGAAAGTCTCTTATCTGCAAGCCATCATTGTTACTGTTTATTTCTCCGGGTTTACTGCCCGCATGCATGAATACGTGCATGCATTGTCTTTACTATGAGCTCGAGTAATGTTACGATTGTCGTGCTGTTTTCTCTTCGTGGTTCGATGGCCAGGCAATAAATTCTTAGGCTGCGTGCTTTCTCCACAAAGCTTGGTGGTCGTGGCCTTTGTCGCGAAACAGAAATTACTCATGTGGAGTTTCGCTTTACCGCATGATAAAGCACAATCCGTTGGTCTGTTCCCTTGTATTGGACGTTATCTGGACACATTATTGTGAACACGGTTCCAAGTCACAATCCAATTTGGGGTTGCTGGCCCGGCCCGTCGGTGGTAGGTAGCCTGGTGTCATACATTGACTTTTATTCCGCTCTATCCGACAATTTATGACGAGCTGTTAAGCCCTTAATCTCGGACATAGTGCAAAGTTTTGCATGTGGAATGCAATGTGCTTGTGCGTGGCTTAGCACTACCAAGCGGGATTGCGGTTCATTTCAATTAAGCCATTGAGTACACATGAATGAATTGAATGAATTCACTTCCTTACTTGTTTACAACCTGATAGCCGGTGGGTCGACGAAGCCCGGCTTGGAAAATCCTTTTATTCGCTTTCGTGCATTAGAGCAATGAAGTCATGTGCCATGTGCTGAATTTATGGTTTACCTTTATGATTATGAAATACTCTGTTCTGTTCCTTGAGCACGAGCAGTGTGCATATAAACCGGATTCAATTTAGGAAATGATTTTCAATTTGATTGCAACATAATCTAATCGATTATAATTCCAAGCATCTAAAGGCACACTCGCGATTTGTGGGATGTCGTTTGATTTAATTGTTACTTCCATGAATGAACATACGAAGCAAAGATGGATGGTGTGACCACTTTCGACAGCAGACTGAAGAGACAGGTGACTGTGCTTTCACGAATAAAAAGTGTGGCACTTCCATCAAGTTCAATTGGTGTACTTAGGCTGAGACACATGCACTAAACTAATCGAATTAGACCACCGGCATACCTCCCGAAGTGTCCGAGATTCAGAAACTCGTGGTTACTTTGAGTCTTGTCTCTTGCATGAAATCTCAGGCCGAAGACTCATCAATCATCTTGCGCACTGACGCCGATACATGTTTCCTCAAATTGCCTAATCAGAAAATACAAGTAGGAGGATGCAATCCTCAGCTTTTGTGTAGTAGTCAAGCAGTGATTTATGTCTCCTGATTGCCCGCCCGCATCTTGGCCAAAACCATGTTTCATAATGCAACCTGGAATCTTGTGCTTCGTGAGGTAGAAATATAAAATCAATCGAGTTCCGTCAAGCGCCAGGTAGCAGGGATAAAACAAGGCGGGCTGTCTGCTCGTATGCAATTTATATCGTCTATTTCAAAACATATTGATAGAAGTACATAAATTGTGTCTAGTTAAAAATGATAAGGAATGAGCCTGAATCTCACTCATGTATGAATCCAGGGAAAGGCTGAGAATATTCGTTTCGCTTTCTTTGTGATTCGTGTTTGGTATTTGAGAAGCATCTGGTGAAAGAGATTCGAAAGAATCATGATGTTGAGGTTGTGAGGGTGAAAGCAAATGTAGAACAAGTTTGGAACCAGTGAGGTAGGGGGCAGAAGTGTTTTGCCGTCGATGTTTGCAGTTGCAGCTTGGTTGAAGTTGACTTTCTCCGTATGGGATATACGAAGGTGAAAGAAGCTTCTGGTTTCTATTGGGCGAAGACAGCTTTTCAATCTCCCACTCTCATACTTGTTGAGAGAGTGTTGTGATAATGAGAAGCAGTCTATAATTATAATTTTTTCAATCTAAGTTGTAGTCATGAATTTTGATGGTTTTGTCACAACCGAAATTGAAACACGTCTTTCCATATTTTTCGTGATCCGAGACTGAATAAAAAAATTGTGCTCTTCTCTTCTCAACTGGAAGAGCACGAGATTGTTTTTGTAATGAGGAGAGAAAAATCTCAATTATAATGCGAATACTTGAAATGCACAGCACAGGCAGGTCGACAGCTGAGCGTGAGTCGATGAGTCTGTCTGTTTGCATTTGCCTACATTCAATTTCACTTGACTTGGCTGCTGTAATACAATTTACATTGCACGGCTGAATTGTAACCAAAATCGATTTATTGAGGATTAAATGAGTAAACAGGTAATAAAATAAACTGGAAGCAAAAACCTGCTTGCGCACGTGCACGGTGAAATGTGTACAGAGAAAAGTGCAAGGAACGTCTCATCATCTTATTTCATCGGGAAATAAATGTGTTACAATTGTCCAATGATGTGAATCGAATTCTCAACATCATCAATCTTTCTCTCCTTCTTTCAATACTTCCAAAAAGACAAAAGACTTGTCTTCGAACCGACATAGCTGAATTGGAACTGGAGCCCGGCTGCAATGCAATCCAGATAAACTTATATTTGGCATTTCCATTCATCTGAACTGGTGCAAGCTTTTTCCCACTACTTTTCTTTTCCTGGTTGGTCTTCCTCGTTGTGCTATCTGTTCAGCAGTCTCCGCATTCCATTCCACGGCACGAAGCAATGCAATGCGATGCAGCAGAGGAAAGAAAAATTGGGCGAAATGAAAGCCTTGAGTTATAGCTTCACTTTCATTTATTGAGTAAACTTTTTATAAAATAATATCGCATTGGAAGCAGCAACGAAGGAAAAAAAGAGTTCAAAGAATTGTTGTACGTGTGCGAATTCATAGACTCCACTCTCCCATTTTAGCCATTTTGCTGTTGTCACCGAAAATAACGAGACCGTAATTCATGGCTGTTGTATCATTTTTCTCTTCAGCGTGCGTCGCGTCGTCGGTCGGTCGTTCTTGCATCTGTTTCTCCCCGTTCGATATCGCGTTCTGAAATGGTACATTTTTAAGTGTAATGATATTCTTAAACAATTTTCTTTCTTCCCTGTAATCGCTCTTTTAATGTCCTTTCAAATGTACAGAATATGGAGAAAAATGGGCGGATAAATTGATTTCACTTTTCAGAAATACGAGTTAAAGCTAAAACAGCTTAAGCGTAAGAAAGAAAAGGTCATGAATGGAAAGGGAGCCTGCAACAACGAGACAATGGTGAATGACAGAGCGAAAATAAGTAGCTTTTCGAAAAGAATTGGACCTGTCTTGCAGTTTTTAGTTTCCCATTTCGAAATGATGTATTGCAATTTTGTAGTTTGTAAGGCCGAAGCAATGCGACGTAAGCTCGAAAGCTCGAATTTCATTTGCAGCGGGTTTGTTAAAACACGATCAGCCTCAGCCAGGGACGATATGTTCTCACATGTCATGTTAGTGTTGTGCTATTCGCTGGAAAATTCAATTTCAGGACAGGGCTGTTTTAGACTGGTCAATTTCAGCACAGCTCAAACTCGAGCCGAGCACGTTCAGAACACCGCGGACATCGGCCGACTGGACTTTGCCCAGGCAGGATAATATGCTAATGAACTAATGAATCTAATTTCGTTGCTCTGCTTTGACAAACTCTTTAATCTTCCTATCGGCTCACTTTCTCTTTTTCATCCCGGCAAGGGTACAAAGCTAATGATGAGTATTTCACAAAGTAGTCACTGCTAGGATGACTGGGAAGCACCGAGGCATGCAACCACAAACCGCAGAACCTCAAATATTCCTGTTTGAAATTTATTCAGCCATGAGCACGGCTCGGTCTGCTGGTGAGTGATGTTGGGATGCTCGCTGACAGGCAGGGTGACATCACATCGTAAAACAAATGCTAAATATTTTTCTTGCCCCAACCGACATATTTCGGTCCACATCCAAGCCCTGAAATATGTGAATATTAAATTTATGAATTTACAACTCGCGTGTTTAGTTTAATTCGCCAATGAACACGGTCACGCTCTACCCCTGTCCATCTGTGTTTGGCTTGGGTTTGGCAGTTATGGCACAAATGGGCACTGTACTTTTTTACGACTTGGAGAAATTCGCACGTGCAATTCACAAAATTCACACTGCACTTAAATTTTTACGGATTCTTAGAACAACTGAGCGGAGTATGCGTATGGCTGGAAATTTTATGGCTTTGTCTCGCTAACGCTCGCAAGCTGCTTTCTTGAATATTGCAATATTGCGAAAACTCAAATTCTCATAAACTTTTTAAACTTTACAGCCGAGCATCTTCGGAACAGTCGCCTCATCGCCTGATTCGACGACGCATCAGCGGAAGGTAAGAATTTTTATGGCTTGCTTTTCCTTCGTTATTTCTGAGTACCTCGTAATTTGTTCGCAGTTGGTAATAAAGTTTCGGGTTGACGATTGATAGGCTTTCATCGCTTACTTCGTCCGTGGGCGATGTGTATCTTGCGCTTCATTGAACTGATGATGCGTTATTTCTTGTGCGTAAATACAGAAATAAGGTGATTATACCCATTTGCCTGTGTAAGCTTCCATTCCATCTTGTGATATTTCCGAATCCCATTATTTTGAAATTTACAAAAGGAAGCTGCATTAAAGTCAAACATCATTAAATATTATTTGCTTTAGACGAGCTCACTCAGTAAATAACCATTATTAACGTGAATTCTGATTATGTGATCGCGTAATGACTCACATCACAACATCCATTAATACCATTCAATTCCTTTGAATTTGTGAATGAAAAACTTTTACGGAAAGTGAATTAGGCGAGGAGCCATGACCAAAATTGTTGATAAAACAAACAAGACAAAGGCTCACGACAAGCTTTACATTTTTCTCCGAAGAACACAAAAACCACGTTCTTACGCTGTCAGCAATGGACACAGAAATAATGCCCTTCCATTTTTATGCATTTCTCAAAGGCTACGCGTGCGGAATTGACTTTCTGTTGTATCTTTTACTTATCTTACTCCCAGAGAATCCGATTAGTGATGTTGCGTTGCACGTACAATGCAGTTCGACACAGGGATCCTCAATCGCGTATCGTGCTTAAAATTTCGTCATGTAATTTGATGCTGAACACCGCGTACATCGCCGCGTAAACTTTCACCGGAAATATTCACAAGCTTACATCACATAATTTTGCGAAGAAAGCGCGTGTGGCGTGCATTATGCATGATTCAAAGGCATAACAATAATTTTATTCCCAGACTTTGGGAGAATAATAATGGGGTAGAAGCAGTATGCAGTGAGGAAGCAGAAACCAATTTGCACAGAATAATATTAGGTTTTGAATTGCAACTGCAACAGAACACGACAAGAAAGAGAAACGAAACACGAAACGCGAGCGGAATCTTTGAGCACTGATGTTCATCTTTTGCGCAGGAAGTTTTGATTCTGTCCGACGAAGTGAAGGTAGATACGAATCGTATTTCATTCAATGTTTTCTCCCTTGCAGCATTTACCGCAAACTCCAATCACTGGAAATGGGTCCTTGCCCAACAGCGCCGCCGAAAATAGTCATCAGCACCATAATGGGACCAACTCGCTGTCATTTCCTTCCTCCTGCGAAGACAGCAGCAGCAGCGCCAGCAGTGAAGGAAGCAAAAATGGACCATCGTCATTAAACGGAATGACTCCGGCTGCAACTCCGACCATTACTGCAAAGTCAGGCACGAATCTGCCGCATTCAACAGAAAATAATTGGGACAACGTGAGTTATTTTCCTTTTACGGCCCATCTCGCCTCCCCGTCAGCCTTTCAACTTGATCTTGCCCGTTTACTTTCATCTGACCCGGCATATTGCACGGAGGAAAGTCGACGGCCACGGCCGCAACGGACCGCCTGTAATAAATTTGATCATCTGAAATAACGTTTTAAGAGCTATTGATTCCGATAAACCGTTGGCCTCCACATGAGTCGAAGTGGCGGGCAGGGCACGCGAAATCACTCACGGAATTGCTTTCTCTGATCCTATTTACATCCGTGCAGCTGACTTGCAAGTATTTGCATGGATAATCCAGCATTCATGAATATTTTACATTGGCTTAATGCAGGCGCTCGTATTTGAAGATACGAATTTGGTGTCTGGATCATTGGATGCATTGATCCAGCATTTGATTCCGACGGAAACGTATTACCCAGACAGAGCTTACATTTTTGCGTTTCTCCTCTCCTCGAGACTGTACATCAAACCACACGAACTCCTGGGACTCGTCTTCCGCTTGGCGAGTGCGAACATCATTCAACCATCCTCGAAATACGTAAGTGACAATTCGTACTCGTCGTGCAACATGAATTTTTCGGATAAAAATTAAAAGTTCTTCTCCAGAATTTACAACTGGCCATTCGCGTATCTTGTAAATTGTCTCCCGCACCGAGTTATCACATAACATCTCTAAATTTCTTTTATTTCACAGCACTCTCCGAAAGAAATTAAAATCATTTCGCACGTCGTTCAGCTTCTTGGCGAGTGGGCCGAGTTGTTCCCGTACGACTTTAGAGACGAGCGTATGATGTCGCACGTTAGGAACATCACGCAAAAGTGCGTCGTCGTGGACCCAATGGTAAGTGCTCGCTCGGGCTCGTGCTCGCGTACAAAGTGGAGTTAAAATTATTATTGTTCTTTCCACTTTACACTACAGCCATTACCATAACTATAAAAAATGTTTAATTAATTTTCTTCTGCTCTTCCATTTCACAGATACGAAAAGAGGTCTCTCAGCTTCTCAGCTCTCTCCTCGCTCGCTTAACTGCACTTGAGAGATACGAAGACTTCCTGAATCGAATCAATACGGAAGCTGCCCTCGCTGAACCGTTGACTGCTGTAAGTTGCTCGGCTCTGTTGTTGTCTTCAATAGAAAAGCATCCTGATGACTCTTTCACGTTCTATGCACAGCTCGTGTATTTTATTACCCATGCAATAATATTATTTATATGCGCACTTAAATCGTAGCACCTGTCACAATAAAATAGCCATAAAGTGACAGGAGTGGATGCATTCCGCTTGATCCTTTGGGCAATTTACAATTGACGATGCGATAAATATTTTCCGTAAGCAATAAAACACGCAATTTTAGAGGTGCAGACATGCAGACAATTGATATTAAACAATCCAAGTCTGACGACATGAAATGAATTATAAATAACGCAATGCCAAGAGAATAAGGAAATTGTTCAGGCACAGCACCTACGTGAACGATGGAGTGACCTAGCATACAATGTGTTAAAATCAAATCACCTTCTACTGACTTCAGACGTGTAAACACGTAAGATGCAGCATCAAAATCTTGTCGTGTCTTGGGTTGAGGCTGATTCACCTTCATCACATGCATGCGTTAGGTAGCACGCACGGCTTTGCAGAATTCCAGTGCAGCAGCATCTGCGATCTGCATTCTTTCCCTCTTTCTCCTTTGAGGAATACAGAAAAGCGGCACGTAGTGAAAGGTTGAATGCTGGTGATGGTTGATGGTTACATTGTCAACGCCGACGCTCAGACTGAAGAGTAAAAGAATGTTGGAAGAGCAGAGAAATATGAGAATCTTTTGCAAGCTCCTTACACTGGTAATACAACCCAGTCGATCCGTGTAAATTCCTTGTCACTCTTTTTTCACTTCTATATATACTCTTGATGAAAAATACGGTTACATTATTTTGACTTTCCCTGAATTGCAAATCCCATCTCACGTCTAACCTTTCTACCTTTCTTTCGCGGCTGAGACACATGTACGACGTGCGATGTGTGCGTAGAATGTGAAGAGAAAGTCAGGTTGATTAATGTAACATGAGCATGAATTCATTTCCTCGTCTCGTTTCGTTGAACTGTTGCAGCCTTCCATCCTGACAATATGTCCAAATCCAGCAATGACAGCTCAGCAATTAACTCACATTGAGTTGGAACGTCTTTCCCATATTGGACCTGAGGAGTTTGTACAAGTAAGCACAGATCCAATGCGGGTGCCGACCGCAGCAAATTGCAGTCTTTTATTGATTTGCGTCTTGCATATGTGTTGCAGGCATTTGCCAAAGATAACGCACAAATTGATGCGAAGTACAAGGACATGAAGAAGACGAGAAATCTTGAGTCATACGTGCAATGGTTCAATCGACTCAGCTATTACGTGGCAACAGAAATTTGCAAGGTACGATCGATCTTGATTTTTTAATTTATCAGAGCCCGTTCTATACTAATGCAGTAGGGCACTATTTGAGCTGTCTTCTAATACAAGACATTGTGAATGTTTCCTAAACAGATGCCAAAAAAGAAGTCCCGCTTGCGCGTAATCGAATACTGGATCGAAACGGCCAGAGAGTGCTTCAACATTGGAAACTTCAATTCGCTAATGGCCATCATTGCTGGACTCAACATGTCTCCTGTTTCCAGACTCAAAAAGACGGTAGGTACTCCATAATTTACGTTTATAAGACACTGACTCCTTGAAAACCGATCCAACTCCCTCCCCTGCCTACTGTTTCTCCGCATTAATTAATCTAAGCACATGCGGCCTGTTCCACGATAAGATGGAACCCGAAGAAACTAATTAATTTTACTCCTTTCTAATATGTGGTGCGGTTTGTTGTTATTGCTCTACTTTACAGTGGCACAAAGTGTGCAGTGCACAACTCTCCATTCTGGAGCATCAAATGGACCCTTCAGCCAATTTCACATCGTACAGATCAACACTAAAGGTGAGCTAAACTAAAACTTCCGCATGTGAGAGGATAAATTACATAATTTCCGAGAAACCACAAACAGCAACCGTTTATGTGCGGGATTATAAACTAAAAGCTTATTATTATCGGGTGTTGAGCGGAATGTACAATTATTAAGCAAGCTACGCGAGAGAACGAGCGCTTTAATTTATTCTCGACTATAATGCAATAGTCGTAATCTACGGTTTGAACATTGAAAGAAGATTACCCAAAAAGAAACGTTTCTGTTCTAACATTCTGTTTCATTCCTTTTTCACTGCACAGTTATTCTCTTGTATCGCATTTTCTCTCCTACTTTTCTTCTCACTTTATCCGTCTCATCTTTCTTTGAAGTTGTGCTCCCTGCTTTTACGAATGATACCTCAAACTTGCTTTTGCTGGCTCAGTTAAATTCATTCTCTTTATTACAAAAGATTAAGCACACGTAAGACGTGAAATAATGGTGCTAGTTAAATATTCATTTCTTTTTATTAATCTGCAATCTTAAGCCAACACACATTCCAGTACTGTGCTTAAAAGTGCAGAAAAACCAGAAGTCAAGAGAGTAATTCATATTTGCCTAGAATACTGCTACTATTTCTATCTGCTCGTTAAGATAACAGACTTTCATTTCCCTTTCACCAGTCATTGTCGAGTCGTATTTAGACTGAGAATTCTGAGGTCAGGAAATGCTCCCGTCTGAATGTTTGTCGGCTTTAAAGCGCCTGACTTACTAGCCTCAAGAAACTCGAGTACAGAAACAAATTGCCTACTGTCAAAAGTTAGAGTTGAATTTTCATAGGGCGGGCGGATGATTCCTTGTTTCCGGTTTGTCTCACTTGCACGCAGGGCCCTCTACTCAGAAAGTACGGTTAACTGATTCTGTAGCTTCATGGCTGAAGCTGAGAGCGAAGGATTAAAGCACTGAAAACCGGCGCTCGAATGGTTTACATGCTGGACGCTAATTTTGACTGAAGAATGTTGACAGGCACTAAAGTACACATGGAAATTCTATATCAAGGTATTTGTGTTTACAGGCTGCAGTTTGGCGATCGGCTGGAGCGACTGACGAGCGCCAGAGGATTGTCATTCCATTCTTCTCACTCCTAGTGAAGGATTTGTACTTTCTTAACGAAGGATGTGCGTCCAAGTAAGGAATAAAAAAGCATCAGTTTTGAATTGTGAAATTTCAGTAGCTCATGCTGTCAAATCCTATTTCTATTATTGAAGGTTATCCAACGGCCAGATTAATTTCGACAAGTTTTGGCAGCTTGCTAAGCAAGTATCTGAAGGTTAGGTTAATTATAGCTTACGTTGCAACAAGGAACTTAAGAGTGTGCATAAAGTGTCTGATTTGTAATATGACAATTGGCTTTTATTCAGTCATGGCCTGGCAGCAAATCAGTTGTCCATTCCCCAAAGTGCAAGGCGTTCTGAATTCTCTTCAAACTGCGCCGATTCTAAATGAAAATGGTAAGTTGCGAAATATTTCCATTATCCTGCTGCTTTTCCACATTTTATTAAAAATTGAGTTGGAAGCGGAAACTGGACCAAACGAGATTTAGGTTTGGTCGAGTGAGACATATGTGGGCGTTCTGGCGCTAAATCTCTTACCCCCATAAATTCTGAGATAACCGTGCTCATAATATTTTCTAATCTGCCTGAATAGCCTAGTTATTCCGTTGTTATTTAGCGTCATTCTGTTCCAGGCTCATACGTCTTAATAATTTGCTCGTTTTATCAAACACACGCGTACTTAGTGTCTGTAGTGTAAGAATTATGATCTCATTTTGCGAGTTTTGTGATTTTGTAGCACTCTGCCTGGCTTCATATGAATGCGAGTCTGCTGACAATGCCCAAGAGAAAGAACGACTCAAGTACTTACGCCAAGAGGGCTCGAACAATAAGAAAAGCCTTCAAAATACTTCGCCTTCCAACGCGTACTCTACAACTTCCAACTCGACTGCCAAAGACAAAGAAGAAGTTGTCAAATCAAGTTAACTCGTACATTTTCCGCAGAAGAAGGAAGAAGAGTCCACGTCGGGCTGATGGCATGATGTCTCGCCTTTCCAGAGAAGTTGCCCAAAGAATCAAATGTTCTTGTGGAATGTAAAATGTTTACGCTTCCTGCCCTAGTTTATGTCCACCGAATTCTTATTTTGTTATTGCAGCTTTATTTTTCTTTCCGCTCTTTTGTTGGGCGAAAATCTCTCATGCAATTAATAACATTTCGCATAAAAATACGAAAACACAATAGCTCCAAAGTTGGTGTATTAAAATGTAGAGCCTTCCCAGAGTCGGCCGGCACAAGTTCATCGAAGAAACTAGAAACAGGTCATATAAAATTCATATTCACAAACTCTTGGGACTGTTGGGACGGGAAAATAGAATCAGGACGATACTTTGTCAAGAACGGGCTAATTTTATACGTTTATCCATAAAACTGCTTTGTTTAAGTTAACAGTATGCAATATTACACCAAATATTTTACATTCGTACACCTATTTTTAGCCGCAATTAATCGTTGTGCAGTTGTGCATTAAAATTATTGATCTCTAGTCATACATTTTCACTGTCATGTCTTTTGATACATCTCAGCTTTTACTTAGCCGATAATCTGCCTATCCCACTGTACAGAAATGTTTGCATTGTATTTTGTAACGTAACTCATAATAGTAGCAATCAGTATTTATAGCTAATTAAATTAGTAATGAAATAATTTTCTGGATTTTGCACTATCAACCTCCAACTAGTTTGTCCGTTTATTATTACTTGTTACGGAACTCTGTGTTTTTAATTCATTTCCTCGTGCAGTATGTAAATCATGAACCAGGAAGAGTTATTTTATATTTTTACCCTTTTGTACGTGTAGCTGAAAGAATAAAATCGAAATGATGAAATTGAATCCTCTATTTGTAGTTTTGTAGTCGTCCTCGTCATTTGTCGTGCCGGTGCCGTTATTATTCATTCATCCAGTGTCCAAAATTCAATCACTGATTCCAGGAAGCATTCCAAAAGAAGAGCGATCGGACCATCGGCTGAAAGGCTCTATATGTGGGACTCAGTTTCGGACTCTGCTTCTCTTTGAAAATTGCCACCACAAAAGAACCTCATTACTTTAATACATACTTTGGACTGAAATATAATTCCAGTTCCAGCAGCGTTCTTCCATCAAAAACATGCGAGGAGGAATGGAAACGTCGGGACCGAAAGATAAACAAAAGGCTAAATTTCAAATAAAACATTCGCATTCTCCCACAACCGTCAAGTCCTTTTGTCAGACTTTCGGCTTATGGCGCATCGATTTTTGATAAACTTTCCGCTTTCAATTAACCGGCGTTTGTAACAATAACGTCACGCCGGCAATTCAATTAATTGAGCACATTTCACGAATGCGAATGCGGAGGGAATGTTTTCATTAAAATAATTGGATCTGAGCGAAGTGTCCAACTGACGAATAGTCTGACGTGGGTGCCGCCATCACGTCTTAGCTTTAGGGGTGCTGGAACTTTTATAGAAACACATTGAACCTCTTGACTGAAGTACGCAATTTGCAACTCGATTGAAATTAATCCCACCATAACGCACCGAATGCGCACGTGTTCATTCATTTACGCTTTCCGGCCGGAAGGCTTCTGGCTTTCCGAAAGTGAGAGCTTTCACTGAGTGGAAAGTCAAGATAAACAAATTTCTGAGATGTTGATGACGTGTCATTTATCATTTGCATTTATCGCGAAAGATAAGACGATGAAGTTGGGGCTGAGCATTAGGAACAATTAATGACAGTGGCAGGCTTGTGTTGATTTTAATTCCTCATGTGCAAAGTGTTGGAACTGGTATTAAACCCGAAAAGTGCTGACAGCAGAAAACAGAAAGCGCACTAACAATTAAAATGAGACTGTGCCAAATGAAGTGAAATCAAGTGTGCAAGCGTGTTTTGGCGCTGGAGAGGAAAGAGATTATTTCATTAATTGAGGCTCATCCTCGCAAACGATGCGTCTGAGTTTGAAGGAGATCCTTGTGTGCTGGGGAGATATGAAGACGATGGTTTGGATAATATTCCATGAAAACACATTAGTTCTATATAAACGCAAACGCAAATGAGAAAGTTGACGACGACGCGGCGAGTCACGCGCGGTATTTACTCTGACGTCTCCCATTACGAGACGACACGCGGAAAATAAAATTAATCTAAATACAACTTGTCATCATTAAGAGCTCGTCGGAAAAATTAGTGTGTGATTATTGTCTACTTTGCTCATCTTCCGGAAGCCAGCACATCCAGCCACTGCACCATTGAATAATGCCTCGTGTACGATAAAGATGTAACAAAGAGGGCAGGAGTCATGAGTTAATGGGGACGAATGGGCTGGTTGCTTTAGCTGCTCCAATCTCTCGCCATGTGATCGCATAACAATAGCGTAATTATTTCGAGGGAAGTTTCGGCAACGGCAACAGTCACGCTGCAGCTCGCGCAGCGACTTTCCATATATTTAAATAAAGTGATGACATGAATAACCAAACCACAGCGCTGTTTCGAGCAAGCAGTGGCAGCGGCAGCTAAATGCACAATGATCAATCATTCTTTTGAATGAACACTGCTCAGTACTTGCGATACGAAGAATGAGAATACATTACCCTCAAAAATAGAAAATGGAAAGCACAAACTCACAAATACGCGTCGCACTGCAACAGACCAAGACTAGACCAAAGTCTTGCATAGTAGGCAGAAGCAGCCAGCATTATAATAAATCATGAGACCATAATAATACTCTGGAACTGCAGAGAAATGAGAAACTAACCAAGCAACAGCAGCCACGGCCACGATGCGATGTGGAGAATCTAGCATGTTGTTGTTGCAACTTGTTTTGTTCGTCAGCGTTTCACAACCAAACGAAAAATGGTCAAGTCAAAACGGAGACGCTGACGCTTTCACTCTGGCCAGGCAGAATGGCAGCGTATCATCTTCGTCTCAAGTTGAGTAATGGCACGTTTCCTCTTCTCCGTCTCTGGACTTTGCCTTGCGAAATTGCCGTTGCTCTTTATCGACGACTTGCTAAACTTTCTCTCGCATTGCAAAGTCAAAGTCAAAGAGCAAGAATTAAGGCAATCTGTTATTCAGACACATTCTGAACATCTTGTGGTCATTTCATCATTTTGGATTTGGCCAAGCTGCCAATTTTTAGGATTAAGTTTTTTTTCATTTAAGCTCCATTAAAACGGGCTCCTGTCCCATGCGAATTAAATGCACAAAGTGCTATATTTGAAACATGCAGGTGCTTGTTCTTTGGCCAAGCAGTCATTTGTTTTGACCTTCTTGTCCTGTGCTCCTGTGCTGGTGCACTGGTGAGAAATATTGCCCCAACGAAGGCGCACATTTTTAAAACTTCATGTTTGCTCATCCCAGTGCGACCATCCCTGAACTCGCCTGGTACGCGAAAATATTCAAAAGCTGACTTTTGATGGATAAGAAAATTCACCCGGTATATAAATCTTGTCTCTTTTTCGGATATCAAATATTTATTTTTGTCTTTCCCTTTTTTCTCCACACTGCTGCTGTTTTGTGCTGTGTGCTTCAGGCTTCAGCTTGGTTCAGGGTAAACTTCTTTCTAAGCTTTTCTTTCAAGACAAAAATTCGCCTGGGAGATTGTCACTCTCTCGTGCACTTATTTACACGCAAGGCCATGTCTGTCTTGGGCTTTGCACAATTCTCGCTTGTGCTGCGTGCACAAACCACACCTGTTCAGGCCATGGGTCTGCAAAACTTGAAAGGAAGAAAAATGTAGATTCTATTTGAAGAATTTGCATCCACCACGAACACGCGTACGCGTACGATACAATTTATTCAAACAAAACGAAATCCACGCGGTGCGGTGCTGCCAGACAAGCCGAGAAAATGAGGAAAAGAAAGTTGCGTGGAGTTAACTTCAATCTTATTGAACAACAACTGCAAATTGTACAGCTGCGTCTCGTCTCTCGTGTCTTGTGTATCCCCGACTTCGTCGAGCCGACAAGCCAGATTTGTTGTCTTTGCAGCGACAGGCGACTCAACGCACTCGCGCTTTGTTTTACATGCGTTCTGCATACGCCACACGTTCACTCGAGACACCTTTGGTGTTGGTTTGGTAAAAATGAAAGGATGGAAAGTTTGAGGAAATGAGAAAAAATAGAGAAAACTTTTCCGTTTTTAGTTGGGCGTATTCTGTTCGAAGATAATAAACAGCGGGCTCTAATCCCGATACCTCCACGGCCGAAGCTACACGGCTTTCGTTTCTTCAAATCTGTAGAGAATGCGAATAAAGTTTGCTTAAGCTGCTCATCTCTGCGCCAGAATCTCAACTCGACTCGTTTTCTTTCAGCAAGTACACAACATACCCCGATCTTCTGAGTTTCGTTTCCAACTCGTGGCTGAAAGCGAAAAATTCGTGAACGTTCAAACTTTCTGCGACTATTTGGCGAACCCCTTCGTATAAAAATGTACACATCTCTTACACTCCACTTCTCGTTCTCGTTTCTCCTAACGTAAGTAATATATGGCACCAGCACCAGCCAGGGCGGAAAAATACTAGTATAGGTCCCACTCGCCAAATGCAATGAATGAAGTGTCATTGGAAAGATCTCGATGAGTACATTACGAAACAGGTCACATTTGGGGGAGGGAGAAACGCTTCCAAGATCACGTTTTCGTAGCAAATCTACGTTCGTCCGAGGCTTATTACACTGTGTGAATATGGTAAAGCGTTGTCAAGGGTGTCAACTAAGGCGGCGGCCCGGTTTCATGTGAATGCATCGCACGCTCGCTTCGCGCCGGACCGAACTTAACCTAAGCTAGTTAAAGTAATCATTAGTACAAAAACTGTTTCCTAGTGTGGAAGTTAAACACGTTGCTAGGAGTAATGACACAACACCAGTGCCTAGAATGGCTGCATCAACTAAATCTTGGAAGCGCTGTAACTTTAGTTGGAAGCGCTTCCCCTCCCCCCCCAATTCGAGCTGTTTCGTAATGTACTCACCGAGATCTTCCCAATGTCACTTTATTCATTGCATTTGGCGAGTGGGACCTATTCTAGGATTAAGCCGCCAGGGCGAAGGAAAAATTGTGGTGTTTTTATACTTTCGGTTTCATTTTCATCGCAGTTCTGATAAAGTAAAGAGCAGGAAAAGGCAGACCGAATAAAGAAAAGATTATACACACAATGTCTCGTGTTTTCACTTGAATAATTCCACTTTTTGTAACTTTTGAGATAAACTGCGACGCGAAAGGAAAAAAGAAAAGAAATCGAGCCCCGCACCGCACTGTCTTAGGGCAGGAGTGTTTAACTCAAAGGGATACTAAACACTCGTTTACAGATTCGAAAACTTTCAAAGACACGAGAACGTGCGAGCAGAATTCTGTAATTTGTTGCCGAGGAGGGACATGCAGATTTGGAGACGGCCGCGCCAAGAATTTCTCACATTATTCTGAATGATGCAAAATATTCCTGTGAAATATTGAACAACATCCTCCGAACAATTCAATATAAATATCTTCTGCAGATGAATAAAGTTTAGAGTGTGGATAAAATAAAATGAGACGCACTCTGTGCGTTGCGCCCCGAATAATGCGATCGCTCTGAAAGCAGAAAGTGCTATCTGTGATTTTGGCATGAGTATCGTGTTGGGGAAGTGAACGTGAGCGAGCGCGACGAAGAGACGCAAATGAAATTGCATTAAGGTTACTGGAGAAAACTGTCAAAGTGAAATTCACTGATTTTGGGCTCACTGCCTTGCACGCAGAAAGCGGGAAAGCCGAGAGCTCTTGCTGAGACGTGTTGTGATATTGTTGACGCTGATGCTGGAGTAGGATTTTGAAATTTCATTTACACATGCATCGATCCCATACACTTTCATCGAATTAAGTTCCTTTATAATCCATTACTCAATTTTAGACAGAGATGAGGGCTTTGTTGTCAATTCATGAATACACGACACAAGACATGAAGCACAGCACTCAAGTCTCAAGCTGACTGCCTACGACCATGATCACTTCAAGAACGAAACTGAGGATCACAAAATCGAAAAGCACAACGAACGAGCCGCGTTGGCGTTTGTTGGGGTGCGGCGCATCTTCAAAGACTCGATGACACTCGTCAGATTTTTGTGCTTGTATTATCTTTTCTGTTTCCGGCAAGCCACGCCACAGCCGCAGTGGCACACAGCCTTCGACCCACGTAAACATTGTTGAAAAGGGTCTCTCTTGCCATGAAAATTCTTTACGCCACGCTGAGTTAATTCCACGCCATTCCGGTCCCAGTTTCGTTACATATGGCATGTCATATTGTCATACTCATACTTGTTTCGGAATACCAAGAATGAGGTGTGACGATAAATAATACAAAACCAAATCAAAACTCACGGCTGCTATCGCCCCTTGAGGGGTATCTGAAAAATGATAGTCCTTGATTCTTGATTCATTGTATTGTGTTCTGAAACCAGTGATATGTGGGTTGTTGGAATGAAATCAGGGCCTTAAGCTTAAGCCACGTCTGGTATCTGCTCTTACGTCAAGTTGTTTACCCATCGAATCAGTTAATTAGAAGAAACGAACTTAGGCAAGTGGGAAGACAAGTAAATATGAATCCAAGAAGAGGAAGTTTCGGTTTTCTTGAGACGCCGCGCCGTCAAGAACCTTGGATAAAAGCTTAACTACTACAAACATGAAACAACAGTTCCGGAGAGCGCTGAGCTAAGTATTCTTGACGATGTTTCAACCGAACTTCGACTTTCAATAATCAGTCGTGAGGGTTCATCAACTGCTCAAGAATTGCTTGATTGCCCTCATTCGGACATGGAATATGAAGAACCAAATCTCAGCCTCGGCCCGCCGCAATGAAAAATGTGGGAATTCCACACGAAAAACTGCCGGTATCGGTCGATGCCAATGCGAAACTGGGAAAAGTTACTCAATTCACCTCTCTTTCATGTCAATTTCCTGTCATCCACATGCGCACGATTCCAAACATCTAACACGTGCACTGCATTGTTCATTGTTGAATTCCGTTCAAGTGAGGACAGACGTGAGCACTTACAAGTACGTACTCGAATAGTAATATTTATTGTTCCATTTTTATATCATAAATTCTGCCATCCAGAGGCTGTTCCATCTCCCAGGTAGAAGCCTAGAAAGTAGAGTAAGGCAGTCAGATTCGGCTTGCATGCATGCCTGCCATAGAGAAAAATCGTATGCTCGCCGATAAATAGAAATTCCATTTTACCAATTGCATGAATCAAGGTAACACGCACGCTTTATGCTTCAGTGAATAAATTTGACGCGTTTCTTCTCCCGCAGAGCTCGCATTGAGATTTTCATACGCGTCTTGTACACGATTTCAATTCTGTCACAATTTCTTCACCCAGTATTGGCTGGCCGTGTTGGCTTCGTGGAGTTAAGAATTCGGCGTACCTTCGAACATTCTTCTACTTTTCGGTTCTACTTGCAGGAGACCCAACTTTTGAAACTGTAAAGCAATTGAGCATGTGCAGAAGAATTGTAAGAAACTTTATTAGCGTTTGGCAACGCAAGCGTAAATGTGAATGACTTCTGTCGTCTGTCCTAATTTTATACCCTAATTCTGTTCGGGTCTTCCCTTGCCATTTATTTTACGCCTACGTAAAGCATCGGCCGACGCGACGGCGACAAATCAAATTTAGGGATTCCAATTCCTGCACTCTGCCTAAATTAGCCCAACTCTGCCAAGGCACTACCGTCGCCAGTCGGTAACAATAGAATTCGAATTCGCGTTTATCTTTAGTGCTGGTGTGGATGGAAGTCAAAGGAAGTGCGATAACTCCATTTGCAATTTGCAATCTCCCATCATTTTGGATTTCATTTCATTACGGGGTGAACCGGCGCGCTTTGGTCGAGGTCTGGCAATGTGTGGCACTTCAGCATTTATTGCATGGTTTGTGTGCGAAAGGACACTCCGGCGGCAGTAACTCATTTACCTCAGTGCGTGAGAGCAAAGCGCTCAAAATCTGATTACCCCTGATGGCACCTCTGCACTGCACTACTGTCCCAAGTTCCAATAATCATAATCACATTAATAAACTTGGAGTAAAAAATATCGCAAGTGTTTTAGCATGACGAAGATGGAATAAGGAAGTGCAACTTGAGAATAGTCAAGTTGAGAAGAGCGTCGCTGAAACATTTTTCAATTTCCTATCTTTCGTTATTTTTTCAGGTGCTGGAACATTGTTTCTTCAGCAATAACTGCAGATGCAGAGGCCATGCTTTCAAAATGAAGACGAGTGCTCTAATACTAAAATCAAATTGTTGTGAACCAGCGCGCAGGTACTTAGGAATTTTCCTGCCATAAATGAGTCAAGTGTTGATTACGATTTGAATTGTCGTTCGAATGCTATTGACTCGGACTTCAAGTGAATTTAAAATTCCATGCTGGTTGCGCACATCCTTTTTCTATCGAGTTTGTCAAATGCGTAGGAAGCAGAAAGCAGAACCCGTTTCTCATAATTGGAGTACGCAGTCCGAAATCGAATGTTTGGAAATAGAAGAATGCTATGAAAGAATGAAAAGGTTTGTTGCTTACTCCACTCCGTTCCTTTCATGGTTTTAACTCGTATTTTGCATACGAAATTATTGTCACAATCTCCACCAATTCTTTCATCGTCAAAGGAGGAAGAAGAAAACCAGTTTCATAATAACAGCGCATTCAAATGGAAGTTTTGAGCAATGCAATGCGAAACTGCAAAACAGCTCCAATCTTTTTATGCGATTGTGCCCAAATAGGCAACTTTTCCTTTACTATTATTACCATTAGGGACATTCAATAGAGAAATTGGAGGAATTGCAGCGCAACAAAGTTGAAAAGCGAGGCGTAGTAAACTGAACAGCGTGAATTTTGAATAAATGAGGTTTCTTGGAATTCAATAACAGAACAGGACGAAAGTTGAATCGAAATATTCATAACTAGAACGGAGGCAAAGCACAATGCAAGGCAGAGGAATGCGTGTAATATTTCCGGAAGAAGTGATTGTTTGGTAGCTGATTAAATCAATCTGATGTGCGCCGCACAGGCGTGGGCGTGAACATCGAAATCGTGTCGGTCTGCTTTTAAAAGCCATTGCCTGGCCAGGCCTCACAAATGTGGAAGACGAAAAACGATAGTCTTCGCAAATTGTGTGCAAATGCAAAGTAAATCGGGGCCGCGTGCATAAACAACAACACTACCCAAATGAGATGTCACGAAAATGAAATTTTTACACACTTTTTTCATAGCAAAGCAATTTTCTTCGCAGTCTCGGGATAAAGTTTATAAAATTTTAGCATAACGCTGAATATTTAAGCCGATCAATACTTCAATCCTTACACAGTTTCCATTCTCCTATTTGCTGCGGAGGTATATTTCCCACTTCATAAATCTCTACTTGGCTGGCACTGGCAATAGACAGTATTTTATTAATATTTATAACTAAATTATTTTCGCATATGATGCAAAATACACACAGCGATATTTTATTGACGTCACCTGAAATAAGAAAATCCGAATTTATGAGGGCGATGGCCACATTTTTGTGCACGGCAAGCGTAATTGGAACTGGATGCTGTAATACACGAAGAAGAAATGTTTTCGTTCCCTGAAAGTCCATTGTTGTTGACTTTTTGACTCCGATCGTATTCCAGTTGGAGTTCCATTACTAGATTGCATTGTGGGCGCACAGAGCATTCTGACTTCCACATATCAACAGAAGTTCTCTTTGCATCGGTTCGGTTTTGTTGTCTATGAGGCAGAAAACAGAATAGAAGTGAAAAAAGTTGTAATTAGTTTAGTCACGCAAGCCAACTTTGTACGCAGATCGCAAAATCTGTTCAGGCGGAAGAATGGCTTCGTTTTATGTATAGCCTACAGACAATATTTAAAACAGATACACGTACACATAAAGTTTTAACTTGAGAGCATTGGAATGGAATCAATTTAACAATATTTTGGAATGGGTGCAAAGTACAAAAGCCAGCGCCAAAACGGCGAAGCCTTCATATTCAATAAAGTGTAACCACAGACATCATGTTTTTATGAGCTGAAACAATTGTTCAATATTCACAGTACAGTGCAATACAGCTCAATCACATCACGGCGGCAAAAGGGCAATATCAACACGAGCTTTTTTACCTTCTTGTCTTGCGTTCCATTCCAATCCCGCACGAAGTGACGGCTGACAATATCAATTGGATTATATTGTCTACGACTTTTGTTTTTATCTGTTTCTCGTCACCTTTCCTCCCACCACGTCTGGCTCGGATTTGGCAATAAATTGTTATCGTTGCTCATTCAGACCCAGAAGCATCGTCTCGTCATGCTTTCTTTTCCCGGTGCCTGTTTATTTGCAAAAGACAAAGACAAGATTGAATTACTCCCGATTGCATCGCCCTACTGATGTACGGACAGTTGATTTTACACCGAAGGTTATTGTTTTCTTAGCTATGGTGTATTTTGACGGATGCCAGTACGGGCTAGAAACATGGCATAAAACCCCGTTCGGTTAGTTGACACGAATTGTAACGCAGAGTTTTTCATTCTTGATTGTGGTAATGTAAAGTTACTTGCAAAATAAAGGGCACAGCGGAGCTTAGACGTCGACGCAACTTTCACCAGACAGAAAGAAAGCGGAAAAGCTCCTGAAACTTGTTATGCAGAAAAGCCCAGTAGGCTCAGTCAGGTCTGGTAAAGTTGCTCCGATTTCGCATCTCATCCCTCCACCGTCTTGCCACTTTCAACACGCTGCGAGCTCACGCACTGACTGTGACTGCTCTCTGCGTGAAGAACCACCAGCTCGGGCAAGTCGGCAGCGGCAAGCGAGTTGCAGAGTTCCATAAACGTAAATATCTATTGCCCATTTGGATTCAGTTGTGCACGACTCGCGTTCGCATTAAGAACAACTTTTTCTTGTGCTCCCCGTGAAGATAACTTTGGAAGGAGGCTGCACCGAAAACAGCCAACATCAATTTTCCATTTCTCCACTTCCTCCGTCGGCTGGATCGTGAAAAAGAAGCAGATAGGAGATATTACAAAGCGAAAGCTCAATTTTCAGCCAGCAGACGAACAGAGAGACAAATGTCTTCTCTGGAATCACGATAAGAAATCAAATCATAAATCTTTTACCCTTTTCAATTACAATTTTATTGCTGTGAAACGTGCTTACTCGTAATGAATTGGACTTAGGCTCAAAGTGGAAAAGTTGATCCCGTACGCAATGCAAAGGCAACTGTGATCACACATCAGCAATTATAAACTAGTTTTTGTTTTATTATGATTGTGTTTGTGATCTGGGTGCCTAATTTCGTCTGATTAGTTCATTTGTTCATGTAATTAACTCACGTGTTCGTCTCTTGTTTTGATACCTGAATGAGAAATTAGTTTCAAACGTATTTAGTGTTCATTGTGCTGGAGGAACGGCAAGGCATAAAATGGGAATGGCAGCTCTTGTTTAAGGTTTCATTTTCTGAGTTGAAGTTTCCTCGACTCAATTTTTGTGAAAGGCGGAAGATGAAAAAAGTTGCGAGTTTGGATTGAATTCGTTAATCTGGGATCTGGGTCTCGTGAACAGGAGACGGCAAACGCTTTGCTTCTACTTCTCGTTTTGAGCGTCAACATAAACTTTTCTTCTTCACGCTCCTCTGTGCGGTGCTTTTGTGTCTAAAATGCCGAGTCGGAGTCGTTCCACAAAAAGTACGCATCTCAAGGTGTAAACTGCAGACATCAAGAGACTCCCAGCGTATTCGTGTCTGCGATAAGAAGCCCACTCGAATTCATCGCATATCGGGCAATGTGTCAGCGACACATGTTGTGCGCGTCTCCGACGCCTGTGCGCGAGAGCCAGCGCCGCTCCACAGGCAATAAACCTTATTTCCAGAAAATTGTGGAGAAAAGTGGCGGAGATGGAAGTGAAAGTTAAAGTGAACGAAGATGACGACGATGAAGAGTCTTGCCCGACTTCTTGTTCCTTTCATACCTTCGCCATGACTCTGAGTACAACGATTTTCGCGTTCGTGTTCGACATTTACACTGACGATGACGGCGACTACTGAACAGAACTTTTACTTCGGTTTTCTTCGTACTTTTGATGTTCATTTCTTCTGACTTTCTGACTACGACCACGAGCACAAGATTCGATCATCAGCTTTGTCATGGCTATGTACTACTACGCGAGGAAAATTCAGCGGGCTGCTGCCAAGAAGGCAAAGGTACGACCACGGTGCGGGGAAGAAAGATAAATTAAACAGCATTCTGGAGAATTCGCGTTTTATTACGACTTCTGATTTATGTAAAGTTCTCCGGATGCGTACGAATGCGTAGGACATTTGAAATTTCAACACTTCTAATACAATTCCGCCGGGCTACTGCCATTGCGGCCTCCTGCTGATGCCCAGATTACTCTCGCTTACGCGTATCGCATTTTCGCATTCACGTTTCCAAGTGCAGGAGGGAAGATGCTGAGTGCAAGGGCAAATTCGAACGAATTTAGAGCTCATAATTGCATTTTTATATCCTGAATTAAACGATCGTTATTTAAAACGCAAGTCAAGCAGTGCTTCTGCAATACAGGAAGCTAGATTTAATAAATAGTACAAAGTAAACTTCATTTAGTTATAAACATAACGCTGATGGCTCTTTGAAAGATTATGCTCTCAGAGAAAGAGGACGCCGAGTAATCGTTCCATCCAAATGGACACGAAGGCATTTAAGGTTAAACAACTGCTGCGTGCGACTCTGCCGTGCGTGCGAAAGAAAGCAGAAAGTCTAGCAAGCCGAAACATTACTCCAGATTTTGTTTTTTATGGAGAGTTTTGACACTAGTAAGCGAAAATGTCCACATAAAGAGTTTTACGGCCAAGTCAACATCTGCTTTATGACTATCGCCAATACTTTCTATTTTTGCTCGCGTGCTTGCCTGCCTTCCTGCTTTCTTTCTCCTCCTGCATTCCAGGACGAGCGACGAACAAGACGACAAAACTTATGAACTCTTGTATCGCATCGTGTTTCATGTTTCTTGCCTTCATGGATACGTGGACGCCATTACACAAATGTCTGCGTTATGTAGTTAGTGCTCCATTCTGTTACTTTGCTAAAATGTCGCATCTGACCAAGAAAAAGTCCCGGTCGTCGGCGCGACAGTCGTGTGGTCATTTATATAGATATAAAAATGTGCACAATCTGCTCCATTGTCCGCTCGAAAGTGTATCATATTTTGCTACTTTTTCCAACAGACGAACTACCACCATGTGCATGAACTTTGTTCATATCCTCCCGCGTAGTGCCATAATCCCGGATCCGAACTCTGTACAAAAGGGATTATGCGTGTTAAGTCCTGCAACTGGAGAATTTTGCTATTTTGCATGGTTTTCGCCTTGTGTTATTTACAGTTGGCTCAGCTCATGTAAATTGCATTGTAAACTTGTCCATCCGTGCATCATATGAAAGAGTGGATGCATGAGCATCCACACAAAATTTACAATCGGAAAGTTGGATTTAATTTCCTTTCATGCAAACTGCAGAAAAATGGAAATAAGTGGTCAATATGGAAAACGGAAGGATAGAGCTTGTTGAGGCATGCAAATTGCAAAATGCCTTCGCTCGATGTATGCTAAAATATTGGCACTAACTTTCCCTCAACACAGTTCCTACAACACAAGGCAGATAAAAAAAAAGTTCTGGCAGTTTGCATTTGAGACGCGACGTTTTTTTAAACTGCTTGTCACAAAGTTCAGTTGGTTGCATCCGAAATAAACAGTTAGAATTACAATTTGGTCCCCGGGGTCCCATGTGCATGGCCGTTTCTGCAAGACAAAAATAACCCGCTCATCTTTTAGTCATTTAGGTTTCTCCTCTCCATATTTCATTTCTATGTTTCCCTGATTTTTCTGGCGACAACACGAATTATGCGTTTTGCATGGTAAACAGGAGTTAAGTACGGAAATGGCGGATGAGTTGCAGATTCCTCGCAGTTGTTTGTGGTACTTTCATGGTTCGACTCCTTTTTTATTGCTCCACCGCATGAGAACGCGGTACATTTGCATTTCACAATTCGCACGCTCTAAAAAGCGACATTACTCTTGCTTGCCGTCTGCGTCTTACTCGCATTTTCATGTTTATCAGACGCGCAATGCGAAATGCGGTGTCATATTATTATTACACATGCTATTAGCCATTATGACGGCGAGATGAGAAGAAGGTTTTTCTCAGACTTCAGACTAGCTGTTAACAGACTCGAAATTACCTCTTTCATGCACAGTGATTTCTTGCTCAAGCAGGGAAAGAAACGTAATTTCTCCAACGTGGAAACGGTTCATGGACAATTTAGCATTCGTGTTTTCACTTTCTTTCATTTTATCCTATTTCTAATGAAGGACAGGGAAAAGAAAAAGAAAGTGTCTTTTATCTGGTTTCGCTAGAATAAAGGTACTTTGGCGCTGAAAACTTTATAATGGGTCCCAGATTCGGATCTCCAACCCGTTCTGAACTGCATAACTGCCCCAGCCCGGCTTGAGTCTAGCAAAGTATTTAGACGGCGAAAAGTGCCTCAAATATGTAAAGTTTTCAATTTTTATTGTAACGATTCTTTCTCGACGACAACTTTTGTCATAAAAATTACGAGAGGAAACAACGCTCGTTTTGCGACTTAAACTGCAACTTTAAAAGCGTCGTTGTCTCTTTATTATTTCAACTGTTAACAATTTAAGGCAGGGAAGGAAATAGAAAAGAAATTCCATTACATGAGAATTCATTTATGAAATTGTGTTTTGTTGCATTTAGAGTCCGAGTCCACCACCGCCACAAACGAGCATCGGCACGGCAGCTCCGACATGCAATGGATCAGTCCCAAGCACAATAATCAATCAACATAAGCTCGCCAATGCTGCTCCGACTAATTCCACTTCATCCTCCTCATCTTCTCCTCCGACTGCTGCGCTCGCAGTCAGAGGCAGTGCTGCTGCCGCTGCTCAAGACAACCTCAACGACTCATCCATCACAAATGGTGCAGACGCAAGGAGCAGTGCTTCATCAAGTCTAACGACGCAATCTGTTGAAACTAATTTTGTCAATGTAAGCATTCAACCAGTTTCTTGCCGATTAACTCAATAAATCTTCATGCCACTTCAGGCTAACCCTGCTCTTTTCGCGACGCATTGGGATAAAGATAAGCTCCGACATTGCGGCTTGGGTAATGGAATTGGGTTGACTCGCTACCAATTTTCCAGTTTCGACTCGTGTGCGAAAGAGAAAGCTAGAAAAGGCTTGATGGCTTGAAATTCAAACTGCTCCGACATTCTGTGACAAATATGACTTCACAAAGCATTAGCCTAATTCATGTTCAAGTGTTTAATATTTAATTGAAATTTCGTTTTTGATTGCAGGGATTAACCTTCCACAGAACGACACTGGTTGCCGGCACACTTGAGGCTTGCACCAAGCAGCTGTGCCCCACGGCCTCATACTACCCCGACCGAGCTTACATATTTGCATTTCTTCTCTCGTCACGACTCCACATTTCACCTCCAGAAGTTCTGGGAGCAGTTTTCAGCCCGGTTCTTTCACCGTCGCCTCAGCAGCTCCTCAAACACGTACGCGTCTTTGCCCTTACTCGCTCTGAATTACGAGCCTTTGAAGCGGTTCCACACTTCACAGCTTACAATACTATTTAACCAGCGCAAACATTCCATGCAAGTGACACGCAACTTTCGCAGAATATTTTAGAGGTCATAAATTCAGCACAGCGTAGTGAATCTCTTCCATAAAACTTTATTCTAAAAAAAATAAAAAGAGATTCTGATTTATGACGCCCTTTTATTGATATTTTCTTAAATGCGCCCTCCGACTCGAATTCCAGACAGTGACTCGAGAGTTTTAGAGATTGACTTAAGCAAAGGAAAAGAGTAATTTATTCCCTTGAAAAGTAAATGTGCGATGAAATGAAATGTGTGCCATCATCATTTCGACTCATTTGCATTAATCTCACCTGCTATCATAATCTTGAAAGTTGGTAGGTCCCTTATTGCTTGGCGAACCTGTTCTTGACGTTCGCCGTGTTTCAGTCTTGTCGGTCGGGGTTGCAGTGAAAGCGGTGTGAGTTCAAGCGAGAAATAAAATATACTTCGTAGTTTTATGGGAAGGTAATTCAGGCGAAGGCGAGGGCGACCGGGAATGAAGCGAACTGCTGCAAGTTGTAAGACAACAACTTCTAATTTAACTCATTTAAACTTAAACTTCATGTTTACTACAAACTCTTGTCCTCATTTCCTCCAAGTCGCTTCATTTTCTTGTCGTTCAACTCAAATTGGCACGACGAATAATTTATTTACAAGATTTCAGCACAGAAAGCAAGTTCCTGTGGTATAATATTTCAGAAAACGCCGGAGGAGCTCAAAGTAGCGTCGTTAATGGTGCAGCTGATGGGCGAATGGACTGAAATATTCCCATACGACTTTCGGGATGAGAAGATGATGGCACATGTGCGAACATTCACTGAAAAGTGTGTTACCGCATATCCTCATGTAAGTCGCGGTCGCGGTCTTCATTACGGTCGAATTAGTGTGTAATTACAAGCAGTAAAGTCGTAATGAAGATGAATCGTGCTACGTTTAGTTAAACGCTCCACGCAATACCACTTGGAAGGAAACATTCTCCATCTAAGCCTATGCAAAGGAAGCATGCTTGGAAAAGAACGGAGAACTTTCATTGGGATTAAATTACTATGCTAATGATCTGAAAAGCTTCAATTATAAAATCTACGCTTCAGAAGTAGTGGAAGTAATAAACGCTGCGTTTCGCATAACAGGTCCTAAATGCTCAATATCCTTAAGGAAATTCAAGTCATGTAAGAGAGAAACAAGTTCTTTAGTCAATGCAGTGGAAAGGATAATCTTTTCTTACGCAGAGAAAATTCTTTTTAGCGTTGAACGAATTTCACAGCAAGAAAATAATCTATTGCATCAACACATTTTCTAGTTAAAGGACGAGGTGTCTGAACTGCTCACATCATTGTTGGCACGTCTGGAAGCATTGGAAAGATATGAAGCACTGACGCACCGACTGACCTCAGAATTTGGTCTGATTTCTCCATTGAATACGGTAAATTCCCCGTTGTATACGCGGTATTGATTGCTTGGGTCCCATAAATGAAGCATGTGTAGAATGAATCAATTGTGGCATCGTAAAGACACAACTTTTAATTGAATGCACGTTCAAAATTACTCGTTAGACCTTCAAAGAGTAAAAGGCAGAAGTTTTTAAATGCTAGCGTACGATGATGATGTTTGATCGTTTATTAGAAACTGAAACAATGAGCGCTCATTATGTGTTCCAATTCCTGCTGAAAAAGTTTTTCTTCCACTTGAATATTCTGTAAACAAGCAAATCCTCGAATCACTTTATAAAAAGGTTATGTTGATAGTTTGAGTGTTTGATGTATTTATACTCGCGACTAACAAAAGGAAACGGATTCTTGGTCTTTTACAGCCGTCCATTTTGACAATTTGTCCGAACGCATTAGTATTGGCTCAACAATTAACCCTTATTGAACTGGAAAGCCTTAGCCATGTGGGAGCGGAAGAGTTTCTTCACGTAAGTTTGTAATCTTGTCTCTAACTCAAAAGTCTCAATTTAACTTTAGAATTCCGGCGATGCGAGTACGGACTCGCTAAAGCTTTTAAACAAATACTTCATTTATCAGGCTTTCGACTGCCACAACGTACTGCAACTTTATAAGTTTGTGCTTGTATTGTAGTCTAATGATTTACATGCATACCTTTCTCTTGCTTCCTTCTGAGTCATTATTAGTGTCTTTGCTTTCTTCGTATTTTTGAAGATCTTCCGCTTTCTTTTGAATAAAACCTGTAAATTCCCGGCCAACTTCCTTTCTTCGAGTATGAGATTTTCGGATTATTTACGACGACTTTTGAGTTTCACTATTCTCTTGCTTTTCCACAAAATGACGAAGTTTTTTATTGCACAGTATTTTAAAAGTGGTCTGGGCTGTCCTGTCGCGACTCGACTGAAAAGAATTGATAGAATATCATAAAAGTATAATCTAGTGAAAGTAGGATTTATTGTTTCACGCTTGACAGGGTTTCCTTCCACAAGAAAGCGCTCAAATAGACTCCTCGTCGTCCAGTGCCGCATCGACATCAACGAGTACCCTGAAGCAACACGGCAATACCAAAAAACCTCGAAATCTTGAAGCATATCTCCAGTGGCATTACCGTCTCACGTTTTATGTCGCGACTGAAGTTTGCAAGGTAAACCCGTTTGATGTTTTCGATAGTTTCCTTTTTACGATCGTGCGGGGTAAACTGCTTGGGCTCTCAAGGGCATGAACTCGTGTTCATAATTTTCCAAATCAGAAAAGGCAGACTTGTAAATAACCGGAGGCTGGAGATTTGTTGTTGGAGCAATTTTTCTGCCAGGTAGCACAGGTTTTTGGCAACGTCGATTCCGATTGAGATCTGAATTCAAATTCAAAGAGCAGCATAAAATTGAATTTGTCGAATGATGAGATTTTATTACATTTTATTCAAGCAATAAAATCAAGACAAACGATATTAACAGAAAGCTTTCCAATAGAAATCAGACGGACAGCGCTTTTATTGCTTTTTACAGAATGGATTGCGTCCAGAAATGGGTCCACAAAGGTTAGCCATAGCAGTTAGAGGAATCATAGAGCATTGTAATGGTCAGTAAAAAATAAAATAAGAAACGCAGACGAAGCACAGAGAGGCTGGGCCTAAAAGTTACAACTTGAAACTAATACTTATATTGGGCACATAAAAATAAAGGCATACTTTCTTGAGTGGACTAAATTGTTACAAGTTTTACGATCACGTCCGTCTCTTCCTTTTTTTCATTCCATACTCGGCACTGGCATCGGACTTCTGCTGCCAGACTCCACTCGGCTTGCCTTTCCTATTGCACGCATTGCATTGCGTGCTCACTGGAATCAATTACGATGAGAATTATATTTGCTCTCGCGGCACGCGCCCAACATGCCAAAAGTATCCAGGTTCTACTCGGCTGGGATGCTGTCCGGTCAGTGAAGAATCAGTTTCTTCCCCACAATTTACCAGCTCGAGCTCGTCGTGTGATATCCAACTATAATGAAATGACGACAGAGACGTTAGCTGTTAACACGGAGTGGTCTTTTTCGCCATAATTTGTATGTATGATGCGTTCTTGCTCACTTCATTTTTCCTTTGCAAAGGTGCCGAAAAGGAAATTACGAGCCAAAGTAATTGAGCATTGGATCCAGGCCGCTGGCGAATGTTTCAACATTGGTAATTTCAATTCATTAATGGCCATCATTATGGGGCTCAATCTGTCTCCTGTGCAAAGGCTCAAGAAAACTGTAAGAAATGAAAGATTTGTAGCATCCACGCTCGCTCGTGGCCGATTGGATAATCGATAATGGACCTTTTGTGTTGTTCTGTGCAGTGGGGCAAAGTGCAGGGACTTCTGTTGTCGCAGCTGGAAAGACAAATGAGCCCGTCCGATAATTATGGAGCGTACCGAACTCTTTTTCAGGCAAGTCTGCTCTCCAATTTGGGTTTTCTGTCGCTGTATCTTTTTTAAATCGCATCAGTCTTCGCTCCGTGCGTGAAGTGCGACTTAATTTCTGTTGTTATTTTCCATCATGTGAAATTAATCTTCACATGGAACTAATCTCTTTCTCCTCTTTCACTTAATCCTTCCTTCCATTTCGCTTCTGGGACCAGTCATGTCTAACACATTTGTAATTGTATTGTGGATCACGTTGCAGAACGCTCGCGTTCGAACCCCCGCCGTGACTTCCGAAGAAAGACATCAAGTTCTCATTCCGTTATTACCATTATTTCTCAAAGACGTGAGCATTATCATTGAGGAATGTTCGCGCAAGTAAGTTCATCCTCTTTCTCGCTTTCTCCCAAGAATCACGGACGGACGGAGGAGAATCAGTTTCTTTCAATGTGCTGCTCTCCTTTCCTACTTTGCGTTGTGCCACGCCATGCCTAATGCATGTGCTGCCACTGCCACTCATTAATAATAAATATCTTACATTATAAAGTTACTTAGCACAAACTTCTCCATTATCATTAACATCAACATTTATGAAAAGATGGTTCTATGCCACGAGTCCGAACTACTCCCAGTCCGAATTCAAGGGTCCGAAAGTCCACGAGTCCGAAAAGGTCACCAGCCCGAGTCGAAATGCAGGAATCTGAAAGTTCTACCATAAGGTAGTCTGAAAATAACTAAATTGGGACATGGAGAGAAACTGGCACCGGCAATTATCGTCTTCGATTTCGACCTCGCTGCAGTTACCTTAAATAAAATTTTTCCAAGTGGGTGCTTGTCCCATTTGGCCCAAAACATATTCAAGCATGTCAAATGCAACGAGATATAAGAACTTAATTGGAGTCTGCAGTGCGACCGGCTTGACGCAGGCCATGTACCCCTGCATTCTTAGCATTATTTGGGCTAATTCTTTCAATTGTTTTGACTTTATGTCTTTAACGTACTTTTATAGTAAACCGACTTCCTCTAACTTTACAAACTTTTGTACTGTCTCTCAAACTTTCGGACTTCTGCACTCCAATTCGGACTGGTGACCTATCGGACTCTTGAATTCGGACCAGGAGTAGTTCGAATTCGTGACAGTACACGGAATAGATCACGGACAAAATTTCTTGCATCACACTTGTGGGCGCCTGCTTTCAGAAGTGAAATATTTTCTCTTTTACTTTGTTTGCCGCCGCCTTTACTTCTGCTGCTGCTGTCGTTCAATGGACTCGCTCTGCCCAGATTGCTCAACAGGCAGCTGAACTTTGCCAACTTTTGGAAATTCGCCAAACAGGTAACCGAATTTATTGGCGCACAACAAACGACGTCGTCACCTCCGTTTCCAAAAGTACAGTCTGTAATTACTTCTCTTCAGAGTTTTCAAATTTTCACGGAACCTGGTAAGCACAACTTTCTCCGCTGCCTCACTAACTTTGTTTCTTGAATAGAAATTGATTTATTTTGGAGTTCACTAATAAACAGTCCGGCCGTTATGAAATGAACTCTGCCTTCTGTGCATTCGCAGTGCTGCTGTCCATGTCCTACGAATTGGAGCCTCCAGCGACGCGACAGGAGAAGGAGCAGCTGAAGACACTGCAGGGCCTTCAGGCGCCCACTGAGACGAATGGAACTTCAACTTCAAGCGAGCATCCATCAAGCAAAAGTTAGCTTGAAGACATTCGAAAGAGGAAGTCTGGAAACTTGTGATCATTTTGTAAGAATGAATGTTAAGAATGGTAGCTGACAAATTCCTGTTTCAAAGTTTTATGACAATCTGGAGCACGCGTTTTTCTTTCTGTTGTGTTAGTGCCTTACGATGAATAATCTACTTTTATAATTTATTACGGTTCGTTAAATGAAGAAATAAAGCATGAAAATGAAATTAGGAAATGAATCAGCGTGTGTGTATGCGTTCTCACTTGCAGTGAAAGTGGACAGAGTTTCATTGCATTTGCAGTGGGAGGCTCACTTCCGGATTGAATTTTGTATGCGTAGCACCGTGGAGAATAATGCCTAATACGGGAGTTGAGCTAATGTGTTTCTGAATCAATGCAAATGGCAAATACAACTCTTATTGAATTTTCTATTTATTTACCAAATGTAGTTTTCAAACAGAGCAACAGAATCGTGCAAAGCGCGTCGAACTGAGTGAAGGTAATCCTGTGAGCCGAATCAAATGTGAAATGAAGACATTTCATGCAATGTGATATAAGAGCAATAGCAATGCAGTGTAGAGTTACAAGCTCCGTCGACGCAACAGAGCAATAATGAAAGTCTCAATGCATTAATGCTTCGCCTTTCACTTTCAGTCTGAACTACAATCTCTTCTTCTGCTGCTCGTGATATAATTTATCACCCGGTCGTGACTTGACGTCTCACATTTACATTTTACATTTGTTCTGGCTGGAAAACAATACAACGCGAAACCTGAACTGAAGGCTTTCCCTGCAGGCAGGCAAAGGAAAAAGGATTCGGATCAGACGCGCATTCGACGGGGTGTGGAACACGGAAGCCTAGACAATGGAACGGAAGCACAACGCATTGCACAACGCAGGGCACGAGGATTTTCTTTTTGCTTGGGCGTTCTGAAATGAATTATTTAGACACGAACACTCAACTACACTCCGCCGTGCTAATTGTTCCCGGACCGAAACAAAAGGAGCGTGCAAATTAGATTGTGTCGGCAAATGCCAGAACAAGAGCATCGTGCGTGGCGTTGCGGAATTTTTGCCTGTTCAATTTCTGCTCAGTTCTGCGCAATTTACTCCCATTTCTGAAATTATGACCGTAAGATTTAAGATTCGGGATGCAAACGCATATGGCCGATAATCCTTTACGGTTATTGCAAACTGCGAACATAGACATTAGACGGTCGACCCGACGCGCGTTGCGCTTCACGGGGACGAAACACAATGACACAACTGTTCTTGTTCCAGGATTATGACATTACTTTCTTGTTGACTAATAAACTAAACAAATGTTCTTGTTCTTGCCTCGTGTTTTGAATTTAAACGACCGACAATCGCCCGAGTACCAAACTTCCTCCGTCCGCGTACTGCTCAGAGTCGTGTCATGGACTTTATAATCATATTTCCACAACGCAGGTTTCACGTAACGTAATAGTTAATATTGCAGTAATCCTCTTGATAATATAATCGCTGTTATTTACGTTGATCGCTTTCGAGTCACAAGAACCTGAAGAAGAATGTGCACTGCGACTCTGAAAAAGATGACTTGGATAGTTCATTTTGAGAAACACGCACGAAAAGTGACTCGAGACAACTTTACAGTTCGAAATCGACTTACTTTTACCAACTCAAGCCTTATTTTATGTTATGACTATATTACCATTGGGATTTGACGCTCTCTCCATTCCGAACTCCGACTCCCTCTTCTCCAATTTCCAGCCATCTTATTTAACAAAAGTACAACATGTACGAGCACCAGCATCATCGCATCAGCGTTTCGACGTAAGCATCAACGTAGTTTCAGTCAACTTAAACTCTCTCTCGATTCAAAGAAACGGTTTGGAATTTAGAGACGATGAGCCATGCTGCTTCTGGCTCGAACGACATGCGTCGTGAAAATACGCGAGCAGTGAGTGCAATAATAATATTATGATTATATTTATTTGACTGACTACGAGATGGAAATGTCACGAGAATCTTGATTATTTATTTCCAATGTCTTTCGAGTTCAGGTCGAGATCTAATAATGCCATGCATAAATTGAGAAGAACACGACGCAGAGTCAATCGCACCTTATTCCGAGAGATTCGATGCAAATCACGAATGATAGTGATTGGATTTCTTATTCAAATTCGAATTCAGAGACTAAATTACAGTCAGTCCGGGACAGAATCAGAGAAATGAAGTGGAGCCGGCTGGCTGGCTGCTGTTTAAATCGAAACTGTAGTCAGTTGGTTCTTAAATCAAAATTCGTGAATTGAAAGCCGTGAAAGCTCGAAGCTCGAATGGGAGTTCTAGTTTAAGAGCATAGAAGGCAGAGATCTCCATTGCATTCTTGGTTATACTAGCTGGCTTTCCATCGTTCCAAGTTTGCAACAACAATTCCATGTCGGCGAGGCAGGGAGTCAAGGCGAAGGCAGCCAGGAAGTTGAAATCGGGCTGTCCTTTAAAATTCATTTGTATGTAGCATCTACAAAGTAACAATAACAAGGAAATGCGTAAGGAACAGAAGCTTGTTTGATGCGTATTGTGATGTTGATATTATTTCGCTGGTCTCATATCTTTATAGTTCTCGCAATAAAAATGACGTGACCTATTTCCGTTTGCAGGAATTCATCCTTGTTGTAGACAACACGGAGTGCAGTAACCAGGATGGAACCCATTCTGAATTTATTAATACTAATGGAGGCAGGGAAGGCAGGAGCCATGCCAAAAATCAAGAGCAAAACGTGCCCATCGTGTAAAACGGAGTTGGCAATACAGCGAGGGAGCAATGCTTCAGCAGTAACTGTAAATTGAATACGAAAGGAGAAGTCAGATATCGGAGTCTAGGCGAAAAGTGGAAAAGAAGTCTGGAAAATATGCGTTGCATGGGAGTGAGGAAGGCTTAAGTACTAAAATAACGGTATCATTACGGAACAACAGCAAAGTAAAAGCACCCAAAAAGAAGAGGCAAATTCTCAACTTTCCTTTTATTATAAATAAATAAATGTTGAGGGTTTTGTCTGTCAAGGTCTACGCAGAAGACAGTAGCCCAGCGCCAGCCATCTGAAACTAGTTTTGGGTCATTAACTTAACTTCACTTCACTGCTACGGCTGCCCAGACTGAAGTTTCAATAACATCCATGTCCTCCTCTCTTTCGAAATACGAGCCGGTTCCATTGTTTGAGAAAATGGGAAACGGCTGTCTGCCAAGTCAAGGTCGCACGCATTATAAAAACCTACTCCTAAATTGAAGGCACGAAGTAATTTATTAATTGATTCAGCCCAAGACCAGGGACTATTTAAAAATGAACTAAATTCTTTATAATATTCGTGTACAATCGCTTTCTATTTACGCATCATCCTTGCTGAACTCAAGCACAAGTCATACGCTGTGGTCGCAGCGATGAGTTCAGGTTTTCAATTCACTAAGTGCTTTCTAGCGCTGCAGCTGCAATTCAAGCACTCATACAGTTTGATGGATCACTCACCGCGTCAATTCACTCATGACATGACGATTCTGCTTCACGCCCGATTTCGGCTATGCGTGCCTGTCCTCATGAAATGATCAGAGTGCGTATCGTGAAAAGTGCATGGTAACAGCGGGCCTATCAAGCGTTCTGGCACCAGAAATGGATTGAGTTAATTACATTGACGTCTAATTTTCTCCCTTTCAAGCCAACCCCCGAAACCTTCACGATTGCGTTGCACATTATTGTATAGTGTCATGATGCAAGTTAACAGAAGAGAGACAAGCCGGGCTTTGTCTTTTTGTCCCGAAGCGGACTCTGACAATGTCACCACGCTCTCGTATTTGATGCTTCGTAATTTCAGCTTACTCGCATGTGTGTTTTGTGACACCAAGCGTTTAATCAGCGCATTTTTGTCCTCGTGAATTGTCTGGGACTGGAACGCATTTCACAACTTTTCTTTCTTCCTTTCTGAGGAAAGTCTGCAAATATTTTTCTGTGATAAATACAACGGCTTCTGTCGACATTTTGACTTGCATTCATGTCGTTGACAGGCGAAAGTAGACAGAAGAAGGCACTCCAAGAAAGCATTGAAGAAAGGCACACAAAGAAAGCTAGTTTGTTGGGCTTCCATGCACGAAGTCCGTAGACGTCGAGATTTTTGCCACAATACGAAAATAAGTCTACACTTATAAATGATACGCATTATAAAAATGAAGGCAATAGAAAGAAAAATGTAGTTGCAGCTCGTACTTCGTAGTTTTAAGTGAAAGAAACCTTCACTCACTCGGAAATATGAAACAGAACCAAGAACTAAGAACGGGAGAGACAGTGAAGCTATTCATTGACGACGGACGGCGAAACTCGAAATGAAAAAGAAAGTTTACTGGCTCGTCCATCTCCGCGTTCGTCCGTACTGCGTTGAAATGATACAAATATTTTATAGGAAGTACTATATTGATGACGATTCCAGCTCCAGCTACAAGATGAATAAGGTCAAGCACTCTTCACGTCAACAAAACCACATATCATCTTCAATTTCTTCGAGAAACGCACCGTTTGGATTTTCTACTTGTTAAACCCATGTGCATTTATTTTATTGTAACTTGCATTTCACGATGAAGTCACGATTCTCGGTTAGCTTAGAAAGCGCAATGAAAGTGTTTCTGACTCTTCCCGGAAATAGTCAACAACGACAACGGCGAGGGTGGAGTGGATTTCACATTTAATTAAGTTGGACTCTCTTAAATTAGAATTGAAACGTGGAATGGATGGTTGGACAGTCATTCTGCAGGGAGACTGGTTGAATTGGCGGCTTCCTGGAGACGATGGGAGCAATTTGAGTAAGAGTCGTAGTATTCTCGTGTTCGTTTCGTGCACTGTCGTCCGTAAACATTTCAATTAGGAATAATGAAATTTCTTCTGAATAATGAAATGCTGCAGGCAGGCGGGCGAATCGCAACTCGCAAGCGGGACCGGTTTCCATTTGAGAAATCTGTTAATCAAATTTCAGTAACAAAATTACGAGCTTATATTGATAGGTTGGAAGATTATGCTTGTCAGTGAAGCTTGCTTGGAGAAAGTTGGGAGGACATTTAACGAAGATTAGACAAAGTTGTGCAGGCACAAAGTTTAAAAAACAAAGTTAGAGAACTGGCTCACGTGAAAGTTTAAATACAGTTGCTGTCGGAGCTTAGCTACTGAACGAGCTCAAAAAGATTAAGAATGCTCGTCTTGCTGCCGATGAACGCGAACGGCCCAAACAAACGCGTACGATACGGAGTCATTTGAGCGAGCCTGCGAGCTGGGCTGCCTGGCTGCCATCGTCCGAATTTCAAAAGTGTCATTGAGGGACAGGAAATGAGTTTGGTTATCTTTCATTCAAGTGTGTTTCTCCCGAAGAAATCTCTACTTCCCAAAGTGCGCTGGAGGAAGCGATCATCTCCATGCTTGAATGACTCATATTGGAGTGAAGTGAACCCAAGAAGCAATTTATTCCATCTTGTCAACGTCGAAACTCAATTTACACCGTGGTCCAAAAGTTTTAAAGCTCTCATTGAAAAAAGGCTAACTTGTAAACGAATGAGAAAATTCTGGAACATTCGACCCTATTCGATAGAGAATTCGATTCTGCGTTAGACAGT